>CM038711.1:9170561-9770561 GCA_021613375.1 Megaleporinus macrocephalus
AGTGGACAGGTTTCTGCAGGTAACACAGAGAAGCCAGAAAATGCCACCACCTTTTGTTCTTGCATATCCATGCAGCCATTTGATCTTTACTGAGTGAGACAAACAGACTCAGGATTGGGTGTAATGAAAGGACAGACTCTGTTGATTCAGGAAATGTTTGAACTGTATTTCTGCTCCACGTTTTTGCAAATATATTAACAGAAACGTCGAGAAATGCTGCGTTTGACGTGCACATGCGTCTGTCAATTCCAGAGGCAAGGCAAGGTAGGGGAACTTGGGGCTGGAGTTCTGGGTGGCTTCAGCTGCTGGGATTATAGCCGAGCCCCAAAAAGAGAGAGAAGAACTCAAGCTTGGATGAATGCAAGTTTCTCGTGTGCTAGTCAGAGATTGTTGGTTTGGGAACGGGTGTAACTGTGATAAGACTGGGAGGAGCAATGTCCGAAAAGTTGGATTGTGTGGTCCGAGTGTCCCTGGCGGGAAGCAAAGGAGACCACGCAGATTCTAAATGAGTGGCCTGAGAAAAAATCCAGATGATAACCACTAAGAAGAAGAATGTGACGGAGGTGTGTGTGGAACCAGTGGTGAGACATGACGGATCCTGATTCTGTGATGAATAGAGGGTCTGTTGGTCGAGCGTTCTGGTATTGTCTCATGTTGAGGTGACGGATCAGAGGTTCATATGGACCGAGTGAAGATTTTAACTTAAAGAGGTGAAGAAGGGTGTTTTTGCCTAGTTGATCAGTTTTGCTTCTTTTGATGTTGAATGTCAGGGTATTTGAATTGAGGACAAAGACGTCTGACATGAGTGGGTAAATGGAGGTGTTGGATGAGGTTGAAAGCGATGTGAATTCTGAACAACTGAGAAAGCCAAAGAAGGCTAGGGGGAAAATGGCTTTGAGTGTGGAAAAAATGTTGTTGGAGTAGCGTCCTGTGCGGAGTGCCTGTAGGCAGTGTAGGCAGAGACCTGAAACCCAAACAGCATTAGGGAGTCAGGAGGAGAGAGGGGCAGGGAGGTGGGAGGGGAAGGACTATTGAGGGAAAGGGAAATTGGATGATTGAGGGATGGGGAAGGATGATTGAGGGATAAGGAAGGACGACTGAGGGATAGGGTAGGACAATTAAGGGGAAAGGGAAGTTGGATGATTGAGGAAAAGAGAAGTTGGACGATTGAGGGAAGGGGAGGGATGGTTGAGGGAAAGGGGAAAGAGGGGAAAAGGGGAAAGAATTCACCAAATGTCATTTGAAGAGGACAGCACCTAATATTTAGCCGCCTCAGCCGTCTCGGGGTGAGTAAAGAAAACAGATCTCAGATTCTGTTTACATGAACATACACTCTTACAAATAAATGTATTTACTCAGATCTTGGGTTGCATATATGGCTCTAGAGATAAACTTCAATCAATCAATCAATCAATCAATCAGGGCCTTTATTGTCACACAGTCACAAGTACAAGTACAAGAACTGGCAAAATTATCATCAACCCGTCCGTTACATACAGACAGAGGTATGGGGAGAGAGGGAGGGGAGACAGGACAGGAAGACAGGCAAAATCAGAAACATAAGAGGGATACATGGGGAGAGGAGAGGATAAAAGAGTCAAAACCCCCAGACTGAGCTCTGTAGAGCACAGTGTGGGAACATACAAAAAAACCTCTGCTGATAGGCACAATCAGTACACACAAAACACAACTTGTCAAAACATAAACTTTCACTAGTAGTGGAGCTTCTACAAGGTTCTTCATGCCCACACATTTGTTTTACATAGAAGCATACATTAAAACATTCTTCAGGAGACCAAAAGTTTTTCTTCTACAGTAATTACACTTTGATATTAACATGAGCGTAACTGCTTTTGTAGCTCACAGAGGCAGAATGAACCGAGGCTGTCCTCGAGTAAGGCCTCCTCCTCCTCCACAGCCGGAGATCCAACACAGCCCCAGACATCAGTGGCAGCAGCACCAAGGACCCAAAACTTATCCCAGAGTGCCGACACACCAGACGAGAGAGGAGGCCACTGGTCAGAGGAGGCAGAGACACAATGGACCCAGACACCAGCCAAGACATGAGTCTACTGATCAGTGGACACCTAATCCAAGAGGATGCCGCCACCGTCCTAAAGACAAGTGCACGCCTCCACGAGGAGAGAGAGATGGTTTTGGCAGAAGAGGGAGATGTGGAGCAAGACGAAGAGGGAAGAGACCTGACTGGTGGCAGCATGAAGACAGATGTCCGTGAATACCCCAACCTCCTAAAATCAACCCATCTTCCCCCAAATCACCCCAAACTCCTAAAGTCACCCCAACCTCCTAAAATCACCCCAACCCTCGATCCCCACACCCACACCTGTCAGTAAATATTTATTTTAAAAAATTTAAATATGCTACAACTCTTTATTCTATATTAATGTAATACAGTGTTCAGGTACTTTACTGAATGATCTGCTGAGAGTCTACAGACTTTATTAGTGTAATACAGTGTTCAGGTATGTTACTGAATGATCTGCTGAGAGTCTACAGGCTTTATTAGTGTAATACAGTGTTCAAGTAAGTTACTGAATGATCTGCTGAGACTCTTCAGGCTTTATTAGTGTAATACAGTGTTCAGGTACATTACTGAATGATCTGCTGAGAGTCTACAGGCTTTATTAGTGTAATACTGTGTTCGGGTATGTTACTGAACGTTCTGCTGAGATTCTATAGACTTTATTAGTGTAATACAGTGTTTTATACTTTATTTTAATAAATAAAATTTTATTTTATTTTATTTTTATTTTAATACTTTATTTTTATTTATTACTGAACGTTCTGCTGAAAATCCATAGGCTTTATTACTGTAATACAGTGTTCAGATATGTTACTGAATGTTCTGCTGAAAATCTACAAGCTTTATTAGTGTAATACTGCATTTAGGTATTTTACTGAACGTTCTGCTAAGAGTCTACAGGTTTGAGTAATGTACTACAGTGTTCAGGTATGTTACTGATAAAGGACAAGTGAAACACTAACTGTGCAGCAGCAGATAAGCTACAGTCTCTGACTTTACATCTACAAGGTGGACAAGCAAGTAGTAGGAGTGTCTAATAGTGAGTGGACACGGTGTGTAAAAACTCCAGCAGCATCAGCACCAGTTCCCAGCCTCAGCCCTACAGTCAGGATAGAGAGTGGTCCCAGCCTCAGCCCTGCAGTCAGGATTGAGTCAGTTCCTAGCCTCATCCCTGCAGTCAGGATCGAGTCAGTTCCTGGCCTCAGCCCTGCAGTCAGGATCAAGTCAGTTCCCAGCCTCAGCCCTGCACTCAGGATTTAGTCAGTTCCCAGTCTCAGCTCTGCAGTCAGGATTTAGTCAGTTCCCAGTCTCAGCTCTGCAGTCAGGATCGAGTAAGGATCAGGTCATTTCCAAGCCTCAGCCCTGCAGTCAGGATCGAGTCAGTTCCCAGCCTCAGCTCTACCCTTTTCTCTTTAAGAACACCAATGGTTCTGACCGTGAGCCAGGTCCCAGCATCAGCCCTGCAGACAGTAGTGAGCCAGGTCCCAGCATCAGCCCTTCAACCAGTGTTTCATCTAATATAATGCCCCAGAATCTGCTGTGTATTGAGAAGAAAGAAACACCCCAGCATTAGACATCCAGAGTGAAGTAAGGAACAGCCCAGCATCAGGTCTTCAGCCAGAATTAAGGAACAGTGTGGTCCATGCTAGCAAAGTGAAGTTACCATGTAACTTAGTTTTGGGAGCTGGACCACGCCCTGATTACCTTTACCTACTATATATACACCGCCATTCTCGCTCATATTCCCGTAACTAACAATATTGCACCCAACACCTCCCCATCTGGGGAGGGGCACTGTTCAAGCACAAGCACCAAAGCTACACGGAACTCCAGCCAAGCCTTTTGAGTTCGTCCTCCCCCCGTTTTCACTTCAATTGACTGAGGTGCGTGGTCCATGCTAGCATTTTGGCTGCTCCAGGTTTTATTAAAACCTTAGGATTAGATAATCCTGAACCTGCATACCTGCACAGTACCTTCTAACAGTGTAATGGCTTCACAGTCATCAGATCTCAACTCAGCTGAATAACTATGGGAGGTTTTAGACCAATGTTAGACTGGAATAATTTATGCCAAGGTACGCTGAAGCTATGTATAGTATTTTAATTTGCCATAGCTTCTATCACATGAGTATAAGAGCAAACAATTCATGAATTGTTTTGAATGAAGTTCTCCATACAGGCTAAATACAACCACAAAGGCCCCAGCGATACAGAATGCTGTAAAGATTGTGTCCTAGTTGAAAAGTCATTTTGTGTTCATTGCTTTTTTTAGCGAAATGCTACATCAAGAGCAGTAAAATAAAATGGATATTGATATTTTGGGGAGGCGTGGATGTTGAACTGCCTCGGTATTGAAATCCAACCACACATAAAATTGAACATCAAAATAGGATAGATATTACGGATGTATGAAGTAAGAAATATTATGTAAACACATTTCAGGTAATGCAGTGGTTTTACTCTCATCCACATCAGTGGCAAATTTTGCCCATTTCACTAAACTCTAATGGAAGTTCTACATTAGGCAATGATGTGGCATATAGTACATAAAGCTTACTGACACTGTACATACTTATGAGCACAAAGATAAAATACATTTTATAGCAACTGTTTCTTGTTAAAGATGCATTACTATGTATAATAGCCACGTTGTATATAAATTCTTAGATAATGCATTGATGTTGCGTTTCTTTTCAAGTGAGGGTCTCAACAAGCCTTTAATGGTACTTTACCCATAAGATGTTTCTTGGTATTCTGCTGTGGCCTAAAAACTATTATAAAACATTTTGGAATAAAAATGCAAATAATCAAACCAAAGCTTGAAGCCAGAATAGCAAATATCTCCACAGCTACAGTGAATTTTCCAGGAGAGCTAACATAAGCTGGGATGAAGGTGATCCAAACTGCACAGAATATAAGCATGCTGAATGTGATGAACTTGGCTTCATTAAAGTTATCAGGCAGCTTACGTGCTAGAAAAGCTAAAACAAAACACAAAAGAGCCAGAAATCCTATATAACCCAGCACAGCCCAAAATCCTATAGCTGATCCTAATCCACATTCCAGTATTATCCTTTCTTTGTAGTGTTTTAGATTTTTAAAAGGAAAAGGAGGTGATATTTTTAACCAGAAGACACAAATAAGGACTTGTATGAGAGTGAAAGCAAGAACACTGAGTCTCTGCTGTGGAGGCCCAAACCATTTCATGACATTACTGCCTGGAAGTGTAGCTCTGAAGGCCATTAACACCACTATAGTTTTTCCCAGAACACAGGAGATGCAGAGGACGAAGGTGATCCCAAACGCTGTGTGGCGCAGCATACAGGACCACTCAGAGGGTCGACCAATGAATGTCAGTGAGCAGAGGAAACACAGAGTCAGTGAGAAGAGCAGCAGGAAGCTCAGCTCTGAGTTGTTGGCTCGGACGATGGGAGACGTTCTGTGTTTGTAGAAGACAGCAGCTATCGACAAGGCTATGAAGGCCCCAGTGACAGAAAACACTATCAAAATAATGCTCAGAGTGTCATCCCATGACAGAAACTCTACAGGCTTGGGGAGACAGCTGTCTTGGTGGACATTTGGCCAGAACTCAGGAGGACAGTGCATACAGTCCAAAGAGTCTAAGAAGTAAGAAAAGTAAAGTCAGAGCCATATAACAGACACAACTTTACAAAGAGGCCTCATTGTCAGTTACTTGAAGTTATATTGTGTTAAAAGACATTTTAATGAATTCACAACTGTTTTCAATATTTAGGTTTGTGTTTTTTTTTCTTGTTTAATAGTAAAATACGAAGCAGATGTTGCACACATTTAGCATGACATGCTACATTAAATGAGTAACTGCTTTTATTATGTACAAAATTAAAGTAAAAATGGACCAACGGGGTATTGTGATTGAGATATATAACCTGTCTTGTTACTGATCTCTCCTACAGCACATGGTATACAGTCATAGCAGCAGACTGGCTTTCCTTTCTGTACAGCCTTTCTAGTTCCTGGAGGGCAGCTCTCACTACACACAGATCTTGGAACCTACAAAAGATTCCAGAGAAACAATCAAATCATTCAAAGCTGTCCAGGAGAATGTACAAAAAATATTTACTTTCAGTGTAAATCAGTGTGAAGAGATTTTATGTGAAGCATGTTTGGAGCACTTTGATCAAAACCTGATTTGCACACAATAAGAAAATCACTATCAAAAATGGATTTGTTTTTCATTGTACAGTGATTATTCAATAACATGTAGAAACTTTTGGTACAGTTTTTCCTGCTCTATGTTCACAAAAAAATCAATGTTTTGTGTTTTGGTCTAGTGATTTTATACTGTAGAATTTTGAAAACCATCATATTTTATTGCATAAACATCAATATAATTGAATTTTCTCTTTATTTTTTAAAACTGCTTAAAGGATGCTTCTAAAACATTCAGAATGAAGTAGGCAGAGTTTAATTATTGCAGGCTGATGAAAATGTGGCCATGAAATTTCCAAATATTTACTGTAGTGACTAAACAGTATGTTATGGAAACTTTTACCGTACCTCCTTCTGTCCTCCCACCCAACTGATAGGTCTGCTCATACTGAACTCCTGACCTCTAGTTTTAGATGAATCATAAAGGCCCACAGTGACAAAATCCAAACCGCCACCTTTCCTGAACTGCCAATTCAAGAGCTCATACACGGCCACAGGATCTCCATTGGAATCGAACAAGACCTGATAGCCATTCTTAGTGAAATTCACTTTCTTGAGCTGACAGAGTATCTGCAGAAGAATACAGGTATATAAAAGTCTCTACTTATGCATTCACAACCTGTATCTACACTCTTAAACCATGATGTCCTGTTTAATCATGATTTTTAGCATTATTGTTGGTGTAATAATAAACAAAACAAAAGGCTGACTTTAGTGATTTGGCCGTAAAAAGCAGGAATTTTACCTGCCAGGGTGTGAATTTTGCTTTCTTGTCACATTGAGTGTCATTACAGATAACACCGTGGATGGCATGCGCTATAGCATACGTAGCTTTGTAAACCATGTTAGTGATGCGCAGCTGCGACGTGTCTGTGTATGGATTCTGCAGCGCGCGGATATCCTCGCTGCCATTACATTTCCGCGCGCCCTTTAAGAAGTCTTTTAGGCTGCAGCTGAACGAGCTCTCCCACAACTCCGTTAACAGAGGTGATTTCAGTGCTTGTTCTGGAGAGAGATCCAGTAGAAACTCACGAAGACCTGGAATCACTGAGCGGGGCACCCCAAACCCTATTGCCCCAGCACACATGTTATATTTCAGGAATTCTGGATGGGTGATCCACGCTTCGCTGCCTATCCACTGAAGGGGAGGCTCCGGCGGCTGTTTTGCCAGTTCCGCCAACAGAAATCTCGTTTCACTTGAAGTAAGAAACGCTACTATTACTCGGGCTGTTGATCTGCGGATGACGTTTGCCAATCTCTCCAGTTTACTGCGCGGTTGTGTTCTGTAGTAAGACTCTGAGTATTCCACACAGATGCCCTCCTCTTGCGCAGCCTTTAGAAACGCCGCCATTCCATAATTTCCATAGTCTGTGTCGCTGCGCACTGCCCCAATCCATGTCCAGCCAAAGTGTTTGACCATTCTTGCTAGTGCAGCTGCTTGGTGGTGGTCACTAGGTATAGTCCTGAAGAAGGCAGGATACTGACGCTTATCACTCAGACATGCGCAGGTTGCGTAGTGACTCACCTGTAATTCAGAAATAAAATGCAAGGGAACCGTTACTTGAGGCTCAGCATCTTTTCTTTAACTGTTTAGCTTTAGTCATTCAGTCCAAGATATTCTTAAGCTAAATGTGAATCCTTTGTAAATCATTTATTTAAAGTTATACATATAGTGAGGATAATTTAAAAAATATAACACAATAATATTCAGCCTGCAGTGTTCACCTGTGGAATTCCAAATAGACCCAGTATTCTAGCCATGCTAATTGATTGGGTGGAAGAAGAATCTCCTACGAGAGCAGGTACAGCGGCGGCTGCAGATTCTGAACAGGAATCAGTAATATTGAAAAATGGTTCAATGCCGTTAGTAAACTGAAATGCTACTTTCATAGCCATCGGCACAGCAGCGCACGAGTCGTAAATCTGGTAGCCTAACGTGATTCCAGGCAGCAGATCGGTTCTGTTGTTGATCTCGTGGATGGCGAACTCCATGGCACGAGCGAAGCGCAACTCCCTGAAATCCATACTGTTTAAAGACAGAAACAGTAACACAATTTATAAAGTTCACTGTTATTTTTCCTTTAGATACATTTTATATTTCACAAACCCAATTAGCGCATGCCTGCAACACTGTAATTATACAATAATTAAAATTTCTAAATAATTCTATATGAATGCCCTGCTGGCTGTACGGTCAGACCTCCCGGAGCACTGTGGCTGGAGTGGCTGTCTGGTGTAGGTGTTCTGTTCTGATCTCATGCTGATATGTAAAGTAAAAATTCCTCCCATTATTAAGTGTCCGTTCGCGGAAAGAGCAGGTGTCTGAGGATCAGCCCACAGCATGCAGCTGACCGGCTCAGCTTTACAACCTGCTGTACTGAGCCCAGTTATCCACAGGATTGATACAAACGCCGTGGTATTTACAGTGAGCTGCATGGCATTCTAGGTGGCTCCCAGCCCTCTGAGGGGTAGACTAACTGAATCACTTAAGTAGCAAGCTTACTATGATGCACTGCAAGTAAACGTGGGTGTGACCTGGAGGCGTGCACTAATGACGAAATATTTTTTTTACTATAATTGAGGATTGCTAAAACAAACTATAGGCCCCAACTTCTTATCATACCACATGCATTCATTTAAACACGTGTGTTTTTGTTTTAATCTGCACTTAAAAGTGTTTAGTTCATAAAACAGACAACTTAATGATGAATGAAATAAAAACGTCTTTTATTATTTATTTTGTTTATTTTGCTCCTCTATTTTGTGTCATATTTACTTTATTAAGCCACTACCATTTTACTTTGTAAAACTCTTTCATTGGTACAACTTATTCAAACTATGTTTTTAGGCTGACTAAAAATGCTTCAACTGCTTGTTACCACAGAAAGTATTTTTTTAGATTGCATTAATAAAGCACTTCATGCAGTGTAATTTTAATTTTTTGCAATGTTTTATTCCTCAAAAAGCACTGGAAAAAATGTTTAATTAGGCCAAGCTAAAAATTGCTTCATGCATTTAATTCACAAGTACTTGTACTAGATTACTAAGTTACTTTCACTTAAAGAATTGTTTGTTCAAAGAACCTATTTAGGTTAAGTGAAACTATTGTATTTACTTCTTACCATATTAAGTTATTTTTATTAAGTTGAACCTACTAAAACACTTTATAGGCTATAGTAAATTGTTCACGGGGCTTCATATTTACAAGAACATATCTTATTAATCGCATTTACTCTTATATTTTATGGCTTATGAATCGCATGTACAACAGGGCAAAGGGAGTCACTGACTGTTTAAATTGCAAAACATTATGTGCTACACTTTAAAAGTACAAACGTGTCCCTGTGATCGTACCCCCAAGGATGCATCTCAGTACCTTCCTGGATTGTTTTTACTTGTATTGACTCTACACATGCTTTCTTGTCTCCTGCCTTTTAATTTTATTTTTCTGGTTTTGAAAAGATTCAAATATATACATTTCCAGGGAAAATTTCATGAAAGCACAAAGTTGTACATTAAAACCAGCGTTCCTGTAACTGCATACCTGCACAGTAATTTTTAATAGCGTATTGGCTTCACAGTCACCAGATCTCAACTCAGCTGAATAAATATGGGAGGTTTTAGAACAGTGTTAGACTGGAATAATTTGTGCCAAGGGATGCTTAAGCTATATATAATATTTAATTTACCATAGCTTCTTTTACATAAATATATGAGCAAACATTTCACTAATTGTTTTGCATGAAGTTCTCCATACAGGCTAAATACAACCATAAAGGCCCCAGCAATAGAGAATGCTGTAAGGATCATGTCCTAGTTGAGAAGTCATTTTGTTTTCATTGCTTTTTAAGCAGAATGCTCCATCAAGGGCAGTAAAATAAAATGGATATTTATTTTTTTGGGGAGGCGTGGATGCTAACCTGTCTCTGTGTTGAAATCCAAGCACACCTAAAAATTAAACATTAAAATAGAATAAACATAGAGAATTTATAAAGCAAGAACCATCATGTAAACACATTTCAGGTAAAGCAGTGGTTTTACTCTCATTCAAATTAGTGGCAAATTTTGCCCATTTCACTAAACTCCAATAGAGGTTCTACATGAGGCAATAATGTGATGTTCAGTACATAAAGCTTACTGCCACTGTACATACTTATAAACACAAATATAAAATACATTTTATAGCAACTGTTTCTTGTTAAAGATGCATTACTATGTATATTTATAAGCTTTACAATAGCTCAACACATTGTAGATAAATTCTTAAATAATGCATTGATATCACGTTTCTTATGTAAGTGATGGTCTCAGCAAGCCTTCAATGGTACTTTACCCATAAGATGTTGCTTGGTGTTCTGCTCTGGCCTAAAAACTATTATAAAACATTTTGGAGCAAAAATGCAAATAATCAAACCAAAGCTTGAAGCCAGAATAGCAAATATCTCTACAGCTACAGTAAACTTTCCAGGAGAGCTGACATAAGCTGGGATGAAGGTGATCCAAACTGCACAGAATATGAGCATACTGAATGTGATGAACTTGGCTTCATTAAAGTTATCAGGTAGCTTACGTGCTAGAAAAGCTAAAACAAAACACAACAGAGCCAGAAATCCTATATAACCCAGCACAGCCCAGAAACCTATAGCTGATCCTAATTCACATTCTAGTATTATCCTTTCCTTGTAGTGTTTTAGATTTTTAAATGGAAAGGGAGGTGATATTTTTAACCAAAGTACACAAATAAGGACCTGTATGAGAGTGAAAGCAAGAACACTTAGTCTCTGCTGTGGAGGCCCAAACCATTTCATAACATTACTGCCTGGAAGTGTAGCTCTGAAGGCCATTAACACCACTATAGTTTTCCCCAGAACACAGGAGATGCAGAGGACAAAGGTGATCCCAAAAGCTGTGTGGCGCAGCATACAGGACCACTCAGAAGGCCGACCAATGAAAGTAAGTGAGCAGAGGAAACACAGAGTCAGTGAGAAGAGCAGCAGGAAGCTCAGCTCTGAGTTGTTGGCTCGGACGATGGGGGAACTTCTGTGTTTGTAGAAGACAACAGCTACACATACAGCCACAAAGGCCCCAGTGACAGAAAATGCTATCAAAATGATGCTCAGAGTGTCATTCCAGGACAAAAACTCTACAGGCTTGGGGAGACAGCTGTCTTGGTAGACATTTGGCCAGAACTCAGGAGGACAGTGCACACAGTCTAAAGAGTCTAAGAAGTAAGAAAAGTAAAGTCAGAGCTTTATAACAGACACAACTTTACAAAGAGGCCTCATTGTCAGTGACTTGAAGTGGTATTGTGTTACAAAAACATTTTTTATGTACAAAATTAAAGTAAAAATTGACCAATGGGGTATTGTGATTGAGATATATAACCTGTCTTGTTACTGATCTCTCCTTCAGCACATGGTATACAGTCATAGCAGCAGACTGGCTTTCCTTTCTGTACAGCCTTCCTAGTTCCTGGAGGACAGCTATCACTACACACAGATGTTGGAACCTACAAAAGATACCAAAGAAACACTCAAATCATTCAAAGCTGTCCAGGAGAGAGTACAAAAATTATTTACTTTCAGTGTAATTCAGTGTGAAAACTTACTGTACCTCCTTCTGTCCTCCAATCCAACTGATAGGTCTGCTCATACTGAACTCCTGACCTCTAGCTTTAGATGAGTCATAAACGCCCACAGTCACAAAATCCAAACCGCCATCTTTCTTAAACTGCCAGTTTAGGAGCTCATACACGGCCACAGGATCTCCACTGGAATCGAACAAGACCTGATAGCCATTCCTATTGAAATTCACTTTCTTAAGCTGAGTGAGTATCTGCAGAAGAATACAAGTATATAAAAGTCTCATTCACAACCTATATCTACTCTTGTAAAACATGATGTCCCTTTTAATCATATTTTTACGCTTTATTGGAGGTGTCTTAATAAAACTTTTACCTGCAAGGGTGTGAATTTTGCTTTCTTGTCACATTGAGTGTCATTACAGATAACACCGTGGATGGCATGCGCTATAGCATACGTAGCTTTGTAAACCATGTTAGAGATGCGAAGCTGCGACGTGTCTGTGTATGGGTTCTGGAGCGCGCGGATATCCTCGCTCCCGTCACATTGCCGCGCGCCCTCTGAGAGGCCCACCTGTCCTTTTAGGCTGCAGCTGAACGAGCTCTCCCAAAACTCCGTTAACAGAGGCGATTTCAGTGCTTGTGCTGGAGAGAGATCCAGTAGAAACTCACGAAGACCTGGAATCACTGAGCGGGGGACCCCAAACCCTATCGCCCCACCACACATGTTATATTTCAGGAATTCTGGGTGAGTTATCCACGCTTCGCTGCCTATCCACTGAAGGGGAGGCTGCGGCGGCTGTTTGGCCAGTTCCTCCAACAGAAATCTTATGTCACCCGAAGCAAGAAACGCTACTATTACCCGGGCTGTTGATCTGCGGATGACGTTTACCACTCTCTCCAGTTTACTGCGCGGTTGTGTTCTGTAGTAAGACTCTGAGTATTCCACGCAGATGCCCTCCTCTTGGGCAGCCTTTAGAAACGACGACATTCCATAATTTCCATAGTCTGTGTCGCTGCGCACTGCCCCAATCCATGTCCAGCCAAAATGCTTGACCATTCTTGCTAGTGCGGCTGCTTGGTGGTGGTCACTAGGTATAGTCCTGAAGAAGGCAGGATACTGACGCTTATCACTCAGACATGCGCAGGTTGCGTAGTGACTCACCTGTAATTCAGAAAAAAATGCAAGGGAACCGTTACATGAGGCTCAGCTTATTCCCAGACATTCTTAAACTTAATGTAAATAATTTATAAATCATTTATTTAAAGTTATACAGATAGTGAGGATGACTTTAAAATGTAACACAATAATGTGCATCCTGCAGTGTTCACCTGTGGAATTCCAAATAGACCCAGTATTCTAGCCATGCTAATTGAGGTGGTGGATGCAGACTCTCCCACGAGAGCGGGTACAGCGGCGGCTGCAGATTCTGAACAGGAATCGGTAATATTGAAAAATGGTTCCATGCCGTTAGTAAACTGAAATGCTACTTTAATAGCCATCGGTACAGCCGCGCACGAGTCGTAAATCTGGTAGCCTAACGTGATTCCAGGCAGCAGATCTGTTCTGTTGTTGATCTCGTGGATGGCGAACTCCATGGCACGAGCGAAGCGCAGCTCCCTGAAATCCATACTGTTTAAAGACAATAACAGTAGCACAATTTACAAAGTTCACTGTTATTTTTCCTTTAGATACATTTCTTATTTCACAAACACAATTAGCGCATGCCTGCAACACTGTAATAAATTTCTGTTTATTTCTATTTGAATGTCCTGATAGCTGTACGGTCAGACCTCCCGGAGCACTGTGGCTGGAGTGGCTGTCTGGTGTAGGTGTTCCTCTCTGATCTCATGTTGAAATGAAAAGTAAAAATTCCTCCCATTATAAAGTCTCCATTCACGGAAAGAGCAGGTGTCTGAGGATCAGCCCACAGCCTGCAACCGACTGTGTTAGCTTCAGATAATGCATGACTGAGCCCAGTTATCCACAGAATTGATACAAACGCCGTGGCATTTAAAGTGAGATGCATGGCATACTAGGTAGCTCCCAGCCCTCTGAAGGGTAGGATGACTGAACCGCAGTGATTTAAGTAGCAACTTTACTATGATACTCTGTAAGTAAATATGGGTGTGACCTGGGCCCAATGGGCGTGCGCTTTGTATGTGTTTATTTCTGGACTCTAATAGATAATTGCTGAAACAAACTGTACCTGTATAATCAGGTATTTTATTCTAGTTAATTTCAATGTGCATTATGCATAAATTACACAATTTAATGATCAGTAAAAAATTAGCCTATGTCATATGCTATAGTATCTTTACTAAACTTCTATGTTACATTTGTTACATTGTCTAAACTGCTTCGTTGGCAAAACGTAAACGGTCCCTTCATGAGATAACAAGCAATAGGACTAGCTTTCCGTGATTGAAACAATTGTTCAGTCAGACTACATTTTAGATTGAATAAAACGAGTTCAATTGCTTGTTACCACATGAAGTATTTTTTTAGGTTGTTCCAATTAACCAAATTTTCATATAATTTCTTCATACGTTCATTGGTTCAAGTCCAAAATAATCTTACTAAAAAAAATAAACTAGTTTAAAATGACTTTGATTGAATGAATCGTTCGTTAAAACTACTTGTTACCGAATGAAGTAATTTTAGGAGGTCGAACCAACTAAAACAAGTTTTACAATATATATATATATATATATATATATATATATATATATATATATATATATATATATATATATATAGTTTTACAGATACTAATTCTTTTCATCGGCCGCCTCAGCTGTTGTCCTTCCAGTCATACACACCTACGGCGTCTCTCTACTTATCAGCTTCCGCACCCCTACAACTTTCTTTTAATAACATTGTTGTTATTACTATACATAACACTATTATCCAAAGCAAAACAAGTATCTCCAAAATGATAAGTTTACAGGAGATGACAAAAACTGTGTTTACTTTCAGTGTAATTCAATGGAACCATATTTTTTTCCATGAGATCTTGGAGCATTTTCACACAAGGCAGCTGTCACGTTCATGTAATTTAAAAAAATTAAAACTGACAAAAATATAAAGAATTCTTGGATAAAGTGCTAACATTTAAAATAAATTTATGTTTCACAGTTTGTGCCACTTATATCATATATTGACTCCTGTCAGAAGCTGGCACCACAAGAAGGTTATACTCTAACAACTTACAAAGGTATAAATAAAAGAGGTAAAAGTTCTATGATATCCAGGTCAAATAGAAACTGCCCATTTAAACAGCTCAATATAAAACTAAAAACATATAAAGTGTAATGCTGACCATTAAACTTCGGACATAGAAAGCCAAATAAGAGAGCAAGCATTTAATTAACTGTTTTCATTAACCTTACTTATACAGTCCATACACATACAGGCACACAGGCCATAAAGACAGAGTATGCTGTAGGGAACATGCTCAGAGTGTTCTAGTTGAGGTGATATTTTCTTTTAAATTTTTTTAATTAGAGCAATTTTTCATTTTGCTGTTAGCCTCATCAGAAAAATAAATCGTATACTGATTTGGGGCGGGAAAGCATGGATTCTGGACATCTCAGTGTGGAAGTCATGCCACATCATGATTATGCAGCAAACAAATAATATAGACAGTAAGGAATCGAGAGCAATGCAAACACAGTTCAAGGAACACAGATTTTTGTAAGAGGGAAAAGAGATGTGTTCCCTCTTTAAGCAGAAAACAGATATTTGGGCCTCATTCACATTGATGGCAAATTCTGACCAAATACTAAACTTTAGCCAGCATTTTACATTTGCCATTGAGGTGTTCTATAGTTCACAAAGCTTTCAGGCATGCTACATATTTGCCACCACAAACATTAAAGAGATGTTATCGCATTTGGTAAATTGATGTACTGTGTGTCAGTAATCTTCATAATGGCAAGGCCTTAGCATTACTCTTACAGCTCATGTGAGGATCTTAAAGAGCCTTAGAGGCTACTTTGCCCATAAGGTGTTTCTTGGTATTCTGCTCTGGCCTAAAAACTATTATAAAACATTTGGGTGCAAAAATTGAAAAAAATAAACCAAAGCTTGAGGCCAGAATAGCAAATATCTCTACAGCTACAGTGAACTTTCCAGGAGAGCTGACATAAGCTGGAATGAAGGTGATCCAAACTGCACAGAATATGAGCATGCTGAATGTGATGAACTTGGCTTCATTAAAGTTATCAGGCAGCTTACGTGCTAGAAAAGCCAAAATAAAACACAACAGAGCCAGAAACCCTATATAACCCAGCACAGCCCAGAAACCTAAAGCTGATCCTAATCCACATTCTAGTATTATCCTTTCCTTGTATTGTGTTAGATTTTTAAAGGGAAAAGGAGGAGATATTTTTAACCAAACAACACAAATAAGGACTTGTATGAGAGTGAATGCAAGAACACTGAGTCTCTGCTGTGGAGGCCCAAACCATTTCATGACATTACTGCCTGGAAGTGTAGCTCTGAAAGCCATTAACACCACTATTGTTTTCCCCAGAACACAGGAGATGCAGAGGACGAAGGTGGTCCCAAACGCTGTGTGGCGCAGCATACAGGACCACTCAGAGGGCTGACCAATGAAAGTAAGTGAGCAGAGGAAACACAGAGTCAATGAGAACAGCAGCAGGAAGCTCAGCTCTGAGTTGTTGGCTCGGACGATGGGAGAAGTTCTGTGTTTGTAGAAGACAGCAGCCACACATACAGCCACAAAGGCCCCAATGACTGCGAACGCTGCCAGGATAATGCTCAGAATGTCATCCCAGGACAGGAACTCTACAGGCTTGGGAAGGCAGCTGTCTTGTTGGGCATTTGGCCAGAACTCAGAAGAACAGTGCACACAGTCCAAAGAGTCTAAGAAGTCAGAAAAGTAAAGTCAAAGCTTTATACCAGATAAGACACCACAATGAGGCATCATCTTAAAAGGATGTGATTTTAACTGATGTCATGTGTTGATCAACTCCTAACTTGACTTTATTAACTGTACTGAATATACATTCACCAACATTTTCATTTTTTTCTTGATCTTTTTATGAGATTGGTAACATACAGTTGAATATGTCTCATTTAAATTAGTTTGCGTAGTAAAGTCATTTTTATTGTGATAAACCACCTGTCTTGTTACTGATCTCTCCTTCAGCACAGGGTATACAGTCATAGCAGCAGACTGGCTTTCCTTTCTGTACAGCCTTCCTGGTTCCTGGAAAACAACTCTCACTACACACAGACCTTGGAACCTACAACAGATATTAGTGGAAGTTTCAAATGCAACAGTTTAATAACAGCGTTAGAAGGTGGTGCTGCTCAACATTCTCTGGGTCTAAACTCATCTGATAATCAATGCCTCATGTGTTTGGATGCCTAAAACATTGACATGGCTCTATAGAGTTGGTGTTTGAAAACTTGGACCTCAATCATGCAGAGCAAGGATTCTACATTAGCTAGTAATGAGTTATATAACTCATAAAGCTTGCTGACACTATAGATATTCACAAGTACAAACATAAGCAAGATTTTATCTGCTTTATTGCTGAAATGGTGTAATGTTTGATTGTAAGATTTATGACAACTTAGTGCATTTAAAATACAGTACTACATAAGGACATTAGCATTACTTTCATTCCTCATGTGAGGGTCTTAACAAGCCTTAGAGGGTATTGTGGCCATACATGTTTTCTGGTATTCTGCTCTGGCCTAAAAACAATTATAAAACATCTCCTGGCATTTGAAAACTTATACAAGGCATTAAAGCATCTTAATTTTCATATGTTGTGAGGAAGTTATACTGTACCTCTTTCTGTCCTCCTAACCAGCTGATTGCTCTGCTTATGCTGAACTCCTGGCCTCTTGGTTTGGATGATTCATAGTGGCCCACTGTCACAAAACCCAAACCACCATCTTTATTAACCTGCCAGTTTACGAGCTCATAGACGGCCACAGGATCCCCATTGGCATCAAATGAGACATGATAGCCACTCTTTGTGGTAAAGTTCACCATCTTGAGCTGATTGAGTATCTGTGGAAGAAAACAGTTACTTGAAAAGCCTCTGCAAAAAGTATGTATATAGGCAATACATTTTACAATCTACAGCTAGTTATCATTACCTCTAAACATAAGATGTTATCATGATTAGTGACATTAACGTTGGCATATTATTATGGGCAACAAATAAAGAAAAGCAACAGTGCTTTGGGTTTGACAAGCAGCAGTTTTTGTTTTACCTGCCAGGGTGTGAATTTCGCCCTCTTGTCGCACTGCGTGTCATTACAGATAACACCGTGGATGGTATGCGCTATAGCATACGTAGCTTTGTACACCATGTTAGTGATGCGCAGTTGCGATGTGTCTGTATATGGGTTCTGCAGAGCGCGGATATCCTCGCTGCCGTCACATTCCCGCGCGCCCTGTGACAAGCCTGTCTCTCCTTTTAGGCTGCAGCTGAATGAACTCTCCCAAAACTCCGTTAACAGAGGAGATTTCAGTGCTTGTGCTGGAGAGAGATCCAGTAGAAACTCACGAAGACCTGGAATCACTGAGCGGGGGATACCAAACCCTATCGCCCCAGCGCACATGTTATACTTTAAAAAGTCTGGATGGGTGATCCATGTTTCACTGCCTATCCACTGAAGAGGAGGCGGTGACTGTTTTGTCAGTTCTTCCAACAGAAACCTCATATCGCCGGACTGAACAAACGCTACTATAACCCGGGCTGTTGCTCTGCGGATGACGTTTGCCACTCTCTCCAGTTTACTGCGCGGTTGTGTTCTGTAGTAAGACTCTGAGTACTCCACACAGATGCCCTCCTCCTGCGCAGCTTTTAGAAACGCCGCCATTCCATTATTTCCATAGTCTGTGTCGCTGCGCACTGCTCCAATCCATGTCCAGCCAAAATGTTTAACCATTCTTGCTAGTGCGGCTGCTTGGTGGTGGTCACTAGGTATGGTCCTAAAGAAGGCAGGATACTGCAGCTTATCACTCAGACACGCGCAGGTTGCGTAGTGACTCACCTGTAATTCAGTAACAATGCAAGAGAAAAGTTATTTAAGACTCGGCTGCTTTTCTCTGACAGCATTTGCAAACATAATTTCAAAGCTATTCAGATAAAAATAGATTGTTAAAAACGTAACACAATTAAGTGCAGCCATTAACAATCACCTGTGGAATTCCAAATAGACCCAGTATTCTTGCCATGCTAATTGACGTGGTGGAAGCAGAATCTCCCACGACAGCAGGTACAGCGGCGGCTGCAGATTCTGAACAGGAGTAAGTATCACTGAAAAATGGTATCATGCCGTTAGTAAACAGAAATGCTGCTTTGATTGCCATCTGCACAGCCGCGCACGCGTCGTAAATCTGGAAGCCTAATGTGATTCCCGGCAGCAGATCTGTTCTGTTGTTGATCTCGTGGATGGCGAACTCCATGGCACGAGCAAAGCGCAGCTCCCTGAAATCTATACTGTTTAAAGACAGAAACACAATTTACATTCTTCCTTTAGATATATTTTATGTGTCTAAATTACAACTAGCACAAAACAGTAATTATAGTGTAATTATTGCTTCTATTAAACTCTAATAGAATGCCCTGCTGGCTGTACTGTCAGACCTCCCAGAGCACTGTGGCTGGAGTGGCTGTCTGGTGTAGGTGTTCTGCTCTAATCTCGTGTAGAAATGAAAAGAAAAAAGTCCTCCGATTATAAAATCCCCATTCATAGAAAGACCATGCATCTGAGGATCAGTCCACAGTCTGCAGCTGACCGTATTAGCTTCACATCCTGCTGGACCGAGCCATGTTACAAACATCATTAATACAAACGCTGTGACGCTTAAGCTGGGCTGCATGGCATACTAGTTGGCTCCTAGCCCCTAAAAGGTTATGCTAACTGGATCACAACCTTATTATTATTCGGTGTATGTGTGGGTGTGAACTGAGCACAGGAGGCGTGGTTGTTTATCCAATGTAAATCATTTCTGGTCAAGAACATGAATAAGGCAAACTGCAGGCCTCAACAACCCTAAAACGTTTGCACCACATATATGGAATTATCCTCATATCATTCTGTTTGTGTTATTCATAAATGTCTCTTTATTTTAAAAACAAATGAGTCCATTTAATTATATGTGATTATGTGCAGTTTAACTTTTTGATGAATTGTTTGAATTGTTACTAAACTCGAAATTTAACGTAGAATTTTTTTGTTTGGCTCTTAACTTTGTTTGAGCTAATTAAACACCAAATAATACATTATTAAACTGCCTTTTATAACAGTACCTAATATTCATAGATGTTTCAATTTGAAGTCTACTGTGTTTTGTTTTAATTTTACCAACACAATACATATAAAATGTGTGATGTGTAAACTAAAATAGAATGCAAGGATGTGATATAAGTCTAATATTTAATTAAAAATAGTACAAAGACCACAGATCAGATGTTGAAACTGAGAACGTTTATTGAACAGTTTATAACAATTTTAAAATTAGTACCAGGAAGTGGCACAGTAAACAAAAAACAAATCCCACAACTACTTAGGTCCATTAAAAACAAGTCAATAACATGATTGCTTTTAAAAAGTTTACAATAGTCAACAATTCAAGAATAAAAAGTAAAAACAGAGCATCATTTCCAAAATAACATTTCCTCATATAAAATAACAATTACATAGAAACTCCTGTATTGAAACCAGTTTTCGATGGGCATGATCTTTGAGGCACCTGGTGCCACTGCAGTAAAAACAGATATGATTCTGATTGTAAATACAGTTCATTGCTTCTCCATGAATGCAAGTTAAAACTCTACCATGCAAAGAGATCCAAAAATGCTGCTGCCTTCTCTGGACCTGAGCTCATTCAAGACGACGTTAGCTCAAGTGGAAATGTGTCCTGTGGTCTAACAAATCAAAATTTAACAGAGGAGAGAGACCATTCAACTTGTTCTTAGTGCACAATCCAAAAACTAGCATTCGTGATAGTATAGGGGTGCGTTAGTGCTGAACAATATATCGTCGCTCGATTTTTGTTTATGCCGTTCATAATGTGTTTTTTGCCACTTTGGGGATTGCTTTTATTGGACAGCGACGATATAAAGATTTTAGCGTGTTTATTTAACGAAGAGGTGATGAACACAACGGTAAACGTGCTTCTGTCCCAATTCTTTAGACAAGCTGCATCAAATTTAAAACATGTATATTTAAAACAATAAACGTTCACAGTTTAAACAGTTCATATGTTGTCTTTGCACTATTTTAAATTATAGTTATTTAACGATTTGCGCATATTTGCATTTTGTTTTTAATGAATGTATGAAATACCTAAAGTTTGGGAGAAGGACCACGCTGAAACTCCTTCTTACTATAATTACACGCCCTATATCAATCACTCCTCTGACCTCACCTTCTCGTGATGAAATTCGCCAAATCATACCATACCATAGCCTTGGAATCTGTCTGAAATCGTCCACTCGTTAACTCGTTCCCTGTTCACTACATAGACTGTTATATGTTGAACACTATATAGGGGAGCAGTAAGGGAGACAGTAGAGGGAATCCGGACAACGATCTTTTCAAAGAAACCGCTATGCACTGTGGGGCGTCAACCTGTAAGTGGTGTACATTGGTTGTCCACTAGTTTTACGGTGAATTGTAGGAAACAATATAGGAATCTATATGTCCACTAAGATCCACTAAGATTCGGACAACCCTACAAAATGGTGTTTACCTTTCTGCGCCCGGCCGTTTGAACCATGAGCTCTTCTTTATGACGCCACACCCGCGTGAAGACAAGAGCTTTCTAGACGCCAGGTGAAAAATATAAACTTGCAGGTTTTAACATTTAGCACATGTGATTCTTTCACCCGTGAGTGCAAATGTTGGACTCGCGAGCACAGAAAGAAAACTGCATGCACAGTTTTTAAAACACTACCTTAAACGGCCTTTATTCCATCCCTTAATGTTTTTTGTGCTCTTTTAGACTTCGCCATATATGTTTTAACATGTGTTTCATTTCTGGTACGTGTGTGTATTCGTTTAGTTCTGTTTATCAGGCTGTAAGACCTGTTTCTTTCCCATTTTACGTATCTGTACTGAAAGCGCGAGCTGCCTCCCGCTCATCTCCGCGTTACACACTGGCTTCCGTAGAACAAATTAAGTGTAAAACAGCGCACACTAAAAAGACTTTGGGTGCGTCCGAAATCGCATACTAGTCAGTAGGTACTAGATTAGAGTCAGTACGTACTGCTCGAGCGGCAGACTAGTAGGTAATTTCAGTAGGCTAGTTTAAGTAGCCACACAAGCTCGGACTTCATCCGCCATATTGCCTGCGTCTTGTAACGCAAGACGTCGGACCACCACCATAAAAATCCTGCTATTCATTTAAAAGCTCAGTTTACGGACAGATTTAGATCTTTTTTGTGACACTGATCTGCGACAGTGTCGAGCTGTAGCTCAGAGAAGACGGAATTTAATCATTGTTTACCTCAGCAGTAGCGCCAACTTCTGTAGCGGCAGTTCACTAGCTTTAGCTGCGTTCCACACAGCCGACGTTCCCCTTTTCACCGTTTTTCCCTCCGCTTTGAATTCATCCGTGGCTCCAGTTGAATCATGGGATAGTACAGTTTGTGAAAACCGTTTGGGTGCGTCCGAAATCGCGTACTTGATCAGTATGTACTCAGTTGGAGCTAGAGCGGACTGTCTGTCCGTTAAAGCAGTACGCTTTGTCAGTGTGCGAGTGTTTAGTATCCATGCAACCTCGGGCGCACTACGTCCGCCATCTTACCAACGTCCTGCGACGCAAGACGTCAGACCATCATGGTAAAGGTCCCGGTATTTATTTAAAAGCCCCGTTTACTGAAGGATTTAGAGACTGTTTGTCTAAATATCTACTCACGCGGTGTCGAGCTGTAGCTCAGAGAAGACGAAAGAGGAGGAATTTAATCATTGTTTACCTCAGAAGCAGCGCTAACTCCTGTAGCGGCAGTTCACTAGCAGTAGCTACATACACACAGCCGGTGTACAGCTTTACACCACGCTTTTTCCTCCGCTCTGAATTCCTCCGCGGCTTCAATGGAATCCTGGGATCGGACAGTGTGCTGGGGCTGCTTACTTAAAAATGTCTGCCAGCGCAGTACGTCATCCGGGGACTTTTTGCGTACTGCTTGACGAGCACTACGTATTCGAACACCCTAGACACCCTAGTCTCGCGCACTGCTTTTGCGTTCTGTTTAGTATGGAAGTACGCGATTTCGAACGCAACCTTTGTGTGCGTCTAAAATCGCCTACTTGCCTACTACTTAGTAGGCAAAATCAGTAGGCGAACGTGGCTAGTATGTCTGAATACTCAGTAGGCATTGAGTAATAGAACAACGGTACCCGGATGACCAACTGAATCGGCAGAAAGTTTTATGTATGCGACCGCAGCACACTTTGCTATCCCATGATTCACACAAAGCCGCGGATTAATTCAAAGCGGAGAAAAAAAATGGCAGAAAGCGGTACGTCGGCTGTGTGTACGTAGCTACAGAAGTTAAAGCTACTCCTGAGGTAAAAGAAAAAACTATTAAATTCCTACTGGCGGATGTAGTATATCTGAGATTGCATGGATTTTAAAACTCACCCATAGAAATTGCCTACTAGTCAACCTCTCGATCAGCACCAACTGGCTATAATTTAGTACCTACTGACTAGTAGGCAATTTTAGACGCACCCATGCAAAGCACTGAAATATATTTCTCGCAAGCAACATTGTGAAGCATCCTCAGCAGGGGTCCTCAGCCTTCTTTTGTTTTGGTCACTAATTGTACCATGCCCCTCTACTGCAAAATAAAATCACTTGTTGAATTTTAATGTTTTTATTTTCAATAATAAATTATTGTGAGACATCTGTATGACATACAGATCTAAATCACTTGTAGTCTACACAGAGTAATTGTATATCTGTACATCATATGGTTGTCTTAACAATTATAATTTAATACAAAATACAAAAAATTTACTAAAATGTAACCAAGTCATATCTTACAGTGGTGTGTAGTATGTTCACCAGATGGGAGTCTCTGTACACTACAAGTTATTTAGATATGTATGTCATATGGATGTCTAGTAATCAATAAAATACAACCATTTATTAACCACTATTGTTCATAATGTGAGTTTGGGTTCAATGTGATTTGTTTGAGGGTCTCAAAGAGCTTTGGAGGGTACTTTACCCATAAGATGTTTCTTGGTATTCTGCTGTGGCCTAAAAACAATTATAAAACATTTGGGGGCAAAAATACAAGTAATCAAACCAAAGCTTGAAGCCAGAATAGCAAATATCTCTACAGCTACAGTGAACTTTCCAGGAGAGCTGACATAAGCTGGGATGAAGGTGATCCAAACTGCACAGAATATGAGCATGCTGAATGTGATGAACTTGGCTTCATTAAAGTTATCAGGCAGCTTACGTGCTAGAAAAGCTAAAACAAAACACAAAAGAGCCAAAAACCCTATATAACCCAGCACAGCCCAGAAACCTATAGCTGATCCTAACCCACATTCCAGTATTATCCTTTCCTTGTAGTGCTTTAGATTTTTAAAAGGAAAAGGAGGAGATATCGTCAACCAAAGCACACAAATAAGGACCTGTATGAGAGTAAAGGCGAGAACACTGAGTCTCTGCTGTGGAGGCCCAAACCATTTCATAACATTACTGCCTGGAAGTGTAGCTCTGAAGGCCATTAACACGACTATTGTTTTCCCCAGAACACAGGAGATACAGAGGACAAAGGTGATCCCAAACGCTGTGTGGCGCAGCATACAGGACCACTCAGAGGGCCGACCAATGAAAGTAAGCGAACAAAGAAAACACAGAGTCAGTGAGAAAAGCAGCAGGAAGCTTAGCTCTGAATTGTTGGCTCGGACGATGGGAGACGTTCTGTGTTTGTAGAAGACAGCAGCCACACATACGGCTATGAAGGCCCCAGTCACAGAGAAAGCTGTTAGGATGATGCCCAAAGTGTCATCCCAGGACAGGAACTCTACAGGCTTGAGGAGGCAGCTGTCTCTCTGGACATTGGGCCAGAACTCAGGAGGACAGTGCACACAGTTCAAAGAGTCTACAAAAATAAAAAAGCAAATTAAGAGCTCTATAAAAGAATGAATGTTAATTTGGTTGCTTATTAAAGAAAAAGAAAAGTACAGTATAGCGTAGCATTTCAATTTATGACATCAGTAACAATATTAATAGTATTAGAGATTGCTGCAATGCTCATCGCGTATTATGTATTGTGATACACAACCTGTCTTGTTACTGATCTCTCCTTCTGCACATGGTATACAGTCATAGCAGCAGACTGGCTTTCCTTTCTGCACAGCCTTCCTTGTTCCTGTAGGACAGCTTTCACTGCACACAGATCTTGGAACCTACAAAAGACATTGAAGAAATTGTGCCTATAAAAGTCCTTTATAGTGGAGTCAGAAGTAAAGTTGTAATATCTAATGCTGTGCCCATGCTGTGCACACCCACACACATGTTGTGAGACTTTGTCTAAAACACTGGCATGTTTATGTAACAACTAAGATCAAATTTGCAACCTATTTATACATAATGTTCTAATAAATATTTTTTTGTGTTTAATATGTTAGAAATAGGGATGCTATGTGTGCTTTAAACATACATGTTAATATTCTGGTGTTGTCATAACAGCTTAAAACAGGGTGACCTTGTACCTTGTAATGCATGGAAGATGAGATGCATATTTGACTTTGTCCCACATAGTTTGTACAGCTGATTATAAAGCTGTTGTGGTGGGCAAATTGCTTAAATATCAACCGTGAATTTACAAAAACTTAAACACTGTCCTTTACAAATGACTTAAGCTCCTGCTCTATTGCCCACCGGCACTGCCCTCAAACAGGTTCTTCTCTATAATAACCAATGCACTTAATGGGTCAGCTATGAGATTTATTGCTCCTGATGCAGTACTGACTTTTCCTTAATAAACTCCAACAAATGACGCTATCACTACAAATTGAAAACTCACCAATACATTCTGTCGATCTTTTAAAGAAGGCTTTGTCTTGTCTGGCTATTTGGATCACACTAGAATTTATACACCAAAAGTTTGTTATTGTGAGTAGGGTGATAACTGGTGACTGGAACTCAAATCCTAGAATTCATAGAATACTAATATAGGTACTTTGGGCTATGTTTGGGTCTTTAACACTGTGTTTGGCTTCCTCGGAAGCATGAGTAGCTGTTTCAGAGGAGTAACTTAAACATACAGCCAATTCAATCAAGTTGAATTTACATCCCTTTTTACCCTTCACCAAAACTGTCTGTGCAAGGGCCTGTGCATGTGGTAATAAAGGACCTACACCAATGCCACATGTAACAGACAAATACAGATATCTCATATAAAACTGCAGACCAAAAATGTGACAACCCTCCATGGTTTCCTGTACACAAGATGTGTTATACTGTACCTCTGCCTGGCCCCCCACCCAGATGATAGCTCTGTTTATACTGAACTCTTGGCCTCTTGGTTTGGATGAGTCATAGTTGCCCACTGTAACGAAATCTATTGTGCCATCTTTCTTAACCTGCCAGTTTATGAGCTCATAGACGGCCACAGGATCACCATTGGAGTCAAATGTGACCTGAAACCCATTCTTCGTAGTAAAGTTTACTCTTTTGAGCTGCTTTAGTATCTGCACACACATATAATAGAATATTTATGCCACTGATGTGTAAATGCATACTTATCTTTGCAGATTATTGTTAGTTTGCTATTATTAATGTAAACGCTTTGTTTTGAATGTATCATACCTGCCATGGTGTAAATGTCGCGCTCTTGTCGCACTGCGTGCCATCACAGATTACACCGTGGATGGCATGCGCTATAGCATACGTAGCTTTGTACACCATATTAGTCACGCGCAACTGCGACGTGTCTGTATATGCATTCTGGAGCGCGCGGATATCCTCGCTCCCGTCACATTCCCGCGCGGCCTCTGACAAGCCTGTCTGCCCTTTTAGGCTGCAGCCGAATGAACTCTCCCAAAACTCCGTTAACAGAGGAGATTTCAGTGCTTGTGCTGGAGAGAGATACAGTAGAAACTCACGAAGACCTGGAATCACTGAGCGGGGGATACCAAACCCTATCGCCCCAGCGCACATGTTAAAGCGCAGAAACTCTGTTTCTATGATCCACGTTTCGCTGCCTATCCACTGAAGAGGAGGCTGCGGCGGCTGTTTGGCCAGTTCCTCCAACAGAAATCTCATGTCTCCAGAAGCAAGAAACGCTACTATAACCCGGGCTGTTGATCTGCGGATGACGTTTACCACTCTCTCCAGTTTACTGCGCGGTTGTGTTCTGTAATAAGACTCGGAGTATTCCACGCAGATGCCCTCCTCCTGCGCAGCCTTTAGAAATGACGCCATTCCATTGTTTCCATAGTCCGAGTCACTGCGCACTGCTCCAATCCATGTCCAGCCAAAATGCTTGACCATTTTTGCTAGTGCGGCCGCTTGGTGGTGGTCACTAGGTATAGTCCTGAAGAAGGTAGGATACTGACGCTTATCACTCAGACATGCGCAGGTTGCGTAGTTGCTCACCTGTTATTCCGGAAAAAAGCAAAACTCGTTATTTGTGAAACATGTTTGAATTGTAGCGCTAATGATGTGTTCTATGGGTCTCTTTTACTAAGCACTTTTACTAAGGCCTCCTCATTATCTTACAAAAAAGAGTTATTTACAAACAAAACAAAAAAGAGTTATTTTTATGTTATTTTATTTGTTGCAGCCAACAATCACCTGTGGAATTCCAAATAGACCCAGTATTCTAGCCATGCTAATTGATGGAGTGGAAGCAGATTCTCCTACGAGAGCAGGTACAGCGGCGGCTGCAGATTTTGAACAAGAATCCGTATAATTGAAAAATGTTTCCATGCCGTTAGCAAATTGAAATGCCACTTTGATTGCCATCGGAACTGCAGAGCATGAGTCATGTATCTGGAAGCCTAATGTGATTCCCGGCAGGAGATCTGTTCTGTTGTTGATCTCGTGAATGGTGAACTCCATGGCACGAGCAAAGCGCAGCTCCCTGAAATCCATACTGTTTATAGACAGCAATCATAACAAGCGCATATTAAGAACATTGCATGCATTTTAGAGTTTACAGACACAGATAGCACGTGCCTGTAAAAAGAAACATAATATCAGATTGATAATTTAAACAGAATGCCATACTATATTTCCTATCTACTCGGACAGACCTCCCAGAGCACTGTGGTCGCAGTGGCTGTCGGGTGTAGGTGTTCTGCTCGGATCTCATGTAATAATGAATAGAGAAAATCCCTCCAATCACAAAGTCTCCATTCATGGAAAGACCAGCCATCTGCGGATCAGCCCACAGTCTGCAACTGACTGAGTCTACTTTAGATCCTGGACTGAGCCCAGTTATCCACAGCATTGATACAGACATCATTAGAGTTGAAATAAGCTGCATAGTGTGCTCAGTGGCTCTCAGCACATCAAGAGCCAGGATGGCTGTCTACAAGTGCTTTAAATATTCATCCTGCTATAAGTACTTGTAAGTAACTGTGGGCGTGAACTGGGTACAGGAGGTGTGGTTATGTATTCATTGCACATAATTATGGTCAGAGTGTTCTGTTATTTGTGTCTGGATATAAGGTTTGATGCAAATGCAGAGGCAGAGTCAAGTTAAGGCCTCACCCACAGGAAATGTGCAGAATATATCAAATCTTTATTATGTTATGTACTTCCATTAAAACATGCACATCAGCCACAGTGTTATAGCAAGAGAGAAACCAACATAATGAAAAGAAAATTACACAGAAGCCTTCTTTATTTCAGAATTGAATTTGCCCACCTTTTGTGCTTTAATTCATTTACTGGCTTGATTTCAATTTAAGAAAATTACAGATAAATTGTTTCACAGTTCCAAATTTCTGTCTCTGATGTTGGTTGCATGTGTTTCTCATGAGACAAGAAATTTCAAACATATTCAAAGAGGGTGAGGTCTGTAAATAAATCAGCAAATTGATTTAAGAACACCAGCAGCTTCTTTGATGATTGGCAAATTTTCTTTTTGTTGGTTTATTTTGTGAGGACTCCTTGACAGCTACACATCCTTTAGACCTATAATGGCATGAGTGATTGCACAGTTGAAGGATGGACAGAAAAAAAGGAAGTAAGCTTGATTGATCCTATCTCTCAAGACTTATTGTATATCAAATTACTTTTTAAAGTTATACCTTACATGTAATTTCCTCAGAAATGTCTCCATAAATGCCTGGAAATTAAATAAGTTAATCATCGTCTCTGACACTTGGACAGTACTATTCTTTTGTGTTGGCTCTGTACATTTGATATGCAATGCTGTCATTGTGAAGCAATTATAGAAAAAATATCTGGTGTGTCAGAATAAGCAGTACTTCTAGTGTGCTTTCCATGGTGCTGAAGTCTCAGGCCTTGACTGTTTTAAAACAATACAATCATCGAGATTTTTGAGTTTAAGGATATGCATATATAGTTAGGTGTTTCCACGATTTTGACATGTGTATTTGAAAGTGTTTCAATTGCATAACTAAGGAATTTAAAAAGCTGTTTGTATTGTAGTTCATTTTTTTTACAATGACATAATATTGACAAATATTTTTTTAGATTCAGTCATATTCCAATAATTATTTGTCTTTCCCCATTAGATGCTGCTTGGTGTTTTTCTCTGGTTTGAGTAAAATAATATAACACTTTGGAGCAAATAAGCACAAAAGGAGGCCAAAGCTAGATGCTAAAATGGCAAATATTTCAACAGCGGTAGTGAATTTCCCAGGTGAGCTGACGTAGGCAGGCACAAAAGCCAGCCAGACTGCACAGAATATCAACATGCTGAAGGTGATATATTTTGCCTCATTAAAGTTTCCGGGTAGTTTGCGAGCCAGAAAGGCCAAAATGAAGCACAAGCAGGCCAAAAGACCAATGTAGCCCAGTACACACCAGAAGGCCAGTTCAGAGCCCACACTGCAGTCCAGAATGATCTTGGAGTGCTGATACTGAGTGTTTCTATATGGGAAAGGAGGGGAGGCTATGAGCCATGCAGCACAGATGACCATCTGGACCAAAGTACAGCTGAAGATGATGATCCTCTGCTGAGTAGGCCTGAGCCACTTCATCACGTTGTTTCCAGGCCGGGTGGCTGTGAAAGCTGCTAGAACCACTAATGTTTTGCCCAGAATGCAGGAGATGCAGAGAGAGAAAGTAATGCTGAAAGCAGTGTGGCGCAGCATGCATGACCATGATGTGGGCTCTCCAATAAAGATCAATGCGCACAGGAAACACAGCGTCAGAGAGAGTAGGATGAAGAAACTCAGCTCTGAGTTATTAATACGTACAACAGGAGTGTTCCTGTGATAGAGGAAGACTGCAAATACAGCTAATGTGATGCAGGCCCCTACTACAGAAATCACTGTCAGTGTCAGCCCCATTGCGTCATGTGTAAGGAACTCCACAACCTTGGGAATACATACTGTTCCAGCATCATTGGACCAGTAATCTTCAGGACAAGTCATGCAGTCTATTGAATCTTTAGAGAAAATTGAGGAATTGGGGTCTTAATTAGGGTCGTATTCTTTAATCAGCATATGCTGTTATGTGGAAAAAAAAAAAAAAAACGAGGATCAATTATTATCTAAAATCCAATTTTCCGTTCATAATTTGTGTGTAAATATATGAATTTGTGCTAAAACAATAAATTCCGAGGTTAGCACTATCTAGAGATAGCATAAATAAGAGTTTAATAATTTAAAAAAGGTTAACACTATTACTTACTAGTATAGCTGTAGTCATCACTTAATGACATTTTAATCCTTTGCAATAATTTGCAGCAACAATTTACAAATCTTTCTCAAATATAACACATATGTAAAGTAAATGTCAATGTAATATCAATGTAAATGGCTAAGTCTGGACTTCAAAACATGTAATACTGTAAACTCCTGTTAGTATGTGAGTAATAAACAGATATATCCTTCTACTCTTCTATATTCTATTCGATTCTGCAATACATAAGAATTAAATTCTGCCAATTACACATTAATAAAATGTAAATTTAAAAGATAATTCATGCTCAATAATTTGCATGCATTATCACAACTAATAGTGCAGTTATTAGTGATTTTCACACAAAAGTCACCTATAATTCTGTGCAAATATTTATTAAAAGTGAACACTGCTTATGCCTAGTGGATAAACCATTTATTTAAGCTTTCTTTAAGATCAGGTCCTAAATATAAAGTTATGCAACAAAAATCAGTTTAAAAAGGTGTTGATATAAATGTATTCATCATCATATTGAATTTAACTTTTGCCACCCACCTGTCTGATTACTAATCTTGCCACTGTCACATGGTACACAATCAAAGCAGCACAGAGGCTCCCCACGACGGACAGCTTTCCTGAATCCTGGAGCACAGCTGATACTGCAAACGGATACTGGCACCTGTTTCCCAGAAACACAACAGCCAGGGTCAATAAAACTCTGTAGAGATGAGGCATATTGAGAGATACATTAGTGTTCAAATCTTTTATTGCAAATCAAAATGGACAATTATACTCTCAGAATACTCTGAGAAAGTTATGCAGAAGAAGTAAAAATCAAGCTCCACTCTTCAAATGTTCAGATCTGACATAATCCCCAGGGGTTTCTGTCTATCCTTCCACTGTGAGAAGACAACTCAACACTATGGGTCTGAAAGGATATGTAAGGATCAAAACCTACTGCTTTTCTCAGAACAATGGGCTGACCACCTCAGAGTCTAGACCTCAATGTCATTAAATATGTCATAAGAAGCAGAAAATGCAAACAATTTCTATGAAGGTGTGAAAAAATATTCCTACAGATTTCTTTCAGAACCCATAAGCAAGTCTTCTGAAATAATACAGTTTGTCATTAGGGGAGGACACACCATAAAAGAATAAAATGATATTAAATTTGGTTTGCTTTTTGTAATTTTCTGTTTAATATATTTTTTCTGTATTTTGCTGATGCTAAAAATGTATTAATTATACTTAATGGGTGTTGTAACTGGAAATGAAACAAATGAAGGGTGATGTCTGACTTTTGTACAGTCTTGATATTTCTATTTGTAAACTTTTAAAAAATGTTAATGTATTGTAGGTCAAGTCTACAGTTATATGTGATGTATATACAAAATAGAGTGCAACCTGGAGTTAGCTAAAATAGTGAGTATAAAGCTCCATCCAGCCTGATGAGGAGTCACATTCACCCAACTTACCTCCATTTAACCCTACAGAACTTCAACAGCAGGCATCTCATGTACTGAACTACATTCTGAGAGCAGCTTGCCTCTTTTTGGTCGCCAGGCCACGTGATAGTCATGTCATAAATGACCAGTTCCTTCCCAGGCTCTTGAGATCCATCGAACATGCCCACATTCACCAACTCAATATTACCATCTGCACCCTTCTGCCAGTTGATAAGGTCATAAGATGGGATAGAGTCACCTTTCGAGTCAAATTTCACCATCTCTCCTGAGATCATGAAGGAGACCTCTTGAAGGTAATGCTGGAGCTATAAAATCAGGAGCAAAAAGAAGATTTCTAGGCTAGGGAGGCCTATGCATATAATTTGTCATCAATAGTTGTGGAATTGCAAGGGGGGACCGGTACCTGCCATGGGAAGACTTTAGTGATATCTGCACAAGTGGAGTTACTGAATGGGCCTTTTCCATGTTTGCAGGAAATTAGATTGTGGAGGGAGTGAGCAATTGCATATACACTTTTATAGACATTATAAGTAATTCGAGGGCTTGAAGTGTTCATGTAAGCGGAATGTTCCTTTTTTATGGTCTCCTGCCCTGTGCAGAGGGGCAGCTGAGCACTCCTGCTTGAGGAGAATGGAGAACAGTCATAGAGAGCTCCCCATAGTTCCTGAACCAGGGGATTGGAGGGGTAATTTTGTGGGTTCACTGTTGTCAGATATTCTTTCAGTCGCGGGATGTGACCCTGCCGTATCCCAAACCCAATGGTGCCACCAAGGAAGGGATAGAACTTGCTTCCAGTGAACACAGCTGATGTCACAAAGGCCTCACTGGCAATCCATAGGATCCCAGTGACATTCAGTTCCATGTAATCCTTTAGAAAGGGTGTGATCTCCCCCTCACCTGAGAACACCACCACTACTCGAGCACTGGAGCTGTTCATCACCCGAATGATCTCTACTGCCCTCTGGCTGTCATACAACAGTGGAATCATCTCTTGGTAGGCCACACACACTCCTGTACCCTCCAGCTCCTTTAATAGGCCCTGGAGGGCAAAGCGTCCATACTCATGGTCCCCTCGCACCACCCCTACCCAAGTCCAGTTAAAATGTTTCAGCAACATGGCAATGGCTTTCACTTGGAAGGCATCACTGGGGATCACCCTAAAGAAGGTGGGGAAGTTCTGCCTGTCACTGAGGCAGATGCAGGATGAGAAGTAGCTTATCTAAAATAAAGATATACACCGATGCACATCATTTACATTACATATATTGTATTTTAAAGCAAGGTTATTGTTTATATGATGAAGTGAAAATAACATTAACATAACATCTCGAAAATAGTAACTTTAAAGGAAAGAGAAAACTTCTTAATTCCAGTGAAAGTTGTAAATGTAAAGATATTTTATTCTTATATATTATATTTATATTTTTCTTTGGATAAGGATGAAGTTTGAAATAAAATATAAAATAATATATAGCCTGAGTAAAAGTTACAGCATATTTTGTATTTAATGCTTTTAAATATATTAAACCTAGAAAATGAATAAAAATTATAAAAAAAGTGTTTAAAGTTACCTTAAATGTGACTTTAAATGTTCTTATCTGTAAATATCTATAGAATGGCACATGATTGTACACCAATTTTACATAGGTCATAATGGTTTCAGTGGGTGAGAAAAAGTCACAACCACAACGCCCCAGCTATTTATACTTTTTTGTTATGTATGTATGTATATGTGTTATGTTTTTTATATTATATATGTCTAATATTAATTTCAAAATTATGGGTATCTCCGGTTTTTCAAAAATTTCATTACTGGCCTATAAAAATATATGACATATAATTTGCACTAAGAGAAAATCTGGTTCTTGGCAAATAAACATTGATATTAATATAGTGATTGAATGGGCTGTAGTAACACATTATATCACAAGTTTATTAATTCATTGTTCATCTAGAATACTGTTTGAGAGTTTGAGATTAAGTTATTAAGGTGTGGTCCCACATGTGGGTGCTTGGAGTTTAAGGGGTAATTTCATACTCGAGAATATTAAGCATATACATATTTATATAGTTTTGAATGCCATTGATTAATTCCCAATCCCATTCATATTAGTTCCCAGTGCCTCTGACACCAACAAATAACAAAATGGCTTTTGTTTCTGGTAGGGTCTGAGATTCAGTTGATTACAGCTCATTATAGTGTATAAATCATCTGACAGAAATAAAATAACTCCCAGCAGCAATGTAAAAATATCTATCTTTGTTTGTGAAAACATCTTAAATCTGGTAAAAATGTAAAATATTTCTCATTAAGCATTTGTTGTAAGAATGTTGTACATTCATTTATTTTTGTAATTTTATGCAGCGAATGTATCTGATTTTTTTCAATATCTGTCACTAGATAACAACTAAAAAAACTACAAATACATGAAATAATATTACAGTTTTTCTAATGAGCAAAAATAAATTTTTCAACTCAATTAAAAATTGTACTTGCTAATGTGTAATGTCACAGTGTATATCTCACCATTGGAATTCTGAAAGGTTGCAAAATTCTAGAAACCACTATAGACTCAGCTGATCCAGATTCACCAATGATGGCCAGCATTGGGCTTGCACCAGAACACATTGGCTTGTCTGCCTCATTTGGCCCATTCATAACAGCCAGAGCTGCTCTTTGTGCTGTCAGAGGGTATGCACAGGAGTCGAATATCTTATATCCCAGAGTAAAATTGGGTAACAGCTCTGTACTGTTATTAATCTCCTCCACGGCAAGCTTCATGGCCAGAGCCCAGCGGAAAGCTCTGGGATCAAACCTGTGGATTGAAACTTCAGCATCATTACAAACCAATAACATGTAATCTGAGTGCACACAGCCAAACAACAAATCTGAGTGAAACAATCTCAAATTTCTGATAAGGTTCAAGTTCTTAAAAAATCATTGTGGATGAAATGGTTATTCTTAGAATAATTTCATTTATCAGTATCGGTTATTATTATTAGTATTAGTTGTTATCGTAATAAAAGATTCCTTATTTGAAGTTGTTGCATAGCACAAAACAGGCACAAATAGTCACTGATGAAGTTATTCTAATTAATATGCACAGTAAATATAGTACTTTAAACATGGAATATCAGTTTATGAGCATCATTATTTGGTACTGGGACTTCAATTATGCAAGTAATCTGAGTCTAGGAATTTGTGTTGATGCTTTTAGATGATATAATGTTAAAAGGAAAAAGGTTAGTCAATTTTTTTTTCTGTTGCCTGATTTGGTAAGTCAACTTATCTCACAGTAACTTAATTAGCCTTAAATCTAATAAGATTTCTTAGTGTCTAATGTAAATAGACTTGAAATACATGTTATGTTGATATTCTTTGTGAAAACACATTATCTATAGAGACTTGTTTATGGTAGTGTGTAGTTCATTATTATTGTAGTTCATTATTATTATTATTTGCATTTGAGTTCAAAAATGTGGCACATTTTATGTTTAATTTTTAATTTGACAAACAACCGGCAATTAAGCATCAAAATGTGCATAAGTTCTCTGTAGAGGATGTGTTAACTTGTTCTCACTTTGACAAAATGTAGAATTTAAACATATGACACTTTATCTTTACAGAAACTATATTTTTATATCATTACACTAAACATTCAAAGCGTAATGGTTCACTGACCTCTATGAATTGGTCATTCAGTTTTAACTAAGCATAATATGAAACCACAGAACTCCATTTTCACATCCTCTGTTCAGCAGTGCATTCTCACCCGTTGCACTGCACCTGTCCTGGTCTGTAAGTGCAGTTCAGGTCCGGCATTTCTTGATTGTAGTGCAGAGTGAAAATCCCCCCTATGACGAAGTCTCCACCAGCCATGAGGCCTGACTCAAAGTCATTCTGGAGGGTGCACCGAGAATCCGAGGCTTTAATGAAGGGGAGAACAAGGAGCCACAGAAGCAGCACGGTCATCCTCAGTGACTGACTCACTGTGAGGAAAGAAAGGAAGGGCAGCCATGTATTATATGCTACCCATGGGCTCCCCTTCATCTTGATATGTGTCATGGTCACATGACATTACCCACTTTTTAAAATCCCACAGGACATTACTGGATCACAAAGGTGCTCTAATTTTAATGTCATACAGTATGTACACAATTATTATTTATAAGACTACTAATATGATTCTATTTCACTCAAATAAAACATTTGCCCTCATGAACATCCAATATCAAATATGGGGTTAAATAAACAAGTCAAATAACAATAAGATGACTAACAGGGAAAGTGGAAGGTAAATTTCATTGACTTTTCAAAATATCTGCATGATTTTTTCATTGAGATGGAAAGTCATTCATTATTGTAAAATGAATTACTGCAGAGAAACACCTTGCTATGAGGATGTCTACAATCAAATTTAGCTATTTTATTTACTGTACAGAATGTACACTGAACCTACACTTGTCCTCTGAGTTTGAATGTGTTCATATATACAAATACAAAAGAAAAAATAGGAAAGATAAGCTTAAACCATTTTGTGTGCAATGCCCACCATGTGTTCCTCCACTGTAAATGGTTTTCAAAGGCATGGTTTCTTGCCAAAACTTCATCTTAAAATTATAATAATGTTACATCTTGTGCCAATGCTGCTGCATAGGAGTCTCTGTTTGCTCCCAGCATGCTTCAGCAGATCGTGTGACTCCAGACTCAAGGTCAGCTGATCCTTGCAAATCAAGATCACCTGAGCTTTAGCCATCACTATTCAAGCTCTCTGTCTGAACTCCTTGCTTACGAAGTATTGAGCCAGTTATCTGATCATACCAAGCATTTATTCCGTGTTTGCCTTCTGTGTTTTGACCTGTTTGTTGGTGTTTTTGATCTGCCTCATCTGCCTGCATCATCAGACATTGGCCAATGTGTCCCAAATGGTGTCTGACCTCGCTCAGAGACTGGACAGTAGTCAGGAGCAAGTAATGCAGCTAGTGGTGAGTTTTAGGGAACTTACTAACCAGATCCAAGCTCTCACTACTTCCTCGTTACAGCCTAGTTCTAGTGGCAATAGAGCTAGTGTAACCGCTTCTTTTGTTTTATTTCCGGTAAGTTAACCTGCAAAATATTCTGGGGATCCTGAGGAGTGCAGTAGTTTTCTACTCCCGTGTTCAATGTATTTCAGTAATACACCACGCGGTTCTGACCAGTCAAACATATACTTTTTCCTCTCTCATCTCGAGGATGAGGCTTTAAAATAGGCTACTGCTGCTTGGCCTACCCTATAGACTCTCACCTACGCTCAGTGTTTAGAAAGGTTTAGGACAATATTTAACCACACGCTTGAGGGTAGGGCTTCCGGCGAACTGTCATCTAAAATTCGGCAGGGTTCTCGTATTGTCAATGACTACGCTCTGGAGTTTTGAACTTTAACTGCTGATAGTGGCTTGAATGAGGCCGCGTTTATGGTAGTTTTCCGTAACGGACTCAACTCAGAGATCCAGACAGAACTGGCATGTAGGAACGATGACTTTAAGAAGAATCCACCCTCAACTCCGCGAACCTTCTCCTGAGCCCATGCAATGTGATTCCTACAGCCTGTCATCTAGTGAACGTCACTGCAGATGAGAACAATGGCTCTGCATGTACTGTGGTACAGCTGGGCACTTCCTTCGGGCTGGCACCTTCGTCCATTCAAACCCAAGGCATCAACCCCAGGAGAGTGTGTGGAGATTAAAACTGTAAAACTGTACTGCCCTCCATTTTCGCATGTTTTTGCAGCACTTATAGATTCCGGGGCCAAGTGGGAACTTCACACACCAGCACCTTGTGGAGCAGCTCCACATCCCCATAGAACCACTGAGAATTAGTCTACGCATCACCGCACTGGATGGTGGACCAATCGGAGCTGGTAAAGTCACTTACATCACCGCACCTGTTCGTCTGGAAACCAGCGCTCTCCTTTTTTAGAGATTATTCAATTGTTTGTGCTTTCATGATTAGTTTATTCTATGTTTGCCTTATGTGTTTTCACCTGTTTATTCTGTGTTTTTGACCTGCCTCTTGCCTAGCCCTTTTTTGTCCTGTTCACTGAGTCTCTCTGGTAACGTACTGTTTTCTGATCCACTTAGACTACTCCTTTTGCTTAGCCCCTTCTGGTTTTGTCATTTGCCTCGATCTGGACATTGACCCTTGCCTGTTAATGACCTCTCGCCTTTGTCCTATTATTATTGGTGTTTTTACTCTTTTTGTACTCTGTCTGGTGTACTTATTAGTAAATCTTTCTTGTCCCATATCTGCAAGCATCTGTCTGGTTTCACCATCTCGCAAATAAAACAATGTATCAAGCTGGAATAATAATGATAATAATTCTCTGTAAAAGAACTTCTAGAGACATGACAGCTTTCTTATCACGACCACTGTGAAAAAGTCTGGCTGGTTTGAATGCAGCATTTCACATTTAAGCAGTCTGAATTACTGAACACTCCTCAACAGTCTTAATTGTTTCTAAATAGTTAATGGCTTGGAAGATATGCTCTATCAAAAACCTCTAGTGGACATAGAAAGTTACTTAGATTACTTAGAGATTATTAGAACTCTAAAATGATATGAATGTCTTTCATCTATAAAAGTTTTCTATAAATAATGATCAAAAAAGTCTTTTGTCACCTTCATTATAACAGTGGATAGTCAGTTTGTCTTTGACATTAAGTTATTAACACTGTATGTTTAATAAACACACTTATTTCAACAATTTGCATAAATATATAATATTTATTGTATATGAACTTACGACATAAAATCAATAGAAAGAATTCACAAATTAGCAATGTACTTTTTTAAAGTAAATATCAAGAGTATCTACTATATAAAATAACTATTTTGTAGTCTTTCCCATTAGATGCTGCTTGGTGTTTTTCTCTGGTTTGAGTAAAATAATATAACACTTTGGAGCAAATAAGCACAAAAGGAGGCCAAAGCTAGATGCTAGAATGGCAAATATTTCAACAGCGGTAGTGAATTTCCCAGGTGAGCTGACGTAGGCAGGCACAAAAGCCAGCCAGACTGCACAGAATATCAACATGCTGAAGGTGATATATTTTGCCTCATTAAAGTTTCCAGGCAGTTTGCGAGCCAGAAAGGCCAAAATGAAGCACAGGCAGGCCAACAGACCAATGTAGCCCAGTACACACCAGAAGGCCAGTTCAGAGCCCACACTGCAGTCCAGAATGATCTTGGAGTGCTGATACTGAGTGTTTCTATATGGGAAAGGAGGGGAAGCTATGAGCCACGCAGCACATATGACCATCTGGACCAAAGTACAGCTGAAGATGATGATCCTCTGCTGAGTAGGCCCGAGCCACTTCATCACGTTGTTTCCAGGCCGGGTGGCTGTGAAAGCTGCTAGAACCACTAATGTTTTGCCCAGAATGCAGGAGATGCAGAGAGAGAAAGTAATGCTGAAAGCAGTGTGGCGCAGCATGCATGACCATGATGTGGGCTCTCCAATAAAGATCAATGCACAGAGGAAACACAGCATCAGAGAGAGTAGGATGAAGAAACTCAGCTCTGAGTTATTAATACGTACAACAGGAGTGTTCCTGTGATAGAGGAAGACTGCAAATACAGCTAATGTGATGCAGGCCCCTACTACAGAAATCACTGTCAGTGTCAGCCCCATTGCGTCATGTGTAAGGAACTCCACAACCTTGGGAATACATTCTGTTCCAGCATCATTGGACCAGTAATCTTCAGGACAAGTCATGCAGTCTATTGAATCTTTGGAGAAAATATCAGAAATCAGGAATTGATAAATGCTTGGTTTGTTTGGATTATATTAAAGTTTGTTCACATTTATTCACTTGTGCTGTTATACAAAAAAACTGTTGATCAGTTACAATCCAAAAACCCAATTTTACGTTCAGAATTTGTCTGTAAAGATATGAATTTGTGCTACAGCAAGAGGTTAACACTGTATAGAGAATTCTGTTGCCTTTAGCATAAATAAGAGTTTAACAATTCAAGTTTAACACTAATACATCACCATGTTCTATATTTTCAAGTACAGCTCTAGTCATCACTTAATGACATTTGAATCCTTTGCAATAATTAATATTTAATATATAACTATTAATATGTGAGTAATAAACGGATATATCCTACTATTCCTCTATATTCTATTGGATTCTGCAATACATAAGAATTACGTTCTGCCTAATACACATTAATAAAATGTAAAATTAGAAGATAATTCATGCTAAATCATTTGCATGCATTATTACAACTAATATTGCACTTATTAGTGATTTTCACACAAAAGTCACCTATAATTCTGTGCAAATATCTGTATATTAAATATTATTATATTAAAGTAAATACTGCTTAATGCCTAGTGGATAAACCATTTATTTAAGCTTTCTTCAAGATCAGGTCCTAAATATAAAGTGATGCAACAAAAATCTGTAAAAAAAATTGTTGATATAATTGTATTTGTCATCATTTAGAATTTGGCTTTTGCCACCCACCTGTCTGATTACTAATCTTGCCACTGTCACATGGTACACAATCAAAGCAGCACAGAGGCTCCCCACGACGGACAGCTTTCCTGAATCCTGGAGCACAGCTGACACTGCAAACGGATACTGGCACCTGTTTCCCAGAAACACAACAGCCAGGGTCAATAAAACTCTGTAGAGATGAGGCATATTGAGAGATACATTAGTGTTTAAAACTTTCATTTCAAGGCAAAATAGACAATTATACTCAGGAGATAATACTCAGATCTGATATAATCCCCAGGTGTTTATGTCCATCCTTCCACTGTTAGAAGACGACTCAACACTATGAGTCTGAAAGGATATGTAATAGTCCAGAAGCCCTTATTGAGAAAAGCAAAGCTTCTGCTTTTCTCAGAACAATGGACAGACCACCTCAGAATCCAGACCTCAATGTCATTGAATATGTTTGAGATTAATTGTATCATAAGAAGCAGAAAATGCAAGAAATTTCTATAAAGGAACTTCTGAGGTGTGAAAAAATATTCCTACAGATTTCTTTCAGAACCCATAAGCAAGTCTTCTGAAATAATACAGTTTGCTATAAGGAGAGGACACACCATATAAGAATAAAATTATATTAAACTTTGTTTGCTTTTGTAAGTTTATTATCAGTTTTTTCCTATTTTGTTGATGCTGAAAAATTTATTCATTATACTTAATAGCTGATGTGACATAGTTATAAAATAGAGTGCGACCTGGAGTTTGCTAAAACAGTGAGTATACAGAACATCATTCTCACTCACATAAACCAGCTCCATCCAGCCTGAAGAGGAGTCACATTTACCCAACTTACCTCCATTTAACCCTACAGAACTTCAACAGCAGGCATCTCATGTACTGAACTACATTCTGAGAGCAGCTTGCCTCTTTCTGGTCGCCAGGCCACGTGATAGTCACGTCGTAAATGAATAGTTCCTTCCCAGGCTCTCGAGCTCCATCGAACATGCCCACTTTCACCAACTCAATACTGCCATCTGCACCCTTCTGCCAGTTGATAAGGTCATAAGATGGGATAGAGTCACCTTTTGTGTCAAAGTTCACCATCTCTCCTGAGATCGTAAAGGAGACCTCTTGAAGGTAATGCTGGAGCTATAAAATCAGGAGCAAAAAGAAGATTTCTAGGCTAGGGAGGCCTATGCATATAATTTGTCATCAATAGTTGTGGAATTGCAAGGGGGGACCGGTACCTGCCATGGGAAGACTTTAGTGATATCTGCACAAGTGGAGTTACTGAATGGGCCTTTTCCATGTTTGCAGGAAATGAGATTGTGGAGGGAGTGAGCAATTGCATATACACCTTTATAGACATTATAAGTAATTCGAGGGCTTGTGGTGTTCATGTAGGCAGAGTGCTGCTTCCTTATGGTCTCCTGCCCTGTGCAGAGGGGCAGCTGAGCACTCCTGCTTAAGGAGAATGGAGAACAGTCATAGAGAGCTCCCCACAGTTCCTGAACCAGGGGATTGGAGGGGTAATTTTGTGGGTTCACTGTTGTCAGATATTCTTTCAGTCGCGGAATGTGACCCTGCCGTATCCCAAACCCAATGGTGCCACCAAGGAAGGGATAGAACTTGCTTCCAGTGAACACAGCTGCTGTCACCCAGGCCTCACTGGCAATCCATTGGATCCCAGTGACATTCAGTTCCATGTAATCCTTTAAAAAGGGTGTGAGCTCCCCCTCAGCTGAGAACACCACCACTACTCGAGCACTGGAGCTGTTCATCACCCGGATGATCTCTACTGCCCTCTGGCTGTCATACAACAGTGGAATCATCTCCTGGTAGGCTACACACACACCTGTACCCTCCAGCTCCTTTAATAGGCCCTGGAGGGCAAAGCGTCCATACTCATGGTCCCCTCGCACCACCCCTACCCAAGTCCAGTTAAAATGTTTCAGCAACATGGCAATGGCTTTCACTTGGAAGGCATCACTGGGGATCACCCTAAAGAAGGTGGGGAAGTTCTGCCTGTCACTGAGGCAGGCACAAGATGAGAAGTAGCTTATCTGAAATAGACATGCACAAACATGTACATCATTTACATTATATATATTTTATTTTAAAACATGCTTAGTGTTTATGTGAAGAATTTAACATAACATTGCTGTCTACAGGAAACAAAATATCTCAAATATAGCAACTTTAGAGGAGAGAGAAACCTTCTTACCTCCAGTAAAAGTTAATGTAAATATGTTTTATTCTTATATATTATATTTATATTTTTCTTTGGATAAGGATGACGTTTGGAAATAAAATATAAAATAATGTACAGCCAGAGTAAAAGTTACAGGATATTTTGTATTTAATGCTTTTAAATATATTAAACCTAGAAAATCAATCAAAATTATGCACTAAAAGTGTTAAAAGTTACTTTAAATGTGACTTTACATTTTCTTATCTGTAAATATCTATAGAAGGACACATGATTTTACACCAATTTTACATTGGTCATAATGGCTTTAGTGGGAAAGAAAAAGTCACAACCACAACGCCCCTACTATTCATACTTGTTCTGTATTAATATGCTTTTCATATTTTATATGTCTAATATTAATTTTAATCTCAGGTTTTCTATAAATTTCATTAATGGCCTATACAAACACAAAACATATAACTTGCACTAAGATAAATTCTGGTTCTTGGCAAATAAGCATTGATATTAATATAGTGAATTGAATGGGCTGTAGTAGTTTTAAATTAATTCCTGTTCCCATTTCCATAAGATCCCAGTCTTTCTGGTAGCAGGTCACTGAAGTGTATGAATCATCTGACATAGAAATTAAATAACTTCCAGCAACAATGTAAATTTCATATATTTCTCCATGAAAAAATTCTTATATCTGGTAAAAATGTCTAACATTTCTCATGAAGCATTTGTTGTAAGAATGTTATAGATTAATGTTTTTAACCATTTATGCAGCGAAAGTATCTGATTTTGTGTGTCTGTCACTAGATAAAAAATATTAAAACAACTACAAAATATGTCAAATAATCTTACTGTTCTTCTAATGAGGAACATTAAATAAATGAACTCAATTAAAATATGTATTTGCTAATATATCATTTCACAGTGTATATCTCACCATTGGAATTCTGAAAGGTTGCAAAATTCTAGAAACCACTATAGACTGGGCTGATCCAGATTCACCGATGATGGCCAGCATTGGGCTTGCACCAGAACACATTGGCTTGTCTGCCTCATTTGGCCCATTCATAACAGCCAGAGCTGCTCTTTGTCCTGTCAGAGGGTATGCACAGGAGTCGAATATCTTATATCCCAGAGTAAAATTGGGTAACAGCTCTGTACTGTTATTAATCTCCTCCACGGCAAGCTTCATGGCCAGAGCCCAGCGGAAAGCTCTGGGATCAAACCTGTGGATTGAAACTTCAGCATCATTACAAACCAGTAACATGTAATCTGAGTGCACACAGCCAAACAACAAATCTGCCAAACAACAAATCTGAGTGAAATGATCTCAAATTAAGCAATACATGCTTACTGTTTGTTATTATTATAGTAACATACATTCTTTAATTGATGTTGGTATATAGCACAAAACAGGCACAAATAGTCACTGATGAAGTTGTTATGATTATTATGCCCACATTATGATATCAATTCTGGGTGCTTTCAGTTTGTCTCCACTTATCTTTGATGGTGTTTTTAATGTTATTGACACTGTAAATGCTTATATATAGCAAACCTGTTAATGGGGAAAACAAAATGTATAAGTAGGCTTACATAAAATAAATATTGATATGTATGAAAAACATCATCCTTAATTTCTTAAAATAGGTAAAATGTATAAATATAGGATTTTAAACATTAAATATCTGTTTGTGATCACCATTATAAGGTACAAGGACTCCAAATATGCAAGTTATCTGATTCAAATTTGTTTTTGGTAAGTAGATATAACTCACATTGGTTTAATTGGGCTTAATTCTAATCAGATTTCTAAAGTCTTAGCAAGAAACACTGATAGATAGACTTGAGTGCTTGTGTCATAACACCGAGCATGGAAACAAAATATTTGATGCTTGCATTCATATGCAAAAGCCTAATTGTCAAATTACATGTCATGCTGATGCTTCATGTGAAAACATAGCATTTTATGGCATAGTTCCTAATTACTTGCATTTGGGTTTAAAAATGTGGCACATTTTATGTTTAACTCTCTGCCTGTTTTTTAATTTAACTAACAACCAGCAATTATGCATCAACATGTGCATAAGTGTGTTCTCTGTTGAGGATGTGTTATTTGTTAACTTATTCTCATTTTGACAAAATGTAGAATTTAAATAATTTAAACAATTATTGCATATGACACTTTATCTTGACAGAAACTATATGTTCATATAATTTTAAGACATTTAGGTCAAAGAACTAGGTATTAATGCTTATTTCAAGAAATCATTCAAGGTAAATGCAAGATGTCATTTGCTTAATATAAGCCTGTACATATATTTATTTTATAGTTGTTGTGAATGCTGTGTGATTTGCAGCATATATTTTTCATTCTGACTCATTTATCCATCTATGTCCACATGTACATGCATATGCCCGCTTTACTTAAAATGCTTGACCGTAGTTTTACACACTAAACATTCAAAGCACAATGGTTCACTGACCTCTATGAATTGGTCATTCAGTTTTAACTAAGCATAATATGAAACCACAGAACCCCATTTTCACATCTCCTGTTCAGCAGTGCGTTCTCACCCGTTGCACTGCACCTGTCCTGGTCTGTAAGTGCAGTTCAGGTCCGGCATTTCTTGATTGTAGTGCAGAGGGAAAATTCCCCCTATGACGAAGTCTCCGCCAGCCATAAAGCCTGGCTGAAAGTCATTCTGGAGGGTGCACTGAGGATCTGAGGCTTTAATGAAGGGGAGAACAAGGAGCCACAGAAGCAGCAAGGTCATCCTCAGTGACTGACTCCTTACTGTGAGGAAAGAAAGGAAGGGCAGCCATGTTTTATATGCCACCCATAGACTCCCCTTCGTCTTGGTATATGTCATGGTCACATGACATAACCTACTTTTTAAAATCCCACTGGACATTACTGGATCATAAAGGTGCTCTATATTTAATGTCATAACATATGTACACAATTGAAGTAAACACAGTTATGTGGAAGAGAAGGCCTATTTCCAGCTGAATCAGTATTAGTATCATTAGTTCGTTCAGTCTGAATAATAGACCAATATTTATTATTTATTTATTAAAACTACTAAGGTTACAAATGTATCTATATTACATTGTTCTTTAATGAATATGTACATAAAGGTTGCAAAAATGAGCGGTTTTGAATTATTATGTAAGGACTTTCATTGCTTACTTTGGATGACTTAGTTTGAAAACCACTTTAAAGGGAACCTATTATTGTCACTGTCCAAAGAAAAACATGTAAATTTTTGTTGATTTTCATATTTGTACATAAAACAATGTACCATGCAGTGTGCAACATTTTTATAACCTATAGATGTAACATTACAGCTTTCTTATCACCACCACTGTGAAAAATTCTGGCTGGTTTGAATGCAGCATTTCACATTTAAGCAGTCTGAATTACTGAACACTTCTCAACAGTCTTAATAGTTTCAAATGGTTAATGGCTTGGACGTTATGCTCTAGCAAAAACCTTTAATGGACATAGAAAGTTAGGATTACTTAGAGGTTCTTAAAACTCTAAAAAGGTTCTTAATCTATGAACTTTAAAAAAGTATTAACATATGATAAAAAAAAGTTAAATGAGTCTTTTGTCACCTTTATTTTTAACATTGTATAGTCACTTTACCTTTGAAAATAACTTATTGACACTGTTCTGTTTTGTAAACATACTTTTTTCAAAAGTTATATGCATAAATATATATGTATCATATTCATTGTATATGAACTTATGACATAATATCAATAGAAAGAATTCACAAATTAGCAATGTACTTTTTTAAAGTAAATATTTTTAAAGTATCTACTGTATGAAATAATTATTTTGTAGTCTTTCCAATTAGATGCTGCTTGGTGTTTTTCTCTGGTTTGAGTAAAATAATATAACACTTTGGAGCAAATAAGCACAAAAGGAGGCCAAAGCTAGATGCAAGAATGGCAAATATTTCAACAGCGGTAGTGAATTTCCCAGGTGAGCTGACGTAGGCAGGCACAAAAGCCAGCCAGACTGCACAGAATATCAACATGCTGAAGGTGATATATTTTGCCTCATTAAAGTTTCCAGGCAGTTTGCGAGCCAGAAAGGCCAAAATGAAGCACAGGCAGGCCAACAGACCAATGTAGCCCAGTACACACCAGAAGGCCAGTTCAGAGCCCACACTGCAGTCCAGAATGATCTTGGAGTGCTGATACTGAGTGTTTCTATATGGGAAAGGAGGGGAGGCTATGAGCCATGCAGCACAGATGACCATCTGGACCAAAGTACAGCTGAAGATGATGATCCTCTGCTGAGTAGGCCCGAGCCACTTCATCACGTTGTTTCCAGGCCGGGTGGCTGTAAAAGCTGCTAGAACCACTAATGTTTTGCCCAGAATGCAGGAGATGCAGAGAGAGAAAGTAATGCTGAAAGCAGTGTGGCGCAGCATGCATGACCATGATGTGGGCTCTCCAATAAAGATCAACGCGCACAGGAAACACAGCGTCAGGGAGAGTAGAATGAAGAAACTCTGTTCTGCGTTATTAATACGCACTATGGGAGTTTCTCGATGGTACAGGAATATTGCCAGCACAGCAACTGTTAGACAGGACCCTACAATGGCTATCACCATTAGGACGACTCCCATTGTATCCCTATAAGACAGGAACTCGATGACCTTGGGGATGCATGCTGTTCCATTGGCATTGGACCAGTACTCTTCAGGACAAGCCATGCAGTCTATTGAATCTTTGAGAAAAAAAAACATTATAACATTCATGATGAATGAACCAACAAAATGGTCCAATTTTATATGGAATAAAACATTTCAGAAACACTTTGTTACCGACAATACAGAAAGTTGTCCAATTAAATGTTTTGTTCAATATGTTAAATTATTATTTACTTTTTAAGAAAATCAAAACATGTTATTTTACTTGGACACTGCACTGCTATTTTTTAATGTACAATACTGGGAAAAAAACATTTTAGGCACTCAGGGTCATTGTATTAAAAACTTTTTAAAATATATTTTTCCAGACATGAAGCTCAGCAAACCACTTTTTATAATAAATTTTTCAATAGTATTAATATAGTAAGTGTTAGTTTTACATGCGTCAGTGTGTTTATTTAGCCCTTTCTAAGCTTCTCCTTGTGGAAACAACCCAGTATTATTTACAGTTCTCATCTAATACCTGCTTTGACTGCTCAGTACTTCATTAAGCTAAATCAAGATTGCTGCTGAAGGAACTGAATACATTTATACAATGTCTGGGGCGTCCAGGAGAAATCTGGAACTTCTTTTTCAAACTGAAGCTTAAGATATGATTTACTTCTTTTAGAGGACAATATTTATGTTACTTTATATTGTATTTATGATTATTTACATCTGTTCTAATGGTATCTGGTGTCCTTACTGATAGAAATGCACTTATTGATAAGTTAAAAGTTTTGAAACAACTTTTTCACAGTAGTGTAGCATATTCAGATACTAAATGTACATGTAATTTATGGTTATGTTGTTCTACAATGTCCAACCATTGTAAATGTACATACTTTAAAAAGCTATTTTTAATAATTTTAATTTTTAATAATTGGATGGTCTTTTTCACCTGTCTGATTGCTAATCTTGCCATTGTCACATGGTACACAGTCAAAGCAGCACAGAGGCTCTCCACTGCGTGTAGCCTTTCTGAATCCTGGAGCACAGCTGTCAGCGCAGACAGATATTGGGGCCTGTTTTTTTAAACGAATAGACACAATAGCAAATAATAAAGTCAAATCAATAGAATCAATTGAATATCTTTATAAGCAGGCCCGTAAATGACCATAATCCTGGACTTGGCCAACTAACAGTTAATTTACATCTGTTTATCAACAGATGGCACTGTAATACAAAACACTGAGCACCTTGCCTTGCTTTGATTGCCTGGCCACACAACTGCCTGATCTTGGATAAGTAGTTCTTTCCCAGCATCTCTTGAGCCATCATAAAGACCCACTTTGACAAAGTCTGTGTCTCCATTTGCCCGTCTTTGCCAGTTTATCAGGTCATAGGAAGGAATTGAATCCCCCCTGGCATCAAAGTTCACATGTTCACCAGATATTGAGAAAGACACCTCCTGAAGGTAGTGCTGAAGCTTTAATATTGAAGTAGGGGATTACAAATAAAAGATGGTTTGACCTTATGCCTTTTATTTTAATATGTTAATACCAGTAGTAGTTATGCAGAACTGTATATATGATCATATTTAACAACAGACCTTTACAGTCTACAACTATACATAAGTGACATAATGGTCCCACTATACCAAAGTGTTAAGACTTAGTAGGACATTAAGCTAAAGCACTTTACCTGCCATGGACGTATATCATTGAAGTCTGCACATGAAGATTCATTAAAAGGTCCGTATCCAGGCAGACATTGAAAAAGATTATGAAGGGAGTGAGCAATAGCATACACTGCTTTGTACACATTATAAGCCACACGAGGGCTGGAAGTGTTCATGTAAGCAGAGTGTTGCTTGCTAAGGGTCTCTTGTCCAGTGCAAAGGGGCAGCTGAGCACTAGTGCTGGAAGACAAAGGAGAGCAACCATAAAGAGCCCCCCACAGCTCCTGCACCAGGGGATTGAAAGGATACCTCTGCGGATTTACTGTTGTCAGATATTCACTCAGCCCTGGCACATAGCCTTGACGGACAGCGAATCCAATTGTACCAGCTAGGAATGGATACGTTTCTGCTAATATCGAGGCCGTGACCCAGGCCTCACTGGCCACCCACTGGATCCCTGTAATATTTTGATTCATGAATTCTCTTAAGAAAGGGTAAAATTCTCCTTCGCCAGAAAACACAACCACCACCCTCGCCGTGGACCTTCTCATCACATTCAGAATTTCAAGGACCCTCTCTCGCTTGAAATCTTTGGGGATCATTTCATGATAGGCCAGGCATATGTCAGTATTCTCTATCTCTCTCTTGAGCCCTTGTAAGGCAAATCTGCCATAATCATGGTCTTCAGTGACCACGCCGACCCACGTCCAGCCAAATCTCTTTAAAAGTTGAGCAATGGCTTTAACTTGGTAGTCATCACTTGGGACTACTCGGAAAAATGTGGGGAAATGTTTCCGGTCACTGAGACAAGAGCAGGTTGAGAAGTAGCTTATCTGTAAAAACAAAAAGGTCAAGATTACTACAGCCCATCAATTATGCAATTTAGGGACAAATAAGCTAAAGCTGCTAAAATATTCTGGATTAAAAATGAGTGGGCCACTGTGATTCATTTTGAGCACAATAAGTGATTACTGCAAAAACAAAACCAAGCTACTAAACCTTAAACACCCCTTACCATAGGTATTTTGAAAGGCTGTAGTGTTCTAGAGACAACAATGGATTGCGAAGAGCCAGATTCTCCAATTATAGCAAGCAATGGACCCCCACCAGCGCACATGGAACTCTCGCCATCTTGGTAATTCAGTATGGCCAGGACTGCCCTCTGAGCTGTGACCGGAGTGGCACAGGAGTCAAAGATTCTGTAGCCCAATGTGTGGTTAGGCAGCAGATTGGTACTGTTATTGATCTCATCAACAGCAAGCCTCATGGCCAGAGCCCAGCGCAACGCCCTGGAATCAAACCTGCAGTAAATAAAAAATATGCTTAAAGTCTACAAATGCATGATAAAAACCCTGAAAACCCAGAAAATATCCAAAAAACATCCAGATCAATTGCATAGTCTCACCCCTGACACTGTGCTGCCAAAGGTTTGTTTGTGTAGTCTGTTGCAGGTAGTTCCACTCTGTAATGCAAAGGGAAAATTCCTCCTATTGTTATATCTCCATTTGCCATGAATGTAGGTTGATCAAAGTCCCCCTGTGCTGAGCATTTGGATGGAGCAGATACAGCTGCACGGGAGAGGAAAAAGACAGAAATAAAGTGATAAATCACCATACTGCCAACTTCCACACAAAGACACTTGTGACTCGCTTTTATACAGGAGGCTTAACCCATTCTATCCTATTGTGGCTGATATCGCCCTGGGTTACATTCTCAGTCAGGTGATAAGCACTACTCATTATCTCCCAAACACAACTACAGTAAGGTATTTTACAAGTTATTATTATTATACATCATTATATATATATATATATATATATATATATAAATTCAAGTTTACCAGCTACTTAAGTTTACCAGCTACTTATTTTTTATCAAACTACTTTTAGTACTAAAACTACATTAACTATAATCATCATCATTGTGTATATATAGTGTATTCAAAGCACTATATTATGTATTATCATAGTAAAACCTAGTACCTGGTAAAGGAGTAATAGTCTGGGCAACAGCAAACCTGCTGGCCAGACGCTAGCACAACACCCTAAATCAAATCTGCAGTAAATACAAAATACATTTAATTCACTATAGAAGATATGAAAACATTTCCAAATATAAATGTAAACGTAAAGGCTGCTCAATGCATAATAACAATCGGGAAGGAGTCAGGCAATGATGTTGAAAAACCCAGAAAATATGCACAAACTTTCATCCAGATTCACAGTGTCCACAATGACACTGTGAAAATTCTCCATGCATTCTGTTAGGGGTCTATTTTTCTATAAATCTACACCCTAGTACTAATAACAGTAATAACTATTAGCATTTTTACAACTGGTAGTAATACATGCATTCAAAGCACTGTGCAATCATAATATAGTGCTGGGAATGATGGATACATTTGTGTTCTCCAAGGATAATTCATTTCATAATTGTGGCATGCTGCATTTAGTAAACTCATGAAGATAGATTTTAGGTCCAAATGAACACAATAACAAACTGATATTAGCATAGTAACATATCTATCAGACTCAAACATTTTGTAGTTGCACACACACACTCACATAAATGTCTACAGTCATCCAGAATCAGGCCTATGTATAGTCAAGCAAAATACTCATATTTCATAACATATCTGGTCTACAGCTTGTCCAGTATTCAAATAATACAAACCAGGCAGGTACACTTCAGCTCCAAATTAAGGAGTCTTAACTGGAATCTTATCTGGAGATTTTTGGTATAAACCCATTTAGCAAAATAGCTTTCACTGCCTCTACACTGTAAATAAAAAGTGGAGATTTTAACTAACTAAAACTTAGTGTCTGGGCTGCCTTAATATTTTGAGTTATTTAAACTTGGGATAATACATTTCTAGGCATAAAGTCTGAATTCTCCTTCTGTTAATGTACTATTTAAAAGCCAATTAGCTCAAAAATGTAAGGCAGCATGGACACTAACTTTTTAAAAAGTAAAACAACTTTCCTTTTTTTACAGTGTAGGCTTTGTCACCCCAAACTCTTTTACATAATATCTGACCACCAACAGAACTCTTTTCTTTTCTTTTTAAAGACTAATAGTTTTGGCAGCAGTGAGGGTCTACATCTTTTCGGAATGGCTGTACCTTCTACTGCAAACACAGTGGCCTCTCTCGCTTTCTCTCGCTTATTCAGCTTTAGCTTTCTGTGTTCCTGGCCTTGTATCTAGAGTGAATCTTCTGCATTTTATATGCTGCATTTATAAAGCACCATTTGATTTAAATTGATTACCTGTCATTTACCATTCAGTGGAAGAGTGAATGGTAAATGAGTTCCACTGCTTACAGAATATATAATTAAAATATGCCAATATGCAGTTCATGTGTAGATAAAGCTTAAACAAATGATTACAAGCAGAATGAATGAAGATGCATTTCTGAACAGTGTGCACTGTGATCACAGAACAATGAAAGAAATCAGCACCACCTTGTGGAAAGGAGTGTAATAGCAACTCAAGCCAGAACATTTGAAGATGTTGGTTGGAACACTTGTTTTATCTTTAGTTTTTGTCTATAATAGCATGGCATACCACGTCAGAAATTTCATATACAAGTCTATTTAAGATTACTTAACAGCTTATTGTGGTTTGGTAGGCATGACATGAATAAGACATGGAGTTAATGCAAATTATTTGGGGAAAGAGCTTTCATTACTTGTGAGCTGCATCAGCATTTTACCAAAAATACAGCTAAACTAAAGCTAAATAAAATAAATATAAAGCTAAACTTTAGATACTCAATTTGTTTCTAAATTATTACTTAATGTAAATATAAGCAATAGTTCATGAACATTATCACTGCAGGTAATTACATTTACACAATAAACTTACATGCAGCTGGACTGCCTTGCTGTATGAAAATGCGGACAGGAGGGACAACTAATGCCATTGGTTCACAGGTTTCTTTGGGAATGGTCAGGACCTTCCCTTGCTCTTTACAGACTTATATATGTTTATCTGTTCCTGCTTGACTATTTGTGTCAGGGATGGCGCATCACGCTGGTCTTTTCGCATTCTGGCTTCTACTCAACCCAACTATGTGGTGTTGGTCCACAAACAAGGATGAGTGTATCTATCAGGGAGAAGAGGGGACCCAGAGTTTTTACCAGGACGGAGATGTGATTCTGGGTGGTTTGTTTCCTCTGCACTACAGCCCTATATCAGCAGTGTGGTCTTTCCAAAGCAAACCTCCACCCACTGAGTACAAATAGTATGTAAAGGTTTCTATGTTGAGAGGTTAAATGAACCTATTCATTGCTTAACTGTATCAACTAATGTGTTTTGTTTAATTATAATAACTTGTTACTATCTATGTTACATTAAAACTTTGTATATCTAGATTGTATTACAACTACGACTTCTTTTGGTATCCTGGTCATAAAACATACCCTCAATGTAAAGGGCAGTGGTCTGTTGGCTTTTTTAAAAGGTGTGGTTTAAATGGATAAAAAGGCACAGGCTTTTTATGCTTTTGATATGGTTTTGAAAACATGTGTTATTGCTGTGAATCTTTACAAAAACTCTCCAATTATTCAGAGTTTATATATGACATATTGATGAATATCTGCAGCTTTGGTGCTCGAGCCCTCAGATGGATGAGGACCATGACCTTTGCTGTGATGGAGATAAACCAGAGGCAGGACCTGCTACCAAACCTGTCTCTGGGCTACCACATTCGGGATAGCTTTGATGAGATACCTATGTCAGTCAAAGGGTCATTGGTCTTGGTCAATGGGCAGCCAGAGACAGGACGAGGAGTCCGCTGCACAGATGTACGCAGGCAGCCCTCTCCAGTCATTGTAGGAGATGCCGCATCAGGGGTATCCATGGCTGTGCTGAGAACACTGGGCTCGTTCAATGTACCTGTGGTAAGGCAAAAGCAATTGACAACCATCTTGTTACAGACATGCTATGTATGGTAATAATACATTTGTCCAAAACATGTGTTAAATGTACATAATACACATGTGTACATTAGTTCCTCACCAGCAAAACGTATTACACCAACACAATTTTTTTTTGTCTTTACTAGTCTTTTTAAGGGATCAGCTAATCATTAATATAATGAATAGCAGTAGACTGCATTTATATGTGGGTATGTATGAAAGAAAGTGTTTGATCAGTGTGAATTACTTGGGATACTGAAATCTGAAACTCTTTAATTTTACCCTCTCAGGTAAGCTACTTTTCATCTTGCTCGTGTCTGAGTGACAAGAAGGAGTTCCCCACATTTATGCGAACAATGCCAAGTGATGAATTTCAGATTAAAGCTTTAGCAAAGCTGGTCCATTACTTTAAATGGACCTGGGTTGGGCTCATAGGTGTGGAATCGGATTACGCTCGCTTTGCCATTCAGCTCTTTCTAAAAGAATCAGCCCGGTATAATGTGTGCCCTGCGTATGTGCACATCTACCCCATTGTTCTGTCCAGAGAAGCTCTAAGAGAGCTGATGAACACTATTCAGGCCTCCACAGCCACAGTTATAGTCAGCTTCTCTGCAGAGTCAGACATGCGGACTGTCCTGAAAGCGTGCAAGCAACAAAACATCACCCATCTGCAGTGGATCGCCAGTGAAGCCTGGGCCACCTCAAAGTCTCTTTGGGGTGATTACAGTGATATCTTGCAGGGAACGCTGGGCTTTGCCATACGGAAAGGGGAGATCCCACACCTAGGCAATTACATCAGAGAGCTGAACACCTCCAGCATCCAAGCTTCAGATTTTTTAACTGAGTTTTGGGAGGAGACCTTTAACTGTCGGGTCAATGGATCCCTAAACACCCATATACACAAAGAGGACGGCCAGAACAGAGGACTGTGCAGTGGCAGAGAAAGCCTGGACAACGTGTACACCCCTTATGCAGACGTGACCCAGCTTAGAGTGACCTATAATGTATACAAGGCTGTATATCTCATAGCACATGCCTTGCATGATATGAGTACCTGTGTTCCAGGACAGGGTCCCTTTCAGAATGGGACATGTGGCAGCCTGAACCCCCTTCTGCCATGGCAGGTGTGGTATTTGTTTGCATGTATCTATGAGTACTCTAAAGTCCTTCAACCTTATATGTATCTTTTTCTGTGAAGAGTTAATTTAAGCTTTATATCCCAAGTTTGTCTTCTCACAATAGAAGAGGGCCTTTAAAACATGCATAAAAATAAATATTGAGCACATTAGTGTATAGCAGGCATGTACCAATATCACATCTTTTTTTAACAATAATTGTTGACACATTTAATTCAGTTTATTATGAGAATATTAAAAACATACATCCCTAAAGATTTCACTGTGTATCATTAGTAATGCACTTGAGAAACCTGCTATAGATCACTGAGAACTTTACCAAGAGTTGTAAAGCTGCTCTTAAAATAAAGCATGAAACTTTTGGCCAGTAATAATACCCGCATTTCTTTATTTATAACCTTTGCTTTTTTCAAGCAAAGGCTACTACATATCAGTGACATGATTACGGGGCCCATATACAATACTGTGCAGGTTTTACACATTTGGGGACATTATTATACTTAAAAAGCAGATAGGAAGCTTTTACTTACTTAGTAAACACTTTCTTATTAAATATTCAAACAGTATTAATAGAGTAAGTAGTGCTTTTACATACGTCGGTGTGATTATTTAACTCTTACCAAGCTTCTCCTTGTGGAAACAACCCAGTATTATTTACAGTTCTCATCTAATACCTGCTTTGACTGCTCAGTACTTCATTAAGCTAAATCAAGATTGCTGCTAAAGGACCTGAATAAACTCATCCAATGTCTGGGGCGTCCAGGAGAAATCTGGAACTAAACTTTGTTCTTCAAACTGGAGCGCAACTTTCACAATAAGATATTTATGCTGTATGCTGCTTTATGTTGCATTGTATTTATGCTTCTTTACATCTGTTCTATTGATATCTAGTGTTTTTATGGGTAAAACAATAAACAATAAGCACAATAAGCTTAAATTTTAACAAGTTTTACCGTTCTGAAGAAAGAAATCTGTTGGCTTCTCCTACTGCCATGCTGGGGCCATTGGTCAGTTTACAAGAATGTATTATAGTGGGATAGTTTGTGAAAGCGGTGCATCTAAGATTTATTGAGTCCATGCTAGTGTTATTGTACATGCTTAATGTTATGGTATATCGAATTACTGAATACCAGCATATGTCTAGTGTAAGACAAAAAGGGAAAAAAACAAGTGTTTTTACAGGACATCAGTCTGTCCAATCAACTTTTTCTCCAAAGCTCCTGAGCTACATGAAAAGAACAAACTTTACAACATTGGGAGAAGATGTCCGCTTTGACGAGAATGGAGACCCTATTGCCTCTTATGATCTGATGAACTGGCAGGTGGAAAATGATGGCTCCCTACAGATGGTCAGGGTGGGGTTTTATGATGCCTCACTGAGAGAGGACAGAAACGTGGTCATTAATGAATCTGTGATAGTGTGGCACAGAGGAAACAAGGTTTGTGATTTTAGTTATAAAGTTATAAACGTATTTTACAACCCAGTTTTCGGAAAAGTTGGGACAGTGTGCAAAATATAAATAAAACAAAATGCAATGGCGTGCCAATCATTTAAACCCTACATTTAACAGAATTTTGATAGTTTTTTAAAAAAAATATGTGCCCATTTTTATTTGCTGCCAGCATTTTTATAAAGTTTTGACAGAGTCATGTTTGCCACTGTGCTACATAACCTCCTCTTTTAACGGCTCTCTGGAAGGAACTGAGGAGACAATTGCTGTGGTGTTGAAAGAGACATTTTTCCCATTGTTGCTTGATAAACGATAACGCTGCTAAAGAGTTTGGGTCTCATTTGCCATAACGTTTGTTTAATAATGCTCTAAATGTTTTAATGAGCGAAAGCTCTGGACTGCAGACTGGCCAGTTTAGCACCTGTGTCTCTTTTACTACAGAGCCATGCTGCTGTAATATGTGCAGACTGTGGATTGGCTAAAAAAAAACAAAGCCTTTCTTCCTCGTCTGGATTGAGGCATACGTTGCAGCACAAGTGCAAGTCACCTGTGCCATGTGCACTAATTGACCCACATGTCATCATGGCTTTGGAACTGTACTCCTTTTAGTCTTGAGGACACAGCGGCCATGATCCATATGAAATGACAGAAAGTGGCAGCATTTCTGGATCCTATTTATTTAGTTCATAGTGATTTCCATTATACAATCCTATTGGTTTTTAATACAGTGCTGCCTCAGGGCTCAAAAATGTAGTGTAGATGATCATTGGTAAAATGATTTACACTTCATGGCATTCTATTTTATTTTATTTTTTTTACACAATGTTTTGGAACTGAGGTAATATATTTAGTGCATACTCAATACACACAGGCCACTCTATATATTTATTTATGTAAACACCTTGCAATCCTATCCTCCATCCACTGTGATCCTCAGGCACCAGTATCTGTGTGCAGCAAAAGTTGCCTTCCAGGCTCCAGGAAGGCCAGAAGGAAAGGTGAACCCATATGCTGCTTTGATTGCATACCATGTGCTGAGGGGGAGATTAGCAATGAAACAGGTATGAAACTGAGTATAGCTGATAAGTCTTGTGGTATTGGAAAAGCATACTTTACAACTGAGCTTCATAAACCTTTTGATTATTTCCATCACAGACTCAATTGATTGTTTGCGATGTTCAAAGGAGACGTGGCCGAACCAAGCAAGAGACCAGTGCATACCAAAGGATTTGGAGTACCTGTCCTTTCAGGAGCCCTTGGGAATAGTTCTCCTGGCTGTTTCATCCTTTGGAACCTGTTTGACTACAGCAGTACTTTACATATTTGTGATCTACAGGAAGACCCCTGTCATCCGAGCAAACAACATGGAGCTTAGTTTCCTGCTTCTCCTGTTCCTCTGTGCCTGCTTTCTAATTAGTTTGACATTCATTGGCAAGCCCACAAACTGGCTGTGCCAGATCAGATACACTGCTTTTGGAATCAGCTTTGCACTTTGCATTGCCTGCATCTTGGCTAAGACTGTTGTGGTCCTGATGGCATTCAGAGCCACTCTTCCCGGCAGTGATGTCATGAAATGGTTTGGACCAGCTCAACAAAGATCTAGTGTCATAGTGTGCTCCTGCATTCAAGCACTTATTTGCATCATATGGCTAACAACTAAACCTCCCTCTGCTGCCTACAACACCGAGTTCATGAGTGCTACTATAATTGTAGAATGTAACGTGGGCTCTGAGATAGGATTCTGGTGTGTTTTGGGCTACATCGGCCTCTTGGCTTGCATGTGCTTTATAATAGCTTTTCTTGCCAGGAAACTCCCAGATAATTTCAATGAGGCAAAATTCATCACGTTCAGCTTACTTATCTTTTTTGCTGTGTGGATAACCTTTATTCCTGTTTATGTGAGCACTCGTGGAAAGTATATGGTTGCTGTGCACGTCTTTGCCATCCTAGCATCAGCTTTTGGTCTCCTTTTGTGTATTTTTGCTCCCAAATGCTATGTTGTGCTGCTGAGACCTGACAAAAACAACAAAAAGAATATGATGAAAAAATAAAAAATCTAATTTACTCACTATATGTTCATTACATTAAAACAAAATGCATTAAGCTGGAACAATTAAAAAAATCTATATGATCTTTCAATAAACAATGACTATGTGAAGGTTTGGTCTGCTATTTATTTTTTGTTTGTTAAGTAAATTACACACAGTATAACACCAATGTGGTGCGACCCTGCGAGGAGGAAAGACACTGAAGACAAAAATGACGGTGGCAGCAAGCATTTGAATTTCATCGCATACAAACAGTAACGAAAATCACAACCAAACAGAAACTCAAAACTTGCCATTTTCAGTGGCTCCAAAACCAGACTTAGTTATTTTTTCAAACACAGAATCTTTCCATCTTGTCTGATTTTCTGTTGCTGCCAAAGCCAAACCAACGTCAATTGGCTTTCATTATAGGGTAGCGTGTACATCTTGAGCCTAGAGGCAAAGTGAGTCTCCAACAGCAGAGGAGCCCAAACTGGTCAAAGAAAGAATCCTTCTTTCCCAGGGGAATAGAACAGGAGGGGGAGCACATGAGCTAGGCAGGGATTCAAGGGGCATTCCCTTTGCTATCAAGTTGCAGGACATGAGGGCAGATAGGGAGACCTCTTGGCCTTCTCAGAGCAGGGATGGAGGGTGTGAAAAGAGATAAGGTAGAGGGTTCCTGCCGTTGGGTACTCCAAAGTCTACTGCTTAGCCAACAGAAGAGTTTCTACTTTCTCAGAGCAGGAACAGAGGGGCAGAGAGGGAGATTTCACAGCCTTCTCAGCACAGAGATGGTGGAGGTGAAGAGAAATGAGATAGCGGCTCCTGCCTTTGGGCACTCTAAAGACTGTCACTTTGTGAGTAGAAAAGTTCCTAACCTTCTCAGAGCAGGGACTGGAAGGATGGAGAGAAATGAGACAGGGGCTCCTGCCTTTGGTCACTATAAAAGAGTGTTGCTTTACCAGCAAGCTCCTGGCCATCTCTTTTCTGGGTGGGCCAACGAGAGAGTCTACAACATTAGTGCTTTGTTTACAAACATTTTACTTCCATATTGCAAGTAAAGTCTGGTCAATGCATAATAATAACTGACAGTGGACAAGGACAAAAATGTATATAAAATAAAAACAGAAAACACACACAAAATCACATTTATATGATATTAACTGATCTCACTCTTGACACTGTGGTGGCCAAAGTTTGTTAGTATAGTTTGTTGTTGATAATTCTACTTTGTAATGCAAAAGGAAGAAGTAAGACATGCCTTTAGGAGTCTCGAGTTTACCCATAATGAAAAGTAAGAACCTTATTAACCAACCGTTCTTTTGAAGAAATTTCCTACTTTACAAAGATGTGGATATTCACCAATGTCGTCTCATTTGGTAATTGTTCTCAGGTAACAGAATGTATGCACACTCAGGAGCCCAAAGATGCAACCAAGTTGGAGATTAAGAATGAGTCTGTCTGGATAGTATCTGATGCACACTTTTTCTTAGGATATTTCTTAAGAACAAATGTAAAAAAAACTTTGAGGTCCACTGTTTATAAACTGTTTATTGTAAGTTATCTAAAATAAGGGTTTCACACTAGTTCTCTCTTCTGTTCAGTTAATCTATATAGTAGCCCTGATCACAAGATTATGCCAAACCTTGGGATTATCAGGCTTACCACACTTGCTTTAAACCATGACAAGCTGTTGGGTAAGTATGTTGTATGTCTAAAACCAATTAGCATCCCGGAAACCTACTTGCCTGAAATACAGTGCCAAAAAACACACAAACAAGTCTATTTGAGACTGCTTAACAGCAAGAGGTATATCATATATATATATATATATATATATATATATATATATATATATATATATATATATATATATATATATATATATATGAAGATTAGATTTCAAGCTGATTTGCCCACATTTTGAATAAGAAGTAACCTTGCAAATTAGGTTTTTGTCCAATTTGGACCAAAACTGTAATTCATTCTTTAAGAAAATGTGATCCTAATAATCACATTTACATAATAAACTTCTACGCAAATGGGCCTTATTATGTAAAAACGCAGACAAGAGGAGCAACTAATATCATTGGCTAATGCATTTCTTTGGGAAAAGTCAAGACCATCCCCTGCTCATTGTGGTACCTATATAAGCCCATTGGTGTCTTCTTGCCTATTTGTGTAAGGTATGGCACACCATGCTTGTCTCCTCACATTTTGTCTTCTGCTGCCTGTGTGGTGTTGGTCCACAAAAAAAGATGAGTGCATCTATCAGGGAGAAGAGGGGACCCATACTTTCTACCAGGACGGAGATGTGATTCTGGGGGGCTTGTTTCCTCTGCACTATAGCCCTGTCTCAGCAGTGTGGTCTTTCCAAAGCAAACCTGCACAAACTGAGTACAAGTAGTATGTGATGGTCTTTATGTTCAGATGCTAAGGAGAAAAATGTACAGATAACTTGTATTTATTTTAATTCATGTTTCTAGATATTGTAAATGTCACAACAAAACCTGAAATTGTACATTTAGTTGAAGAAAAACGTTTCTTCTACTTTTTGTCTAGTTATTTCAGATAATTTCTTCTGACTTTGCTTTCCTCCTAAAATGTTCACTCATTATAAACGACCACTGACACTATTTTCAAACAATGTTCAAAAAGAAAGAAGGAATGGAAAAAAAAATGAAGTTGCTCAGTGGTTTGGATGTGGCACAAATATTTTCCATTGTAATTAACATTTGGGATACCTTTTCAACTGTTCATGTAGAGTTTGTATATTAAATGTTTGTGAATATTTTGCAGCTTTAGTGCACGAGCCCTCAGATGGATGAGGACTATGACCTTTGCTGTGATGGAGATAAACCAGAGGCGGGACCTGCTACCAAACCTGTCTTTGGGCTACCACATACGAGATAGCTGTGATGACATACCTGTATCTGTGAAGAGGTCACTGCTGTTGGTCAATGGGCAGCCAGAGACAGGATCAGGAGCCCGTTGTACAGACGTACGCAGGCAGCCCTCTCCAGTCATCGTGGGAGATGCTGCATCAGGGGTATCCATGGCTGTGCTGAGAACGCTGGGTTCATTCAATGTACCTTTGGTAAGGCAAAGGCAATGAAACCAATGGTGTTAATCAAGGGCGAGAAATGTTATAGAATTATAGAAAGCTTCCAATGGCACTGAATTTACTTCCATTTGATAATAATTGTGTCGATGTATTTTATTCCTGTACAAATTGTGTATACATTTGAATCCAGTGGATTTTTATCATTGTTTCAGTGCAGATGTAAATAATTGTTCTAACATTTCACTTACAATAATGGAAACTGCGCTGTATAGATATAAATGATTTAAAGATGTTCAAAACATTACAATTAGGCAGGTAATTGCTATTATAAAGTGGTATATATAAAGACAGTGTTAAATCAATGTCAATTCCATTAGCAATGTTTAGCTGACTTACATGATCTTTTATTTTATATCTTTAGGTGAGTTACTTTGCATCTTGTTCATGTCTGAGTAACAAGAAGGAGTTCCCCACATTTATGCGAACGATGCCAAGTGATGAATTTCAGATTAAAGCATTGGCAAGGCTTGTCAGTTACTTCCAGTGGACCTGGGTGGGGGTCATTGGTGTGGAGTCAGATTATGCCCGTTTTGCCATTCAGCTTTTTCTAAAGGAATCGGCCAGGTACAATGTGTGCCCTGCGTATGTGCACTTCTACCCTGTCACTCTCTCCAGAGAAGCTCTAAGAGAGCTGATAAACACAATTCAGTCATCCACAGCCACAGTTATACTCAACTTCTCCGGAGAATCAGAGCTGCAAACCATCCTGAAAGAGTGCAAGCAACAAAACATCACCCATCTGCAGTGGATCGCCAGTGAAGCCTGGGCCACTGCGAAGGCCCTGTGGGTTGATTACAGTGATATCTTGCAGGGAACGCTGGGCTTTGCCATAAGGAAAGGAGAGATCCCACACCTAGGCAATTACCTCAGAGGGCTGAACACCTCCAGCATCCAAGCTTCTGATTTTTTAACTGAGTTTTGGGAGGAGACCTTTAACTGTCGGGTCAATGGATCCCTAAACACCCATATACACAAAGAGGGCGGCCAGAACAGAGGACTGTGCAGTGGCAGAGAAAGTCTTGACAACGTGTACACCCCTTATGCAGACGTGACCCAGCTTAGAGTGACCTATAATGTATACAAGGCCGTATATCTCATAGCACATGCCTTGCATGATATGAGTACCTGTGTTCCAGGACAGGGCCCCTTTCAGAACGGGACATGTGGCAGCCTGAACCCCCTTCTGCCATGGCAGGTGTGATATTTGCATATCCATTTTAAAGGGTAGAATACACTTTCTGTTGCACACTTGTATTACCAAAGACAATAATTTCAGTTTATTTTCCTTTACTTAGAAAAAAATTGAAAACTGACTTATAACTCACATATAACAGAAGACAATGGGCAGGCCCTTCAGCTTCAGTATAAATTGCTGTTATTTCACTCTTCCTCTGTACACGATAGCTATTCATGTGCCACAGATACAGCAAAGTAAAATTAGGCCTTTTTAATGGTGCTTAATGTTCATGTGAAGTTTTGTACTACATAAACATGACTAGTGTTCATATACATTTTTCCATCTTTGTGTACTATTCCTCAAAGCTCCTGAGCTACATGAAAAGAACAAATTTTACAACACTGGGTGAAGATGTCCGCTTTGATGAGAATGGAGACCCTATTGCCTCTTACGATCTGATGAACTGGCAGGTGGCAAACGATGGCTCTTTACAGCTGGTCAGAGTGGGGTTTTATGATGCTTCACTGAGAGAGGACAGAGACCTGGTCATTAACGAATCAGTGATAGTGTGGCACAGAGGAAACAAGGTGTGTGCTATGTTATCCATAGCCAGATTGTCTTTCATATGGTTGCTTCTTATTCATTTATGCTGCATGTTTGTGACTCACTTAGACCATTTGTTCACCAACTGTTTGTTCAATTGATTTTACATTAGGGCTGTAAAACAGCTTACAAGGTAAAACAATTATTTCCAGTGGGTTTAACAAACAATAAATGGTAACTATAAAAAATTAAAATGTTGCTATATATTTCTTTGCTTAATGCGTGTGCTGTTTGTAATTTTATATGAGTATAGTGAATACCTTGTGGGCCTGTGTTCCATTCACTGTGGCTCTCAGGCACCAGTATCTGTGTGCAGCAAAAGTTGCAATCCAGGCTCCAGGAAGGCCAGAAGGAAAGGTGAACCCATGTGCTGCTTTGACTGTATACCGTGTGCTGAGGGAGAGATTAGCAATGAAACAGGTGTGAAACTGACATTATTTAATATTTCTTGCCATTCTGAAGAACTTTAGAACTCAACAGTACAGTTGAACTACATCAACTTTTTTAATCACTTTCATCACAGACTCAATTGATTGTTTGAGATGCTCCAAGGACACATGGCCAAACCAAGCAAGAGACCAATGCATGCCAAAAGCCTTGGAGTACCTGTCCTTTCAAGAGCCCCTGGGAATAGTTCTCTTGGCGGTTTCAACATTTGGAGCCTGTTTGACTGCAGCAGTACTTTGTGTATTTTTGATCTACAGGAAGACCCCCGTCATCCGAGCAAACAACATGGAGCTTAGTTTCCTGCTTCTCCTGTTCCTCTGTGCCTGCTTTCTAATTAGTTTGACATTCATTGGCAAGCCCACAAACTGGCTGTGCCAGATCAGATACACTGCTTTTGGAATCAGCTTTGCACTTTGCATTGCCTGCATCTTGGCTAAGACTGTTGTGGTCCTGATGGCTTTCAGAGCCACTCTTCCCGGCAGTGATGTCATGAAATTGTTTGGACCAGCTCAACAAAGGTCTAGTGTCATAGTGTGCTCCTGCATTCAAGCACTGATCTGCATCATATGGTTAACGACTAAACCTCCCTCTGCTGCCTACAACACCGAGTTCATGAGTGCTACTATAATTGTAGAATGTAACGTGGGCTCTGAGATAGGATTCTGGTGTGTTTTGGGCTACATCGGCCTCTTGGCTTGCATGTGCTTTATAATAGCTTTTCTTGCCAGGAAACTCCCAGATAATTTCAATGAGGCAAAATTCATCACGTTCAGTATGCTTATCTTTTTTGCTGTGTGGATAACCTTTATTCCTGTTTATGTGAGCACTCGTGGAAAGTATATGGTTGCTGTGCACGTCTTTGCCATCCTGGCATCAGCTTTTGGTCTCCTTTTGTGTATTTTTGCTCCCAAATGCTATGTTGTGCTGCTGAGACCCGACAAAAACAGCAAAAAGCATATGATGAAAAAATAGGAATTCAATCAAAACAAAATGTATTAAAAAATATTTTATGATGCAATAAACAACATTTTTTTTAAATGTTTGGTCTTTTTTTTCTCGTCCAGATAAATTACAAACTGTATTAGACAAACTTAAAGTAATACACTGCAAACAAGGGATGAATTTAAAGCCAGATACGATGGCTTGCTGATACATCGGCAGAATCGAGTAAGCAAAAATACTGGGTCTTAATGATGTATGTCCATGAATGAAGCCAAAGATGTGTAACTTTATCTGAAATAATATAAAACAACAAAAATATTAACCAAAGGTTTTGTAAAATAGCATTGTATATAGTGTGGTGTATCACCATAGTCCACTCGCTTTTACAGGTGCTGCTTGGTAAGTTTAAGCTGTAGAGGTCACCAGAAGCATTTTGAAGTTCAAGTAGAAATGAAAAAACAGCATTTAATTTTATGTAACGGTTTAATATCTTAAATTTAGCTAAATTGCAAGGACCCGTTGAAAATATAATTAGTATAAAATATCAATATAATATAATAACAGGCTACCTTCGTTAGCTGCTTTAATAGCTGCCAAAATCCTGTCAAGACTGTTAGGATTATATACCGTTACATGCGCGCGCCTGTAACTTTAATACCGCGGGCATTATTAGTTGTCAGGTTGGTGTGAAAGAGGTAAACTCGATATTATCTTTAGCTGAAAAACACAGCTCAGTTCAGAAGAATTTGTTCAAAAGACAAGCAAGTGGTTCAAATGTGAAGGTTAAATACCGTGTGTTCCACAACGAGAGTTTTTTTTCGTCAGAAGTTATCAATACATCCGTCAACAGATTTCTCTCACAGTTAGCAACATTAGCTTCGGTGGCGCCATCTTTACGCTAGCTATTAGCTCCGCAAAACAAGTTTGTTATGGCTCTATCTAGCTAACTAATATTTAAAAAGTTGCTTAAATACTGTTCACCAACCTCAACTGACAGTCCACCACGTTTATTCCGTAAAAAACGGAGCGTAGCTGTAACGTAACGGTCGGTTTGTGTGAGTTTTGTCAGAGTGGGGCTAATGCTAACCTAGGTAGCCAACCTAGTTCGCGGTGTTCTCGTGAAGTTCTTATTGGTAAATACGCAAATTGTAAGTTATTTATCTAGATAAAGAGCGACCGTGTGTTCGCTGTATTTTGTATTTCGCTGTGGTGACACGAATCACGTCTCTCAGCAGGTATTTTTGTGTAAACGTTGTCCTTGTGTGTTTCGTTTGTCTTAGGCTAACTAGCTAGCTAGTGTAAGTGTTCAGTCAGCTCCCGGCAGAATCTCAAATTACTTACACCCCGAATTCTTAGTGTACTACTTAAAGACGTAAACTATAACGTCCAAACCCAAATAGTACTCAAAGTGTCATACTTACATTATAATGGCGGAAACGTTTTTTCATCTTTATTTGACACAGTAGACGTTGTTATTCAGCTACGTTAAATAGGATAGCGCGCTACACAGGGAGTAGGGAGTCATTTGAGATTGAGCTCTATCAACTGACCACACCAAAATTAGTAGGGAGTCATTTGAGATTGAGCTCTGTCAACTGACCACACCAAAATTAGCCCTGTGCAGGGTCCAGCAAAGTTGAGCTGAAAGTTGAGTGTTAGCTTGACCATACATTTATTTAGTTTCTTATTAATGTAATTGTACATGTACACTTTTTACATAAGACATTGTATTTAATTTATCTGCAAATAACATATGGGTGAGACTACTGAGCTTTGGACATTAATGGGGTATTTTACCTTCAAAAGTCACAAGTAACACATGAAGCTTTATTTAATTGTTCATTTATTTAAACCCCACCCCCATACAAATCACGAAGAGGTACGTGCTGGGCCTTAACAAAACAGTCTCATGTCCCTTAATGAAAACTTATTTTGTCATTATGTGGTATGTTTTAGATTTTTTCCCATTACTTGTTTTCTTGTGTTCTTTTCTGGTTTGATTAGAATGATGTAACACTTGGGCATAAATATGCACAGCAGCAAGCCATAGGCAGAAGACAAAATTGCAAATATTTCTACAGCTACTGTAAACTTCCCAGGGGAACTGACATATGCTGGGATGAAGGTGATCCAGACTGCACAGAATATGAGCATGCTGAATGTGATGAACTTGGCTTCGTTAAAGTTGTCAGGTAGCTTTCTGGCTAAAAAGGCCAATACCAAACAAGTTATGGCAAGAAGACCAATGTATCCTAGAACTGAATAAAATGCAGCATCAGAGCCTGTGTTACATTCTAAAATTATCTTTTTATTACGCTGCTCAAAAACTTTATCAGGGAACGGCGGTGCAATCTTTAACCAGAGAATACAGATAACAATTTGGACTGCAGTGCATGAGAACACAATGCCCCTTTGTTGTGCAGGCCCAAACTTTCCTGCCATGTTGTTACCAGGTAATGTTGCTCTAAAAGCAGTTACAACAACTATGGTTTTCCCCAGCATGCAGGACACACAAAGGGCAAAGGTGATGCCAAAGGCTGTGTGACGCAACATGCATGACCAAATGGTGGGCTCGCCGATGAATGTGAGAGGACAGAGGAAGCAGAAGATTAGAGAGAGAAGTAATAGTAAGCTCAGTTCTGAATTATTAGCTTTTACAATTGGTGTTTCTTTAAAATGTATAAAAACCATCATTGCTGAAAAAGTTAAACATGCACCAAATAGCGATACAGCTATCAGAACAATCCCCATTGTTTCAGTATATGACAGGAACTCAGTGGCTTTCATAATGCAACTGTCTTTTCTGTCATTAGACCAGTACTCTTCAGGGCAGGTGATACAATTTGCTGCTCCTACAGGAGAAACAAAATATTTACTTAAAAATATGCTTGATACCTAAACATTTAGATACATTTAGGCCGTATTAGTTTAAATTATTAGTTACTGCACCTGTTGTATTTGATATACTGCCATCAGCACATGGAATGCAGTCAAAGCAGCATAAAGGCAGTCCTGTGATTTGTGCTTTCCTTGTGCCTTGTGGGCAGATTTCTGAGCAAACAGCTTTTGGAGTCTGACAGATATAAAGTAGATAATGTATATTACTATATATAACTATACCAGTGAACAAAACAATTTGATTGCAATTATGGTCTGTTTTTACTACCAGATGTCCAGTGTTCCAAACAATCTGTTCTTTGTTAATCTCAAGTGCATATGTTCCATTTGTAGAGGTGCTGAAATGGCCCACTCCAATATGTTGCACCTTTCCATCCCTCAGTTGCCAGTTTATGAGTTCATATGAAGGAGGTGGGTCTCCGTTCTCATCAAAGAATACTTCCTCCCCAAATGCATCTACAAAGTGAACTGCTTTTAACCGCTCACTTACCTTGGTTGGATGTAAAAAGAGTGTAATGCTGTTAAAGAATTGATTTAATTATGAATCTTACAAATACTCAAACAAAATTCATTTGAACCTAGCTTACCAGTCTAGGGGTTAGCTGTGATGTATTAAGACACAGTCTTGAGATGTTGCTTTCAGGTGTCTTGCAAAACATAACTTGATGAAGGGCATGTGCAATTGCATACACTGCTTGATAGACGTTATATGTCACTCTTAGTTGTGTGACATCGAAGAATTTGTTTGTGAAATCTAGTTTTTCTGCTCCTGTGCATACCTTTGTGCTGTTAAATGAAACATTTACTAAAGATGGAGGCCTACACCCCACTATTGTTTCCCAGAAGTCACTGACAAAACTGGACTCTGAATCACGGTAAGGGCTGATATCTGTAAGAACAGGTCGCAGTTTGGGTATGGCCATCTTTCTGACAACAAATCCAATGGTCCCACCAAAGGATTTAAACATTTCTGGAGTGGATGGTCTGTCAGCAGTTATCCAGGCTTCACTTGCGATCCATTGTATTCCCGTTATGTTCTGATTTACTACTTCTTTCATTAAAGGATATAGGTCTCCCTCAGGTACAAATGCTAGAATCACTTTCACTGTTGATTTTTTTATCATTTCAACAACTTCAAGGATCTTAGTGTGTGGGTGCGTCCGCAAAATTGTGCCAACAAATGCTAGGCAAACTCCATGTTGTTTCACTTCTTTTGTAAATGCTGAAATCCCATTTCGTCCATAATCATTATCAGATTGCAGTGCCCCGATCCACATCCAACCATATTGTTTGACCAGGAAAGCTAAAGCCTTTGCCTGGTGGTAGTCACTTGGTATTGTGCGAAAAAATGTAGGATATTTGTTTTTGTCACTTAAACATGCACAAGTTGAAAAGTAACTTACCTAATAAGTCAAAAATACATTTTGTTTATCAACAGATATTTTTTACTATTTTTAAAATGTTTATGTATTTATTTTTAGGTATTACCATTGGCACTCTAAATGGCCCAAGTGCTCCAGCCACAGTTAAAGACTGGGTAGATCCTGATTCGGCTACAAGAGCTGTTATGGGAGGAGAATGACATTGAGAGGAAAATTTATTTTCTTCTGACTCGCTCACCAAGGTAAGGGCAGCTCGCAGAACATTAGAAGGAGAAGCACAAGAATCCAAAATTTTATATCCCAGAGAAATGTTGGGAAGCAAAAGACCATCACGGTTTATTTCTTCTATTGCGAACATCATGGCCCTTGTCCATCGAAAAGCTCGCAGGTCAAATCTGTTGTGAATAATTTTGAAGAGACAGAAAAAATACAATATTAAGCAATAATTTTTAGTCACATTATTTATATAGTTTTGTAAAACTCACCCTGTACAGTCAGTCTTAGGTGGTTCTATCTCAAATGAAGCAATGACATTCTCCTGTTTGTTGAAAATAGGAAAAATGCCTCCTATCATGATGTCTCCCTCTTTAAACATATCTCTCATTTTGAACTTACCCAGCAGCTCACATGCAGAGCATGTTTGATTGCAAAGCAAAAAACATAAATGCATTATATGAAGCTTACCCATGGCTACTCAGTAGCTCAAAGAGGACAAAAATAGATGTTCCATGTTTTATATATGTCTTTGCCTGCTGTGCTTCTTGCTGGTAGGCTAGGTTTTGCCAAAGGTGTGCCATCTAGAACTGAGCATGTTTTCCTTAGAGACAGGGCAGTTTTGCCATTGTATGGCTTCCGTTTCTCATATAGTGTAAAATATTCAGGCTTTTCCAGCCACGAAAACATAGGCAATCCTAATCACAACACTGATTCCGTGAAAACATTTATTATTTATCAGGAAATACCAGTAAAATATTATATTTTATTAAATACAAAAGTAAATAACTATTTTGGAATTATATTTAAAATAGTCATGATTAGCACAGTTAAAGCAGGAAAAAATACTTTTAGTTCTAATTTATTAATAAATATTAGTATATATTTTTTAGTTTTAGTGATTTAGTTTTTGATTTATCACTGCCTGAAATCTGCTACCCAAAGACATCACTAGGCCCTGGGTATCTTCATTGGTTGTTCTGTGCCAGATTATGCTTGTGTCTGAGGCATAAGATCAGGCTAAGATGTAGAAATGGAGTGTATGAGCCATGTCTTTGTAATGCGTTTGAATGCCAGTATGGTGCATCGTTTGTACACTGTGTGGCACTAAATATATTGAGTGTACACCTAAAGCATCACACACAAACTTAGAAAATCTGGGCCTCTGTTCACAAAGATTAATGATTTGGGATCAGGCACCTTTCTAATGTTACTACCCCAGATCATAAAAAGATGGGACGGTCGGGAAAATGCAAATAAAAAAAGTTTTTCTTGCATTTACTTTGACTTTTATTTTATTGTTGACAGTGTGAACCCACACCATTTCATGTTTTATTTGCTCATTTGTTATTGTACACCTATTTATGCATTTCTGGCCTGCAACACATTCCAAAAAAGTTTGAACGGGGGGAAATTTAGGGATAGTAATAAAATAAAAAAAATAACAATATGATGTCAACAAATGATTGTAATCATGATTTGGAAAGGCTGATTGTTTGAGGAGCAAAGATGGGCAGAGGATCTTGTCAATAAATGTGTAGGAAAGTTATTTAAATTTTTCCAAACAATGTTCCTCATAGAAAGATTGGAAGAGATGTACCTTTTTCTCCCTCTACAGCGCGTAAGGTCATTAACTGATAAAAGGAATTCCCATGCATAAATGGCAAAGGTGAAAGCCTAAGCTGAATGCCCGTGATATCCTTAGATGGCCTTCTGCCACGAGTCAGAAGGAATACCGGCAGTGTAGTTTAATGTGCTTTTCGGAGACATGGCTACACCAGAACATTCCAGATGAGAACATTTCAATCGCTGGCTTTCAGACTGTTCGGGCGGACCGGGACTGCACCGAGAGCGGTAAGCGGAGAGGGGGGGGGCTGGCTGTGTTAGTTAATAACCGCTGGTGCGCCCCTGGTCACATTACCATCAAGGAGCGTATCTGTTGTCCGGACATTGAGCTGTTGGCTGTTGGACTCAGGCCATATTATTTGCCGCGGGAGTTTTCCCATGTTGTTGTCGTGGCTGTTTATATCCCCCCCTCTGCAAACCCGACGTCGGCGTGTGACGTCATTCACTCCACCATAGCGCGTCTTCAAACTCAACACCCGACTGCTTTCATTGCCATATCAGGTGACTTCAACCACGTCACTATGGCCAGGACATTACCAAACTTCACTCAGTATGTGGACTGTCCCACCAGAGAGGAGAGAACACTGGACCTGCTGTATGCTAATGTTAAGGATGCATACAGTTGCTCCCCCCTCCCCCCTCTGGGTGGATCTGATCATAACTTGGTCAGCCTTAGCTCAAAGTATGTGCCTCAGGTGAAGAGTCAGCCTGTGACCACGAGGACAGTGAGGAGATGGTCAGAGGAGACTTCTGAAGTGCTGCAGGACTGCTTTGAGACTACAGACTGGACAGCACTCTATGAGCCTCATGGAGAGGACATTGACGGGCTCACAGAGTGCATCACAGACTACATCAATTTCTGTGTGGACTCCACTGTCCCAACCAAGACTGTTAAATGTTACCCAAACAACAAGCCGTGGGTAACAAAAGACATTAAAGCCCTCCTAAACAAGAAGAAGAGGGCTTTCAGAGCTGGAGACCGGGAGGAGGTGAGAACGATTCAGAGAGAGCTGAAGAGAACCATCAGGGAGGCTAAGAACAGATATAGGAGGAAGCTGGAGTGGAAACTCCAGCAGAACAACATGAGGGATGTTTGGAGTGGTATGAGAACTATCACTGGCTTCAGATCCAGCAACAACAGGGGCGTAGAGGGCAGTGTGGACAGGGCCAACGAGTTAAATTTGTTTTTTAACAGATTTGACACTGTAAGCCCTGACCTCCCCCTCCCTGACTCCTCTGCTTCCAGGCCTCAACAGCCCACTCCACTCCCTCCCCCTCCTGTTAGCCTCCCACCCTCCTGTGATAGACTTCACACCTCCTCTCCTCCCCCACCAGTCACCTCTACAGTGAATCTCACAGCTGACCAGGTGAGAAGACAGCTACAGAGACTCCACACGAACAAGGCTGCAGGCCCTGATGGTGTCCCTCCCAGGGTGCTTAAAGCCTGTGCCACCCAACTTTGTGGAGTCCTGCAGTATGTCTCCAACATGAGCCTGAGTCTCCAGAGGGTCCCTGTGATGTGGAAGACGTCCTGCATTGTTCCTGTGCCAAAGACTCCGCGGCCCAGTGACATCAAGGACTACAGGCCAGTGGCACTGACGTCCCACATCATGAAGACCATGGAGAGACTTGTCCTGGATCAGCTCCGGCCCATGGTCCAGCCACTTCTAGACCCCCTCCAGTTCGCCTACCAGCCTCATCTGGGAGTTGAGGATGCCATCATCTACCTGCTGAACCGTGTCTACGCTCACCTTGATAAGCCAGGCAGCACTGTGAGGATCATGTTCTTTGACTTCTCCAGTGCATTTAACACCATTCAGCCTGCTCTTCTGGGTGACAAGCTGAACATGATGCAGGTAGACGCCCCCCTCGTGTCCTGGATTGTTGACTACCTGACTGGCAGACCACAGTATGTACGTCTGCAGCACTGTGTGTCAGACAGAGTGGTCAGCAACACTGGAGCCCCGCAGGGAACTGTCCTCTCTCCCTTCCTCTTCACCCTCTACACCACTGATTTCAACTACTGCTCAGAGACCTGCCACCTCCAGAAGTTCTCTGATGACTCTGCACTAGTTGGATGTATCAGCAGGGGTGATGAGGATGAGTACAGGGCGACGGTGAACGACTTTGTTGCGTGGTGTGAGCTGAACCATCTGCAGCTCAACGTGACAAAGACAAAGGAGCTGGTGGTGGACCTGAGAAGGGACAAAACAAAGGTGACCCCTGTTTCCATCAGGGGGGTCAGTGTGGACACTGTGGAGGACTATAAATATCTGGCCGTGCACATTGACAATAAACTGGACTGGGCTAAGAACACTGACGCCCTCTACAAGAAGGGCCAAAGTCGTCTCTATTTTCTGAGGCGTCTGAGGTCCTTCAACATCTGCAGGACTATGCTGAGGATCTTTTATGAGTCTGTAGTTGCCAGTGCTATCCTATACGCTGTTGCATGCTGGGGCAGCAGGCTGAGGGTAGCAGACGCCAACAGACTTGATAAACTGATCCGCAGAGCCAGTGATGTTGTGGGTGTGGAGCTGGACTCGCTGACGGCAGTGTCTGAGAGGAGGACGCTGTCTAAGCTGCAGGCCATCATGGAGAATGGCTCCCACCCTCTTTATCACACAGTGATGAGACGCAGGAGCACATTCAGTGAGAGACTCATTCAGCCAAAATGCACTACAGAACGCCACAGGAGGTCATTCCTACCAGTGGCTATCAAACTTTATAACTCCTCCCTGAATGTACGACACCTTTCACATGTACAGTGATACCAGTAGAACTATTATTTAATTATGTATATAAGAACTCAAATGTGCAATAACTTTCTTACTTCTAAAACTCTTACTGCTGTATACAGTATATCTGTACTTAATATTATAGACACAGTCACTTTATATTTTATTCTTTACATCTTATTATTCTATTGTAATATAAGACTTATATATGTGTACATACTACAAATTTCTTTTATGTTGTAAATTAAATTATTATTAGAGTGTTTATTCTTCTTCTGCTACTGTAAAAACTGCAATTTCCCCCTGGGATCAATAAAGTATTTCTGATTCTGATTCTGATTCTGGCAATGCATCAAGAACCGTCATTCAGTAATAGCTGATATAACCACATAGACAAGAGATTACTGAGTTACATTCACAAATGCCATTTAAAACTTTACTTTGCCAAACAAAGAGGGTATGGGTACTGGACTGGCCTGCCTGCAATCCTGATCTGTCCCAGATAAAGAATGTGTGGAAATTTTTTTAATTAAAAAAATGTGAAGACTATACCATATCGTTGCACACCTTACAATGTGTTTGCAGGAGGAATCAACAAAATAACACCTGAAACACTTCATTGCTTGGTGTTCTTGGTGCCAAAATGTCTTAAATTTTGTGAGAAGGAATGGTAACATTACTTTTCCACTTTTTTTGGAATGTGTTGCAGGGATGAAATGGAGGAATGGATAAATATATTAACAGATTAAACCAGACATACATGAAGTTCATACTGTCTGCAATGAAATATTCCCACTTTTTCTGACAAATGTATTTTAGCAGTAAAAGCAACGGTCAGTATCTTGCTCCCATAAAGATGGACTACTGTAATCCAAATAATTATACAGCTAGCAGGACACCTTGTAGTTTGATAAGGAAAGTCTACGCACTGCTTAGCCTCGAATGCCAGGCAGGCTCCTAGATGTATGAAACCACTGCTGTTGCACAGGTGTACCTTTTCATTTTCATGGAGTAAAATGCACCGATCCGATACCTATTAAACAAATCTGATATCAGCCAGATGTGTCTGGTACACGTTCGATACAGACTCTTAGCTAAGCTTGCTAAAGTTAGGTGGATATTGGATATTTAGCAGATATTCCCCTTTTGCCTGATATTCCTGTTGGACAAAAACAACCACTTAAAAATTCTAAGCAGAGAACAAATAATTGTATTTCATCAGATATGCTGATCTTTCTATTTTGTCAAGTATGTTTGATCAAAATGAAGTGCACTATTCTAAAAACATGATTACCTTCTTTATTAACAGAAATGAAAATTTATACATGTAATATGTGCATGCTCCTATTATTAAGAGAATTAGAAATGTAGAAATGAGAAATTCCTCTGTATCGTGGTGCATCAGAATAACACACTCTTGCAGGAACTTTTTCCTTCAGTTTTGCAAGCAAAATGCAAGAAATAAAATGAAGGTAAAATATGAAAAGAGTAATAATGGTGCCTTGTTCTAAAAGCCCTAAAAGCCCTAAAAGCCCTCACTCTAAAATGTGTTTATTTTTGTAAGCATATGTATTACATAAAAGTTTTAAATTAAATTTAATTGTATTACATTTTTTACTTAATAGTGTGCTTTTGCTTAATACATCTGGCATTTTGACTGGAAGCATGTTCTATGGTCAGATGAAACGAAAATGTACAATTTTGGCAACAAACACTTAAGGTGGGTTTAGCGTACAAAGAAGGATGGGTACTCTGAAAAGAACCTGAAACCCAATTTAAGGTGCACCCTGGGAAACTTGTAAAGGTATATGGCATCATAAACTCCATGAAATGGCAGAATTTGATTTAACTCAAAATTTGTCTGCATCTGCCAAGAAACTTAAAACGGGTCTTCGTTGTGTCTTGCAGCAGCACCATGATCCAAAACATTTGTCCAGGTGAACACAAAAATGGTTTACTGGACACAAAATCATGCTTTTGTCAGCATTATGTTCTTAATATGATTTATCAGAGTTATGAGAGCAGCTATAAACATATGTATTTTTTCTGGGATTTTTTTTCATAGCAGCAAAGCTTCTCAAAATAAAACATTGCATTTATATGATAATTGCAAGATATAGTCTGATCAATTTAAATTAAAATTAGCCCACTTTTTTATTGAGTCAGAATTGCAGTCAGTCTTCCTTTGTGTTTGTGGTTTTTTGTTATGTTTCCTTAAAGCACAACTTTGTAAAACGTAACATAAAATGCTAATGCTCAAAAGTGCAATGTGTCACTAAAGGCAACTAAACACTCTACAGATCTGTCACAAACGTTACATAATGAAAATATGCACAAAATAGAAATTAGCAACTAAATATTGTCCTTATCCTTGAGATTGACCATAACATTATCCCATTTTATTTGCCAGAAAACTGCAGTGTATGTGCTGCCACATGTTTTGTATATATTAGTTCTAGTCTTTGTGACCTTTTTGTTGTAGGCTATATTTAAATGGTATGAAACGTTGTAAACATGCAGGCCAAAACATTCACACGGTTATATCTGTAGCCTTTTACAGTTACAGTTTTCTTAATAAAACCTCAGATCAATATTTTGAAAGTTGCAGTCACTAGGCTATGCCTGACAAAAAAAAATAGTAAAAAAAGTAAAAAAATAGTAAAAGTAAAAAACAGTAAAAGTAAAAAATAATGAAGGAGCATCGATAATGTGGTATTGCCTAGATTGCTAAGATAAATAAAAAATAATTGAAGTTCAGGCAAAAAAAAAGAATGCAGCATCATTGCAACGACAGATTGCACTCTTTGTTTGTATGTTTTTGTTTTTTAATGCCTGCTCTGTACCGTCACAAATTTTTCAGATTTTACCAACTTGTCCTGGTTGTAATTCTGGTGGCGATATATAATATGTGTAACTTTAAAGTATTTAAAGTAGCAAATTTGGTATGCTCGAGATATATGGATGAGATGTATTTTCTAATGGTACTAGTCCTAATATAATGCTCAACAGTGCATATATAGTCAGGTAACCTATGTAACATACGGATTTGTTTTAGCATGATGGTTTGTGACAGTTACTATTTGCCATGGTTTATGTTTATATCTGTTGTTTGGTTTTCTTGATCTGAGCAAAAGCGAGGGATACTAGAGTGAAGCAGAAAGCTCACCTAAAAGTCATATTTGAAGTGCACTGTGGTTTGAATGGCACTGTTCTCACTTCAGTTAAACCCCACTAAAAGAGCAAATCTAACTACTATAAGACAATATTGATTCTTATCTATGAACAGTGATTGAAGCCATGTGTGTTTCTTCTATTACCCACCTACTACCAAGTAAACCTTTGGTTTTTAGAGTTGCGGAGTTGCCACGTGGGAACGCAACGGCCTGCTCAAGAGGCTACAGTCTTATTAACGTTTAGAGCTTATATTTGGGTATTTATTTTAAAGACTTTGCTCAGCTCAGTATAATCAATAATGGTGTTATACTGTATTGATGTTCTATATGCATGGTATTACTCACTACACAATATTAATTTAGAACGCATCACTACACTTTATTTTATAACAAGCATAAATTGTACTGTAAAATGCAACAAACTTGATGACTAGCTGATATACTGGTCCTGAAGGCTTTCTATGTACAGAAATTAATATGTAGTGCTATACACTAGCACTATAGCACAATCACAGTACTACCTATTACTATATTACTATATAGCCTGATTATACTTAGTTTTCTAGGCTTGTGGACGAGAAATTGTAGATATTATGGCATAACTGATGTAACATAACTAGCAGTAAAATGTGAACAGGACAGAGACAGTGTCACCTGCAAATATTTGAACATCCCCAGCCAAATGGCATGTTTTGATGATTTGATAAAGTAAAAATAACTGAGATTTTTCTTAGTGTTTTTTTTAGGTGCTCAGTTGCTTAGAGGGGAGGTCATGGCAGTAACCACTGTAATAGCTGCTTTTGTATTTTATTCATTTCACAAAATTTATTTCACCTCATTTGTAAAAGACCTTTTTGACACATTGTAATATATATATATTTTAATTATCATGAGTGGGATTTTTTTCCAAAATGTTCTGACTCTGCTACAACTTTAGTAAGGTTACATTGTTGTGCCCCATTTTTGTTTAGTTGTGTCCATATTGTCATATAGATGATTAGGGATATGTTTGGAAATAAATAAAAAGGCACAGTGAAAGGTGTTTTTTCTGGCTAGAAACGTCATTAAAAAGTAAAGCACAACCCTGGGCCTTTACCAGTCAGTTACTGGCCAAAGATTCATAGATGGTCCTATGCCTCTATATTGTAATTCATAATAAAGCTAAAGAAGGAGGAATTCATTATAAACCAAAGCACCCAAGTATGGGCCTGAAGGAAAAGGAATGCAAGAACAGAGAGTCTCTGCTGTGGAGGCCCAAGCCATTTCCTGACATTACTGCTTGGAAGTGTAGCCCTAAAAGTCATTAAAATTACTATTGTTTTCCCCAGAACACAGGAGATGCAGAGGACGAAGGTGATTCCAAACACAGTGTGGTGGACTTTGCAGGAACATCCAGATGGTTGCACAGTGATTGTGAGTGGAACAAATGGGCACCATGAGATTGTGAAAAGCAGCAACAAAGTCATTCTGGTGTTATTGTAACTGTGGTGCTGTGGCCTTTGCTGATAACTGCTAAAAATATTATCTGCTGTATGACAGAGAAGAAATAGTGACACAGCTGTCAATAGTAATCTCATGATTTCCTTAGAGCTTTTCTGTAGATGTGGAAAAATTTCTGTGACACCTAAACAGAAATTAAACTGAAGTTAGAATCATTTATTGCTGTATATTTGTGGGATATATGGTCTTTTATAAACAGAATAAAATATCACCTTTTTGAAACCTCATGGTTTTATAGGCAGACAGGTTTATGTTTAAGCAGCTCCTTCTTTGGCGTTCATCTGTTTTTTCCTTGGCATTCTGTTCAAAATACATAACAAATAGACAAATAAGTTACAAAAAAAACAATGTAATGTAATAAATATAATACTCAGTGTTTAACAATGGGCAGCAATGTTTAATTCTACACAAAATAAATTTGTATAATATGTCATACTGTTCATGTGAAAATTACGTGAAAAATATGCTGCAGAATATTTTTCTTATGCAGCTACCATACTATTTATTTTTCTGTTAGCTTAACCAGCTTTGCCAGTTTTAAATTTAGCTTTAATAGTCTCCTTCAACAAAACAGCTGTTGAGCCATGGAGGCATTCGCATAGTACATGCTGTCACAAATTGGCGTACTTAATATTAACTTTACCTTGTATCTGACAACAGGAGTGTATAAAGTGGAGCTGAATGCATAATGTTCTTTCCTCTCATTCAACACAGGGCCATTATTCCTCCTCACATGGTGCACATGTATGAGAGACCATACACAGAGGAAAGACATAGGCACATAGCCACACAGGCGGTTGTAAAACATGCTGTAGAAAGCAGTCAGTATTTAGTCTAACTAGTAAATTAGTTTAAAAAATTTAATTAAGACTCAAATGCGCATGGCCACTTTCCCCCAATTGCAATATGGTCTTCTCAAGCTAGGTAACAAACTCAAGACCTTGGTCTTGGGCCATAGGTTATAAGTTAAACTGATCCATCTTTCGTCAAGAAAGTCATGACGTGAGAAACACAATGTGTCTTGTTTATATGTCTCTGAATGTTGGCTTCATTTAGTGCATGTATTGCATTTACCCATTCACTAACCTCGTGTTTCAGAAGTTGATGTGCTGTTGTTAGCCATACATTTTTGCTTCCCATATTTCTCATAATTGTTGAAAAAACAGGGCCAAAACTTAAACAAACATAGCTGGAAAGATGGAGAACCTAATGAGAAAGAAGATGTGGCAATATAAACATGTATGTATGTAGATATCAACACTTGTAACACACTCTGGGGTTGCAGAGAGTTTTTTCTCACCAGGTGCAGTTTTTCTATGCGTCTTTCCTTGACATGAACAAATATGAGGAAGTTGCTTAAAGCCTGCCAGTTCTGGGACTCACACACACATCTGCAATGGCTTGTTGAAAAGACATCTTGAAGAAATATTGTCTTCACCTTGTATGCCTCCACAAAACGCAGCACCTTAAAATGTTCTGACAGGAAGCACCTGAAATACAAGATTGCATAGTGACGTGATTATTAAGGTAAATTCATTACAGTTAAATCAGTTAGTTTCAAAAGTGGAATTTCTTCACTACAGTTTTAGCTAATCAGTTTATCACTAAATTAATTTAGTCTGTGTTATAATTTAAATCTTTGTATAGCAACATAAAATCAACATCATAAAATTACAAGCCTTATCTGTAATAGGTACTAAAAATATATTTTAGTTACGACATTTTAATTCATACTTACCTTCCACATTTTTCTCTGTTAACCTCTCTGTATTCATATTCACTGAAACTAAAGCCTTGTTCGGTTTTTACCACCACTAAAATGCCATCATTTGGATGTTTTCCTAAATAAGGTGAGGCATAGCGATGCTTTGGCACCCTTGTGAGGAGAGCAAGCAGAAGCAAAGCAACCCTGCTCATGTCAGAGGCTGGGCTGAGGTGAAGTTCCAGAAGAGAAGAACATCCTGGTTTTATAGCCACTCCCATGTGACCAAGGCAGAGAGGTCGACTGAGTTGTAACACAATGACCTTAATTATCAGAGGTAACCACAAAGTGCACAAAATGGAAGTTTCACTTATTTGTTAGTGTTGCTTCATTTACACTTGCTAACATAGAAATTTATTTATTTATCAAATGTATAGATTTATGTTTATTTAGTTGTCATGTCTTGTCATTGTACCTACAGGATGTTTTATGTTTTAGTTAAATTATTAAATATAAAAAAATAAGTGGTGTTGCTAGTTGTTTGTCAGGCCTTAGGCAAGACATGAAAGATATCCTAAAGTATCCTAAACTTAAGCAACCAATTCATAAAAGCACACAGTAGATGGGAAAAGACCGGTATATACCAATTTATTAACAATTCATTAAAATACCACAAACATTTTAATGTTTTGTTTCAATATTGACATTAAAAGGTTTAAAATATGACACCCACATCTCGCTATCATTAATTGTTATAATAAATTGTGTCACGATACAGTACAGTATTCTTTTTTAATTGTGTGCACATATTGGCAGTACTAGTAAAACACTAACCAACTGCATGCATTAGAAAAAGATTAAAGAATTTAAATAGTTACTTCTGTTTATCTGATTTTTATGCAACACAGTATGCCAGGTATGGAATGAAAGTTATTGCATTTACAGTTATTGATAGCATTTTTAAAATGCATGTTTTTCTTTTTTGAAAAAAAAAAAAAAAGAAATTATGTGACATTGTAAACATTTCGCCAATCTGTAGGTTCATATTCTTACATGACATTTGGCCCACATACTGGGTTTTTATTAGATGTGAAAGACAGCATAAAAGATACTGTTTTAAAGACTTTTAATTGAAAACAGATATGGACCTTTAATTGGAGGAGTATATTCTAAATTATCCTTTTCATCTGATGATTTGACATAAAAGCTGTGTTTATTTTGATCACGAGAGCGTGGAGCCTCTGAAGAAATGGCCTGTTGTTGTGATGATGATATATCATGTTTTGTTATATTTAGTATTATCAGAAATATTTCAAGCAAATAGAAATGTCTACAGTAACATGTTGCACAGTTATAACTGTGATTAATCATATCTGTACATGTTTTTACAGAAATACATAATCACCAATAAAAATGACCATAATTATATTTTCATAATTGTAAGCCATTCAGTAATTAGCTATTTTGAGTCACTGTACATTTATTATATTTTTGTTTACATATGTCATCTGGCAAGATAAAGCCATATTCTTTGCTGCAGGTGAAGTGCATGGCAGAGAAAGAAAAGATTTTGACCGAAGCATTGTATCTGTTTCTCCACTAGAGGGGGGCGTTTCTGTTGTGATGATGTTGACTGGGCCTATATTCTCCATGAGAATATGAAAGCTATAGAAGGCCTTTATCAGTTTTGTATTAAATACTTATAAGAAATAAGAAAAATCTAAGAATATTGTGGCCTTTTAAAGACTTTTGTTCACAATAACTTATTAATAGTGAAGATTTTTTAATTTAAATTGCAGTGTTACAGTTAATCTGATGTTTTTCCCATTAGGTGTTTCTTTGTGTTCTCATCTGGCCTGAAAAGAATAACATAGCATTTTGGAATAAATATACAAAATAGTAAACCAGAACTTGAGGCCAAAATTGCAAATATCTCCACTGCTACAGTGAACTTTCCAGGAGAGCTGACATAAGCTGGGATGAAAGTTATCCAGACGGCACAGAATATGAGCATGCTGAATGTGATGAACTTGGCTTCATTGAAGTTATCAGGCAGTTTGCGAGCCAAAAAAGCTAAACCAAAACATAAACTAGCTAGAAATCCAATATATCCCAGCACAGCCCAGAAACCTATTGCTGAACCTAACTGACATTCTAATATGATCTTTTCCTGATAGTAATCCATATTCATATAGGGGAATGGGGGAGAAATTGTTAACCAAAGCACACAAATAAAGATCTGTATGAGGGTGAGGGCAAATACACTCAGTCTCTGCTGTGGAGGCCCAAACCATTTCATGACATTACTGCCTGGAAGTGTAGCTCTGAAGGCCATTAACACCACTATTGTTTTTCCCAGAACACAGGAGATGCAGAGGACGAAGGTGATCCCAAACGCTGTGTGGCGCAGCATACAGGACCACTCAGAGGGCCGACCAATGAAAGTAAGTGAACAGAGAAAACATAGAGTCAATGAGAAGAGCAGCAGGAAGCTGAGTTCGGAGTTGTTTGCTTTAATAATGGGAGTTTGTCTGTAGTGGAAGAAAACTGCAACTATAATTGTAGTTAAAAATGCCCCCAATAAGCTACAAAGTGCCAGAATCACCCCCATGATTTCTGTGTATGATAGGAATTCCACTTCCTTTTTGGTACACATGTCACCTCTTTCGTTTGACCAGTATTCCATAGGGCACTTCAGGCAATCTGATGCATCTGCATTTGGATGAAAACATCAATTATACAATCATACTTGGTTTGTCAATTTGATATGGAATCAGTCATGGTTTGATTGCATGTTTTCTGAAGAGCCTCTTGGAAAAGTGAAACTTCAAAACATGTTTAATTAATTCTCAGGCGAATTATTTATGTTTATATTCTCCACCGTATCCGATTTTGCTGGACCGTGAGCATTGAAAGAGCAAGCAGGAAAACATTACCTGTTGTGTTGCTAATTGCTCCTGGTGGACAGGGTATGCAGTAATAGCAGCAGACGGGCTTTCCATTCTGTAAAGCCTTCCTGGTGCCCGGGGGACAGTGCTCACTACACACAGAGATCGGCACCTGCCACACATCAGGGGAAAACTAGTCTTGAAACAACAATAATAAACTGTAGTGTGACATGTTTTCACATGTTTATGATGTAAGCTTGTGCAATGCGAAGTCACCAGAGTGCTAAACATCCACATGGGACTTCTGGTTGTATCAGAAAGCTATTTTGATAATACCTTTTCTCTGCCTCCTGACCAAACAATGTTGACATTGTTTATGGTAAACTTCTGGTCTTTATGCCGAGTTGCATCATAGTAGCCAATAGTGACCACTTCCATAGTACCTTTTGAGGTCCTTTGTAGGTTTATCAGCTCATATCTTGCAGGAGTGTCACCTTTGTTGTCAAAAAACACAGTTTCACCCTCTTCCATGCTAAAGTTCACAGTTTGCAGATGGTGCAAGACCTAAAATTATAAATTATGTTTTTTCATTTGTGTTCTATAGATGCTCTTAGTCTTTTAAGGGCTCTGAATATAATATGATGAATATAAGGGTGCAGCATACCTGCCATGGTTGTATGACAGGGGGCTTGTTACAGGTTGCATTAGTAAAGGAACCTTTGTTTTTCTCACATGATAACAGATTATGTAGAGCATGGGCCACTGCATAAACAGCTTTGTAGACATTGTTTGTAAACCTTAGGTCAGATACATCAGTAAATAAATTTTTTATGTTTTTAAAATGCTCAGAGCCATAACATGTCCTTAGACCTGCCTTTGGAGCCAGCGAGCAGTTAAAGACACTTTCCCAAAATTCTTTAAGAAAAATGCTGTTGGGAAATTGTGAGGGGTTGACTTGCTGTAGAAAAGGGCCCAGTCCTGGGATCCGAGCTGTGGGTACAGTAAAACCTACAGAGCCAATCAGAGCAGTGTATCCCAGGCTCTCTGTGAGGGTATTGTCGGTAATCCAGGCATCACTGCCAATCCACTGCAGTCCTGTAATGTTCTGCTTATGTAATAACTCTACCAAGACCTTCATCTCTACATGAGACATGAAGGCCATTATCACTTTTGCCGTGGAGCGTTTTATAATGTTTACTGTCCTTGCCAGTGAACTTGCAGAATCTGTGCTTGCAAAGGTTTCCCAGTACTCTATGCACACACCTTCCTCTTGGGCTGCCATAATAAATGTGGAGATTCCATTAATTCCGTAATCATATTTGTTACTTATGGCCCCTACCCAGGTCCAGCCAAAGTATTTGACCAACTGAGCTAGAGCTCTGCTCTGGTAGTAATCACTGGGAATGGTTCTGAAGAAAGAAGGATACTCTTTTCTGTTGCTCAGACAAGCACAGGTGGCAAAATGACTGATCTGTACACAGACAAAAAAGACAGAAACTAAGCAGGTTGGAGTAAATATATCAGGCACTTAATCTATTATGTTTTACTTATTTGTGTTTCAGACTTTTGTTAATTTGCCATTACGTGCAATATAGTGATTCATATGTAGTTTTTCTATTGGCACGTTGCTGACAGTGTAGTTCATAGCAGTCTTGAAAACAACTCTGTTGTGGTTGTCTCAGATGCATAGCAAACGAACATTTTATTGACATTCAACTAATTTTCAGTACACTGGTGTCTTACCACTGGAATATAAAACCGGCCGATTATTCTAGCAAACCCCATGGTTGGAGTGGAAGCTGAGTTGCCAATTATAGCATGAACAGTGTCTGCCTTTGTACAGTTGCTTTCAGTGATAATAGGCCTTTGCCCGTTTGACAGTGCAAATGCAGATTCAATGATGTTTTGGAAACCACATGCATTGTAGATTTTGTATCCCAGTGTGTGGTTTGGTAAAATATTTGAGTTTTTATTTATTTCCTCTGTTGCAAAGATGATAGTGAAAGCAAACTGGATCTCCCTGTAACTGAAACTGGGGACAGATAAATTGTTAAAGATAGGATGAGTCAAAAAGTGAAGTCACTTGTTTGTTTTTTTATCATACTTACGTTTTGCACTTTGCTTGTGCTGGTAAGGTTTGAAAAGTAAATTTTTGTCCATCCTGCCCTGTGCGGAAGTTGAAAATGCCTCCAATGTTAAAGTCACCTTCTTTGGTCAGTTCAGGTAACAGTGCCGTGCCCAATCTCCTACACACTGACTCCTCTGCCTGAATGGGCACGAAGATAAGCAGTAGTAGCTCTAGCAGTGTCATTGAAAGGAGCTTCTTTGAAACCTCTTAGTGGCCAAGCCCTGTGCTCACACTTATTTATAGCCTGTATTTCTCTATTTGTAAGTCTATAGAATGTACTGCACACAACTTTTGACACTTTTACATCATTTCTTTGTGGGCGTGTCATTTGCTTTGCTTATAATAAGCACAATCCTTGATATTGTATAAAAAGTAATTAATAATAACATCAAATAAAAAAGTAATCTTTATGTTTACTTTATTGGAATAAATTATATCATACATTTATAAAATAATTCACATTCAGCTTAAATATTTTGACAAATATATGCTTTGTACAGGTTACATTCTTTAATAAAAACAGTGAATATGTCAACAGGTACCTCATTTACCAGATGCTTTACCCATCATTTGCTTTTTAGTGTTTTTTTCTGGTTTTAGTATGATTATGTAGCACTTAGGGAGAAATATGCAGAATAATAAACCAAAACTAGAAGCTAACATAGCAAATATCTCCACAGCTACAGTGAATTTTCCAGGAGAGCTGACATAAGCTGGAATGAAGGTTATCCAGACTGCACAGAATATGAGCATGCTGAATGTGATGAACTTGGCTTCATTAAAGTTATCAGGCAATTTCCGAGCCAGGAATGCCAAAATAAAACACAAAACAGCCAGGAGTCCTATATAACCCAGCACAGCCCAAAAGCCTACAGCTGACCCTAAATTGCATTCCAGTATGATCTTTTCTTTGTAGTAGGTCATGTTTTTGTATGGAAAAGGAGGTGATATTGTTAACCAAAGCACACAAATAAGGACCTGAATGAGAGTGAATGCAAGAACACTGAGTCTCTGCTGTAGAGGCCCAAACCATTTCATAACATTACTGCCTGGAAGTGTAGCTCTGAAAGCCATTAACACCACTATAGTTTTCCCCAGAACACAGGAGATACAGAGGACAAAGGTGATCCCAAACGCTGTGTGGCGCAGCATACAGGACCACTCAGAGGGCCGACCAATAAAAGTAAGTGAACAGAGGAAACACAGAGTCAGCGAGAAGAGCAGCAGGAAGCTCATCTCTGAGTTATTTGCTCTTACTATTGGTGTGTCCTTATGTGCAAAAAAAATCACAGCAATGCCCATTGTGATGCATACTCCTAACAAAGAAAATAACACTAGAATGATTCCCATAATTTCTCCGAATGCTAAGAATTCAACCAGCTTTAAGATGCACTTATCCTTCTTGTCATTAGACCAGAGATCAGGTGGGCACTTGACACAAGTTACTGAATCTGAAGAAAACAAAGGCAAAGAACACAAAAGTGCTATGGTTATTTACATTGTATTGCCTTTTTATTAGTTATTTCTTTTGCCACATAATTTTTTGTTTCTTTTGTGTTTAGTAAAACACATTATTCTTTAATATACCCGTCATATTACTGGTTTCTCCTTCTGCACATGGTATACAGTCATAGCAGCAAACTGGCTTTCCCTTCTGTACAGCCTTCCTGTTACCTGGGGGGCAACTTTCACTACAAACAGAAACTGGTGCCTGCAGAACACAGATGATTGCACTTGTATTATATTATTCCTTTTTTATACTGTAACAGTTGCTTTTTTGTATACACATAATTATATACTATATACTGTAGAATATATATGGGACATAAATGGTGGTTTTATGGTTTACCTGGTGTTGGTTGTTGGCCCAGGTTATACTAATATTGTTAAATGAAAGCTGAAGATTTGCTTGCAAAGAGGCGTCGTAGAAACCCACTTTAACAAAGACTATTTTACCATCCTTGCTTTGCTGCCAATTCAGGAGGTCATACCTCGCAGCTGGGTCACCATTTTCATCAAAGTATACTTCCTCACCGTGCGTTGTGGAGAAATGCAATTTCTTCAGCTCGCTGAGTACCTAAATAAAGCAATGCACAGTTAGAAAAATCCAAATAGATTTTTTCCCCCACTAGACTGCGTCATTACACCTACCTGCCATGGTTGATAGTTATTTGTTGTATTAGTGCACACAACTAAATTTTCTTGTCCACTCTCTCTTTTTGAACAGTTATAAGTTGTATTTAAGGCATAAGCAACAGCATACACTGCCTTATAAACATTATTTGCAATTTGTAACTCTGACACATCTGTATATTGGTTCTGCACTTCACTGAGGTTTTCATTGCCTTTACATATTTCTTTTGTCTCCGCATTTTCATGTTTGGCAAGTGTGCATTCAAATATTGTCTCCCACAACTCTTTGTAAAGATCTACTTCAGATGCGGAGTTAAGCCTGGTCAGGAATTCCCCCAAACCACTGATTTTTGCTTTCGGAATAGCAAAACCCATGGACCCTCTTAGGATATGTTGCCATTCAGCGGTGGCAATGTTCATATCGGAGATCCAGGATTCACTTCCAATCCACTGTAGGCCAGTGATGTTCTGCAAAGCAATTTCCTTTAGAAGAAACTCCATGTCAGAATATGAGACAAAGGCTACAATCACTTTAGAGCTTGAACTCTTGATTATCTCAACTATTCTCAGTATGTTCTCTCTAGGGTCAGTTCTGAAGAATGCCTCAGAAAACTCAATGCAAATTCCTTCTTCTTTGGCTGCACTGATAAATGTGTTCATGCCATTGTTTCCATAGTCATTATCACTGCACAAAGCCCCTACCCATGTCCAGCCGAAATGACTAACCAACTTGGCCAATGCTCGACTCTGGTAGTAATCACTAGGAATTGTCCTGAAGAAAGATGGGTGTTTTTTCCTGTCACTTAGGCATGCACATGTTGCAAAGTGACTGATCTGCAATACAGAAGTTAAAAGATAACCACTAAAAATGCATGTTTTTTTTATCTAAAATATAACTCACAAAGTAGAAAAAAGAGAAAAAAGGCTTTACCACAGGTATGTGCAAAGGTCCCATTGTGGCAGATATGGCAATAGTGGGGGTGGACGATGTTTCTGCTATTATTGCTTGCACTGTTTCAGGTCTGGAGCAGGACCAGTTTTGTCTGTAGCCATTAACTAAAGACAAGGAGGCTCTTATGGCCATTTCTACTGATCCACAGGAGTCATAGATTCTATACCCCAAACTGACATCAGGAAGAATATCTGTTCTGTTATTGATTTCTTCAATAGCAAATATCATTGTCTGTGCATTCTGAAATTCTCTGAGGCTCAAACTGCAGGAAGGAGAAACAAGCATGCAACCACAGAATACTTTTGTCAAGGTGGTAAACCATAGTAATACATTACATCATTTGTAACACAGATAAATTAATGTTTTTGTTATTCTTAAATAAAAGCCAGTAGGAACAAATGAAACCCAGTGTTGTGGCCATAATCCCACAACCTCTTTTTGCCTGAAAACTTGTTATCATTTTTATCAGTTAATCATATTTTTCCTTAATGTCCCCTCACCTCTTGCATTTTTGTTGCTGTGGTCCGGATGTAAATGTGTGTGTTCTCTGGTCCCAGCTGTTGTGAAAGGAAAAGATTCCACCAATCATCACATCCCCATCTCTACTGAGCTGAGGATGATTAGGTGAGCCTCTTAAGCTACAGGGAGGGTCAGCAGCTCTCACCAGAGTGAAAAGAAGCCATGTGTGCAGGAAACTCATTCTTGCTCTTAAACGCCTTGCCCTCTGTTTGGGCTTATATATAATCTTTCTGGAGTTTTAAATTGACAAGGGTGTGGGCTTTACCTGCGCAATCACATAACCGCACCTACTGAGGAGCAGCACATATGCATTGAGTTGAGTTGTTGTGACATATACACTGCAGATAAATAGAAAATGCGTATTTATATGTTGGCTATACATTTCACACATCAGTAAGGTTGTGAATCAAAGCAGCCGACTGTAGTGCAGTCCATATGTCATACAATTTTTAAGGAAATTTGAAAATTGTTGTTTTGGCTTCATATTATTGCATTTTAAAGACTAGGCACCACTTAAGGACACCCCTGGGGATTTCATGTTCATGTGTGAAATGATCGCTACAGATGACTGAGCGAGAGGATGGTCTTTTCCAATGTGCCCGTTTAAAGTTGACAAATTTAGTCCAGAATAGAGATAAAAATATTTGATTGTCAGTAGTTTTCCCTGATTCTCTGGAGTCCAGTGCAAGATCTCTTATCTATTGCAATCAACAAAGTATTGAAAATCCAAGTAAGAAATAAGTAGGGTAAGATTAACCAAAAATTATAAAATAGCTTTTTTGCAGCTATATGTAGCAAAAAAAAAAAGCTGTGTTATGAAATGGCTATAATATAGAGTCATCATTTAGTAGAAACAGGGAGGGTTTTGTAATAGCTAAGGATTTTTTTCCATGTTGAAAAGTGTTGTTCACTAAGCAAGTTGTTTATTTGACCATGCAAGAAGCCTTCAAAAGGTTGAAACCAATAATGTCTGGTGTTTATTAAGCATTTCTTACGTTGTCATTAAAAAATGTTTGCCTGTTGTAAGTGTTGAAATGCAGTTGATGCATATGCATGGAATGGCAGCATATTTTTTTGCAGCTCTTTTAACAGATAGTATATCCACTTTGCCTTTGTCCATTTACAGTTCTAATGTACACTTATCAGCCATAACATTAAAACCACTTTTTTTGTTTCTACACTTTCTATCCATATAATCTTCTCCTATTACCATATATGTGCATTTTGTAGTTATTCAGTTACAAACCATATAGTCCATATTTCTTTATTTTTCTGCTGATCCCCTTTCACCGTTCTTCAGTGGTCACGTCCCCCCAGGATGTAGTGGTGCTTTTAGTGTTTATTGAGCTGGTATGAGTGGATCAGATACAGCAGTACTAACTGTTTCCACTCACTGTCCACTCTATTAGACATCAATACCTTGTTGGCTAACCTTGTAGATGTAAAGTCAGAGAGAGCAGCTCATCTATTGCTGCACAGTTTTGTTAATCACCCCCTAGCCCTTCATCAGTGGAAACAGAACGATGCTGTGGGTTGGATATTTTGGTTAGTAGACTGTTCTCAGTCCAGAAGTGAGACACTCATACCAGTGCAACACTAACACACCACCACCACCACATCAGCATCACTGCAGTTCTAAGAATGATCCACCACCCACATAACATTTGTTTTGTGGTGGTATTGTGTGCATCCTCACATTTAAAGAACAGAGTGAAACGGGGTTAACAAAGTATGCATAAAAACGATGGACTACAGTCTATTATTGTAGAACTACCAAGTTTTTATGTTTTAATGTCATGACTGTGATCGGTGTATATGCAGCTATTTATGTTTCTAGATGTAATCCCTCATCCCTGAAGAATTATACATTTTTATACCATACTTAATTTTGTTAAAGAATTTTTTTTTATTAATTTTTTTTTCTGTTATATGTATTGGCATGAGTAAATGTAAACATGTATGTGACTTTTAATCATGTAGAAGTATCAGTGTTGTCATGCACACATAAACTATGAAAGACCCATCTTTTTTTTTCAGCAAGAATTTGCAATGTTCTGTATTCAGAGTTTTGTGAACATGAATCAAAATCATAATGCATTATTCCCAGTATTGTCACAGATTTCTAAGTTAAACCTGAAATAAGGGTTGATGGGAAGGGGAGGAGAAAGCTGCATTTACTGGTTAACATTATACTCAACCGACCCCACTTCCTACCTCCAGCTGATGTATGGATGCAGACAAATGTTATTAAATTTTAATGGAAAATGTTTTTTTTTTTTAATTACTTAATTTTTTTGGTAAATCGTGTTTACTATGACAAAGGACATGAATAACAAGGTAAACAACAGTCCATTTTAATCTCAGGTTGACTTTCAGTATTGTGAAGAGTAATCTTTGTATTCTGTGATTTCTGTATGTTTGTGCTGCTAATGTATCTGATGCACATACAGATCAGTCTGTATCAGATCATGTTGCTGTAACTGAATGCACAATATTTTGTATATAATAGAAAGAAACAGGTGAGCTTAATTGTTTTTACATGATAGTAATCTTGTTTTTAGGAGAAAGATACAGGTTTATGTCAAAAGTGCTTATGAAACAATGAGTCACTGGTTAATCGTTTATTTTTATAGTATTTACCTTCCGGTTATTAGATGATGTCTCTGTTTCCATGAGCAGGTTATAGTTCTGGGCTTGATTAAATATGTGTCCTCCTTGCATATTTGGCTATTTAACAAAGAAAGAAATGAATGCTGGCAGCCAGATTCTGTATATTTATTTAGACATGTATGCAGAAATTTCATTTATTCTTTCCCATTACTTGCTTTTTACTGTTTAATTCAGGTTTCAATAAGATTACGTAGCATTTAGGTATAAATATGCAGAAAAGCAAACCATAACTAGAAGCTAAAATGGCAAATATCTCCACTGCTACAGTGAATTTTCCAGGTGAGCTGACATAAGCTGGAATAAAGGTGATCCAAACTGCGCAGAATATGAGCATACTGAATGTGATGAACTTGGCTTCATTAAAGTTATCAGGTAGCTTTCGAGCTAAAAAAGCTAAAATAAAACATAAACCAGCCAAGAGACCTATATAACCTAGAATGGCCCAGAAACCTACTGCTGAACCTAAGTTACATTCTAATATGATTCGTTCTTTGTAGTAGTTCATGTTCTTATAGGGAAATGGAGGTGATATTGTTAACCAAAGCATACAGATAAGGACCTGTATGAGAGTGAGCGCAAATACACTGAGTCTCTGTTGTGGAGGCCCAAACCATTTCATGACATTACTGCCTGGAAGTGTAGCTCTGAAGGCCATTAACACCACTATAGTTTTCCCCAGAACACAGGAGATGCAGAGGACAAAGGTGATCCCAAACGCTGTGTGGCGCAGCATACAGGACCACTCAGAGGGCCGACCAATGAAAGTAAGTGAACAGAGGAAACACAAAGTCAGTGAGAAGAGCAGCAGGAAGCTCAGCTCTGAATTGTTGGCCCTAACAATGGGGGTATTTCTATAAAAATAGAAAATAAATGTGGTAAGAATAGTGAAAAAGAGTCCAACCAAAGAAAACAATGCAAGCAGTATGCCCATGATGTCATCGTATGTTAAAAATTCAACTTCTTTTGGGATACAGGCGTCTCCTCTTGTGTTTGACCAGTATTGTACTGAACATTTCAAACAGTTAGGTGCATCTGAAACAGATGTAAGTTGCAACATAAATTCTTTTATTATTGTCACAGTTATATAATTACAGGCTCAGAGAGTAGTTCTGATTTATTTTTTAAGTCTTATATTCTTTTTTTTACCTGTTACATTGCTAATTTCACCCGGCGGGCATGGTATACAGTCATAGCAGCAGAGAGGCTTTCCTTTCTGCACAGCTTTCCTTGTGCCTGGAGGACAGCTCTCACTGCACACAGAAACTGGCACCTGCATGACACATAAACACATAGTTTACACAAATTCCATTGTCCAATTTAGTTAGTTAATTACGATAGAAGGTAAATAGTAAATATGTGCTGAAGAAAATTTACTGTTTTGCTTCCTCCATTCCAGACAATTTGAGTTCCATTCATAGAAAATTGCTGCCCCTTAGGCAAAGAAGCATCATAATATCCTATTGTGACAACCTTTATGGTTCCTTCACTGGCCTGCTGCAGATTGATCAGCTCATATCTTGCTGGTGAATCTCCGTTTTTATCGAAAAATACTCTTTCCCCTTCAGGTGTAAGAAAATTAATGTTCTGCAAGGATTGTAAAACCTTCACAAATTAAACACACAAATTATGTTGACACATTACTATCAGATTAATGATTTATGTTGTTACATTCTCATTATATTTCAAATTAATTTTGTTATTCTTCTTACCTCCCAAGGCTGTATTTGTGAAAGTTTAGTACAGCTTGTATTAAAAAATACAAGACTACTTTGCTCACATGAAAGTAGATTGTGTAGTGCATGGGCCACTGCATAAACAGCTTTGTAGACATTGTTGGTAAATCTCAAATCAGATACATCAGTAAAAGGGTTTTTTACGTCCATTAAATGCTCTGAACCGTTACATGGCTTCTGGCCTGCTTTACGAGCAAGTGAGCAGTTGAACACACTTTCCCAAAAGTCTTTAAGAAACATGCTATTGGGAAATTGTGAGGGATTGACATTCTGTAGGAAAGGGCCCAGCCCAGGGATTTTAACCTTGGGCACAGTGAAACCTACAGAGCCAATCAGAGCAGCATGTCCCAGGCTCTCTGTCAGAGAGCTGTCTGTGATCCAGGCATCACTGCCAATCCACTGGAGTCCTGTAATGTTCTGCTTGTATAACTCCTCTACCAACACCTTAATTTCTCTATGAGACATGAAGGCCATTATCACCTTTGATGTGGAATGTTTGATAATATCCACTATGCGGATTATCTCCTGGTGTGGACTTGTGCTCTCAAAAGCTGTGGAATACTCTATACAGATACCCTCCTCGTGGGCTGCCGTGATAAACATTGCTATGCCATTCAGTCCATAATCATTAGCGTTACTTATAGCTCCTACCCAGGTCCAACTAAAGTGTTTGACTAGCTGAGCCAGTGCTCTGCTCTGATAATAATCACTGGGAATTGTTCTGAAGAAGGAAGGGAACTCCTTTCTGGTGCTTAGGCAGGCGCAGGTAGCAAAGTGACTAATCTGTTTAACAAAGAGCACTTTGATATAGAACTTAGCAAAAAAAACAAAGACGTATGTGTGTGTGTGTGTGTGTGTGTGTGTGTGTGTTATTGTTAATATAGTATTTACATGAAGTGTATATGTATATACATCTCAGATGAAAAAATATGCACGATTTTCTTACCACTGGTATATGGAACTGTCCCACAGTTCTTGCTAAACCCATAGTCGGCGTTGACCCAGAATGTCCAATAATGGCTTGAACTGTTTGAGGCTTGCACATTGTAGTTGTTGTTGAGCTTTCACTACCACTTACCAATGCCATTGCAGACCTCAATATATCTGTAGATCCACAGTTATTGTAGATTTTATATCCCAGTGAAACTCCAGATAGAATATTCGGATTGTTGTTTATTTCCCCCACAGCAAAGATCAATGTCTGTGCAAATTGGAATTCTCTGAAACTTAAACTTAAGAAAATGTAAGGCCTTATTAAGAGTCATTCAAGTCAACGAACAGAAACAACTTGTACAAGTATGCACTTAACAACAACGTGGGGTAAAAACCACTAAAAACGGTAAAACTGTTTTAGTATTTGTATATACATACTCCAAGCATGGACGGACTTCTGGCATGTTCCGAAATGAATCTATGTAGCCTTCTTGCCTAGTACGAAATGAGAAAATGCCTCCAATGAGTAGATCTCCATCTGTCTGAAATTCAGGTATCTCAACATGACTCTGTAGCCTGCAATCAGGCTCTTCTGCCTGAGTAAGTAGAGCCATTAAGACTATCTGAAAGTGAAGCATGGCAGCTCAGACTGTAGCTACTTCACACTAATGATACCAGTATTTATGTACTCAGAGAAGACCAGAATCTGTTTCTCCTGTAGTCCACAAACAGCATCAGAAACCCCAGGAGACTGAGACTACAAAATAACACAAATGTCTTGTACAAAAAACAATAATAATGGTATTCTACAATTTGGAATTTTATAAAGAAGAGCATACAAGCAGAAAAGAACTATTTAAAGACAGAACATACATAATTTAATTTTTCAAAATTATGTCACAGTTGTTTACATCTGGAATCTCTAGATCATTAGAACATTAAATAAACATATGACATATTCTACATATTCTTTATATTCTATATGACATATTTTTAAAGCATATGTTACTCAAAAAAATTCATTTAAAAAACCAGTTACTAGTTATTTGAGCCTTTCTATGTCACTATTATATAAATACAAAATAGGCAGTTGGTTTCATTAAGTTTTTGAGGAATGAGAATACAAATGGAAACTTGAACGAAGCTAATATGCTGTAATGCTGGTGTTTACTGCTGCTGCAGCTGCTAACATAAAGCAGTTCCTGTGTCTTTTTAAACATGCCAGTGATGTCTGCAATATTTGTGTTTTGAAAAGAAAGTGGAACTAGTATATGCATTGGCGTAGGAACCGGGGGGGATGGGGGGGACTTGGGTGGATTTGTCCCACCCAAAAATTAAACCACAGAGAAAGCGGAAACTGTTTAAAAACACTTTATTTTAAAAGCGCGTTTTGGCAGCCTTCGCAATTCACACACTGTGTTTGTTGTTAGCAACTGGCTCTGGTTATTAGGTGGTCTTTAAGGTTTGTGTTGAGATGTTGCCTGTTCAGAAATATCCTGCAGCCAGCAGCTTCACTGAGCCGAGCACTCGCCTCGCTGGTGCGCCAGGTAGCTCGCGCCAGCTTTAAATGCTAGGTCAGTGAGGAGAGCAATGAGTAGCAAAATATACTGCAATAAAAACAGCTTTTGGATAATGTGTTGTTATGGTAACACACTAGAAGGGTTTGGGTTAGCTAACGTTTATATTAACTTAAGTCAGAAAGCCCTCTGAAACGTAAAGTTACATTACTCTCTGACCATGTCCCAAACTGTAAGTGAGTAGCTAGCCCTAGTTTAGATTTAAATTGAGTCCCAGGACCCTAAAGATTATAGTAAAAAAACGTCTATTTCTTGTAACGTTAATTTGTCTCTGACAAGCAGGAAATGTTAAAACTATAGAGAGTATATGGTGGTGACTGGTGTCTTCTGTCAACATGGTCTTGGTCATATGCTCAGAATCTGTTGATAAAGGTAATAAAATTGATAACTGATTATTAGAATTGTTATGTCTGATCAAAATTATTCTAATTATTCTGTCATGACACACTCACCCAAGTCTCATGCCCTGAATTTCTCTCATTCTCATCTGGTCACCCTAGCCCACAGAAGCTAAATATTTAATGAGAAAAATCTATTAAATTGATATGGATCTATTTATTTTTCTCTTAAATTTAAAAAAACAAATACATCCTTTTATTTTATTTTACTTTTGATAAAATGTCTTAATACATTTGTAAACTAAGTTTTTTTTTAAGATTTGTTGGTGTCTTCCCAGTCACAGTGTTTCCCCAACACTGATTTCGGATTGATGGTCCGAATTGACTTTAAAATGTAGTTTTTTTTTATTATGAGCTGTTCTTATATATGTTCTAAGCCTACAATGCCCCCTGATGCAGACTGCTACTACACTAAATACATAAAAAATATATATATAATAAGTAAAATAAAAAAATTATGAATAAACAAAAGGACACTATCATTAGAAGTGCTTTCAGTAGTGCTGTATGTAATGTTTCAGAGTGTGCTGTTTGGGACACAGCCTTACTGTCTTACATTAATGTTAGTCTTGTCTAGTCAGGAAACCTTAACATACATTTATTTGTCATTTAATTTCAGCATTATGCCACCAAAGAAAATAATTGTTTTGGTTATATATGTATATAATCCAGGCATTGCATGTATAATTTAAAAGTTTTCTGACAGCAGTACCATAAAATGTGCAGTATCTTGTTTCGTTTGTAAAGTGAGCTTTAATTGGATTTATCTAATAATAAACAGACGTACAGATAATGTTGTATTTTGTTTATTTATTTATTATTTACTGTAATTCCACAAATGTTGTTCTACGTCACTATACATACAGTGATTTATTACCTTACTTACAGTGAAATCAGGTTATAGGTAATATTTTGGGGGATATTGATAAACTTCATATTTAGCTATGCTAAATCATTAGCAGCTAGCAGAGGCTATTATCCCAAGCTATTACCACGCTAATATATAGTAGCTTGCTTCCTTTAGCACATTTACCAAAGCTAAAACACTAATACGTTAAACCACCAGTGATGTAATTTCACCTATGTCACTGAATAAGTAATGTTAGCTGGCACATGTCAGGGACACAGCATGGCATCTCCACCATAAGCATCTGTTAAAATACAAGCTGGGAGTCATTTTTTTGAGTTGAGCATTGAAAGGTGGATGGTGTTTGAAGCAGTGGTTCGAAATTTGTAATTGAACTAAAAGAATGATGCTGTGTGGCAGATTGATAAAACAGCCCTCCAGGTAATGTTTACTACTTATAATTTTACAGTAATAAATGTGGGGTTTCTCATGTCTGCTGTCCTATCATTTGCTACAAGAAAGCCTAAGTTAAGTCTATGAAATTCACTATAAAAATTGCTTTCCTTGAGTAATTTTACAAAATCCACTGGCATGCTGTAAATGTGTCACAGTCATTGCTTAATGTTAGCAACTTGGTGCCAGCAGCTAATAAAATCTAGCTTGGTTGGAAATGTAGTTACAGTTGGCAATGGTTTCCAGCTAGCATTTTAACAAATTTCAACAAATTATAATAGATTCACACTTTATATACTAGTACCATTTTTAACAAATGTTAGAGACATTGCTGGTATCTACAAGGACACAAAAACTGCTCAGCAGTATACTGGGCTTTTTAAGATAAGTTTTGAATTATTCTGTCACTTGTGTTTGCACACAGCGAAATTTTAACTCCACATTTAAACTATCCGTGCAGTAAAGCGCACACACACAAGTGAGCATGCACACTAGGGGGCAGTGAGCACACGTGCCCTGAGCGGTGGGCAGCCCTATCCACAGCGCCCGGGGAGCAGTTAGGGGTTAGGTGCCTTGCTCATATTAGCATATTAGTTCTGTCAAATCAGTGCTTCGATCCACTCCTTGTTTTCACTACTTAAACCTAATTTTAACCCACATTTACTATGATAAAATTGACACCAATAGTTGTGCCACTCAGTACACTTTTCATTATATTGAGTTCTGGCACGTTGCAGGAAAATAATTGCACACTCTTAAATGGCAAACACTGTAATGATGTCAAAAATTGCAAAATGTTATTCACAAAGACAAATACAAAAAAATACAGTATTTCTATTAAGATTTTAAAGGAATCTTTCCCATCATATGTTTTTTGGAATTTTTCTCTGGTTTCAGTAAAATTACATAACATTTTGGCAGAAAAATACAGAACAGCAAAGCAAAGCTTGAAGTCAAAATGGCAAATATTTCCACTGCTACAGTAAATTTTCCAGGAGAGCTGACATAAGCTGGGATAAAAGTGATCCACACTGCACAGAATATGAGCATGCTGAATGTGATGAACTTGGCTTCATTAAAGTTATCAGGGAGTTTCCTTGCTAGAAATGCCAAAATAAAACATAGAAGTGCCAGTAGTCCTATGTAACCCAGTACAGCCCAGAACCCTAATGTTGATCCCAAATGACATTCTAGAATGATCTTTTCCTTGTAGTGTTTTAGATTTTTGAAGGGAAAAGGGGGTGATGTAGTTAACCAAAGAATGCAGATAATAACTTGTATGAGAGTGAAGGCAAGAACACTGAGTCTCTGCTGTGGAGGTCCAAACCATTTCATGACATTACTGCCTGGAAGTGTAGCTCTGAAGGCCATTAACACCACTATTGTTTTCCCCAGAACACAGGAGATACAGAGGACGAAGGTGATCCCAAATGCCGTGTGGCGCAACATACAGGACAATTCAGAGGGCTGTCCAATGAAAGTAAGTGAACAGAGGAAACACAGAGCCAGTGAGAAGAGCAGCAGGAAGCTGAGCTCTGAGTTATTTGCTTTTACTATAGGGGTGTTTTTATATCTAAAGAATATTATTGCTATTATTATTGTTAGAAATGCACCAATGATGGAAATAGTTGTTAGTAAAATTCCCATTATTTCATCGTAGGAAAGATATTCAATTTCTTTCTTTACACATGCATCTCTGTTTGGATTTGACCAGTAGTCCTGATAGCATTGTTCACATGTAATAGAATCTGTAACAAGTAAGAAAAACAGTTTACTCGCTTAATTAAAAAGTTTTAGTAAAGAATGAACTGTTAAAATAATCACAGCATTAAATAGAACAAATGAAAAAAGATTTTGATGCATTTACATATTAAAATCCATTTGTTGGTAAACAATTAGAAAGAAGTAGGCTCTCCACTGTTAAGGCCAAATGATCACAGAACTTGAGAAAGCAGGTGTGATCAAATAATAAAGTCTGAAAAGAGATGCAGGCAGTAATGTTTATTGCTATCAGTGACATTGTCTTGAGTCTGTTTTCCCCTGTCTTATTTGTACCTGTTGTATTACTGAACTCTCCTTCCGCACATGGAATACAGTCAAAGCAGCAGACAGGCTTTCCTTTCTGTACAGCCTTCCTGGTTCCTGGAGGACAGCTCTCACTGCACACAGATCTTGGCACCTGTGATTAATGAAAATATTTAGTTACCTTAAAAAAAGTTGAAAGTAATATTAACTAATTACGGCAGTGTTTATGGCTCTTGATTTTAGTAGTATAGCGCATAAGCAATAACTGTAGAAAAGTGTTTGTATCTTTGGGAGTAAGTTTTCTCCCTTATACTCACCTGATTGCTATTTTTTGCCCACATAATTGAAGTCATGGTTACTGTTAATCGATTTTGTGGAGGAAAAGAAGAGTCATAAAGTCCAACCGTGACAAATTCATTTTGGTGTTCTTTACTTCTCTGCCAGTTTATTATCTCATATTTTGCAGCAGGATCACCATTTTTATCAAAATAAACTTCTTCACCCTCTTTGGTTTTGAAACGTACCATTTTTAAATGTTCTAAAAACTAAGAAAATACAACATCATTACATAGATCAGTGCAAATGATGTGGTGAAGCTTTTGGGCATAAGGACAAAAGAACCATTTTAACTTACAGTGAGAGGATCAGGCTGCTTCTTTGTAGGGCATGTTTGTGTGCAGCCGAGAAGGTCATGTAATGTATGTGCAACAGAGTATACTCCTTTATACACATTACTGAAAATGGGCAGTAGTGACATGTCTGTGAAAGTGTTTTCCACATCAGAGAGTTTCTCTTTTCCTGTGCACATAGGTGAATCCTCTGAATTATTCTGGATAGTGTATTTACACTTAAACAAAGCTTCCCAGAATTTAGTGAAAATTTGACTTCCTGCAGATTTTAATGGATTTATATCTAAAATAAAATCCTTTAAACCAGTCACTTTTGTTTTGGGTATAGCTAGCCCTATGGCTCCTTGAAGTATGTTGTGCTTATCCAGTGTGGAAACAGCTGAATCAGAGATCCAACCTTCAGTTCCCACCCACTGGTACCCAGTAATATTGTGCTCGTAAAATGCATGAAGCAAAATCTCCAAGTCCCAGTGAGCGAGAAATGCTACAATTACTTGAGAAGTTGAACTTTTGATCTGCTCAACTATTCTCATCACTTTTTCTTGTGAGTAGGTTCTAAAAAATGGAAGGGAATATTCCAAACAAACACCCAACTGCTCTGCAACTTTTGTGAAAGTGGCCATACCACTGTTACCATAATCATCATCAGTTCTTAAGGCGCCCTCCCAGGTCCAACCAAAGTGCTTGACCATCTCTGCCAGGGCTCTGCTCTGGTGGTAGTCACTGGGAATAGTACGTAGAAAGGATGGATATTTCTTTTTGTCACTGAGACACTCACAGGTGGCATAGTGACTAATCTAAAAACAGATTTACACAGTTGTAATAGTTTGTATAATCATTTCTTTAAAAAAAAGCGGTTAACTTATCAAAACTCCTAAAATAAACAAAATGTCTATGTAATGTCTATGTATATGTTTTATTCTTTTATTTTTACCCAAACATACTTTACAAATTGTGTAATGATTGTCAGCTGCAAATTACTTTTATCTTAAAGCTTGCATTTCAGTTTGCAGAACCTTGCAGAAAGTAAATTGCTTAGATACTTACAATGGGAAAGCTGAAAGGACCGATACTTTTGGCAATAGCCATGCAAGGTGATGAGGCTGTGTCACCTATTATGGCTTGTACCTGATCAGGCTTTTTACAGACATTATCATGGTCCACATTGTCATTTCCATTAATAAGTGCCATGGCCACTTTAACCCCCCTTGCCATTGAACTGCAGGTGTCATAGATCTTGTAGCCTAACATAACACCAGGCAGTAAAGAGGAACTGTTGTTGATCTCCTCAATTGCAAAGATCAAGGACTGTGAATACTGGAAGGCTCTGAAATCAAGACTGATTAAAGAAAGGCAAAGAGAAAAACAGAGACATTTGAATACTATCCAGTATCATTCAAAACATCCTGCCACAGAAGGTAATGTACTTGTAAATACTGATAAAATGCCAAAGGTTGAAACCTTATCATGCTGCTTACCTCATGCACTTTAGTGGAGGTGGCATCACCACATAAGATAAATCTTTGATTTCCCAACTGCTATGAAAGGGAAAAATTCCTCCAACTATAATATCGCCATCCTTTGATAGCTGTGGGTACACAGGCTCTCCTCGCAAACTACAGGCAGTCTCATTAGCTCTAGAAACAGTAATGATGGCCATTAGTACATGTAGGAGTGCAAAGACAGGCTCCATTTACTTATCTGCCGTTATAGTGGTAAAGAGAGTGTTTGCTATATATGTTGTTTTAGGCAGCCAAACAGGAAGGATTAGTGATATTTATATAGGAGTAAATGGAATTCTCTACGGTAAAGTCACTCAGATTAGCTCTGGTCAAAGGAGGTGTGACATTCCACTGTGATAGCACTAATCCAAACAACACCATCCCATGGCTCTTTTCCCCCTCATTTGGACATTATTATTTGACTGTATGACAGTGATTACATACATCTCTGTATTTTAGGAATATGGCTGTGCATGTTTGTCTGAAACAGAGGCCAAACTCATGACCTTAGAGTTCTAAGCAAATATCTAACAATAATAAAGGCTAATATCCAGCCGCACTCCAGCCAAATGTGATATTGCTTTCTAACAAAATACTGAATGACAGTTAACAGAAACTAGTTGGCACATTTTGTAACTAACATCAGACTTGCTTTCATTTTTTTCATTGAAATGTTCCTCTAAAAGCAAGCCACTTCTCAGAGAAGGATAACTTTAGTAAATTGCCCACCTAGGAATTTGGTGTTGATAATAAAGGATAATAAAAGATGACTCAACAGACCTTGAGAATGTTGGGTAGTAAGAGTGCTCTAAGTATATTATTATCTTTTACATAACCCTTTTTTCTGGACCCTCTGGCCCTCTGAGCACTATTTAAGCAAAAGAGAATAGTTTGAACATTACTTTTTCAGTACATTTAATGGATGATAACAGCACAGGGTGTTTATTTTTTCAGTTTCCTATGTTTTTTTGTACCACTGAGAAATCAGTCAAAAAGACTGATTTTGCAGTGATACAGAACACAATGTACAGGATTTAGTGAAGTTATTCTTAGTTTGACCTTCACAGAAGTTGTGGTTTACTGCCCTCTGCTGGAGAAATACCAGTGTTGCACCTAACTATTATTGAGTTAACACTGAGGTATCACATTAGACACTGTTTCAACAGAGCCTATCTAATTACAGTGACCTGTACTGTGCCCATTAGGGATCTAAATACATATCATGGAGTTAAATTATTTGTATGTTTATTTTTTTAATAGTTTGGATTACAGCCAAGTGCACACTGGGTCTTTAAACTGGGTTTTGTCATGTCATGTGATGGCTTTTCAGATGATGGAGAAAAGTGACTTTACGTATACATTACATTATGTAGGTGATAATCATTAATTATTTAATTAACTGACTGTCTATAAAATAATATAAACCATTTTATTTAGTGGGTTACACAGCAATTGCAATGTCTAAATAAACATCTTTCAATAGCACTGTCTGGACAACTCAAGCTTAAAATTAACTTTGAATTCAGAAACTTTCAACGTTTAATAATCAAGGACAACAGATGGCTGCATGTGATCCATAGAGATGGTGAAAACACACATAACTCAGATTTAACATGGAGCATAATTTTGCTATGCCATGTTTAGTAACTTGATCTGGTGTTGCTGTCATTGTTTTAGTCTTAAAACTAGCATGTACAAGGTTCAAAACGTGCGCCAATGTGTACGGATTGTGTTCTTGCAGCTAAAGGGAAGTAACTAAAATGCATGTGTCTAAGAAAGCATTTCATATTGTAGATACAAAGCCCGTGTGCATGTAATTCATGTCATGTAATTTATGTATCTCCTAAGTTGACTTTGGAAAATAGTTTGATGTTAAAACACACAGTTCTGTTCACATAAATTTATTTGAAAAGCATTTTACAGGCAATTTTTGGGTTAATCCTAAGTGTATAGACCTGACACGTGCATCTAACAGAATCAGTTAAGAATGATTTGTCTACTGCTTTTGGATTTCTCTTAACAGAGATTTTTTGTTATTCAGGATAAGGCCACGATTTGACATTTAATTACTGAAGACTGTTAGGAGAAACAAAAGCACCTGTAAAGTTACATCCCTTTACACACTTCAAGCACTCTGAACATATATTTCTAAAACAACCATAAAGTTTATTAAATTATCTTTAAGATGACCATTTTCCAAAAAATAAGAATTACAAAATATTACATAAATTTTACTGTCCTGGTGAGTAGTTTGCACAACTATTTTGAAAGAAAACAGCAGAATGGCAGACCAAAGGCTAAAAAATTATATATTAATTATTATATAATATATTAATATGTTAATAGTGAATGTGTAGCTCACTCCTTTCAACTTGCATATTTACCCATAATTTGTTTTTTAGAGTTCTTTTCTGGTTTCAGTATGATGATGTAACACTTAGGAAGAAAAATACAGAACAACAAACCAAAGCTTGAGGCCAAAATAGCAAATATCTCCACAGCTACAGTGAACTTTCCAGGGGAGCTGACATAAGCTGGGATAAATGTGATCCAAACAGCACAAAATATGAGCATGCTGAATGTGATGAACTTGGCTTCATTAAAGTTACTGGGCAACTTTCTAGCACAAAAAGCCAAAATAAAACATATGAAAGCAAGAAATCCTATATAACCCAGCACAGCCCAGAACCCTATAGCTGAACCTAAATGACATTCTAGAATGATCTTGTCCTTATAGTTGTTTAGATTTTTAAAGGGAAAAGGAGGAGATATTGTCAACCAAAGAACACAAATAAGAACCTGTATGAGAGTAAAAGCAAGAACACTGAGTCTCTGCTGTAGAGGCCCAAACCATTTCATGACATTACTGCCTGGAAGTGTAGCTCTGAAGGCCATTAACACCACTATTGTTTTTCCCAGAACACAGGAGATGCAGAGAACGAAGGTGATCCCAAACGCTGTGTGGCGCAGCATACAGGACCATTCAGAGGGCTGACCAATAAAAGTAAGCGAACAGAGGAAACACAGTGTCAGCGAGAAGAGCAGCAGGAAGCTCAGCTCTGAGTTGTTTGCTTTGACTATTGGTGTATTTTTATATCTAAAGAATACGATTGCAATTACCATTGTCACAAATGCACCAATAATAGAAACAGCTGTTAGCAAAATTCCCATAGTTTCATGATAGGACAGATACTCAATGTTCTTCTTTATGCATTCATCCCTGTGTGAGTTTGACCAATAGTCTTCATTGCATCGTTCACATTTAATTGAATCTGTCAGACAATGAAAGAGAAATTAAACAACAAGGAAAGTTAGATACATAATATATACAGTATAAAATTCTTCTTTGTTGCTGTTAAAAATTATCTATAAAAATGTAAAATAACTTTGAATTCTCCTAAAGTAGATTAAGGTTTTGTCTTTCAGCATAATTACAAAGAGAAGTTTATATTTGTTGCCTATTTCTGGGTTTTTGTACCTGATGTATTACTGAACTGCCCTTCAGCACATGGTATACAGTCAAAGCAGCAAATAGGTTTTCCTTTCTGCACAGCCTTTCTGGTGCCTGCAGGGCAGCTCTCACTGCACACAGATTTTGGCACCTGTGATGATAGAAAATAGGTAACTAGATGTAAAATATTTTGACATTGTTTATTTAAGTGCTGATAAAAAAACACATTGTAAGAAATAGCAACATATATAAGTAATTCTTTTGTTGAGTACCTGATTGCTATTTCGTGCCCAAACAATAGCATCGATGTTAACAGCTAAGCGATCGTCAGAAGAATGAGAGGAGTCATAGTGTCCGACACTTACAAATTTATGTTCTTGTTCTTCACTTGTTTGCCAGTTTATAATTTCATATTTTGCAGCAGGGTCACCGTTCTTATCAAAATAAACTTCTTCACCATCTTTGGTTTTAAAATGCACTCTTTTAAGGTGTTCTAAAAACTAAAAAATATATTCAAATACAAATGTAATACACAAACACACAAATGTAATACACAAAAATATAATATAATATAATATAATATAATATAATACACACAGTGTTTGTTATTTAATAAGTGTTATAAGGAGCAGTATGTTCAAAGAAAAAGTCGTCTTATTTTTGATCTGAGTACACAATGATTGCTTGATCACTGACGGTTAACTTACTGTGAATGGATCAGGCTGCTGTTTTGTAGGACAGGTTTCCATGCAGCCAAGAAGCTTGTGTAGAGTATGGGCAATGGCATACACTCCTTTATACACATTACTGAAAATTGGCATCAATGTCATGTCTGTAAAGGTGTTTTCCACATCAGAGAGTTTCTCTTCACCTGTGCACTCTTGCAAGTCATCTGAGTTATTCTGCATTGTATATTTGCACTTGAACAGAGACTCCCAGAATTCAGTAAAAATGGCACTGCCTGCAGATTTCAGTGGATGTATATCCAGAATAAAATCCTTCAGACCTGTCACTGTTGTTTTGGGGATAGCTAACCCTATGGCTCCTTGCAGTATGTTGTGTTCATCCATTGAAGCCAATTCTGAATCAAAGATCCAAGCCTCAGTTCCCACCCACTGATATCCAGTGATGTTGTGTTCAAGAAATACATGCAGCAAATTCTCTAAGTCCCAGTTGTCGAGAAATCCCACTATTACTCTAGAAGTAGATCCTTTGATCTGCTCAACAATCCTTAGCACTTTTTCTTGTGAGTAGGTTCTAAAGAATGGCAGGGAATATTCTAAGCAAATCCCAAATTGTTCTGCTGCATCAATAAATGCTGCCATCCCACTGTTACCATAGTCATCATCTCTTCTTATTGCTCCTACCCAGGTCCAGCCAAAATGCTTGACTATCTCTGCCAGTGCTCTGCTCTGATAGTAATCACTAGGTATAGTGCGCAGAAATGAAGGATATTTCCTTTTATCACTCAGACATTCGCAAGTTGCATAGTGACTGATCTGCAAAACATATTCAGCCATGTGTTTTAGTCATGATTTTTTGTGCACTGTTAACCAAAGTAACACCACAGAATTTTAAAGTTATAACATGACTAAATAAAATTATTAAAGAAAATCCTTACAACAGGAATACTGAAAGGCCCAATACTATTTGCAATAGCCATTGACACTGATGAGTATGTCTCGCCAATTACAGCTTGCACTTGGGCTGGCTTTGTGCAGTTCTCATCCAAGACTGTTTTCTCATTTCCATTAACGAGTGCCATAGCCATACTAACTCCTATTGCTGTGGAACTGCAGGTGTCATAGATCTTGTAGCCTAGTGAGACACCAGGCAGCAAAGAGGAACTGTTGTTGATCTCCTCTATTGCGAAAATTAAGGACTGTGAATACTGGAAGGCTCTGAAATCAAGACTGTGCAACAAACATTTAGAGAAATGCAGCAACATTTTTTCTAGAATTCGGTTATTCTTGGTATGTAAGTATGGCTTGTGTATGAATACAATCATATTATATATTCACAACCAGTTTGTAAAATGCTAGTTTTCTCTTGCTACTTACCCTCTGCATTTCAGTAGATGTGGCTTGACCAAGTAGGACAAATCTGGGATCTCCCAAGTGCTATGGAAGGGGAAAATCCCTCCAACTATGATATCACCATCCTTTGAAAGTTGTGGGTATACAGACTCACCTTGAAGGCTACAGGTTTCATTAGCTGCAGAAATATTTATTATAACTGTTACCACATGTAAAAGAGTAAAAAGGGACTCCATTCACCTGTGTATATAATAGAGAGGCTAGATAGTAAAGTGTGTGCACCAGATCTGATACTTCATCTGGTTGGACAGGGAGGATATGTGGTATTTATACGCGTAGAATTGCCAATCCTCTGTGGTAAAATTACACTGCTGGTTTGTAGTCGAAGGAGGTGTGACTTAAAATAATGAAGTTAATCTAAAAAAGAGACATCATTGTCTTATGTGGATTGCATAGTGGCTATATTCTATTTGTTGGTAGTATCTGATTACACAGATCGTATCTAATCAAATAAAAACAGACATACCTGACAATTATTTTTTTATCCCATATGTTGCTATCTGAAGAAAATCTTATACTAAAATCATATATTATAATCTGTTTCTTTTTCTTTTTTTTAAACATAAGGTTAATAAGTTTGACCGTTCACAAGATTAGACATACTATAAGTGTTTCAGGCAGCCACAAAACTGGACATCAACGTTAATGAGGTCCAGGTGGGTTTATTGAACATGACTGAACATTTTTCAAGCTGTTCTTTAGCAGTAAAGTTTGACATTGTGGTAAATATGACAACTCCTTATATAAAAAATAAATGATCATTCAGAACTGTACCTGTATTTGTTAGAGAATACAAAGAACCTGCCAAAAACGATTTATCCGAATATTGTGATTTAACATACATGTGCAATAAAAGTAAAGGTCACTGTGATAGAATGTGTCAATCAGTAAATCAGTGTGAGAAGTGAGAAGGGATCATGCTTGGGCATGGTATAAGGCATTTGGGTGTGAATGTGTCCTTAGTGCCTTGTAACACTCTATGGTGTTGGGTTAAGCAATCTCGGTTTAGGTTAGATTCTGTTTGTGAGTCTCTGTTCACATGATTTCTTAGGGTGCCCACCTGCTCCTGCATATCTGAAGCGACTTAGCAAGCCAGTCACCTAACCCCTAACTGCTCCCGAGGCGCTGAGGTGGGGCTACCCACTGTTCCGGGCTGCTCACTGCCCCCTAGTGTGTGTTTACCAGCGTGTGTGTATGCGTGAGTGTTTCACTGCACGGATTGGTTAAATGCGGAGATCTTGAATTTCTCTCTGGGATTAATAAAGTATCTATCCATCTCTTAATCCTTCAGGAAATCTGTACATAAGAGATCTAAGTGGGAGAGTACTGCATTTAACAGTGAATACAATGTTGATCTTTTAACACAGAAATTAAAGCTATTTCAGATATTTGGTAGTTCAGTTGTTTATGATGTTTTCCATTGTTGTGTCTAGTTTTATTATTTACATAACAGAATAGATATTTCTATTCTTTTGAGAATGTAGTTAAATCATACAATTTACACCATTAGATTACACCACTATTAAATTAGTATAGTAAAATGAATTACAAATGAAGGCCTGATCAATATTGAATGGTAAGACATGTAAAAATTTTACTATGGGAATGATGAAAGGTCTGATACTTCTTGCTATAGCCATGGAGGCTAAGGAGAATGTATTTCCTTTATTATGATTTGATCTGTTGCTGCTTACCTTTTGCATTTTGGGTGATGTGGCTTGACCTTATTGGACAAGTGTAAGATGTCAAAATAGCTATGAAAGTGGAAAATCCTTCCAATTATAAGATCACCATCCTACAAGTCTCATTAGACCCAGAGAAACTGATGATGGCCATAACCCTCTGCAAAAGAGTCCATTCATCTACCCAACAATTGAGTACAGATAATGATTATGAGTGCCATGTCTTATCTTTCAAGTGGTTAAACAAGATCTTTGGTATTTATACGGACGGATAAGTAAATTGTCAGCGATAAAATTACATGGGTGACCCGCAGTTAGGAGGTGTGACTTTGAGATGTAAGTAATGTTTATCTTAAAGGAGGCCTTTGTGTTTTATATTGCCTGCTTGATGACTGTCTATTTCCTTTTAGTGAGTTCTTGTTTTCTCTCATACGGTTATTTTCCTAGCTGTCATAGAAATGTTTGCACCCTTACCCTGCAGTATAATATCATAATAATCATAAATACATTCATGTAATGTACAATCATTTAATTGCTTCCAGAGCACCAGCTTTTATCTCCAGCTGTGTTTTACATTGTGTCAGCACTTAATAATTAATGTACACATAGTGTAATTTAATTTAATTACTTGTATTGAAAGTTTAAGTGTTATTTAAATTTTATTTTAAATTTACCATGTGGAGATGCAAGGTTGTTAGGACAGCCATGATACAGTGTTATGAGCCTTTGAGAGATCTATGTTTTCACTCAGATTTTTGTGTAGGGGGGTTACCTTTGATTTGGCCGGGATACCATAATAAAAATGGCTAAATAAATATATAATTAACAACTCTAGAATTCCAAAGTTCCTAAATACAAGTATAATACCTCTCTATCTCTGCCCATCTCGCCATGCTTTCTCTCCCACTCCACTCAGTCTGACCCTCACGTTTTCTGTGACTTTTACCATTTCTTTGTATGTCAAAAAATGACCAAGGTAAATATGATCTGTACATCAATTTTATATTATCTGCTGTTACTTGGTCTTTCGGCAGTGCTAAATGGGACGTTTTATGCTGTAATGTTTTGAACCGACCTGTAATGCATCAGAGCACTCAGATGCAAAGGTGAGATCTATGAGCAGGCTTGTTTATTAAATGACAATTAAAAAATGCAGATATAATGTAGAACTCGGCAAGGTGCAGGAAGATAACATCGGAAAACCAGGCGACCTGGAGACCAGGGTAGCTAGCAGCCTAGCTGCAGGAACAGGTTGTGTAGAATAGATGGAAAGGAGTGACATCAATAGTTTGTAGTGTAGCATAGGACCTGGAGGGAGACAACTGATCTTGGGCTTAGAATACGCAAGGGTTCACAGCTTGGCTTGGAGCGACGAAAGTAGTCCAGCTGATCCTGGCTTGAACAGAGAGACAACAAAGGGCCTGGTTTGCACGCAGGGGCATACGTTCAGTACCAAGCACTGAGGGAAGAGTGAGGAGAGTATTTAACAGGAGAGGGCTATGAGCTACAGGTGTTTTTGTATGTAATCAGTGCCAGGTGTATGTGTTCTACGCTACCTAGTACTCCAGAGACAGAGACCTCTGGTGGGGCTAAGCAGTAGTGCTTACACAACCACGTATTTGAACATGTCAATGTGAAAAAGTAAAAACCATTCACATTGTCATTTAGTTTTTACTGTAGTACATTTAGTCATAGTTATAAAAGTTAACTGTGCTCCACTGACTCTGCAGCAGTAACCTGTTTTGCTGAATACATGATGGTGTCTGTCTAAGGAACCTATGTCAGATCTTTAGTAATATCTTATGCTATCTTGTAATCTGTGTATTTTATGTCTTGTATATTGTTAACAGAACTGCTTATATTTTTCATAGTCACTTCAGTCGTCTGTTGAGTTGATTCTAGTAGTCTCTTCTGTTCGTAGCCACAGGAAGGAAAGGTGCGAGGACATTTTTATACCCCATTTTTAAAATGTATTTAAAGATACATGCATTAAATAAAAATCTCTATTTGCGGTACACTACACTGACTCTGACCTGTAGGAACGAACAGATACATTCAAACTTACTGGTAGAACCGAAGTTTTAATTCAAGCTTGGGAACGTGTCATTTCTCAAACAACAAAACGTTGATTTTCTAATGATTGTCTTACAAATTGTTTATCATTTAGTGAGCGTACTACTAATGCTCTCCCATCTAGTACAAATTTCTCTTTGGGTCTAATTCCACTGGTACCTTAGGGTGCCTAACTACATTCCTTAATATTTCAGATACTCTATTATCTTATTGTTTTATGTGAGCGAGTAGTTGTCAAAGCATTTCACTGCTAGTCTGCTAATGTATGCCTATGTATGTCACAAATACACTTTGATTTGATTTGATCCGATTTCAGAAATCATGTGTTTTGCAGAAGTCATTCAGTTTAGTTCCTCTGCTCCTTTAGTATATGGAACCTAGTTGTTCAGTGGTTCTTCTTTATAAATATTAAAATTTAAAATGTAGAAGATATATATTTGTGTAGCAAGTGTGACAATAGAGGGTTATATATGATAAGTGCATAATGTTGAAGCCTGTTTGGTGAGCAGTATTTTTATTGTTTGTAATCCACAGTAATGCCTAACGAACTTCAGTATGGCTATTGCCCTCATTTCATTCATTGTGGTCAAAGCTGGTATAACGCTGGTATAATGTTGATCATGTGTTGCTCATCACAAATTATTTTTTATCTGGTTCACAAGCATTAGGGGGAAAAACAACCAACATCTTGTGGTCAGAGCTTTTATATAATGCTAATAGTTTGCCACTTAGCACCCCAGTTATTTATTTATTGAAGGGTAAGAAAAAAAAGAACAACCGCCCTCTGCTGGTCAAAGCTGGTGTAAACTGTTGTCCATTTTAATAGAGGGAGTGAGAATCTTTATGCCCATATTGGCTAAGATATTTGAAGTATCTAACTACACAAGTGGTAAGAAAAATTGACTGTATTTGGCATGCTGGACAGGTAAGAAAAAGTCAAAAATTAAAGTGGACTCAGAAATGCACTTTTTTTCATCTTACCTACAGGACATCCAAGTGGGAAAGTACTTAATTTAACAATGGGCACTGTGTTGATCTTTCAACACAAACTTTAATAATGAATACTTAAAATACTAACATGCATATATTGCATATATTCTTACACCGTAACCAATATTATTATTACTGTTATTTTTAGTAACTATATATATATCACTAGCTTATTTAACTGGCACTTTTCCCATAATTTGTTTCTTAGTGTTCTGCTCTGGCTTGAGTATGATTATATAACACTTTGGGAGAAAGATACAGAATAACAAACCAAAGCTTGAGGCCAAAATAGCAAATATCTCCACAGCTACAGTGAACTTTCCAGGAGAGCTGACATAAGCGGGGATAAATGTGATCCACACTGCACAGAATATGAGCATGCTGAATGTGATGAATTTAGCTTCATTAAACTTATCCGGCAGCTTCCGAGCCAAAAAAGCTAAAACAAAACAGGAAAGAGCCAGTAGTCCTATATAACCCAGCACAGCCCAGAAACCTACTGCTGAACCTAAATGACATTCTAGAATGATCTTTTCTGTATAAAGCTTTACATTTTTGAAGGGAAGAGGAGGAGATGTTGTTAACCAACGCAGATAAATAATGACTTGTATGAGCGTAAAAACAAGAACACTGAGTCTTTGCTGTAGAGGTCCAAACCATTTCATAACATTACTGCCTGGAAGTGTAGCTCTGAAGGCCATTAACACCACCATTGTTTTTCCCAGAACACAGGAGATACAGAGGACGAAGGTGATCCCAAACGCTGTGTGACGCAGCATACAGGACCACTCAGAGGGTCGACCAATGAAAGTAAGTGAACAAAGGAAACACAGAGCCAGTGAGAAGAGCAGCAGAAAGCTCAGCTCTGAGTTGTTGGCTTTGACTATTGGGGTATTTTTATATCTAAAAAATATAATTGCTATTATTATTGTTATAAAAGCACCAATAATAGAAAAAACTGTCAGCAAAATTCCCATAGATTCTTCAAAGGATAGGAATTCAATTTCCTTTTTTACACATCCGTCCCTGCGTGGATTTGACCAGTAGTCTTCATGGCATTGTTCACATTTAATTGAATCTGTCCAAAAGTGAAAAGGAAAACAAAAAGATTGAGAACACTGTAAGCACTTTATAAACCATTCAGATGTAGTTATCACCAAGTGTGTGGATTTTGTTTGGGGATTTGAATATTACAGACAATATTTTATGTTTGATTCATTTTTCTCATATACATGCCTGTCATATTACTGATCTCTCCTTCAGCACATGGTATACAGTCAAAACAGCAAATAGGCTTTCCTTTCTGTACAGCCTTTCTGGTGCCTGGAGGACAGCTCTCACTGCATACAGACACCGGCACCTGTGATTAAGGAAAATATTCACTTACCTAAAAATGTAAAATGTAAAAGTTATGCTTTCATTGTGACCAAGGGGCAGCTGTTTTTTTTTTTACTCACCAGAGTTCTATTTCGTGCCCACACAATAGAAGCTGTGTTCACCGCTAAACGATTGTGAGCAGGAAAAGAGGAGTCATACAAACCAACAGTGACAAATTTATTTTGATGTTCTTTACTTGTCTGCCAGTTTATTATATCATATTTTGCAGGAGGATCACCATTTTTATCAAAAAAAACTTCTTCACCATCTTTGGTTTTGAAATGCACTCTTTTGAGATGTTCTAGAAACTTAGAAACAGTGCAACATATATGTCAGAAAATAAAGTTTTTAAAAGTATTTGTAATCAATCTACAAACAAATTAAATAAAAATGCATACAATTTTAATTTAATTAAAGTAAAAAAATGTGTCTGTACAAATTGTTTAAATACAAATCTATGCTCAGTGATACTCACAGTCCAAGGATCAGGCTGCTTCTTTGTAGGGCATGTTTTTGTGCAGCCAAGTAGGTTGTGTAGGGTGTGGGCAACAGCGTAAACTCCTTTGTACACATTACTGAAAATAGGCATGCTTGACATGTCGGTGAATGTGTTTTCCACATCAGACAGTTTTTCTTTGCCAGTGCACATTGTGGTATCGTCTGTGTAATTCTGCATTGTGTATGTGCACTTAAACAGAACTTGCCAGAATTTGGAAAAAAAATCACTACCAGCAGATTTCAGTGGACGTATATCCAGAATAAAGTCCTTCAGACCCGTCACTGTTGTTTTGGGTATGGCTAGCCCTATGGCTCCCTGCAGTATGTTGTGCTTATCCAGTGCAGCCAGTACTGGATCAGTAATCCAGGCCTCACTTCCCACCCACTGATATCCAGTTATGTTGTGTTCAATAAACACATGAAGTAAAACATCCATATCCAAATCTTGAAGAAATCCCACTATCGCACGAGATGTAGAGCTTTTGATCTGCTGAATTATTCTCTGCACTTTTTCTTGTGAATAGGTTTTGACAAATGTAAGTGAATATTCTAGACAGATGCCTAGTTGTTCTGCGGCTTCAGTAAATGCTGCCATTCCACTGTTACCATAGTCATCATCACTTCTTATTGCTCCTACCCAGGTCCAACCAAAATGCTTGACCATCTCTGCGAGTGCTCTGCTCTGATAGTAATCGCTGGGAATAGTGCGCAGAAAGGATGGATATTTCCTTTTATCACTGAGACAGCTGCAGGTGGCATAGTGACTGATCTACAGTAGATTTACGCAGTGCATTTACGTATCAGTTATGTACAGTATTTTTTTTTTTAACTGTCAACTTGGATAATCTGACATAACATTTAAAGTTGTATCATGACTAGTTTTTGTTCATTGTTATTAAGTAGTCATAAAATGATTATTTAAAAATGTACATTTTGCGTAAAGTCTTACCATGGGAATCCTTAAAGGTCCAATACTACTTGCTATAGCCACAGAGTCTGATGAGTAAGTGTCTCCGATTATGGTTTGAACCTGGGCTGGATTCGTGCAGGGCTCATTCAGTACTGTCTTCTCATTTCCATTAATAAGTGCCATGACCATTTTAACTGCCATTGCTGTAGATCTGCAGGTGTCATATATCTTGTAGCCCAGTGAGACACCAGGCAGTAATGAGGAACTGTTGTTGATCTCCTCTGTTGCAAAAATCAAGGACTGAGAATATTGGAAGGCTCTGAAATCAAGACTGCACAATAGAATTAAAAGAAATCCAGAAATCAGTATATAATGAATTCATTACTGATGTTTATGAAAGGCTCATGAGGTTTATTTTCTCTTGCTGCTTACCTCCTGCATTCTGGTAGATGTGGCTTGACCAAGTAGGATAAGTCTTGAATATCCCAACTGTTATGAAAAGGAAAAATCCCTCCAACTATGATATCACCATCTTTTGAAAATTGTGGATATACAGACTCTCCCTGCAGGCTACATTTCTCATTAGCCCCAGAAAAGTTGATGATGGCCATAACTATCTGCAAAAGTGTAAAAAGAGATTCCATTCACCTGCCCAGCAGTTGAGTACAGAGTACAGTGTGTCAGGTCTGATGTTTCACCTGATTGGCCATGAAGGATTTGTCATTTATATAGACAGAAAGACAAATCCTCAGTGATATAATTGCACAGGTGGGCCGCAGGAGGTGTGACTTTCATGTGGTAGCTGCATTAAAGGAGCCTTTTGTCTTATATGGCATGCGTAGTGGCTGTATATGTGTTTTTGGTAGTTTTCTTTGTATGCAGTTGTTGTTTATTCTTGATATTACTGAAAGGTGTATCTGCACTTATACTGGAATCTAATATTATAATAATTATAAATTCAGCTTTTGCATGTAGATTATTAAGTGTCACTGTCTGTGCATAACCTTATCTCCATTTTTGACCAGAAACAATAGCTGTAAGAGAGCCCAGCCATAAGTGTTTGAAAGTAGCCTGAGAGTGAATGGAGATGAGTAGCTTGCAGTGTCAAATGAACTAGCAACAGATAACAAACGACGCCATCACCTAGACAATTGTCCAGCGTGACTAACTATGTCCCAGTGCACAAAGCAAGTGCCATAAAGACTGGCCTGCACAGTGCCCTGACCTTAACAGTCTTAAACACCTTTGGGTTGAGCAAGATCGGAGAGCGCAAGGCCCTCCCATCCAACGTTATCGGCTGACCTCACAAATGCTTTTTGGAATGAATGGGCAAAAATTCTCACATACACACTCCAAAAAGATTCAAGATTCAAGAGTTTTATTGTCATGTGTACAGCAGAACAGACAATTACACTGTACAATGAAATTCTTACTTTGCTGTTCCTTCATTCACCAATAGATAAAGATTTATATAGTTAAAAAATACAAAATAAAAGTTACGTGTGCTTTTATGTGCAAGTATGAAGAGCAGCAGCCATAAACTGCAAGTTGCAGGTAACAAATGTAAACAATGTTTTTGTGCGAGTAGTGAATGTAAACGGTATTGAATGTAGACAGCAGTACAGTGAGTGTAAGGTGCAGTTGAAATCAGAACAGTTAAAACCAAAAAGAAGTGGAAGCTGTTATAACTGCAATAAGGTAGATGCCTCAATACTTTTGCCCATATCATATATTTACTCTTCACAGAAGATATGTCTCGCCACAAATGCTCACCAGTAGAAAGACTTTAAGTGCTGTAGTAATTTGTGCCAACAATTTCATGTTATCCATTTTGCCACATTGCGTAGGATGAAGTTAAGGAGAAAGGTTGAAAGTGCCAAGTAGAGACTGGGCCAGGGGTTGTTAAGCCATTGTGCAGGTCCTGGACAATCTAACTGACGAAGATGAATAGCAAGTACTGGTTTTGTGTGGACTACTGCCACCTTAATACTATCCCCAATCAGGAGGACAACTTTTTTTTAACAAGCTTGGATATTATGTTTTTTCCTTTTTTTAAAAGGTTGAAGTTTGCTAGCTTCCACCAGTCCACATTAAGTGATGCAACAGTTGTAGATTGTAGCTCCAGCGCCATTTAAGGTGGAATGGAAACTAAAATAAGCTGAAAAAAAGGCCAGAATTTCAGCTCCATTTTCTTTTTTTTTACAAAGTTTTTTTTAAAAGCATTGTTTGATTTAATTGTTTCAATGTGCTGTTCCTTAAAAATGTTAATTCAGACCCAAATCATTAAAAAAGAGTTTGGAAAGTATGGATATACTTTGAGCAGAGTTGGTGAACAGCGTTTTTCAAAGCTGGTAATTACTTCTCTGAGTTGACTCCAAGCAAGATTTAGAGAACACCTCTCATGTTTGATGTAAACTTTTAAGCCAAGCGTGCAATTCTAAATTAAACCAAAAGTATAATCATGTAGTAATGTACAAACCGTTTAAACCCTAAAAACCTTTTCCTAAAAAAAGCATCACAGAGAGCCTTTCAGAAGATAAATAGTTTACCACTTTGTGTAGAAGTACTCCACAGACAAAGAGTTTTCCAGCATAATTTTAGAAATCATGTATCACAATTTTATTTAAAGATTTTATGAATCTGGAGAAATATCTGTATGTGAAGAACAGGGCCAAACACCAACACTGAATATCCATAGTCTTTGGGGCATTAGACGGCAGTACATTATAACAGAAAAATCTGACTTTAGACATTTAATTTTCAACATTTCACTCACAGGATTACAGCAGTTGATCTCCTTAGTTTGCAAACACTTACAGATTACAGACACTTACAGATTGTTGTTAAAAGAAGAGGTAACACTGTGCAACACAAATTTGAAATTGGCATAAATGAAAAAAAATACATTTGTCAATTTTTGTTAATATGTTGTCTTTGTAATATTTTATTTAATCAATAAAATTGTAAGACATTATGTAAATTTTGGTTCCTGCTTGGAAGTCTTGTAAATTGTGCATAATGTGTCTTGTATCTTTATTTCAGAACTGCTGCTAAATTGCATAAACATTATTGTATTGTGCAACTACCCTTGGCCTGGCTATGACTGTTATTGATATTTGTTGTTATTTCTCATAGTTGTTTCAGAGTTTTATTGAGTCAGCCTTAGTCTCTTTGTTTCTTATCATGTTTGGACCGAAGTAAGCAGAAGTTTTTTCGTTTAGTTGAGGTTTGGATGCGTCTCTGGGTCCACTGGATCTTTTAGGGTGTCTACCTTCCTAAAACTGTAAGTTATGCAGGATGTTAACCATATTTGGTGCCTAATTGTTAAATTGTTCTTTTTTATAAATGTTAATTGCAAAATCTAGAAAATGTAATCACTTACTAAATCTTATGGTGTAGGACTGTATTTGATAGTAATGTTTGTTGCCCACACTATGGCTATTACCATATTTGTCTCCTTTATGATTAAAGCTTGTCTGATTTGAAAATTAGTAACCTTTTGCTAACTCTAACCCTATCCCGGTTCATGAAGAAAAACTTCCCCTTGCTAGGCCAAACTGCTCCTTGCTCGTCAAAGCTGATGTAGCATGCAAAGTGTTGGCCAGTGAGAAGCTTTTAGGAGTTTTAATTGTCCATTAATACACAAGAAATGCAAACAAATATATTTTCTTAACAGTTTTGACATTTTAAACGGATAAAAAATTAATTGTGTGACTCAGAATTGCACTTTTTTGATTTTTTTAGAATGTCTATATAAGTTCTCCAAATTGGAAAGTACTGTAAATGACAGTGAACACAATGCTGATCTTTTAACATAAACTTTAATAAAAGATACTTCACATGACAGTTGATTTAATTGGTTATGACACTTTGCCCGTTTTTTCCTAGGTTCAGTGGCTACATATCAACAGAAATTTACTGCAAAATAACATCAAAATGACAAGTATTATCAAATTGCTATTCAGAGCTCGTATTCTAAAAAGTTAACCCTTATAGGGTTACATTAATTAACTAGATTCATCATTAGCTTACTTAACTGGCACTTTTCCCATAATTTGTTTCTTAGTGTTCTGCTCTGGCTTCAGTATGATGATATAACACTTCGGGAGAAAGATACAGAATAACAAACCAAAGCTTGAGGCCAGAATGGCAAATATCTCCACAGCTACAGTGAACTTTCCAGGAGAGCTGACATAAGCGGGGATAAATGTGATCCACACTGCACAGAATATGAGCATGCTGAATGTGATGAACTTGGCTTCATTAAACTTATCCGGCAGCTTCCGAGCCAAAAAAGCTAAAACAAAACAGAAAAGAGCCAGTAGTCCTATATAACCCAGCACAGCCCAGAAACCTACTGCTGAACCTAAATGACATTCTAGAATGATCTTTTCTTTGTAAAGCTTTAAGTTTTTGAAGGGAAAAGGAGGAGATGTTGTTACCCAAACTACACAAATAAGAACTTGTATGAGAGTAAAAGCAAAAACACTGAGTCTCTGCTGTGGAGGCCCAAACCATTTCATAACATTACTGCCTGGAAGTGTAGCTCTGAAGGCCATTAACACCACTATTGTTTTCCCCAGAACACAGGAGATACTGAGGACGAAGGTGATCCCAAACGCTGTGTGACGCAGTACACAGGACCACTCAGAGGGCCGACCAATGAAAGTAAGTGAACAGAGAAAGCACAAAGTCAGCGAGAAGAGCAGCAGGAAGCTGAGCTCTGAGTTATTAGCTTTGACTATTGGAGTATTTTTATATCTGAAAAATATGATCGCTATTATTATTGTTATAAAAGTGCCAAAAATAGAAACAGCAGTCAGCAAAATCCCCATAGTTTCTTCATAGGATAGGAATTCAATTAGCTTCTTTACACATTCATCCCTGCGTGGATTTGACCAGTAGTCTTCATAGCATTGTTCACATTTAATTGAATCTGACAGAGCAAGAAAGAACAAACAGAAGCAGTCATAAAAGCAGAATTAGCTCTTCAGGAAAATAATATGAATATATTGATAAATATTTGGATTTTAAATAATTTAGGTAGTTCATATACTTATCAGTGTGTGCTTTTCTTTGGTGATTTGAAGATTACAGACAATATTTTACATTTGATTCTTTTTTCTCATATATGTACCTGTCATGTTACTGATCTCTCCTTCAGCACACGGTATACAATCAAAACAGCAGATAGGCTTTCCTTTCTGTACAGCCTTCCTGGTGCCTGGAGGACAGCTCTCACTGCACACAGACACCGGAACCTATAATCAACGAAAATATTCACTTACCTAAAAATGTCCACAGTATGCTTTTACTGAGCTTTTTTCTATTTACTTACCAGACTTCTATTTTGTGCCCACACAATAGAAGCTGTGTTCACCGCTAAACGATTGTGAGTGGGAAAAGAGGAATCATACAAACCAACAGTGACAAATTCATGTTGATTTTCTTCACTTGTCTGCCAGTTTATTATATCATATTTTGCAGGAGGATCACCATTTTTATCAAAAAAAACTTCTTCACCATCTTTGGTTTTGAAACGCACTTTTTTAAGATGTTCTAGAAACTTACAAAACAGATAAACATTCATGTGTTAAGAAATATTGTAGTATTTGCAGTGAATATACAAATTGACATGTTTTTCTCATTATTAAAATTAGTGCTATATGTGTGTGCAAAGTTCTATGGACAAATCCATGCTAAATGAAAATCCAATGCTTAACTCACAGTCAAAGGATCAGGCTGCTTCTTTGTAGGGCATGTTTTTGTGCAGCCCAGAAGGCCATGTAGGGTGTGGGCAACAGCGTATACTCCTTTGTACACATTACTGAAAATAGGCATTAATGACATGTCGGTGAATGTGTTTTCCACATCAGAGACTTTCTCTTCACCTGAGCACACTGTTGTATTCTCAGAGTCGGTCTGCATTGTATATGTACACTTAAACAGAGCCTCCCAGAATTTGGTAAAAATTTCACTGCCAGCAGATTTCAGTGGACGTATATCCAGAATAAAGTCCTTCAGACCCATCACTGTTGTTTTGGCTATGGCTAGCCCTATGGCTCCCTGCAGTATGTTGTGCTTATCCAGTGCAGCCAGTCCTGGATCAAAAATCCAGGCCTCACTTCCCACCCACTGATATCCAGTTATGTTATGTTCAAAAAACAACTTAAGCAAAATCTCCCAATCCAGGTCGTCAAGAAATCCTACTATTACTCTAGTTGTAGAGCTTTTGATCTGATGAATTATTCTCAGCATTCTTTCTTGTGAGTAAGTTTTAAAAAATGTGAGTGAATATTCTAGACAGATGCCTAGTTGTTCTGCAGCTTCTGTAAAAGCAGCCATTCCGCTGTTTCCGTAGTCATCATCTCTTCTTATTGCTCCTACCCAGGTCCAACCGAAATGCTTGACCATCTCTGCGAGTGCTCTGCTCTGATAGTAATCGCTGGGAATAGTACGCAGAAAGGATGGATATTTACTTTTGTCACTTAAACAGTGGCAGGTGGCATAGTGACTGATCTACAACAGAAATACATATACATTTCTAATTACGCTTCATTTTGACATTTGTGAACTTTCAACTTAGATAACACCACTTAATATTAAATGTGAATTATACAATCCTTCTTGCATTAAATATATATATAAATAGACCCTCATATAAAAAAATATATAGACCCTCTTATATAAATAAATATATAGACCCTTTTTGCAATAAAACTCGTCACAGTATTGAATTATAAGAAATGCAAAAGTCTTACCATGGGAATGCTGAAAGGTCCAATACTACTTGCTATAGCCATGGAGGCTGAGGAGTAAGCGTCGCCGATTATGGTTTGCACCTGGGCTGGATTCGTGCAGGGCTCATTCAGTACTGTCTTCTCATTTCCATTAATAAGTGCCATGACCATTTTAACTGCTATTGCTGTAGATCTGCAGGTGTCATATATCTTGTAGCCCAGTGAGACGCCAGGCAATAATGAGGAACTGTTGTTAATCTCCTCCATTGCAAAAATCAAGGACTGAGAATACTGGAAGGCTCTGAAATTAAGACTGCACAGTACAATGAAAAATAAAAAAAATAGAAATCTATTGTATAAATAGTTTTGTATAAAGAAGTCATTACTGATGTTTATGGAAGGCTCATGAGGCTTATTTTCTCTTGCTGCTTACCTCCTGCATTCTGGTAGATGTGGCTTAACCAAATAGGATAAGTCTGGGATATCCCAACTGTTATGAAAGGGAAAAATCCCTCCAACTATGATATCACCATCTTTTGAAAATTGTGGATATACAGACTCTCCCTGCAGGCTACATTTCTCATTAGCCCCAGAAAAGTTGATAATGGCCATAACCATCTGCAAAAATGTAAAAAGAGATTCCATTCACCTGCCCAGCAGTTGAGTACAGAGTACAGTGTGTCAGGTCTGATGTTTCACCTGATTGGACATGAAGGATTTGTCGTTTATATAGACAGAAAGGCAAATCCTCAGTGATATAATTACGCAGGTTGGACACAGGAGGTGTGACTTTCATGTGGTAGCTGCATTAAAGGAGCCTTTTGTCTTATATGGCATGCGTAGTGGTTGTATATGTGTTTTTGGTAATTTTCTTTGTGTGCAGTTGTTGTTTTTTATGTTATTGCAGTGTGTATCCACACTTATCAAAATCTGACTTTATTGGCCAAGTATGCTCACACATACAAAGAATTTGTTTTTGGTTACAGTAGCTGAGAGTGCACAAAACCTGACATTACAGAAGTAACAAACACAAAAAGCCTTGACACACACACACCTGTAAACTGAACATGTGCAAAGTTGTATATTTAAAGTAAAGTGCTAAGTGCAGCAGTGAAGGACAGTGCAGGTGACTGAATTAAATAGATATAAATATGATGAACAGAAGAATCACTGGTTAAGACAGTGGTACACAGTGTTCTGAGACACTATCAGATAAATAAAAGTGCAGTACAGAGAGTGAGAGAAAAATGGATAGGATGTATGTATGTAGTAGACTGTACAAAGAAAGAAGAGTGAGAGAACACCTGGATATGGATGTATGTATGTAGTAGACAGTACAGAGAAAGAAGAGTGAGAGAACATTTGGATAGGGTGTATGTATGTAGTGGACTGTTTCCAGAATGTAGTGTGTGATGTTCAGCTGTTCATGAGTGTGATGGCATGTGAGAATAAGCTTCTCTGTAGTCTGGAGGTCTTGATCCTCAACTGGCTGAAACGCCGACCTGAGGGAAGATACTGGAGCAGGTGATGTCCAGGGTGTGACGGATCACGGACGATGTTCTCTGCCCGCTTCCTGGTTCTGGCCGTGTGCAGGTCCGGTAGGGAGGGTAACTTCACACCGATGGTTCTTTCTGCAGACCTGATGATGCGCAGCAGTCTGTGGGTGTTGCGTTTGGTGGCTGAGCTGCCCCACACTGTGATGCATGCGGTGAGGACAGATTCTATGGTGGCGGTATAGAACTGCACCATCAGGTCCTTGGGCAAGTTGAACTTCCTCAGCTGACACAGGAAGTACAGCCTCTGCTGAGCTCTCTTTATGATGGTGCTGATGTTGCAGTCCCATTTCAAGTCCTTGGAGATTATTGTGCCCAGGAATTTATAGGAGCCCACAGCCGTTACAGTACTGTTGAGGATGGTGAGTGCTGGAAGCGTTGGAGGGCTCCTCCTGAAGTCCACTCTTATCTCCACTGTCTTGGCTGTGTACTTGCATATGTACTTGGACGGTCGAGGTGCTGGAGGATGTGGTAAAGTCCCATGTTCACTGCATCGTCCACAGACCTGTTGGCCCGATACACCAACTGCTGGGGGTCTAGTTGGGGGTTGGTGGGTGAGAACCAGCTTCTCGAATGATTTCATGACCACAGAGGTCAGTGCGACAGGTCTGTAGTCATTCAGTCCTGAGATGGTTGGCTTTTTGGGGATGGGAATTATTGTTATTATTATTAGCGTTTGAAGCGCGCCGGTACAACACACTGCTCCAGTGATTTATTGAAGATCTTGGTGAAGACAGGAGCAAGCTGGTCTGCACAGTTCCTCAGGCAGGAGGGTGACACTCTGTCTGGGCCTGGTACCTTCCTCACTCTTTGTTTTTTGTAGAGTGGGGGCACGTCTGCTTCACAGATCTTCAGGGCAGGCTGAATGGGTGGCTGAGAGTCAGAAGGGTGTGAAGTGGTGTTGTATCGTTCAGTGGAACTGGGCTTTTCAAACCTACAGTAGAAGGTGTTTAGGTCATCAGCCAGCTGCGACCCCCCATTGTCTGGTGGGGGCGTCATTTGTAGCCTGAGAAGTTGTGTAGACATTTCCAGACGGCTGAAGGCTCGTTTGTGGACATCAGTCTGCTCAGCTTGGTGGAGTAGCTCTTCTTTGCAGCTCTGATCTCTCTGTTCAGTGTGTTCCTAGCCTTGTTGTAGAGCGCCCGGTCCCCACTTCTAAATGCGTTCTCCTTGGACTGACGCAGGTTTGGCGTTAAACCAGGGCTTGTCATTATTATATCTAAATATTATACTGGAATCTAATATTAAAATAATTATAAATATTATAAAGTGTCCCTGTCTGTGCATAACCTTATCTCCATTTTTGACCAGAAACAATGACTGTAAGACAGCCCAGTCGTGAGTGTTTGAAGGTAGCCTGAGTGTGAGTGGAGATAAGGAGCTTGCAGTGTCAAATGGACTAGCAACAGCTAACAACCGAGGCCATCAACTAGGACTGGAAATATTTAATAATAATAATTATTATGGATACACTTGGAGCAGAATTGGTGAACAGCATTGTTTAAGGCTGGTAATTACTTCTCTGTCAGAATGTCTTCCAAGTAATTTGACTCTTGTGGAAAATCAACTATTTTGAAATTGACTCTTCATAATTACACTCCATTGCTAGCTTTGCATGTGGGAGGAGGAATTATAATTCAGACATCCGGTATGTCAGGATTTTAGGGAGGGAAGTTAATTTTTTCCTATTCCCTAAACCAAAAACACAAGAAGAAGTGAAGAATGTGGATTAGGCAGTGTAAACATCACATTGCCAACAGAACCTGCAAAATCAAAAAACAAAACACGACTGAGTACAACAGGTTTGTAGCTAAGGCAGTGTTGGCTACCTAGCAAGCCTGTCTATCATGTCTTTACTAACTCTCTGGATGTTACATGTTAGAAAAACATGTTTCATGCATGCCGAGGCAATATGCTTTTCTTTACAATGATGTTTCCCCTTGTCCTGTTCACGTCATCTGACCAGGTTTTAATTTTTTGTCATCTTTTCTGGACAGAAGTGTTTGTTCTTAGTTTGTTCATGCATTAAATCAAAAATGCTGCGGTGTTAGTTGTGTTCATGTGAATCCTGTCTTCTTACTGGTTGCTATAGTTTTTTATTGGAAAAGGATTGTTGGAGTATGTTGGGTGGTGGCTGTGCTACTGTTAAAATAGGCTTTTAGGAACTTTTGGGATGGGCTGGTGTGCATCTGTGACTCCCAAACAGAAAAGAGCTCCCACTCTGGCCCTGTCTGTGGGTCTGAACTGGTGATAGATTTAAAACAATAGCTAAAAGCAACACCACCAACAGATAAATTCAATCAAGGACCTGGTGAATCTGTTGAATAAGAAAGTGACATCCTTGTCTTGACTGCAGATGAATGTCTGCAATCATAACACAAACATCCTGTTTAATTGAGCTGTGACAGTGTTTTAAAGTAAGTGACACACTCCATCAACTTGCATGTTGCCAGTTTCAAAACAATTACAGCATGACAACATCTAGACACAGAGAGAGAGAGGTATGTGCTTCCTACTGCAGAGATCAATATTCCTACTTCAGAGAAATAATTAAAGTAAGCTTCCTTCCTCAGCCAAGAGATTCAGAAATTAGGCAAACTAAATAAGTAGTAGCACACTTCTTCAAATGTCCAGGAATTTATGCTAATTCTGGACATGTTAAAATAGCTTGGCAAGTGCAGTCCCAACCTGTCAACAGAGAACCAGTCATTATATGAGCTTTTGAATTTAAAGACTGATTAACAGCTATCACAGCATGTCTGAGCTACACATGGAGCAAACGGGAACGATTAGGAATTGCTTAGGCATGCTATTTGCCCTATTTGAACCAAATTAGTGACTGATCACCGTCTCTCAATCCCCTTGTGTAAGATTTTATTCTGTTACTGTGCTAAAGACTTCTCATGAGACACATGTAGTTAAATAAAGTAGGCACTAGGCAAGACCATTGTGAAGCTGTTCTTGATAGCATACCTGCAATGCCACAACATTGAGTGTTATTAGAATTAGATGTCGTTATGGCCAGTAAACGTTTATTTTAAAAGTGAACTGACTGATCATAATTGACCTATTACTCGAGTAAGCCTCTTTCCATAAATTCCATAAATATTGTGTGCAGATATTCGGCCCACATACATGATGGACATCCGGGACTGACAAATTGTAAGGAGGAAACAAACACTTACAAGTAATCATACAGAGAGTTCAATATTGTTAGGTACGCCTTGAAATGAAACTCCACTCACACCAACCTATCTACCAGAGATACTTTGGTAAATGTTTTCTACTGACCTGAGTAAGCACAGCAGATTATTTCTGTAGAGTCTGTTTCTCAAATCGATGCTTACATGATGCTAAATGAAAAGTGTATACAAAGAGTGGAGTCCATATCACATAGAATTATAAACAAAACTATCTTCTACTATTTCTTATTCACAAACAGTCTATACAGTCTATATAGACTACTACTGCAGAGCTGTGGACAACAAGATTAAGAGAACACCACCCGTGCTTGATGTAAACTTTTAAGCCAAGTGTGCAATTCCAAATTAAATCAAATCTATAACAGTGCAGTTATGTGCAAAACACTTAAACCCTAAAAACCTTATCATAAAAAGAGCATCACAGAGAATCTTTCAGAAAATGGTGAGTTAACCACTTTGTGTTAAAGTATTACACAGGCAAAGAGTTTTGCAACATAATTTTAAAAATGTATTATGTATCACAGTATTATTAAAAGATTCTATGAATCTAGAGAAATATCTGTAGGCAAAGAACAAGGCCAAACACCAACACTGAATAGCCATAGTCTTTAGGGCATAAGACTGCAGTACATTATAAAAGAAAAATCAGACTTTGGACATTTAATTTTTTAACATTTCACTCTCAGGATTACAGCAGTTGATCTCCTTAGTTTGCAAACACTTAGAGGTTGTTGTTAAAAGAAGAGGTAGTGCAACACATGACCTTGTTAAAATTTAAAACGTATGTCTGGATTAAAATTCAAAATTGGCATAAAATTTAAGTTTTTTGATTAGTTTAGGATATTTAAATAAAAAAAAAGCCTCCACTTGCTGTATACTACACTGACTCTGACTAAAAGACACAAAATATTTCCGATTACTTGTTTAGTTGGAGTACTACTGCAGTCCCTTCATCCAATAAAAAAAATGTAATTTAGGTAGATGATTTTTGGCTCGGAGCCTCTGGGTCCTCTGGTTCCTTAGGGTGTCTACCTTCCTAAAACTGTATGTTATGCAGGATGTTATCCATATATGGGGCCTAATTGTTCAATTGTTACTTTTTATAAATGTTAATTGCAAAATCTAGAAAATTAATTACTCTTATGGTGTAGGGCTATATTTGATAGAAATGTTTGTTGCCCACACTATGGCTATTCCCATATTTGTCTCCTTTGTGGTTAAAGCTTGTATGATTTGAAAATTTGTAACCTTTTGCTAACCCTAACCCTATCCCGGTTCATGAAGAGAAACTTTTCAGCACGATCAGCCGATAGCCGATACCGGGCTACATGCAATTATTAGCACAAGCAAGTCATGAAACATGGTAGAAAAAGGTTTATTACCATTTTTAATGAGCTCATGTGAAACAGCATATTTTTTTTAACAAAATTAGCAGTAGTAAATAAACAAAGCAAATCAAACAAATATCCCCAATACTGCAAATCCTTATATTTAGACCCTTAATTTAAAACAAAAAAAGCAAATTAAATAAATGCAGTCAAAACTGCAGTCATTAAACACAGACTTTGTGTTATTTTAAACAAGAAGCTGCAATCTTAAGTGCCGTATCAGATTAATAGTGTTAAATGTCTTTGTCTTGGTTCCCCACGAGACACGTTGATATTACAAATTTTAAAAACATCCTGGATGAGTCTTTGTTACGTACGGTAAACAACTGCTAGACGGACAACATGCTTTCTATCAGCGGTGAATGGTGAACACTATTCATCATTCAAACTGTTCTTGTGAGGCCGCTGCTTTAGTCAGTCTGTGGAAAATTAAATGTTATGTATTTCCACCTAGTAGTTCAGATAGGAATTGCTGGGACCTGACCGGAGGGTGTTTCACGGACGGCTCCGCTTCCTGGATGAAACGCGAGCAGTTAATACAGAAATTAGGCTTATTTGTTTAACGCTATCAATCGGCTCTCGTGATCAGCTAAATTGGGTAATCTAGGTTTTTTAGAACAGACGTTCTAAAAAAACTAGAGATGGAATGATCGATTGGCTATGTATCGGCAAAATATCGGCCGATAACATATTTTAATTAAAAATCGGCTGGTATTTCTCTAATTTAGCCGATGCATAGCCAATTGATCATTCCATCTCTAGTTTTTTTAGAACGTCTGTATATATATAGTTCTCCAAATGGGAAAGTACTATAATTAAAACTAAACACAATGCTGATCTTTTAACATAAACTTTAATTCACCTGACAGTTGATTTAATTGTTTATGACACGTTGCCCGTTTTTCTTAGGTTCAGTGGCTACATATCAACAGAAATTTACTTCAAAATAACATTTTGTATCATGTATTATCAAATTGCTATTCAGAGCTCATATTCAAAAAAATATTAACCATTATAGGGTTATATTAATTACCTAGATTCATCACTAGCTCACTTAACTAGCACTTTTCCCATAATTTGTTTCTTAGTGTTCTGCTCTGGTTTCAATATGATGATATAACACTTCGGGAGAAAGATACAGAATAACAATCCAAAGCTTGAGGCCAGAATGGCAAATATCTCCACAGCTACAGTGAACTTTCCAGGAGAGCTGACATAAGCGGGGATAAATGTGATCCACACTGCACAGAATATGAGCATGCTGAAAGTGATGAATTTAGCTTCATTAAACTTATCCGGCAGCTTCCGAGCCAAAAAAGCCAAAACAAAACAGAAAAGAGCCAGTAGTCCTATATAACCCAGCACAGCCCAGAAACCTACTGCTGAACCTAAATGACATTCTAGAATGATCTTTTCTTTGTAAAGCTTTAAGTTTTTGAAAGGAAAAGGAGGATATGTTGTTAACCAAACTACACAAATAAGGACCTGTATGAGAGTGAAAGCTAGAACACTGAGTCTCTGCTGAGGAGGCCCAAACCATTTCATAACATTACTGCCTGGAAGTGTAGCTCTGAAGGCCATTAACACCACTATTGTTTTCCCCAGAACACAGGAGATGCAGAGGACGAAGGTGATCCCGAATGCTGTGTGACGCAGCACACAGGACCACTCAGAGGGTCGACCAATGAAAGTAAGTGAACAGAGAAAGCACAAAATTAGCGAGAAGAGCAGCAGGAAACTGAGCTCTGAGTTATTAGCTTTGACTATTGGAGTATTTTTATATCTGAAAAATATGATCGCTATTATTATTGTTATAAAGGTGCCAAAAATAGAAACAGCAGTCAGCAAAATCCCCATAGTTTCTTCATAGGATAGGAATTCAATTAGCTTCTTTACACATTCATCCCTGCGTGGATTTGACCAGTAGTCTTCATAGCATTGTTCACATTTAATTGAATCTGACAGAGCAAGAAAGAACAAACAGAAGCAGTCATAAAAGCAGAATTAGCTCTTCAGGAAAATAATATGAATATATTGATAAATATTTGGATTTTAAATAATTTAGGTAGTTCATATAGTTATCAGTGTGTGATTTTTTTGGTGATTTGAAGATTACAGACAATATTTTACATTCAATTCTTTTTTCTCATATGTGTACCTGTTATGTTACTGATCTCTCCTTCAGCACACGGTATACAATCAAAACAGCAGATAGGCTTTCCTTTCTGTACAGCCTTCCTGGTGCCTGGAGGACAGCTCTCACTGCACACAGACACCGGAACCTATAATCAACGAAAATATTCACTTACCTAAAAATGTCCACAGTATGCTTTTACTGAGCTTTTTTCTATTTACTTACCAGAGTTCTATTTTGTGCCCATACAATAGAAGCTGTGTTCACCGCTAAACGATTGTGAGTGGGAAAAGAGGAATCATACAAACCAACAGTGACAAATTCATGTTGATTTTCTTCACTTGTCTGCCAGTTTATTATATCATATTTTGCAGGAGGATCACCATTTTTATCAAAAAAAACTTCTTCACCATCTTTGGTTTTGAAACGCACTTTTTTAAGATGTTCTAGAAACTTACAAAGTAGATAAACATTCATGCGTTAAGAAGTGTTGTATTATTTGTAGTGAATATACAAATTAACATGTTTTTCTCATTATTAAAATTAGTGCTATATGTGTGTGTGCAAAGTTCTATGGACAAATCCATGCTAAATGAAAATCCAATGCTTAACTCACAGTCACTTAAACAGAGCCTCCCAGAATTTGGTGAAAACTTCACTGCCAGCAGATTTCAGTGGACGTATATCCAGAATAAAGTCCTTTAGACCCGTCACTGTTGTATTGGGTATGGCTAGCCCTATTGCTCCCTGCAGTATGTTGTGCTTATCCAGTGCAGCCAGTACTGGATCAAAAATCCAGGCCTCAGTTCCCACCCACTGATATCCAGTTATGTTGTGTTCAGAAAACACCTTAAGCAAAATCTCCCAATCCAGGTCGTCAAGAAATCCTACTATTACTCTAGTTGTAGAGCTTTTGATCTGATGAATTATTCTTAGCACTTTTTCTTTTGAGTAAGTTTTAAAAAATGTGAGTGAATATTCTAGACAGATGCCTAGTTGTTCTGCAGCTTCTGTAAAAGCAGCCATTCCGCTGTTTCCGTAGTCATCATCTCTTCTTATTGCTCCTACCCAGGTCCAACCGAAATGCTTGACCATCTCTGCGAGTGCTCTGCTCTGATAGTAATCGCTGGGAATAGTGCGCAGAAAGGATGGATATTTACTTTTGTCACTTAAACAGTGGCAGGTGGCATAGTGACTGATCTACAACAGAATGACATATACATTTCTAATTACGCTTCATTTTGACATTTGTGAACTTTCAACTTAGATAACACCACTTAATATTAAATGTGAATCATAAAAAGAAATGTAGACATTTTTTTGCAATACAATTATTCACAGTATTGAATTATAAGAAATGCCTTACCATGGGAATGCTGAAAGGTCCAATACTACTTGCTATAGCCACAGACTCTGATGAGTAAGTGTCGCCGATTATGGTTTGCACCTGGGCTGGCTTTGTGCAGGACTCATTCAGTACTGTCTTCTCATTTCCATTAATAAGTGCCATGACCATTTTAACTGCTATTGCTGTAGATCTGCAGGTGTCATATATCTTGTAGCCCAGTGAGACACCAGGCAATAATAAGGAACTGTTGTTAATCTCCTCTGTTGCAAAAATCAAGGACTGAGAATATTGCAAGGCTCTGAAATCAAGACTGCACAGTAGAATTAAAAGAAATCCCGAAATCGGTGTATAATGAATTCATTGCTGATGTTTCTCTTGTTGCTTACCTCCTGCATTCTGGTAGACGTGGCTTGACCAAATAGGATAAGTCTGGGATATCCCAACTGTTATGAAAAGGAAAAATCCCTCCAACTATGATATCACCATCTTTTGAAAATTGTGGATATACAGACTCTCCCTGCAGGCTACATTTCTCATTAGCCCCAGAAAAGTTGACTATGGCCATAACCATCTGCAAAAATGTAAAAAGAGATTCCATTCACCTGCCCAGCAGTTGAGTACAGAGTACAGTGTGTCAGGTCTGATGTTTCACCTGATTGGACATGAAGGATTTGTCATTTATATAGACAGAAAGGCAAATCCTCAGCGTTATGATTGCGCAGGTGAGCTGCAGGAGGTGTGACTTTCATGCGGTAGCTGCATTAAAGGAGCCTTTTGTCTTATATGGCATGCATAGTGGTTGTACATGTGTTTATAATTATAACAAATATAAATTGTTATAATTATAACCTTATCTCCAGTTTTGACCAGAAACCTGAGAGTATGTTGAGATGAGGATATTGCAGTGACAAATGGACTAGCAACAGCTAACAAGCTAACATGAAGGCCATTATTTAAGACTGGAAATATTTATTATCATTAATAATAATCATCTGCATCTGCAGATCTAAGATCATGAGATGGAATATATTTATAAATATATTTGGAGCTTTATAGACTTATCGTCTATTCTATCTAAAAGATAAATGCTGTAAAATGCTCTTGTGAGGCCGCTGCTTTAGTCAGTCTGTTGAAAATGAAAGGGTATGTATTTTCACCTAGTGGTTTAGATAGTATTGCTGGGAGCTGGCCGGAGGGGGTTTCAATGAGGTTTCCTCTTCATGGATGAAATGTGAGCTGTAAATACACAAATTAGGCTCATTGCTTTAACGCCATCGATCAGCTCTCGTGATCGGCTAAATTGGAGAAATATCGGCCGATCACCAATCACATATTTTGTTTAAAAATCAGCCAATACCGATACATAGCCGATCGAACCTTCCATCTTTCGCCAAATACTTCCCAAATGATAAAAAATACTTTAGAGACTGCATTAACAGTTAGTCTAAGATCACAAGAATTTCATACTTCAGGTTTGATATTCGTAGCTAATGAACCTAGCCTGCCAGAAAACAGTAGTACTAAGAATTAGTATTTCATATTTTTCCTTCATTTATTTGTTGAAATTTGAAATTTAATTAATCACTTCACATTAAAACTAGGTACTGTCTATTTGTTGCATATAATTTTAACCATTCTAAAACTGTGCCTGAGAAGCTGATTGGAATCTTGTGATTAACAGTTTTAAATGCTGCATTGAGAGTTGTCCTCCTAACAATGTGGAGTGTTCCTTGGAACTGTTTTATGCCAGCAAAATGCTAATAATGAACTAATACTAAGTTGGAACAGAGGTACAGAGCATTGGTTGTTAGAGTTCAAGTTACACACTTTAGTGAGTGAGGTACACTGTATAGATTCATTCTGTCACATTGTCACAGCTATAAAAAAATTTTGGGCAGTTGCATGTTTCCAGCTTTTTGGGAACAGTTTGAGAAAGACCATTTTCTGTTCCAGCATGACTAAGCATGTCCCAGTGCACAAAGCAAGCACTGTAAAGACTGGCTTGCACAGTTCCCTGACCTCAACAGCCTCCAACGTCTTTGGGTTAAACAAGAACAGAAATTGTGAGCCACAAATTCTTTTTTAAAAGTGCCAAATTTATTTGTGCCCACTATTTCATGTTATTCATTCTGCCACACTGCATAGTATGGAGTTAAAGAGAAAGGTCAAAAGTGCCAAGTAGAGACTGTGTCTGGGGTTGTTAAGCAATTGTGCGGAGTACCGCCACCTTATTACGGTCCCCAAGCAGGAGAACAACTTTAAAAATAAATAAATAAATAAATAAAATAAAAATTGTTTTCGCTAGCTTACACTATTCCACCTTAAGTAATGCAGCACCAAAATTTATTGAGACTCAAATCATGAAAAAATGAAGAGTTGCAGTTTAGGATGTACACTTGGAGCAGAATTGGTGAACAGCGTTGTTTAGGGCTGGCTATTACTTCTTTGTCAGAATGTCTTTTGAGCCAGAGTTGACTCCCAAGTAATTTGACTCTAAGAGTCATTGGCCAGAAATTGACCCCGACTGCAGTCAGATAACTCTTTTGATATTGACTCTTCATAACTACACTCAGTTGCTAGCTTTGCATGTGGGGGAGGAATTATAATTCCGACTTATTCATCTGATATGTCAGGATTTTAGGGAAGGAAGTTAAATTTTACCTATTCCCTAAACTAAAAACTCAAGAAGAAGTGAAGAATGTGGACTGAGCAGTGGAAAACATAACATTGCCATCTTTTCTGGACAGAAGTGTCTGTTCTGAGACAACACATGCATTAAATCGAAGATGCTGTGTTGGTTGTGTTTATGTGAATCCTGTCTTTTGACTGGTTGCTATAGTTTTTAATTGGAAAAGAAGAGTTGAAGTATGTTGGGTGGTGGCTGTGCTGCTGGTAAAAATAGGCTTTTAGGAACTTTTGGGATGGGCTGCTGTTCATCATGTGACTCTCGATCTGAAAACACCTCCCACTCCGGCCCACATATTTTAATTAAAAATCGGCCAATACCGATACATACCCGATTGATCCTTCTATCTCTAGTTTTGACATTGTAAAAAGATAAAAAAAAGAGTTGTGTGACTCAGAAATGCAGTTTTTTCTTTTTTTCATCTTTTAGAACGTCTGTGTATATATATATATATATATATATATATATATATATATATATATATATATATATATAGTTCTTCAAATAGGAAAGTACTGTAATTAACAGTGAACACAATGCTGATCTTTTAACATAAACTTTAATGAAAGATACTTCACATGACAGTTGATTTAATTGTTTATGACATGTTGTCCATTTTTTCCTAGGTTCAGTAGCTACATATCAACAGAAATTTACTGCAAAATAGCATGCATGGTCAAAAGGACAAGTACTATCAAATTGCTATTCAGAGCTTGTATTCTAAAAGGTTAACCCTTATAGGATTACATTAATTAACTACATTCACCATTAGCTCACTTAACTGGCACTTTTCCCATAATCTGTTTCTTAGTGTTCTGTTCTGGTTTCAATATGATGATATAACACTTCGGGAGAAAGATACAGAATAACAGTCCAAAGCTTGAGGCCAGAATGGCAAATATCTCCACAGCTACAGTGAACTTTCCAGGAGAGCTGACATAAGCTGGGATAAATGTGATCCACACTGCACAGAATATGAGCATGCTGAATGTGATGAACTTGGCTTCATTAAACTTATCCGGCAGCTTCCGAGCCAAAAAAGCCAAAACAAAACAGAAAAGAGCCAGTAGTCCTATATAACCCAGCACAGCCCAGAAACCTACTGTTGAACCTAAATGACATTCTAGAATGATCTTTTCTTTGTAAAGCTTTAAGTTTTTGAAGGGGAAAGGAGGAGATGTTGTTAACCAAACTACACAAATAAGAACCTGTATGAGAGTGAAGGCGAGAACACTCAGTCTCTGCTGTAGAGGCCCAAACCATTTCATAACATTACTGCCTGGAAGTGTAGCTCTGAAGGCCATTAACACCACTATTGTTTTCCCCAGAACACAGGAGATGCAGAGGACGAAGGTGATCCCAAACGCTGTGTGACGCAGTACACAGGACCACTCAGAGGGTCGACCAATGAAAGTAAGTGAACAGAGGAAGCACAAAATTAGCGAGAAGAGCAGCAGGAAACTGAGCTCTGAGTTATTAGCTTTGACTATTGGAGTATTTTTATATCTGAAAAATATGATCGCTGTTATTATTGTTATAAAAGTGCCAAATATAGAAACAGCAGTCAGCAAAATCCCCATAGTTTCTTCATAGGATAGGAATTCAATTAGCTTCTTTACACATTCATCCCTGCGTGGATTTGACCAGTAGTCTTCATAGCATTGTTCACATTTAATTGAATCTGACAGAGCAAGAAAGAACAAACAGAAGCAGTCATAAAAGCAGAATTAGCTCTTCAGGAAAATAATATGAATATATTGATAAATATTTGGATTTTAAATAGTTTAGGTAGTTCATATAGTTATCAGTGTGTGATTTGTTTGGTGATTTGAAGATTACAGACAATATTTTACATTCGATTCTTTTTTCTCATATATGTACCTGTTATGTTACTGATCTCTCCTTCAGCACACGGTATACAATCAAAACAGCAGATAGGCTTTCCTTTCTGTACAGCCTTCCTGGTGCCTGGAGGACAGCTCTCACTACACACAGACACCGGAACCTATAATCAACGAAAATATTCACTTACCTAAAAATGTCCACAGTATGCTTTTACTGAGCTTTTTTCTATTTACTTACCAGAGTTCTATTTTGTGCCCATACAATAGAAGCTGTGTTCACCGCTAAATGATTGTGAGCAGGAAAAGAGGAATCATACAAACCAACAGTGACAAATTCATGTTGATTTTCTTCACTTGTCTGCCAGTTTATTATATCATATTTCGCAGGAGGATCACCATTTTTATCAAAAAAAACTTCTTCACCGTCTTTGGTTTTGAAACGCACTTTTTTAAGATGTTCTAGAAACTTACAAAGTAGATAAACATTCATGCGTTAAGAAATATTGTAGTATTTGTAGTGAATATACAAATTAACATGTTTTTCTTATTATTAAAATTAGTGCTATATGTGTGTGCAAAGTTCTATGGACAAATCCATGCTAAATGAAAATCCAATGCTTAACTCACAGTCAAAGGATCAGGCTGCTTCTTTGTAGGGCATGTTTTTGTGCAGCCCAGAAGGCCATGTAGGGTGTGGGCAACAGCGTATACTCCTTTGTACACATTACTGAAAATAGGCATGGTTGACATGTCTGTGAATGTGTTTTCCACATCAGACAGTTTCTCTTCACCTGAGCACACTGTTGTATTCTCAGAGTCGGTCTGCATTGTATATGTACACTTAAACAGAGCTTCCCAGAATTTGGTAAAAATTTCACTGCCAGCAGATTTCAGTGGATGTATATCCAGAATAAAGTCCTTCAGACCCGTCACTGTTGTTTTGGCTATGGCTAGCCCTATGGCTCCCTGCAGTATGTTGTGCTTATCCAGTGCAGCCAGTACTGGATCAAAAATCCAGGCCTCACTTCCCACCCACTGATATCCAGTTATGTTGTGTTCAAAAAACAACTTAAGCAAAATTTCCCAATCCAGGTCGTCAAGAAATCCTACTATTACTCTAGTTGTAGAGCTTTTGATCTGATGAATTATTCTTAGCACTTTTTCTTTTGAGTAAGTTTTAAAAAATGTGAGTGAATATTCTAGACAGATGCCTAGTTGTTCTGCAGCTTCTGTAAAAGCAGCCATTCCGCTGTTTCCGTAGTCATCATCTCTTCTTATTGCTCCTACCCAGGTCCAACCGAAATGCTTGACCATCTCTGCGAGTGCTCTGCTTTGATAGTAATCGCTGGGAATAGTGCGCAGAAAGGATGGATATTTACTTTTGTCACTTAAACAGTGGCAGGTGGCATAGTGACTGATCTACAACAGAATCACATATACATTTCTAATTACGCTTCATTTTGACATTTGTGAACTTTCAACTTAGATAACACCACTTAATATTAAATGTGAATCATAAGAGAAATGTAGACATTTTTTGCAATAAAACTCGTCACAGTATTGAATTATAAGAAATGCAAAAGTCTTACCATGGGAATGCTGAATGGTCCAATACTACTTGCTATAGCCATGGAGGCTGAGGAGTATGTGTCGCCGATTATGGTTTGCACCTGGGCTGGATTCGTGCAGGGCTCATTCAGTACTGTCTTCTCATTTCCATTAATAAGTGCCATGACCATTTTAACTGCCATTGCTGTAGATGTGCAGGTGTCGTATATCTTGTAGCCCAGTGAGACACCAGGCAGTAATAAGGAACTGTTGTTAATCTCCTCCATTGCAAAAATCAAGGACTGAGAATATTGCAAGGCTCTGAAATCAAGACTGCAAGGTACAATTGAAAAAATCCAGAAATCAGTATATAATGAATTCATTACTGATGTTTATGGAAGGCTTATGAGATTTATTTTCTCTTGCTGCTTACCTCCTGCATTCTGGTAGATGTGGCTTGACCAAGTAGGATAAGTCTGGGATATCCCAACTGTTATGAAAAGGAAAAATCCCTCCAACTATGATATCACCATCTTTTGAAAATTGTGGATATACAGACTCTCCCTGCAGGCTACATTTCTCATTAGCCCCAGAAAAGTTGATAATGGCCATAACCATCTGCAAAAATGTAAAAAGAGATTCCATTCACCTGCCCAGCAGTTGAGTACAGAGTACAGTGTGTCAGGTCTGTTGTTTCACCTGATTGGACATGAAGGATTTGTTATTTATATAGACAGAAAGGCAAATCCTCAGCGATATGATTGCACAGGTGGGCCGCAGGAGGTGTGACTTTCATGTGGTAGCTGCATTAAAGGAGCCTTTTGTCTTATATGGCATGTATAGAGGTTGTATGTGTTTATAATTATAACAATTATAAATAGTTTTAATTATAACCTTATCTCCAGTTTTGACCAGAAACAATGGCTGTAAGACAGCCCAGTGGTGAGTGTCTGAAGGTAGCCTGAGAGTGAGTGGAGATGAGGATATTGCAGTGACAAATGGACTAGCAATAGCTAACAAGCTAACATCAAGGTCATTATTTAGGGCTTGAAATATTTATTATCATTAATAATAATCATCTGCATCTGCAGATCTAAGATCATGAGATGGAATATATTTTTAAATATGTTTGGATTTTTGTAGACTTATCGTCTATTCTATGTAAAAGATACAGGTAGATGGTGAAGTTTTTTTAAACCAGGAGTGATTTGGGCTCTCTTTTTTGTTTTGGTTAGGATCTTTGTTTTTGCGTTTTTGTATCAGTCGAAGGGGATGGATTGTTTTCTAAGGAACCCCAATAAAAAGAGCTGTAACGTAAGTAGCTCTGCTTTTAACAAACGCCTGATCCAGTTTCTAGTTAATTAATATAACCCTATAATGGTTTACATTTTAGAATACGCATACAAGCCTTGAAATAGAATGGCCAAGGATAGAGATGGACCGATCAGCCTTTCTGAGGCCGATTCTGATCGAGGCCGGGGCTATATGCCATGGCAGGGCTACGTATAGTTATTAGCACAAGCAAGTCATGACCCACAGTTGAAACTGGTTTATTACTATTTTTAACGAGCTCGTGTGAAACAGCATTATATTTTGAACAAAATCAACAGTAAATAAACAAAGTAAATCACACAACTATCTTCAATACTGCAATCATTAAATTTAGACCCTTAATTTAGGACAATAAAAGCTAATTAAATAAATGCAGTCAAAACTGCAGTGATTAAACACAGACTTTGTGTTATTTTAAACAAAAACTGCAATCGGTAAATGTAGATCTTGAATTGCTGCTGCTGTAGTGTTTGTACTGGTCAGATCTGGTCTGCACGGTTTTCTGGGTTCAGCCGATTCCGATACATAGCCGATCGAACCTTCCTTTCGCCAAATACTTCCCAAATGATAAAAAAAACTTTAGAGACTGCAACAGTTAGTCTAAGATCACAAAAATTTCATACTTCAGGTTTGATTTTTGTAGCTAATGAACCTAGCCTGCCAGAAAACAGTAGTACTAAGAATTAATATTTCAGTTTTTCCTTAATTTATTTGTAAAAATATAAAATTAAATGAATCACTTCACAGTAAAACTAGGTACTGTCTATTTGTTGCATATAATTTTAACCATTCTAAAACTGTGCCTGAGAAGCTGATTGGAATCTTGTGATTAACAGTTTTAAATGCTGCATTGAGAGTTGTCCTCCTAACAATGTGGAGTGTTCCTTGGAGCTGTTTTATGCCATCAAAATGCTAATAATGAACTAATACTGAGTTGGCACAGAGGTACAGAGCATTCGTTGTTAGACTTCAAGTTACACACTTTAGTGAGTGAGGTACACTGTATAGTTTCATTCTGTCACATTGCCACAGCTATAAAAAAAAAATCACCTAGCCAGATCAAACATTTTGCTTCCAGCTTTTTGGGAACAGTTTGGGAAAGACAATTTTCTGTTCCAGCAAGACTAACCATGTCCCAGTGCCCTAACCTCAACCACCTCCTACATCTTTGAGTTGAACAAGAACAGAAATCGTGAGCCACAAAAGTGCCGAATTAATATGTGCCCACTATTTCATGTTATTCATTCTGCCACACTGCATAGTATGGAGTTAAAGAGAAAGGTCAAAAGTGCCAAGTAGAGACTATGTCTGGGGTTGTTAAGCAATTGTGCAGAGTACCGCCACCTTATTACTGTCCCCAAGCAGGAGGACAACTTTAAAAAAATATATATTTGTTTTTGCTAGCTTACACTATTCCACCTCAAGTAATGCAGCACCAAAATTTATTGAGACTCAAATCATGAAAAAATGAAGAGTTGCAGTTTAGGATGTACACTTGGAGCAGAATTGGTGAACAGCGTTGTTTAAGGCTGGTAATTACTTCTCTGTAAGAATGTCCTTTGTGCCAGAGTTGACTCCAAATAATTTGACTCTTAGAGTCATTGGCCAGAAGTTGACCCCGACTGCAGTCGGAAAAGAATGACGAATGTGGACTAAGCAGTATAAAACATCACATTGCCATCTTTTCTGGACAGAAGTGTCTGTTCTGAGTAAACACATGCATTAAATCGAAGATGCTGTGTTGGTTGTGTTTATGTGAATTCTGTCTTCTGACTAGTTGCTATAGTTTTTAATCTAAAAAGAAGTGTTGGAATATGTTGGGCGGTGGCTGTGCTACTGTTGAAAATAGGCTTTTAGGAACTTTTGGGATGGGCTGGTGTGCATCATGTGACTCCTGATCTGAAAACACCTACCACTCCGGCCCTGTCTGTGGGTCTGAACTGGTGATAGATTTAAAACAATAGCTAAAAGTAACACCACCAACAGTTAAATGCAATCAAGGACCTGGTGAATCTGTTGAATAAGAAAGTGACAGTCTTGTCTTGACTGCAGATGAATGTCTGCGATCATAACACGAACATCCTGTTTAACTGAGCTGTGATAGTGTTTTAGAGTAAGTGACACACTCCATCACCTTGCATGGACCTATGGTGCCTGTTCCAAAACAATTACAGCATGACAACATCTAGACACAGAGAGAGAGAGGTATGTCCTTCCTGCTGCAGAGATCAATATTCCTACTTCAGAGAAATAATTAAAGTAAGCTTCCTTCCTCAGCCAAGAGATTCAGAAATTAGGCAAACTAAATAAGTAGTAGCACACTTCTTCAAATGTCCAGGAATTTATGCTAATTCTGGACATGTTAAAATAGCTTGGCAAGTGCAGTCCCAACCTGTCAACAGAGAACCAGTCATTATATGAGCTTTTGAATTTAAAGACTGATTAACAGCTATCACAGCATGTCTGAGCTACACATGGAGTAAACGGGAACGATTAGGAATTGCTTAGGCATGCTATTTGGCCTATTTGAACCAAATTAGTGACTGATCACCGTCTCTCAATCCCCTTGTGTAAGATTTTATTCTGTTACTGTGCTAAAGACTTCTCATGAGACACATGTAGTTAAATAAAGTAGGCACTAGGCAAGACCATTGTGAAGCTGTTCTTGATAGCATACCTGCAATGCCACAACATTGAGTGTTATTAGAATTAGATGTCGTTATGGCAAGTAAACGTTTATTTTAAAAGTGAACTGACTGATCATAATTGACCTATTACTCAAGTAAGCCACTTTCCATAAATTCCATAAATATTGTGTGCAGATATTCGGTCCACTTACATGATGGACATCCGGGACTGACAAATTGTAAGGAGGAAACAAACACTTACAAGTAATCATACAGAAGGTTCAGTATTGTTAGGTACGCCTTGAAATGAAACTCCACTCACACCAACCTATCTACCAGAGATACTTTGAAAAATGTTTTCTACTGACCCGATTGAGCACAGCAGATTATTTCTGTAGAGTCTGTTTCTCAAATCGATGCTTACATGATGCTAAATGAAAAGTGTATACAAAGAGTGGAGTCCATATCACGTAGAATTATAAACAACACTATCTTCTACTATTTCTTATTCACAAACAGTCTATACAGTCTATATAGACTACTACTGCAGAGCTGTGTACAACAAGATTCAGAGAGCACCACCCGTGCTTGATGTAAACCTTTAAGCCAAGTGTGCAATTCCAAATTAAATCAAATCTATAACAGTGCAGTTATGTGCAAAACATTTAATCCCTAAAAACCTTATCATAAAAAGAGCATCACAGAGAATCTTTCAGAAAATGGTGAGTTCACCACTTTGTGTTAAAGTATTGCACAGGCAAAGAGTTTTGCAACATCATTTTAAAAATGTATTATGTATCACAGTATTATCAAAAGATTCTATGAATCTAGAGAAATATCTGTATGCAACACCAACACTGAATAGCCATAGTCTTTAGGGCATTAGACGGCAGTACGTTATAAAAATTAGACTTCGGACATTTAACTTTCAACATTTTACTCTCAGGATTACAGCAGTTGATCAACACTTTTTAGTTTGCAAACACTTAGAGATTGTTGTTAAAAGAAGAGGTAGTGCACAGTGGTAAACATGACCTTATCCCAGTATATTGCTGGCTTAAAATTTGAAACGTATGTCTGGCTTAAAATTCAAAATAAGCATAACATTTAAAAAAAAAGAAACAGTTCAACTTTTGTTATGTTGTCTTTGCAATTTTTTATTTAATCAATAAAATTGTAAGACTTTATGCAAATTTTGGTTCCTGCTTGGTAGTCTTGAAAGTTGTGCATAATGTGTCTTGTATATTTATTTCAGAACTGCTGCTAAATGGCATAAATGTTATTGTAACTATTGCAACTACCCTTAGCCTGGCTATGACTGTTATTGATATTTGTTGTTATTTCTCATATTGAAATATGAGACATTTTATTGAGTCATCCTTGGTAGTCTCTTTGTCCCTGATCATGTTTGGACCAAAGCAAGCTGAATGTCACCATTTTTCAAAGTTTTTTTGATTTAGTTGAGGATATTTAAATCAAAGAAAAAAACCCACTTGCTGTATAATACATAGACTCATAGACCGATAGACACAAAATATTCTCGATTACTTGTTTAGGTGGAGTACTACTGCAGTCCCTTCATCCAATACATTTTTTGTAATATAGGTGATTTTTGGCTCTGAGTCTCTGGTTCCTCAGGGTGTCTACCTTCCTAAAATTGTCCTAATGTGTTCCTAATGTTAATTGCATTGTTGCAATGTTAATTGCAATGTTAATTACGTTGCAAAAAATGTAATTACTTACTAAGTCGTATGGTGTAGGACTATATTTGATAGAAATGTTTGTTGCCCACTCTATGGCCACTCTATTACCATATTTGTCTCCTTTGTGGTAAAAGCTTCCTCTTGCTGGGCCAAACTGCCCCTTGCTTGTCAAAGCTGACATAACATCAGTGTTGGCCAAAGTGAGAAACTCTTAGGAGTTTAAATTTTCCATTACTACACAAGAAATACAAATATATATATATTCTCAGCAGTTTGGACATTTTAAACAGACTCAAGTGTACTTTTTTTAATGTTTTCATTTTTTACAATGTCTATATAAGTTCTCCAAATGGGAAAATACTGTAATTAACAATAAACCCAATGCTGATCTTTTAACGCAAACTTTAATGAAAGATACTTCTCATGACAGCTGATTTAATTGTTTATGACATTTTGCCCGTTTTTTCCTAGGTTCAGTGGCTACATATCAACAGGCATTTACTGCAAAATAACATCAAAATGACAAGTATTATCAAATTGCTATTCAGAGCTTGTATTCTAAAAGGTTAACCCTTATAAGGTTATATTAATGAACTAGATTCACCACTAGCTCACTTAACTGGCACTTTTCCCATCATTTGTTTCTTAGTGTTCTGCTCTGGCTTCAGTATGATGATATAACACTTCGGGAGAAAGATACAGAATAACAAACCAAAGCTTGAGGCCAGAATGGCAAATATCTCCACAGCTACAGTGAACTTTCCAGGAGAGCTGACATAAGCTGGGATGAAGGTGATCCACACTGCACAGAATATGAGCATGCTGAATGTGATGAACTTGGCTTCATTAAACTTATCCGGCAGCTTCCGAGCCAAAAAAGCTAAAACAAAACAGAAAAGAGCCAGTAGTCCTATATAACCCAGCACAGCCCAGAAACCTACTGCTGAACCCAACTGACATTCTAGAATAATCTTTTCTTTGTAAAGATTTAGGTTTTTAAAAGGGAAAGGAGGAGATGTTGTTAACCAAACTACACAAATTAGGATCTGTATGAGAGTGAAGGCAAGAACACTGAGTCTCTGCTGTGGAGGCCCAAACCATTTCATAACATTACTGCCTGGAAGTGTAGCTCTGAAGGCCATTAACACCACTATTGTTTTCCCCAGAACACAGGAGATGCAGAGGACGAAGGTGATCCCAAACGCTGTGTGACGCAACACACAGGACCATTCAGAGGGTCGACCAATGAAAGTAAGTGAACAGAGGAAGCACAAAGTCAGTGAGAAGAGCAGCAGGAAGCTGAGCTCTGAGTTATTAGCTTTGACTATTGGAGTATTTTTATATCTGAAAAATATAATCGCTATTATTATTGTTATAAAAGTGCCAAAAATAGAAACAGCAGTCAGCAAAATCCCCATAGTTTCTTCATAGGATAGAAATTCAATTAGCTTCTTTACACATTCATCCCTGCGTGGATTTGACCAGTAGTCTTCATAGCATTGTTCACATTTAATTGAATCTGACAAAGTGAAAGAATAAACAGAAGCAGTCATAAAAGCAGAATTAGCTCTTCAGGAAAATAATATAAATATACTGACAAAAATTTGCATTTTAAATCATTTAGGTAGTTCATATAGTTATCAGTGTGTGATTTTTTTTGGTGATTTGAAGATTACAGACAATATTTTACATTTGATTTTTTTTCTCATATATGTACCTGTTATGTTACTGATCTCTCCTTCAGCACACGGTATACAATCAAAACAGCAGATAGGCTTTCCTTTCTGTACAGCCTTCCTGGTGCCTGGAGGACAGCTCTCACTGCACACAGACACCGGAACCTATAATCAACGAATATATTCACTTTCCTAAAAATGTCCACAGTATGCTTTTACTGAGCTTTTTTCTATTTACTTACCAGACTTCTATTTTGTGCCCACACAATAGAAGCTGTGTTCACCGCTAAACGATTGTGAGCGGGAAAAGAGGAATCATACAAACCAACAGTGACAAATTCATGTTGATTTTCTTCACTTGTCTGCCAGTTTATTATATCATATTTTGCAGGAGGATCACCATTTTTATCAAAAAAAACTTCTTCACCATCTTTGGTTTTGAAACGCACTTTTTTAAGATGTTCTAGAAACTTACAAAGTAGATAAACATTCATGCGTTAAGAAATATTGTAGTATTTGTAGTGAATATACAAATTGACATGTTTTTCTCATTATTAAAATTAGTGCTATATGTGTGTGTGCAAAGTTCTATGGACAAATCCATGCTAAATGAAAATCCAATGCTTAACTCACAGTCAAAGGATCAGGCTGCTTCTTTGTAGGGCATGTTTTTGTGCAGCCCAGAAGGCCATGTAGGGTGTGGGCAACAGCGTATACTCCTTTGTACACATTACTGAAAATAGGCATTAATGACATGTCGGTGAATGTGTTTTCCACCTCAGAGACTCTCTCTTCACCTGAGCACACTGTTGTATTCTCAGAGTCGGTCTGCATTGTATATGTACACTTAAACAGAGCCTCCCAGAATTTGGTGAAAACTTCACTGCCAGCAGATTTCAGTGGACGTATATCCAGAATATAGTCCTTCAGACCCGTCACTGTTGTTTTGGCTATGGCTAGCCCTATGGCTCCCTGCAGTATGTTGTGCTTATCCAGTGCAGCCAGTCCTGGATCAAAAATCCAGGCCTCACTTCCCACCCACTGATATCCAGTTATGTTGTGTTCAAAAAACAACTTAAGCAAAATCTCCCAATCCAGGTCGTCAAGAAATCCTACTATTACTCTAGTTGTAGAGCTTTTGATCTGATGAATTATTCTCAGCATTTTTTCTTTTGAGTAAGTTTTAAAAAATGTGAGTGAATATTCTAGACAGATGCCTAGTTGTTCTGCAGCTTCTGTAAAAGCAGCCATTCCGCTGTTTCCATAGTCATCATCTCTTCTTATTGCTCCTACCCAGGTCCAACCGAAATGCTTGACCATCTCTGCGAGTGCTCTGCTCTGATAGTAATCGCTGGGAATAGTGCGCAGAAAGGATGGATATTTACTTTTGTCACTTAAACAGTGGCAGGTGGCATAGTGACTGATCTACAACAGAATGACATATACATTTCTAATTACGCTTCATTTTGACATTTGTGAACTTTCAACTTAGATAACACCACTTAATAGTAAATGTGAATTATAACATCCATTTATATATATATATATATATATATATATATATATATATATATATATATATATATATATATATATATATATAGACCTTTATATAAATAAATATATAGACCCTCTTATATAAATAAATATATATACCCTTTTTGCAATACAACTCGTCACAGAATTGAATTATAAGAAATGCAACAGTCTTACCATGGGAATGCTGAAAGGTCCAATACTACTTGCTATAGCCATGGAGGCTGAGGAGTAAGTGTCTCCGATTATGGTTTGCACCTGGGCTGGATTCGTGCAGGGCTCATTCAGTACTGTCTTCTCATTTCCATTAATAAGTGCCATGACCATTTTAACTGCTATTGCTGTAGATGTGCAGGAGTCATATATCTTGTAGCCCAGTGAGACGCCAGGCAATAATGAGGAACTGTTGTTAATTTCTTCTGTTGCAAAAATCAAGGACTGAGAATATTGCAGGGCTCTGAAATTAAGACTACACATCAAGAGTACAATTAAATAAATCCAGAAATCATGGTATATTACTAATGTGTATGGAAGGCTCAAGAGGTTTATTTTCTCTTGCTGCTTACCTCCTGCATTCTGGTAGACGTGGCTTAACCAAATAGGATAAGTCTTGAATATCCCAACTGGTATGAAAAGGAAAAATCCCTCCAACTATGATATCACCATCTTTTGAAAATTGTGGATATACAGACTCTCCCTGCAGGCTACATTTCTCATTAGCCCCAGAAAAGTTGATGATGGCCATAACCATCTGCAAAAGTGTAAAAAGAGATTCCATTCACCTGCACAGCAGTTGAGTACAGAGTACAGTGTGTCAGGTCTGTTGTTTCACCTGATTGGACATGAAGCATTTGTTATTTATATAGACAGAAAGGCAAATCCTCAGCAATATGATTGCACAGGTGGGCCGCAGGAGGTGTGACTTTCATGTGGTAGCTGCATTAAAGGAGCCTTTTGTCTTATATGGCATGCATAGTGGTTGTATGTGTCTTTATAATTATAAAAAATATAAATTCAGCTTTTACATGTAGATTACCAAAATTCAAAATCGGCATAAATAAAAAAAATTACATTTGTCAGTTTCAACATATGTTGAAATGTTGTCTTTGTAATATTTTATTTAATCAATAAAACTGTAAGACAGCATACAAGTTATGGTTCCTGCTTGGAAGTCTTGTATATTGTGCTTACTGTGTCTTGTATCTTTATTTCAGAACTGCTGCTAAATGGCATAAATGTTAAATAGGAACTACCGCAGTCCCATCATCCAATAAAAAATGTAAATATAGGTATTTGGCTCTGAGTCTCTGGGTCCATTGGTTCCTTAGGGTTATGCAGGTTATGCAAGTTATGCAGGATGTTATCCATATATAGGGTCTAATTGTTCAATTGTTCTTTTTATAAATGTTAATTGCAAAATCTAGAAAATGTAATCACTTACTAAATCTTATGGTGTAGGACTGTATTTGATAGTAATGTTTGTTGCCCACACTATGGCTATTACCATATTTGTTTTTCTTTGTGGGTAAAGCTTGTCTGATTTGAAAATTAGTAACCTTTTGCTAACCCTAACCCTATCCCTAGGTTCATGAAGAAAAACTTCCCCTTGCTGGGCCAAACTGCCCCTTGCTCATGAAAGTTTATTTAGCTTAAAAAGTACTGGTCCAAGTGAAAAACTTTTAGCAGTTTTTATTTTTCATTACTACACAACTAATGCAAAACATATATGTTTCAACAGCTTTGACAACTTAAACTGATTAACAAATATATTGTGTGACTCAGAAATGCACATTGTTCATTTTTTCATACTTTAATGAAAGATACTTCACATGACAACTAATTTAATTGTTTATGAGATTTTGTCCGTTTTTTCCTAGGTTCAGTGGCTACATATCAACAGGCATTTACTGCAAAATTACATCAAAATAACAAGTAATATCAAAAAGTCTAAAAGGTTAACCTTTATATGGTTATATTAATTAACTATATTCATCACTAGCTCACTTAACTGGCACTTTTCCCATCATTTGTTTCTTAGTGTTCTGTTCTGGTTTCAATATGATGATATAACACTTCGGGAGAAAGATACAGAATAACAGTCCAAAGCTTGAGGCCAGAATGGCAAATATCTCCACAGCTACAGTGAACTTTCCAGGAGAGCTGACATAAGCGGGGATAAATGTGATCCACACTGCACAGAATATAAGCATGCTGAAAGTGATGAACTTGGCTTCATTAAACTTATCCGGCAGCTTTCGAGCCAAAAAAGCTAAAACAAAACAGAAAAGAGCCAGTAGTCCTATATAACCCAGCACAGCCCAGAAACCTACTGCTGAACCCAAATGACATTCTAGAATAATCTTTTCTTTGTAAAGATTTAGGTTTTTAAAAGGGAAAGGAGGAGATGTTGTTAACCAAACTACACAAATAAGAACCTGTATGAGAGTGAAGGCAAGAACACTGAGTCTCTGTTGTAGAGGTCCAAACCATTTCATAACATTACTGCCTGGAAGTGTAGCTCTGAAGGCCATTAACACCACTATTGTTTTCCCCAGAACACAGGAGATGCAGAGGACGAAGGTGATCCCAAATGCTGTGTGACGCAGCACACAGGACCACTCAGAGGGTCGACCAATGAAAGTAAGTGAACAGAGAAAGCACAAAGTCAGCGAGAAGAGCAGCAGGAAGCTGAGCTCTGAGTTATTAGCTTTGACTATTGGAGTATTTTTATATCTGAAAAATATGATCGCTATTATTATTGTTATAAAAGTGCCAAAAATAGAAACAGCAGTCAGCAAAATCCCCATAGTTTCTTCATAGGATAGGAATTCAATTAGCTTCTTTACACATTCATCCCTGCGTGGATTTGACCAGTAGTCTTCATAGCATTGTTCACATTTAATTGAATCTGACAGAGCAAGAAAGAACAAACAGAAGCAGTCATAAAAGCAGAATTAGCTCTTCAGGAAAATAATATGAATATATTGATAAATATTTGGATTTTAAATAATTTAGGTAGTTCATATAGTTATCAATGTGTGATTTTTTTTTGGTGATTTGAAGATTACAGACAATATTTTACATTTGATTCTTTTTTCTCATATATGTACCTGTCATGTTACTGATCTCTCCTTCAGCACACGGTATACAATCAAAACAGCAGATAGGCTTTCCTTTCTGTACAGCCTTCCTGGTGCCTGGAGGACAGCTCTCACTGCACACAGACACCGGAACCTATAATCAACGAAAATATTCACTTACCTAAAAATGTCCACAGTATGCTTTTACTGAGCTTTTTTTATTTACTTACCAGACTTCTATTTTGTGCCCACACAATAGAAGCTGTGTTCACCGATAAACGATTGTGAGCGGGAAATGAGGAATCATACAAACCAACAGTGACAAATTCATTTAGATTTTCTTCATTTGTCTGCCAGTTTATTATATCATATTTTGCAGGAGGATCACCATTTTTATCAAAAAAAACTTCTTCACCATCTTTGGTTTTGAAACGCACTTTTTTAAGATGTTCTAGAAACTTACAAAATAGATAAACATTCATGTGTTTAGAAATGTTGTATTATTTGTAGTGAATATACAAATTGACATGTTTTTCTCATTATTAAAATTAGTGCTATATGTGTGTGCAAAGTTCTATGGACAAATCCATGCTAAATGAAAATCCAATGCTTAACTCACAGTCAAAGGATCAGGCTGCTTCTTTGAAGGGCATGTCTTTGTGCAGCCCAGAAGGCCATGTAGGGTGTGGGCAACAGCGTATACTCCTTTGTACACATTACTGAAAATAGGCATGGTTGACATGTCGGTGAATGTGTTTTCCACATCAGACAGTTTCTCTTCACCTGAGCACACTGTTGTATTCTCAGAGTCGGTCTGCATTGTATATGTACACTTAAACAGAGCTTCCCAGAATTTGGTGAAAACTTCACTGCCAGCAGATTTCAGTGGACGTATATCCAGAATAAAGTCCTTCAGACCCGTCACTGTTGTTTTGGGTATGGCTAGCCCTATGGCTCCCTGCAGTATGTTGTGCTTATCCAGTGCAGCCAGTACTGGATCAAAAATCCAGGCCTCAGTTCCCACCCACTGATATCCAGTTATGTTGTGTTCAGAAAACACCTTAAGCAATATTTCCCAATCCATGTCATCAAGAAATCCTACTATTACTCTAGTTGTAGAGCTTTTGATCTGATGAATTAATCTCAGCACTTTTTCTTGTGAGTAAGTTTTAAAAAATGTGAGTGAATATTCTAGACAGATGCCTAGTTGTTCTGCAGCTTCTGTAAAAGCAGCCATTCCGCTGTTTCCGTAGTCATCATCTCTTCTTATTGCTCCTACCCAGGTCCAACCGAAATGCTTGACCATCTCTGCGAGTGCTCTGCTCTGATAGTAATCGCTGGGAATAGTGCGCAGAAAGGATGGATATTTACTTTTGTCACTTAAACAGTGGCAGGTGGCATAGTGACTGATCTACAACAGAATGACATATACATTTCTAATTACGCTTCATTTTGACATTTGTGAACTTTCAACTTAGATAACACCACTTAATATTAAATGTGAATCATAAAAGAAATGTAGACATTTTTTGCAATACAACTCGTCACAGTATTGAATTATAAGAAATGCAAAAGTCTTACCATGGGAATGCTGAATGGTCCAATACTACTTGCTATAGCCATGGAGGCTGAGGAGTAAGTGTCTCCGATTATGGTTTGCACCTGGGCTGGTTTTATGCAGGACTCATTCAGTACTGTCTTCTCATTTCCATTAACAAGTGCCATGACCATTTTAACTGCTATTGCTGTAGATCTGCAGGTGTCATATATCTTGTAGCCCAGTGAGACACCAGGCAATAATGAGGAACTGTTGTTAATTTCTTCTGTTGCAAAAATCAAGGACTGCGAATACTGGAAGCCTTTGAAATCAAGACTGCACAGTACAAATTTAGAAACAAATGTGCATATTATTTTAGTATAAAATCAGTACTAGTATGTAAATCATTTTGCTTATTTTTGCTCCTTACCTTCTGCATTCTGGTAGATGTGGCCTGACCAAATAGGACAAGTCTTGTACATCCCAACTGCTATGAAAGGGAAAAATCCCTCCAATTATAATATCACCATCCTTTGAAAGTTGTGGGTATTCAGACTCTCCCTGCAGGCTACAGGTTTCGTTGGCCCCAGAGAAACTGATGATGGCCGTAACCACCTGCAAAAGAGTAAAAACAGAATCCATTCACCTTTAAGAATCCATTCACGTTTAAGTACAGGTAATGATTGTGTGTGCCAGATCTTTTCTTTCATGTGGCTAAACAACACAGATTTGTGGTATTTATACAGATGAATAGGCAAATCGTCAGCGATAATATTACGCTGGTGGCCCACAGTCAGGAGGCGTGACTTCCAGGTGTTAGTAACATCGATGTCAAAAGTGACGTCATTATTTCTTATGACGTGCTCTGTAACTTTTTATTTTTTGTATTTTTTGTTTCTTTTTCCATGCAGTTTTTGTTTTTTCAAAACCATATATTTTTGTGTTTATCTTGTCATTATAGAAATGTTTTTTGTAAATTTACACTGCAATTTAAAATCCTACTATAATCATAAAAACAGTCTTATCATATAGAGACATATCATTGCTTTCTTACAATGTATTGTTTTTAAATTAATCAAATTTCGTTTACTTTTTTAAAAAAAATATGCCCTTTTGAAGTTTTAAGATTTTGATTTCATTCATCTAGTATCTTATGGACATTGAAAGTCTTTACTTGGTATCTGAAGTACTTTATCCACTGGCAAGTTTCACCTTTGACCATCCACATGAATGGGTCAGTTGATTATGTTCTCAAAAGGCTTTAAAACTAAACAATAACAATGGTGGGGTCCAATTTAGTGTTTTTGATTTATTAAATTATTAAGCTTTTCTGTAATGTTGAGGGCAATAACATGTTTTTTCTCTGTGTAAATATGATGAGTACTTCTACTGTAGTTGGATCTTGACTTGTGAATGCATCTGTTATAAAGCTTTATCAGTGCTCTTTATGAGTTATCAGGTCATTATGACTTTGGAAAGTTTTGCATTTGCATTCTGCCTTATATGCTCATTCACAATTTATGTATGAACATTTACAGGGGAGCTATTGTGCTATTGGAACTAGTCAAACAGTGGTTTGAACAGTGTTCACATTTCCAAGAAGTTCTTGCAATTCTCTGTCACAGTGGTATCCTAAGTATAACTGAAAAGGCCAAATATAGAAAACAGAGAAATTCCAGTTACAGATTGACTTGTCTTTGGCTGGTTGATGGAGGATCGTGGCGTCACACAACCAAGATACAGAGAGCTGCACCTGCTAGAGTTTGCCAATGGAGCTAGCCAGGCGAGGTGGTAAATAGTTGAAAGCAATCTTGTGAAAATGAAAGCAATGTCGTTAGGCTCTGGGATGTATATGAGGCCTTTTGACAATGCAAATAAAAAGCTAATGCTGATCCAGCAGAGAATTGCAAAGGAGAAGCTATTGTTAGGAGTCGCGCTACGTGGTTTAATGTGGCAAGCTTATACCCTTTATGCAGTGAAACTTATGGCTCAAGGCATTTCTCAACACTCTGTCTCTCGAGTGTCTGCAGCGCTATATTAGCCTTTTTTATAAGCAGCCATTGGAGAGCCAGAAAATGGGCTCACCTTAGGACTTTTCTGTCATTCTGCCACATCACCGAAAATGGAATTAAAGAGAGAAAAGTGACAAGTCTAAGCGACCACCCATATCCCATTTGACTTGATCTGTCAGTGAAGCGAGCTAGAGCCAGCCTTAGCGTAAAATGAGGGTTTTACATGCACATGTCTTACATCTTAAACCCATCAAAGAGACCTATGTGGTTTGCAGGCTGGCTAAATGACAAAGGCTGTGGTTACACTCTCAAGGGGGTCAACTGCCATGACCTGATGAATATGGTGTTCTTTCTTCTTCAAATTGGAGTACTGGAGTACTCAGCACTCTATTAGTGCCAGTTGTAAAGTAGTGGAACTCTGGAGACCAGCATCATAAAAAGCTGCATGCATCAACAAAAAGGGCAGTATGGAGGTCATCAAAAGTGAAAGTCAGAGTCTTTAAGCTGTACTGAGCAAGTAGGAAGTGGAAGAGCATGTAAGAAGGACTGCACATACACTGACCAATACCACATCAACACTAGTATTGATCCATCATCCAGCTGTGGCCATAGTGGCTGCTGCTGAAGATATGGCTGAATGTGGAGCACAGTCTAAAAGAAATGGCAGTAGGGGGCGTTGTTGAACCACATTGTAGGCCATCAGCAGGACTGATTGAATAAGTTGGGAGAAACAAAAGCATTTAGCAAATTTAGGTGGACCATTGTGACCTTAAAGTCCTTAAAATCTTAAGTCCTACTCTGGATGCCTGAGACCCACATAACAGGGTGGTTGCTTACATGGCAGGGTCAACTTGAGGTCAGCAGTTGTACACATGCTGCTAAATATCCAGGAAGTGTTTAAAAGATAACCACTGTAATATTTAAATCAGACATGTTTTTCTGTGTATTATGTGTCTTACATCTTAGTATCAAAACTGCTGCTAAATGCCATATAGGTAAAAGCTTTTTGCACTACGCTTGGCTTGACTATAGCCCTAGATTGTACTGACATTGTCATTACCTATTTCGCTTTTGCAATCTCGCAAATGAGTCACATCTGCAGACCCAAATAATGCTGTTATTTTAGTAATTAGTAAATTCCAGTCTTCCCCTGGTCAGCCCTGATAGTCGGACAGTAGTGAAAGACTTTTTAATCACCACTTTTCAAAGACCCATTGTTTTGTAAATTAAATACTATAAAAAATTATTTTAAAAATTCTGAATTCTAAACGAGAATAAAGCTGTGCTAGAAACCACTGATATCTCTCGCTTACTTATCTGGCACTTTTCCCATAATTTGCTTTTTAGTGTTCTTTTCTGGTTTAAAAAATTAACATGTAACATTTTGGAAGAAAAATGCAGAATAACAAACCAAAGCTAAAATGGCAAATATCTCCACAGCTACAGTGAACTTTCCAGGAGAGCTGACATAAGCTGGGACAAAGGTGATCCAAACTGCACAGAATATGAGCATGCTGAATGTGATGAACTTAGCTTCGTTAAAGTTATCAGGCAGCTTATGTGCTAGAAAAGCTAAAACAAAACACAAAAGGGCCAACAGTCCTATGTAACCCAACACAGCCCAGAAACCTATTGCTGAACCTAAATAACATTCTAGAATAATCTTTTCTTTGTAGTGCTTTAGGTTTTTTAAGGGGAAAGGAGAGGACAGTAGTGAAAGACTTTTTAATCACCACTTTCCAAAGACCCATTGTTTTGTAATTTAGTTGAGAGGATGTCAAGCAATGAAATAATAAAAGTATAACTCCCAAATAATGTTCTTAATTCCTCGTTTAGTTCTTCTGCTACAGATCACTTATCTGGTAAAATGACCAAATGTATTTAGGTGGCTTCTCCGGTGTTACCCAGTCTACTCTCAGGTTGTTCTTTTTTAATGTTATTTCATTGTCATTTTTATATTAATTCATTTTTTGGGAGAAAAATCTGTGCCACTTGAAAAATGCATAGAAACAACTGAAATCACAAGTGTAATCCATACCATTCATATGACTATGTGACGTCAAGGGAGTTAAATTCATGTTAGTGACATGGCTTCTGTTTCTTTTAGCCCATTAGCCTCTCCTAATTAATATGGCAGAAAGGCTTATTTGGACATTTCTCTAGTTATACCGCATGATAAAATAGCTAAAGAATGAGCACCCCATTATAGTTGAACTTTGCATGCACCATGTGTTTTAGTAATCTCTGATCAGTAAGGATGGATTGTGATCCAAAATGAACCATGAAGTGTGCAGTTGGACAGTGGTTATATTTCATTGTGGCATTCCACACTGTCTGAAATACAATCATAGTATTGGGTTTTGTAATAAATACTTAGTTGGGGCTTTTTGATGGCCTAAATATGGATTTAATATAACTAGCTTGTCTGCCAAAGGTAATTTTAACCCTGCTGGCCCGAAGAGAGTTTAAAAAGCTTCTGAGCATCAAAAAAAACTGTTATAATATATTTGTGTTCAATTCTTGTGTGCTTTTAAAACACGTAAAATAAACCTTGCCTTTAACCTGTCCTCAAGATTATCCAAAACATACATTCAGTTAAACATCAATTCAAATGTTAGGTTCCATCTATATTCACAAAAATAAATAAATACCAGAATTTGACAAATTCAATTTTTTTTGGTATTGTCATTTATTTTTTTATTTTTGGTAGCTACATAATAATGGAGGATAAAGAAAAAAATTTAAATACTATAAAAAATTATTTCAAAAATTCTGAATTCTAAACGAGAATAAAGCTGTGCTAGAAACCACTGAAACCTCTGGCTTACTTATCTGGCACTTTTCCCATAATTTGCTTTTTAGTGTTCTTTTCTGGTTTGAAAATTATTATGTAACATTTTGGAAGAAAAATGCAGAATAACAAACCAAAGCTGGAAGCTAAAATGGCAAATATCTCTACAGCTACAGTGAACTTTCCAGGAGAGCTGACATAAGCTGGGACAAAGGTGATCCAAACTGCACAGAATATGAGCATGCTGAAAGTGATGAATTTAGCTTCGTTAAAGTTATCAGGCAGCTTCCGTGCTAGAAAAGCTAAAACAAAGCACAAAAGGGCCAACAGTCCTATGTAACCCAACACAGCCCAGAAGCCTATAGCTGAACCTAAATAACATTCCAGAATAATCTTTTCTTTGTAGTGCTTTAGGTTTTTTAAGGGAAAAGGAGGAGATGTTGTTAACCAAAGCACACAAATAAGAACCTGTATTAAAGTAAAAACAAGAACACTAAGTCTCTGCTGTAGAGGCCCAAACCATTTCATAGCATTACTGCCTGGAAGTGTAGCTCTGAAGGCCATTAACACCACTATTGTTTTTCCCAGAACACAGGAGATGCAGAGGACGAAGGTGATCCCAAATGCCGTGTGGCGCAGCATACAGGACCACTCAGAGGGCCGACCAATGAAAGTAAGCGAACAGAGAAAACATAGAGTCAGTGAGAAGAGCAGCAGGAAGCTCAGCTCTGAGTTGTTGGCTTTGACTATTGGAGTATTTTTATATTTAAAGAAGATAATTATTATTGTTATTGTCATGATAGCACCGATAATAGAAACAGTTGTCATCAAAATTCCCATACTTTCTTCATAGGAGAGGAATTCAGTTTCCTTCTTTACACATACATCCCTGCCTGGATTAGACCAGTAGTCTTCATAGCATTGTTCACATTTAATTGAATCTGTCAGAATGAAAAAAATAGCATTGAATATACAGTGGAAATAATATAATACAGTTGTAACATTTAATTAAATTATTGTTGTTACTGTTACACAATTCATTAAATTTACATTTACATTTACGGCATTTTGCAGACGCTCTTATCCAGAGCGACTTACAAAAGTGCTTAGTGTTGGTTAGAGTATGAATCTCTATCTAGTACAACAGGATTAAGTCCAAACCACTCTATACTCAAACACTGCCATAAACACAGGGCCAGTGCTGATACCTAGAAAAAAGACAATGCAATACCTAGCCAGACTGGAACACCTATTCATGTGACATTTAGAGGTAATGGTCACAAAACATACTACCAGTTTGATGGTACAAAAAGTGTCTTGTATTTCCCTTTTCTAAAATATGTACCTGTCATATTACTGATCTCTCCTTCTGCGCATGGTATACAATCAAAGCAGCAGATGGGCTTTCCTTTTTGTACAGCCTTCCTAGTGCCTGGAGAACAGCTCTCACTGCACACAGACACCGGAACCTATAACCAAGCAAAATATTCACTTGCCTAAAATGTCTGAGTTATGCTTTTATTGAGACCAAAATGCAACTTTCTTCTTTTTACTTACCAGACTTCTGTTTTGTGCCCACACAATAGAAGCTGTGTTTACCGCTAAACGATTGTGAGCGGGTAAAGAGGAGTCATAAAACCCAACAGTGACAAATGTGTGTTCTTCACTTGTCTGCCAGTTAATTATTTCATATTTTGCAGGAGGATCACCATTTTTATCAAAAAAAACTTCTTCACCATCTTTGGTTTTGAAGTGTACCCTTTTAAGATGTTCTAGAAACTTATGAAGAAGAACCAAATCTCTTTTAGTACTAAAATTAATCAGTAAGTGGTTTGTCATTTAAAGATATTTAAAAGATCAACATTTTTACTGATTTTTAATAAAAGTTTTATTTGCCTCCAAGTTTCTATTGTCTGAGTACTGTGCCTCTGTTCGAAACGAGACTTTAAACTTACCGTAAAAGGATCAGGATGCTTCAAAGAAGGACATGTTTTTGTGCAGTCAAGAAGGTTGTGTAGGGTGTGGGCAACAGCATATACTCCTTTATACACATTACTAAAAATGGGCATTAGGGACATATCCATGAATGTGTTTTGTACTTCATACAGTTTCTCTTTGCCTGTGCACATTTTCACATCTCTTGTAACATTCTGCATTGTATATGTACACTTAAACAGAGCCTCCCAGAATTCAGTAAAAATGGCACTGCCTGCAGATTTCAGTGGGTATATATCCAAAATGAAGTCTTTTAAATCTGTCACTGTTGTTTTAGGGATAGTTAGTCCTATGGCTCCTTGCAGTATTTTGTGCGTATCGAATGTGGCCAGTACTGGATCAAGAATCCAGGCTTCTGTTCCGACCCACTGATATCCAGTGATGTTGTGTTCAAAAAACACATGCAGCAGTGTCTCCAAGTCCCAGTTATCAAGAAATCCCACTATTACTCGAGAAGTAGAGCTCTTGATATGCTGGATTATTCTTAGCACTTTTTCTCGTGAGTAGGTTCTAAAAAATGGAAGAGAATATTCCAAACAAATTCCCAGCTTTTCTGCAGCTTCAGTAAATACAGCCATTCCACTGTTACCATAATCATCATCTCTTCTTATTGCTCCTACCCAGGTCCAACCAAAATGTTTCACCATCTCTGCGAGTGCTCTGCTCTGATAGTAATCGCTGGGAATAGTGCGCAGAAAGGAGGGATATTTCATTTTGTCACTAAGGCAGTTGCAGGTTGCGTAGTGACTGATCTAAAACAGATTCCCACATTTATATTAGCCATTATGTTTTATCATTTTTGTGCACTGTTAACTGAGATAACCAAGTAATATTAAAAGTTATATTAAAACTGAAAGTAGCGATATACATGATTAATAATAATTTTTAAAAATTCTCACAATGGGAATGTTGAAAGATCCAATGCTCTTGGCGATAGCCATTGACACTGAAGAGTATGTCTCACCGATTATGGCTTGGACCTGTGCTGGCTTAGTGCAGGGCTCATCCAGGAATGTCTCTTTATTTCCATTAACAAGTGCCATAGCTGTACTGACCCCCAAAACTGTGGAACTGCAAGAGTCAAAGATTTTGTAGCCCAGCGAAACACCAGGTAGTAATGATGAACTGTTGTTGATTTCCTCTATTGCAAAAATCAAGGACTGTGAGTACTGGAAGGCTCTGAAATCAAGACTGCAAAATATACATTGCACAGACATTATTTTAGCATGAAACCATGATGTATAATATGGACTTTAAAAAACAGTACTTTAGTATACTATACTTACATAAAACAGTTCAAGTCAATTTGTGAAATGCTCATTTTCTCATGTTGCTTACCTCTTGCATTTTATTGGATTAGGCTTGACAGTATAGTACAAGTCTGAGACTTCCCAACTGCTATGAAAAGGAAAAATCCCACCAACTATGATATCACCATCCTTTAAAAGTTGTGGGTTTACTGACTCTCCTTGGAGGCTACAAGTTTCATGAGCCCCAGAGAAATCGATGATGGCCATTACCACCCGCAAAAGAGTAAAAAGAGATTCCATACAGCTATTCAGCTATTAGGTACTGATTTTGATTTTGTGTGGCAGGCCTAATGTTTTGGCTGCTTGGACAAGAAGTTTGTGGTATTTATATAGATGGAAAGGCAAATCTTCTGTGGTAGTCTTAAACTAATTGGCCACGGCCAGAGGAGGTGTGACTTTCATGTTAACAGCAGTAATCTGAAGGGAGGCTTCATTGTTCTTTTACTGGTTATGTTTTACTTGGTTCTGTTTCTGGCCAGCTATTTAATTTGGGTAATTCTTCTGTATTTTATGAGCTGTTTTGTTGGATGCACACTTACATTAGATTGTGCACTGTCCAGTGAGGCTGTGGCTGTTCAAGAGAGCACCACACCTCCAGAAAGTTATATAAAAGGTGACTGCTATTATTTAACAATGGTAACACCAGAATCACTTTGTCTCACCAATTATGTTACACATAACAAGGTATTTGTCTTGGGGATTGCACACATGTATGCCATTCCACTGTTACAATATTGTTCTTATTGCCATTTTCAGGTCCAACCTAAGTGATGGTAAAATAATGAGGGCTATTTTCTTTTATCTGTCTTTTTATACTGAATGACTAATCAGATTCACATAGGTGTTAGTCATCATGCTCACCTATGATTTTGTTTTACGAGTTGTGGCTTGCATGAGCATTGAATGCTCATTCAAGTCTGAGTTGTGATCGTTAACTCGTACCATGGCCATTCGTGTCCCCAAAATAATACAACTATGACAACAGGCTTGAGTTCCTGCAGTGTAGATAAGGCTTCTACTTCTAGGCAGATTCTACTTCTAGGCAAAATAGAATGTGCCTTCTGAAGCCTCTTTGGGCAGGAGGGAGTAAACAATGTCAGGCTCAGAAAGAGCCGAGAGGAGATTGCAAAATGATAAGGATTAGGCAGGAAACACAGCAAGGCCTAGGGAAAAGCAAGTGTCTGCACGTCATTCACATCTTAAATGTTTCATTTCAATTTAGTTATGGTGGTGTACATGTTAAATGGTAAGGGAAAATTGCAACCTAATTGTGTCACTGTCCAAATACTTATGGACTTGAGTGTGTCAGTTAGGGGGTATACATTCATCTCTAAACATTTCTATGTCAAATTCAAACCAATAAGTCAATAATAATAAATCAGTACTTAAATGCAACTTTTTGTTTACAGTGTTCCAACATCTAGTGTAAAGCCTTCACAGATCAGTAGAAGCTGCATCAAAGGTGTATAAATGAGTAAGTGTCTTCAAACCTTTGGACTTATAGAGTAAATGAATGAATTTTGCTTTTGCTGCAAGAGGATCAAATTCCTACATTTCCACTATAGACATTTGCTCATTAAGAGGGAATTTACTGCTCCAAAGGGGACTTTTTCCATTTTTTTCCGCTACTGTCTGAATGAGGCCCATTGTGCATTGATAAAATTCATATAATAATTAGTCTGATTTTGGATGCATGTTTATGGTGTTCTTTAAGACCACACATTTTTTGGAGACTGGATTAGCAGTACCTTTGGAAGCTGGCTCCTCTAGTCCTGCAGCTTGAGATCCTAATCCCCTTTTGCACTGCAGTGTTCCAGTTTATCTGTTGGTGACTGCCCATATATCCATTTAAGAACTAGTTTAGAACTACTGATATAGCAAAATGTCTTTTTAAAAACCTAAACTAAGCACTTCTTTAATAAGCACGTGCTTAATAAAAGGATAACCAGGAAAATGCTTCCCCCCACCCCCAATAAGGTTACCATATTTAGGGTTTTCACTATCATGTTAGAAATTACCAACTGTGGTCAAAAGTGGAGAATGAATGAAAAAGCTCATGAAGTTGTCTTATAACTTTATCTGTAAACTAGGAAGAGACAAGGAACTTGCAGTGGCCGAATTATGCAGATATGTTCCTGCTGAGTAAACAAAGATGAGAAAACAAACTTTATAAAAAATGTTTATGTAGCCTGAAAAAAGTACTGGGTTAGCAAATATGAGTAAGCGCTTGGTTTAATGCAGTAAAGAGGCTATTTAACACAAACTGTATTATGAAATTATTTGATAGTATTTTTTGTTACTACTACTGCTAATAGTACTAATATGAAAATGTAGTATTTTTTTATTACTACATTAAAATATAGTTGTATAGTTATGTAATTATTACTTGCCAGATGGTGATCACATATTGTTTGCAACATTATGTTTTCTGGAGAATGAGGGGAAAAGAGTTAATAAAACATAAATCAAAAGTATAAAATGTAGATTTTGACAGCAAACACCTCCAAAGCATTTAATGCTTGTAAAAAAAACACACAAAGCTATTGTATAAAGTAGTTTTTAATGTATGACGAGGTTTAAAATATCATTTTGGCCTTAAACATATTTTTAAAGTACAATCTTTGTAGATTTGACACTTTGTCAGATTAACCACTATTACCATTATGACCATTACATATAAAAACTCATTAGCCACATGTAGATTCTTGTATTCTTGAATATGAAATTAAATTGTATCTGTAGTGTGAGAGATGCACATACATGATTTAAATACTTGTATTTATTTTTGTGCCTGATCTTTTTCCTTGAATAAGACTGTCAATAATTAATTACCTGTTTAAAATATTGAATTTCCTGGGGGCTCGTCACTGTAGATATACAACCTACAACCATCATTATAAAATACACAAAACTTCACAAAATTTTAATGATTGCATTATCCATTTATTATATTATAAGATTATTTTTTTTAAATATTAGCTTATTAAGTTAAGCTCACTTAACTGGCACCTTTCCCATCATTTGTTTTTTAGTGTTCTGTTCTGGTTTCAGTATAATTATATAACACTTTGGAAGAAAAATACAGAATAACAAACCAAAACTCGATGCCAAAATAGCAAATATCTCTACAGCCACAGTGAACTTTCCAGGAGAGCTGACATAAGCTGGGATGAAGGTGATCCAAACTGCACAGAATATGAGCATGCTGAATGTGATGAACTTGGCTTCATTAAACTTATCGGGCAGTTTGCGTGCTAGAAAAGCCAAAACAAAACATAGTAAAGCCAAGAGTCCTATATAACCCAGCACAGCCCAGAAACCTACTGCTGAACCCAACTGACATTCTAGAATGATTTTCTCCTTGTAGTACTTTAGGTTTTTAAAAGGAAAAGGAGGAGATGTTGTTAACCAAACTACACAAATAAGAACCTGTATGAGAGTGAAAGCAAGAACACTGAGTCTTTGCTGTGGAGGCCCAAACCATTTCATAACATTACTGCCTGGAAGTGTAGCTCTGAAGGCCATTAACACCACTATTGTTTTTCCCAGAACACAGGAGATGCAGAGGACGAAGGTGATCCCAAACGCTGTGTGACGCAGCACACAGGACCATTCAGAGGGCCGACCAATGAACGTAAGTGAACAGAGGAAACACAGAGCCAGTGAGAAGAGCAATAAGAAACTCAGCTCTGAATTGTTGGCTTTGACTATTGGGGTATTTTTATGTCTGAAGAATATTATCGCTATTGTTAATGTCATAAATGTACCAATAATTGAAACAGATATTAATAAAATTCCCATAGTTTCCTCATATGACAAGAATTCAATTTCCTTCTTTACGCATTCATCTCTGTGTTGATTGGACCAGTAGTCTTGGTAGCACTGTTCACATTTAATCGAGTCTGTTAGAGAAATACAAATAACATAAGTTGCAGAAGGACAGTAATTAAAAGAATGCATTACATATGCATTACATATAATGTTAACATTGCTTTCTGTCTCCTTAAACATATAGAACATATAGACATGAAACAGTTTACAGTTAATTATTTCAAATGAACTGTAATATGTTCCATTTACAACAGTAAACCAACAATACTTTATTTTTTTTCCACTTTTTTAAATTCTTATACCTGTTATATTACTGATCTCTCCTTCAGCACATGGTATACAGTCAAAGCAGCAAATAGGCTTTCCTTTCTGTACAGCCTTCCTGGTGCCTGGACGACAGCTCTCACTGCACACAGACACCGGTACCTGTTATCAAAATGTTCAAAACCTTTAATAACATAAAAAAGGACATTTCAAAAAGTAAGCCTACTTTCAGATTTACTTTTACCTGATCGGTATTTTGTGCCCACGCAATAGAGGACATTTTTACTGCTAATCGATTGTGAGCAGGAAAAGAAGAATCATAAAGTCCAACAGTGACAAACTCATGTTGATGTTCAATAGTTTGCCAATTTATTATTTCATATTTGGCTGCAGGATCACCATTTTTATCAAAGTAAACTTCTTCCCCATCTTTTGTTTTAAAGCGCACACTTTTGAGATGTTCTAGAAACTGACAGAAATAGAACAATTTAGAAAAGTTGCAACACTTAAAAGAGGTAAAATTACAGTATTTGAATTTTTTTTCTGAACAAAGATTTAAAAACTGTACATAAACAGACTTTGAACTTACAGTGAGAGGATCTGGCTGCTTCTTTGTGTGACATGTTTGCGTGCACCCAAGAAGTTTGTGTAGGGTGTGGGCGACAGCATATACTCCTTTATACACGCAACTGAAAATGGGCATCAGAGACATGTCTGTGAAGGTGTTGTCCATTTCAGACAGTTTCTCCTGTCCTGTGCACACTGTTGTATCTTTTGAGTCATTCTCCATTGTGTATTTACAATTAAACAGAGCCTCCCATAATTCAGTAAAAATGGCACTCCCTGCAGATTTCAGTGGATTTATATCCAGAATGAACTCCTCCAGACCTGTTACCTTTGTTTTAGGAATGGCTAGCCCTATGGCTCCTTGTAGTATTTTGTGCTTATCCAGTCTAGCTGCTGTTGAATCAGAGATCCATCCTTCAGTTCCCACCCACTGATATCCAGTAATGTTGTTTTCATGAAATACATGAAGCAAAACCTCCACATCCCAGTGAGTGACAAATAACACAATCACTCGAGAAGTTGAACTTTTGATCTGCTGAATTATTCTCAGCACTTTTTCTTGTGAGTAGGTAGTAAAAAATGGAAGTGAATATTCTAAACATATGCCCAGCTGTTCTGCAGCTTCAGTAAATGCAGCCATTCCATTGTTACCATAGTCATCATCTCTTCTTATTGCTCCGACCCAGGTCCAGCCAAAGTGCTTGACTATTTCTGCGAGTGCTCTGCTCTGGTAATAATCACTGGCAACAGTGCGCAAAAATGAAGGATATTTCCTTTTGTCACTGAGACACTCACAAGTAGCATAATGACTGATCTAAAACAAATTCACACAGGTATTACAGAGTTATTGCTCAGTCCTTTTGCCAGATATTAATTGCTTAGTTCAGGAATTATTTTACCTAATTGTCATATTTTTAAAAAATATTCATACCAGGGGAATGCTGAAGGGTCCAACACTCTTTGCAATAGCCATTGACACCGATGAGTATGTCTCGCCAATTATAGCTTGCACCTGTGCTGGCTTTGTGCAGTTCTCATCCAATGCTGAGTTCTCATTTCCATTAAGAAGTGCCATAGCCATTTTAACCCCCATTGCTGTGGAACTGCATGTGTCATAGATCTTATAGCCCAGTGAGACATCAGGGAGTAAAGAAGAACTGTTGTTGATCTCCTCTATTGCAAAGATCAAGGACTGCGAAAACTGTATGGTTCTGAAATCAACACTGTGTTAGAAAAAACAGTCATACATAGACATGTTCAGAATCACATCTACTTCTTTCTAATTTAAATCATAAATATTTTTTGTATCAATGAAGATCTCAGTTTGTCTTACCTCACGCAATTCAGTGGTGATGGCTTGCCCATATAAGACACATTTGTGATTTTCCAAGTCCTATGAAATGGAAAAATCCCTCCAACTATGATGTCACCATCCTTTGAAAGCTGTGGGTATACAGGATCTCCTTGTAGTCTACAGAAAGTCCCATTTGTTGTGGAAAAATTGATGATGGCCATTACCACATGCAATAGAATTAAAATAGACTCCATCCACCCATTCAACTACTTAGTAATGATTTTGATAGAGTGTATGCAGGGGCTAGTTTTGACTGGTTGGAAAGAAACAGTTTGTGATATTTATATAGATAGAAATTCAAATTCTCTAAGGTAATGCTGCCCCACAGGAGGTGTGACATGCAAATATGTGCAGCACTCATTTGAACAAAGAAGACCTTAATATTTTATTTTTCTGTAATATATTTAATATATATAGCTACTTTGTTGTATCATTTTGTACAGTTTGGTTAAAAACTTTATTTTTATACTTTTATTGATTCTGTTATGATACTGTCATTTTTTCATAACATAACGTAACTTGGTCGTTTATCTTTTGTCAGATTCCATAATGTCTAACCAATCTCTCTTTAAGAATGAAATAAGGCCAATTAGGTAAATGACCTCAATACGTTTTTCTAGCACCAGAAATGTACTACAACTAAATGATAGACAATCATTTGGCATTCTTTTTTTATTAGCTCAACTTACAATGGTGGATTTTGTTGTTCTACAAGTGCAGACTATGGTACCTTGTTCTTCTGTGTTCAGAACCCCCAAAAGACCACCACAGCGCAGGTATTATTTTGGTGGTGGATCATACTCAGCACTGCATTGACACTGATGTGTTAGCGATGTGTTTGTGTGTGTTGAACTCATACGAGTGGATCAGACACATCAGTGCTGCTGGACTTCTTAAACAGTGTCCCCTGACTGTCCACTATATTGGACACTCATAGCTTGCTGAGCCACCTTGTAGATGTAAAGTCTGTAAATAACTCATCTGTTGCTGCACAGTTTGTGTTCTCTAGTCTTTTATCAGTGGTCAGAAGACACTGCCCACAGGACACTGTTGGCTGGATATTTCTGGTCTGTGGACTATTCTCATTCAAGCATTGTACACAGGTGGTGTAGTGGTTAGCACTGTCGCCAACAGCAAGACGAACCGGGTTAGGTTCCCAGTCTGGGCCATTAGTGTGGAGTTTTTTTGTTTTCTCCATGCTTGAGTGGGTTTCATCCGTGTACTCCAGTTTTTTCCATGTCCATGGTGTACCCAGCCTTTGTCAGATGACGCTGGAATTAGCTCCAGCCCCCCTGTGACCCTGACTAGCGGGATGAAGTTGAAGATAATGGATGGATGGATGGATTTTATCTGCAAATAATACTGAATTACCACTAGTAAAAGCTTGGAGAGGTTTAATTAAACACACTGACATATGGAAAATCGCTACTTCAAAGCGCCAGGGAATCAGCCCAGGATGTTTTAATGAAAGCGTGTTTAATAGTAAACAACAAGTAAATAGTTAAATAGTCAAGAAAATAGTAAACACGGGAGCAACACTCAGTATGTTTACTAACAGATTATGCAAAAAATTAATTCATAATGCCAGGCAAGTATATATACAAACATAATAAAAGTAAACAGATGAGTTGATTAAGTATTCTGGGGATGACCACAGTTCATGATTGGTGGGGAGTGCTGAATCCAGGGTATATTGTAATGCCTAGATTCTGTGGAGGAAGTAGAAGAGCACGGAGGCTGGAACATTCCCCTCCCGGTTTGGGGTTAGTAGGCAGTTTGGGTGGCGTTATTCAGCCAAGGTCTGCGAGTGTAGCATTTAGGGCTGATTATGCAACAGCACCAACTACGATCCCAAAGTGCACTTGTCTGCTGCTGCTGTCATTGCGGCACCATCTGGTGGTCTTGAGACCATAGACAGGTTGGTGCCTGTTCCCATTGCCCCTGTGGATGTCGCTGCAGGTTCGCCTGCCTCTTTGGATGTCGCTGCAGGTCTGCCTGCCTCCATGGATGTTGGCACAGGTCTGCCTGCTTCCATGGATGTCACTACAGGTGACAGGACGTCACTAGTAGGCAGTATATGTTATTTAGCCAAGGTCTGCCGGTGAAGCAGAGAGGGCTGATGACGCCCCAGCACCTGGTGGCCGCTGTCATCGTGGCGCCATCTGATCCTGTGGATGACTCTGCAGGTCCCCTTGCCTTTGTGGACTTCTTCTTTCGCATCATCAGATGGCCAATTCAGTGCTGTGCAGCCATGCCCTCATCTCTAGTCCTAAGTGCTTATGTGCTCGGCGGTCTGTTCTGGGCTTTTTTTGCCAGGGTAAGTGTAGTTGCATCCCATTGCAGACTGGCCGGTTTGATTCCAGCAAGGCAGGTTGAACACAGAGGTGGCTTTCAGACAACCAGTTACTATCCAGAGGGCACTGTTAATGGCAGTATCTACCATGTTCACAGGCTCAGTACTCAGCTATGGGCTGGACAAGAGCTTGCGTGGATTTGTAAAGAGTCTGGAGGGAGGCTCCCCAAGTAGAACCCGCAAGAGGCCGGATGAGCAAGACCCTTTTTATCACTTTGGCCTTCACTTCATCCAGGTGTTGCTTATAGAACAGTGTCCGGTCCAAGTGTATTCTGAGGTACTTATGGGCTTGCTGGAACTCCAGGTGGTTGTTTCCAACATACCAGTCCAGTTCCCTTCTTGTTTCCTGACTGTTGAGACATGCTGCAGACACTGTCTTGCCCACACTGAGCTGAAGGTAGTCGGCCAAGATGCCCATGCCTCAGTTGAGACCATCTTCCATCGCCTTCCATTGTGGGGCGTCGAAGCCAAGTCGTTCGCATATCCGTACTTGGTAGATGTTGTATCCGGAAGGTCATGAATATAGATGTTCAACAACATTGGTGAGAGGATGTAGCCTTGCAGCACACCGTTTTCAGTCTACATAGCCTGCTGATCTGGCCATCATTGGTCTGTACAATGCAGCTACGGTTGGATAGCATCTCCTAAATGAACCTCACCATGGACAGATCAGGGAATGCCCTCAACAGCTTCAGATGTAGTTCACGGTGCCACACAGTGTCATAGGCAACTGTCAGGTCCAGGAATACTACTTCAGCTTTCTCATTATCCTGAAAGCTGTCTTCGATGTTCTGGGTGAGTAGGGTTACCTGATTCACTGTTGACCTGCCTCGGCGAAAGCCTGCTTGTTCCAGTGGCAGTTGTGGGCCTCTCCAGGATCTTATATGGGACACAGAGCAGAGAGATGGGCCTGTGGGACTTCGATGAGTTTGTTCGGCTTTAGCAAGCTTTAGCAAGTCTATGACTGAAGCGTGATGCCAGGTCTTTGGGAGCTTGGATCTCTGGAAGCATGCTGAGAAGAACAAGCATAACCAACAGTATGTTCTATCAATTGGATGTATGACAAACTCTGGGTGGATATTATCTGGACCTAGTGACCTGCCTGGCTTCAGTTTGCTGATTGCTACTGTTACAACCCCTGATTATTTTTTAGGTCTGTTGGTGGCCATGTTGTTGGGTGTTTTTCTTTGTGTGCAGGTCCCTGACTGACCACTAGGGGTCACATTGCAATATAAAAAATCATCAAGCTACAGCTACAGCTTTGTTACATTCTGTAAAATCTCTGTTGGACGTAGGGGACGGGTGGCTTTTGTTTATCTACCCTTTTCTCCTGTTTTGTGGTAGGGTGTTAGGGGGAGTTTTGTATATTTTTATTTGCTTTGTTTTCATGTTAGTTTGTTTTCTTTCTTTAGTTGTTTTGTTAGTTGTTTTGGCATTCGCCCGTCCCTGAAGCCAGTGTCCCATTTATCACTCATTTGTTGACAATAAACTTGCACTTTTCTGGTTTAAACAGTGTCCGGTGTTTGGTCTGGTAAAGGTCAGGGGAGGGAACCCACTCAATTTCTATTATGGCCTGACCCTAGACCAGGTCGTAACACTACTCTTAGTTTGGCTGTTGTGAAGTCTCCTGAGAGGTTGGCATCGGCACTGGCTGCCCTGGAGAAAGACGATACCTCACGCGAGGTTAGTCGTATGAAGTTTTTATCTACATTTGAGAAGGAGCTGAGAAGCAATGGCATCTGCAGTTACTGGGCACCTGCGAAGTGTTGTTTTTCTCCATGAGAGAAGATTGATGGTTTGCCACGCCTTCCGGCTAGAGTGGGTGAAGCTTGAGGTTGTCGTCAGAAACCCGATGTGTCTTTAGCAGGAGAACAATTGCCACTTTGTTGGACTCAGCGAGGTATCTAATAACTTTGGCGGTAAGTCCCTCAACGTTGAGTTGGAGCACTGACAGGCCTTGGTTTTCAACAGTGGGGATGTATACTTGTCCTGAAAAGAATGTTCTCTGCCTTGGTCTTGACATTGGCTTGTACCTTGGTACAGGTCTTGCCCCTTTTCTCACCACTCGCAGGGAAAGCCACGTGGAAGCTGCTGTCTACTGCCCCGCCTTTGTGAACATTGCTGAAGGTCGTCCTGCCTCCGTGGATGTTGCTGCAGGTCCACCTGCCGCCATGGTTGTCACTGCAGGCTCACACCCTGCATCCAAGGGCGTTGGTACAGCTCTGCCTGTTTCACCTATGGACTTATCTTGGCTCCTGTTCTTGTTCCCCACAGATCCTCTTCTGTTCCTTCTCCCTGGACCATTCCTGCTGCTTGTCATATACCATGATCTCTTCCTGCTCCTGTTTCTCACCCTGTTCCTGTCCTATCCCCTGTTCCTGGTATTATGCTCGTCACATTTACTGTGTATGTCTCTGTTCCTGCTCTTTTCCATGCGGTTAGTAATGGCACATGTGCCAGCAGTGCAGGAAACGTGACAACCAAGGTCAACCCCTCCCGGTTTGGGGTTAGTAGGCAGTTTGGGTTGTGTTATTCAGCCAAGCTCTGCGGGTGTAGCAAAAAGGGTTCATGATACCACAGCTCCGCCTGGGGTCCTGGAGAGCACCTGCATGGTGGCCACTGTCATAGTGGCACCACTTGGTGGTCTGGAGACCACAGGCAAGTTGGTGCCTGCCTCTGTGAACGTTGCTTCAGGTGTGCCACTTGCAGCAACATCCTCCGTGGATGGTGCTGCATGTACTCCTATATCCTTGAATGTTGCTGCAGGTACGCCTGCCTCAATGTACGTCACTGCAGGTCCACCTGTCTACGTAGACATCACCCAAGGACATCGCAGCAAGTCTGGCTGCCGCTGTGGACGTTGCTGCAGGTCCACCTGCCTGTACCCAAAGTCTCACCTGTTCTTGCACCTTGGCTGCTCCGGCTGCTCTTTCTATTCCTTGCTCCTGTTTCTTACTTTGTTTCTGCTCTTGTTTCTCGCTGTGTCCTTCTCCTGTTCCTCACTCTGTTCCTGCTCTTGTGTCTTGCCCTGTTCCTAATCCATGCACTGACGCTGCTCCTATTTCTAACCCTATTTCTGTGCCTGTCCTGTCCCCTGTACCAGGTTTTGTGTTCTTCCCTGTTACTGTGTATGTCTCTGTTCCTGCAGAGGTGGTTATGGAGGGCACACACAACCAAGGTCAACCCGTAGTGGCAAAGGAAAATGTGTGGGGTAGGGTTAGTTGGCAGTTCGGGTGGCGTTATTCAGCTAAGCTCTGTGGGTGTAGCAGATAGGGTTAATGATGCCACAACTTCATCTGGGGTCATGGAGAGCACCTGCATGGGGGCCGCTTTCATCGTAACATCATTTGGTGGTCTGGAGACCATAGGCTGGTTGGTGCCTGGCCCCACTGTTCCGCCTGCCTCTGTGAACAGCACTGCAGGTCCTCCTGCTTCCATTAGCGTTGCTGCAGGTCCGCTTGCCTCTGTGGATATCACTGCAGGTCCAACTACCTCTGTGGACATCCGGAGGCTTTTTCTATGGAAGTCGCAGCAGGTCTACTTGCACCTGAAGACGTCGCAGCAAGTCCGCCTGCATTCAAGGACTACACAGCATGTCCACCTGGAGACTGCTGGTTTGGAGACTGGTCCTTCTGCCTCCACAGATGTTGCTGCAGGTCCACCTGCCTCAATGGATGTCGCTTTCTTATTGTTTCTGGCTAGAAACTACAGGCATGCTGTGCACTTAGACTCAAAGGCACTTCATGCGTACATTAGTACATTGCACATTACTACTGATGCACTCAACCAGTGTGAAAGGGTACATTGCTTTTAATAGGAGCAAACTGCAAACAGCAGGGCTTCTTACATCATACAGCACAGTTAGAAAAGCTAAAAGTTTTTTTTGTCTTGAGTCACATGTCATTTCTCTAGCTGAAGTTAACTTTTTTTCACCTAAAGTTGTGGAATGTGAACATGGAAATTTAAGGTTGAACAGAAAATTAGAATAAGAAAATAACTACAGCCTCCTGCTTCATTTAGAATTGGTAGCTAGTGATAGGTTGATGTTTTAAATTATTCCTCTAAATATGAATGCCTAATTAAGGCCAAAATATGTTTGATTTAATTTTAGGTCAGTAACGGCAGGCTTTTTAGTGTATTTGATAATGTTAGCATAGTAAATGACTATCTAGGCAGGGCATGATAGGAGCTGCTGTGCAAGGATCTTGAATTCAATATATATTTGAAGTATGAGTTTTAGAGTTAGCCAGTATGTGTGCCTAAACATGTTTTTTTTTTTTTTGTTTTATGATTTAGAGCTATGCTTGGCTAAGGGCTTTCAAGACAAAATTCCGGTGAAAGGAGCCCAGCACTGTTTTTTTTTTTTCTGTTCTAAAGAAATCAATTATAACACCAAGGGCTTTATGTTTACGTCTTTGTGTATAATTGTCAAACAGAAATACACAGAAAAATGTGCATACGATCATGACCACTCAAAGTGTTGTATCTGTTCAAATTGCAGTTTCCAAGGGCCCTGAAATCATTAGAAAACAAGTTTGAATGTCTTTATTCATTGTGCTGCAGCTGTGGAGGTTTGTCTAGAAATTCTCACTAGTGAGAATGCCTTTGAAGCAGGTTCTACAATGGTCATCTTTTTTACTCTCTATGAGCATTCATCTGTTCAGTTCTCAAAATTACTGTTGAGGATGTTTGTTTACATCCTTTACCAAGCTTTGGCTTTAACCCTATTACAGTCATACTCTAACAAAGTTAAAGATTAATCAGATTCATCCACTTGTGTGGGGTCTAGAGCAAAATCAATGCATTTTTTCATTTGAAAGGTTACATGCAGTTACACCATCAAAAATTATGTTCTGTGCTAAAAAATATCTGACAGTCCTTTTTTGATCATTTTTGTTTTATTTATTCATTTATTGATCATACACAAGCAAACACATGACAAGGAAACACAAAATAAAATTAAATACAGTTTTAGTTGTGTTGTTGGTAGGTCAGGTCTTCTAAAAAAAACAAAAGCGAAAAGGAACATTTTTGGTCTTAGGCATTTAATATGATTAAAATGTATCACCTGCTGGCCTTTTATAATACAGGCTACCTTTGTGTTGTAGACACTGTGATCCATGATTGTCCTAGGACCACTGTTTGAATAATCATAATTATTATTGATTACTGTAATGCTTTAAAGTGAAAAATGAAAAGCTTATAACTGTTGTATATACAGCCCTGTAATAAGGAAAATGCAGCTCATTTAACTGGCTATTTACTCATAATTTGCTTTTTGGTGTTCTGTGTTGGTTTCAGTATAATTATATAACACTTTGGAAGAAAGATACAGAACAGCAAACCAAAACTTGAGGCCAGAATAGCAAATATCTCCACAGCTACAGTAAACTTTCCAGGAGAGCTGACATAAGCGGGGATAAAAGTGATCCAAACTGCACAGAATATGAGCATGCTGAATGTGATGAACTTGGCTTCATTAAACTTATCCGGCAGCTTCCGAGCCAAAAAAGCTAAAATATAACACAGTAAAGCCAAGAGTCCTATATAACCCAGCACAGCCCAGAAACCTACTGCTGAACCCAACTGACATTCTAGAATGATCTTTTCTTTGTAGTACTTTAGGTTTTTGAAGGGGAAAGGAGGAGATGTTGTTAACCAAACTACACAAATAAGAACCTGTATGAGAGTGAAAGCAAGAACACTGAGTCTCTGCTGTGGAGGCCCAAACCATTTCATAACATTACTGCCTGGAAGTGTAGCTCTGAAGGCCATTAACACCACTATTGTTTTCCCCAGAACACAGGAGATACAGAGGACGAAGGTGATCCCAAACGCTGTGTGACGCAGCACACAGGACCACTCAGAGGGTCGACCAATGAAAGTAAGTGAACAAAGAAAACACAGAGCCAGTGAGAAGAGCAATAAGAAACTCAGCTCTGAATTATTAGCTTTAACTATTGGAGTATTTTTATGTCTGAAGAATATGATCCCTATTATTATTGTCATAAATGTACCAACAATTGAAACAGCTGTCAACAAAATTCCCATAGTTTCCTCATATGACAAGAATTCTATTTCTTTTGTTACACATTCATTCCTGTGTTGATTTGACCAGTAGTCCTGGTAGCACTGTTCACATTTAATCGAGTCTGTTAGAGAGAGATAAATAAGTTAATAACAAAATAAATAAGTTAGATGCAAAGGCAATGTAATTGATGGAATGCATTATTTAATATGTTGACATATCAGGAAACCTTCTAGATGTGAATCAGTCTACACTTAATTATCTCAAATATTCTAGACTATTTTCTATTTGCAAAAGTAAAACAGACAATACTTTTTGTTTTCTGAATGTTTGTACCTGTCATGTTACTGATCTCTCCTTCAGCACATGGTATACAGTCAAAGCAGCAGATGGGCTTTCCTTTCTGTACAGCCTTCCTGCTGCCTGGAGGGCAGCTCTCACTACACACAGACACCGGTACCTGGTATCAAAATGATCAAAACCTTAATAAAAACATAAATAATGAGAATGCATTATTGAAATCAAAATTTAGTTGTACCTGATACATATTTTGTGCCCACACAATAGCAGCCATATTTACTGCTAATCGATTGTTAGCAGGGAAAGAAGAATCATAAAGTCCAACAGTGACAAACTCATGCTGATCTTCAATAGTTTGCCAGTTTACTATTTCATATTTAGCCACAGGATCACCATTTTTATCAAAGTAAACTTCTTCCCCATCTTTAGTTTTGAAGCGCACACTTTTGAGATGTTCTAGAAACTGACAAAATAGAGTTTAGAAATAGTTAAAACAGTTACAACATATAAAAGTGCTGAAAGTACAGCATTTTAACAGACTGAATAAGTGCTAAACGCATTTGACAGATATTCAAAACATGTACCTAAAATAACTTTTAACTTACAGTCAGAGGATCTGGCTGCTTCTTTGTGTGGCATGTTTGCGTGCAGCCCAGAAGGCTGTGTAGAGTGTGGGCAACAGCATAAACTCCTTTATACACACTACTGAAAATGGGCATTAGAGACATGTCTGTGAAAGTGTTGTCCATTTCAGACAGTTTTTCTTTTCCTGTGCATAATGTTGTGTCTTCTGAGTCATTCTCCATTGTGTATTTACAATTAAACAAAGTTTCCCATAATTCAGTAAAGATGACACTGCCTGTAGACTGCAGTGGACGTACATCCAGAATGAAATCCTCCAAACCTGTCACTTTAGTATTGAGTACCGTTAATCCTATGGCTCCTTGCAGTATTTTGTGCTTATCCAGTCTGGCTAAAGCTGAATAAGAAATCCAACCTTCAGTTCCTACCCACTGATATCCAGTAATGTTGTTTTCATGAAATACATGAAGCAAAAACTCCACATCCCAATGAGTGACAAATACCACGATCACTCGAGAAGTTGAACTTTTAATCTGCTGGATTATTCTCAACACTTTTTCTTCGGAGTAGGTTGTAAAAAATGGAAGTGAATATTCTAAACATATGCCCAGCTGTGCTGCAGCTTCAGTAAATGCAGCCATTCCACTGTTACCATAGTCATCATCTCTTCTTATTGCTCCCACCCAGGTCCAGCCAAAGTGCTTGACCATCTCAGCCAGTGCCCTGCTCTGGTAATAATCACTGGCAATTGTGCGCAAAAATGAAGGATATGTCCTTTTGTCACTGAGACACTCGCAGGTGGCATAATGACTGATCTAAAACAGATTCAGACTGGTTTTTCAGGGATTTTGGTCAGTTATAATTTTTTTGCCAACTATTACCTGTATTTTTACATTAAAAATAAGATAAGTAATTACTTTCCTAATATACAAATGGTAGGAAAAAATCTTTTAATTCTTACTAAGGGAATGCTGAAAGGTCCAACACTCTTTGCAATAGCCATTGACACAGATGAGTATGTCTCCCCAATTATGGCTTGCACCTGTGCTGGCTTTGTGCAGTTCTCATCCAGTGCTGAGTTCTCATTTCCGTTAACAAGTGCCATAGCCACTCTAACCCCCATAGCTAAAGAACCACATGTGTCATAGATCTTGTAGCCCAGTGAGACACCAGGGAGTAAAGAGGAACTGTTGTTGATCTCTTCTATAGCAAAGATCAAGGACTGTGAAAACTGGATGGTTCTGAAATCAAGACTGGATTAGGAAAAACAGATATATACATACATGTTCAGAATCACATCTGCTACTGTACATTGTAATTATTTAAATGATATAAATTATTTTAAAGTATGAAAATTTCAGTTTGTCTTACCTCACACAATGTAATGCTGATGGTTTGACCATATAGGACACATCTGGGATATTCCAGGTCTTGTGGAAGGGGAAAGTCCCTCCAACTATAATGTCACCTTCCTTTAAAAATTGTGGGTATACAGGATCTCCTTGCAGGCTACAGAAAGTTCCATTTGTTGTGGAAAAATTGATAACGGCCATTACCAAACGCAATAGCACCAAGATATGCTCCATCCACCCTTTCAACTACTGAGATAATGATTATGATTAAGGATGTAACACGGCTGTGGTTTCAGCTGGCTGGACAGAAACGTTGTGTGGTATTTATACAGGTGGAAATGCAAATTCTCTAAGGCAATATTACAATTCTTCCAGGAGGTGTGACCTTTGAACATGAGCAACAGAACAAAGAAATCAGAAAAAAACAAAGGTCTATTAAATTATACTATGTAATGTGTTAAAAGGTTTTGTGCAATACATTTAATATATCTGATGCAAAGTGAAAACCAGTAATATATTATTAATGCATTACTCAGATATTCTTTGTTTTAACATAAATTATACTTTGCTGTCTTAGTAGTTTCTTTTGATAAAAAAATATCTGGTTAAGTATTCATTGTTATATTTCCAATTTCTACATGTGTAGTGGCTTTAAAGAAAAATGACACATTAATACTCATGCATATGCATGATGAAAAGCTAGAGGAAGTGAAAATTTCAGCATGCCGCCTCATCCTGGCCCTGATATGGGCAAATAGTATGTATAATTTCTGCTAGCAGTACATACAGAAGTATATGTTAATGTAAGCTTTTATATATAAAACATTTATTAAATTGATTCATTAGCATAGGAACTGAAGTATATTAGACTCTTCATAGCTTTTAATTCCTCTTTGCTCTCAAATAAAGTATGAAAGCTCTATAGTGAGGGGTACAAGTGACATCGAAGCAAAACAGGATCTAAACCAACTAATATAATGCAATTGAGCCCCAGCAACATTTAGTCAACATTAATGACTAAAGTGGAACTGAGAAAGAAGCAGTAGGCAGAAGTATATGACTTATTAAAATAAATACAAGGACAAGGACAAGATAAATGACATATCACATCAGTAAATACTACTTTTGCTACTGTTACTACTGCTTATGTCATTACAGCCAATTAAGCTTTTTTTTTAAACAGTTAAAAATTTTCTAAACAGTGCTTTTTCAGCCGTTATGTACGACTGCAGTACACAAGCAAAAGATGAAAACAATAACTAATGCCATTATTAATTGTTTACATTTAACTATTATTAATATAGTATCTCAGTTGCAACTTAAATGCATTACTTTTGTCAACATCTCATGTAAAACAACATTACTGCAGTTATTACATGTTTACTTAACACAGATTAACCAATATTATTGTACTACTTCATGTTTACTAATGTATTACTTTGAGTTAGTTAGTAAGCTCGTAATGTATTTTTGGATTATTATGTAGCAGTAGTGGCAGCACTGTTGAGCACTAATTTCACACCGGAAGTGACGTAGTATGCGTGGTGTGCCAAAAAATAGCATGTTGCCAAGCAAGATCGGTGGCTGTTTGTATTGCATTTTTATGTATTAGGGCCGTCTGTGTCGTCCATTTATTGTTGAAATAAACTGTACGTAGACATCAGCAATAAAAACTGATGTGTTGCCACAGATATGCCACCGATAACCCTAACCCTAACCCTGGCTTTATTACAATGTGATATAAAGCTATATAAACGGGTGGCATTGTCACATCCTGCCCTATGTTCTGGCCTGTCTGGCTTTGTTTACATTCCTTTGTCTGTCCCATGTGTTTGTGTTTGTTTTTCGCTATGTGGTTCTTTTTGTTTTGATCATGTACTCCCTTGTCTCCGCCCCTCACCTTTTTCCCATCTGTGACCCCGCCTATTATTCTCAGGTGTCTCTTGTTCCTGTCAGGCTGCAGTGGACAGAAGGGACGCTCGCAAAATAAAAGTGAACGGGCAGGTTTATTGGCACAAAGGGGCCAAGAGGTTAAAAGGCGAGAACAGGGAAAAAAAAACAGATAGACCATAGCAAAGGCAAATCCGAAACGTAGTCAAAAAACGGAAACAGGGTCATACACAAAACAGGATAATATAACGCTCAGAGTTCCAATGAAAGTTACAATTGGAAAACCTTGCAAAGAGTAGAGGAACGAGACAGAGTATTTATACTGTTGCAGGTGATTATGAGCAGGTGTAGTCAATATTCAAGGGACTGCGAACGATAGGTGGCGCGAGGACATGTGACCGTGACATCATCCATCCGGGGTTCTGGGTAGTGTAGTCCGTGGAATGAGCGGACTCACCAGCTGGAACGAGAGGCGTGACAGTCCCCCAAACCTTCCCCCCAAGGTGTCCGAGGAACCTGACTGACAAGAACGACCCGAAAGTTGACCACCCACGCAGCCAGGAGCATTACCGAGCCGCCCCGTGGAGCCGTAGCGGCGCTGGGAAACATCAGAATCACCGGGACGGGACATTTGGAGGTGGGGGCACGGTGTCAGGTAATTCCTCATCCAACGGACCTGGAATAACAGGTTTGAGCAGGGAGACATGAAAATCATTAGAGATACGATACTGGGCAGGTAATTCTAGTTTATATGTGACTTCGTTAATTTGTTTGACAATTTTGTTTGGACCAACGAACTTGGGTTGTAATTTCTTACATCCGGTTGCAAACCTAAAATCCCTGGTCGAGAGCCAAACTCGATCTCTGGGAAGAAAGACGGGGGTTTCGCCTCGGCGCAAGTCGGCGTATGCCTTCTTAACGCGTTCTCGATACGCTGGTGAGCCTGTTCCCAGACCTGCTCACTCCGCTCCATCCAACTGTCCACTGCCTGGGCTTCAGAAGTGATGGATGACCAAGGCATTAATGGAAGCTGGTAACCCAGAAAACACTGGAACGGTGTCATCCCCGTGGACAAGCTGGTTAATTAATTCTGAGCCATTTCTGCCCACGATAAGTAATGCGCCTTCTTAGGAATTTACCTAGTTCCTGTTTCATCCTTTCGCATTGACCATTAGCTTGAGGGTGGTAACCCGATGTGAAACTTACCGTTACACCCTGATGTTCGAAAAACGCTGACCAAACCTGTGAAACACACTGAGGACCTCTGTCTGACACGATATCCTCTGATATTGCCGAATAATCTTAAAACCTGATTAAATAAACATTCCGCAGTCTGAAATGCAGTGGGAATAGATGCAAAGGGGATGAACCGGACACTGCGGTCAATCACTGGTAAAATGACCGTGTGACCGTTGGAAGATGGTAAATCAGTCACAAAATCTACTGCCAGATGTGACTAGGGGTGCTAGCCATCAGGTTGTTAATTTCCTCATCAATCTCCCAGCTAATGGAAGCCAAAATTGTTGACAGTGGTATGATGGATTCTGGTTCCCCCCTCTCTATGCCAGAAAGCTCATATAAACGAGAGAGGGCGTCTGTTTTGGCATTTCTGGAACCCGGGTGGTAGGTTGTAGTGAACTGAAATCTCGAAAAAAATAATGACCAACGGGCCTGGCTAGAGTGTAACCTTTTAGCTGACCGTAAGTATTTAAGATTTTTATGGTCCGTCTAAACCAAAAAGGGATGAATTACTCCCTCCAACCAGTGGCGCCACTCCTCGAAAGCTAACTTGATAGCCAGCAGCTCCCTATCCCCTATCCCATAGTTATGTTCAGCTGGGGAAAGCTTATGGGAGAAGAAAGCTATCAGGTGGAGCTTCGGAAGAGTGCCAACCCTTTGGAAGAGGACCGCACCTACCCCTACCTCAGAAGCATCTACCTCTACTACAAATGGCTGTGTGGGGTCAGGATGTCTTAACACTGGTGCTGTGGTGAATGCATTTTTCAGGTCGGAAAAAGCATGTTCGGCCTGTGAAATCTAATTGAGTTTCTTAGTGTTATTTTTTAAAAGAGCTGTGAGAGGAGCAACCTTACTACTGAAATCGGTCATAAAACGTCTGTAGAAGTTCACAAACCCAAGGAACCCCGGACTCACTGATGATATAACCCAGAAAGGAGATAGAGGGCGAATGGAACTCACATTTCTCACCATTGACACATAACTGATGGTCCATTAACCGGGTTAAGACTTGCTGCACGTGATGAATATGCAATGCCATGTCCTTGAAGTATATCAGAATGTCATCAGTGTAAGCTATTACAAACTGGCCGATCATGTCCCTCAGGATGTCGTTGATGAAGGCCTGAAAGACAGAAGGTGCATTACGAAGACCGAAAGCCATTACAGAGTACTCATAGTGACCCCTGGTAAGAAAAGAAATGCGGTTTTCTATTCGTCCCCTTCTTTAATTCGAATGAGGTTGTATGCACTCCTGAGATTGTAGCTCCACATAGCTGTTCCAGAGCAACTGGGACCAAAGGTAACGGGTAAGTATAAGGTTTTGTTATAGCATTAAAGCCTCTGTAGTCAATACAAAGTCTTAAACCCCCGTCTCTCTTCTTAAGAAAGAAAAAGTCTGCTGCAGCTGGAGATGTGGAGGGCCTGATAAAGCCCTGCTCGAGAGCTTCCGTAGTATAATTCTCCATAGCTACTTCCTCAGCCTGAGTGAGGGGATAAACCCTTGACTTAAAAGGAACAGCCCCTTCAATAATCTCTATGGCACAATCGTACTCCCGATGGGGAGGTAGTTTGGTTGCCTACTTTTTACTGAACACCTCCACCAAATCAGAATACAAAACATCACCCGGAGTGCTGGTTCATTCCAGCCGCTACCCGCAGCAAGGGTACGGAAATCCAGCGCATATTCTGCCACAGAACGGTTGCCCTGTTTTAACTGGTTGAGAAGCTCTCCTTGAGAGCGGCCTTTATGTGGGTGATCAAAACAGACAGCTGATCTCGTTGGTTATACTGTTGCTGGGTCAGGGTATTAATGGACCGAGTTAAGGACTCGAACCACTGTTTGTGTTGTCCCAGCATTTGTCCTTGTGAAGTCACAGCCTTGAGTAAATCCTAAAATTCCGCCACATAGCTTTCGATGGTCCTGTGAATCTCACTCCAGTTCCTGCTGTTCCCGTGGCCGTTGCTGCAGTCCCTGCTGCTCCCTGGGCGTCACCGCAGGCTCTGCCGCCGAGGACTTTGCCATTGTTCCGGGCCAGGCTGTTCCCCGGGCTGTTCCTGAGCCTGTATTCCCATTAAATATGCAGTTTTGAAATGCCCTGAAGCCGTCAGAGAATTTATTTTAACTCCTTTATATGCGTTTCAGCTGTGCAGAGGTTTTTGTAAAAATTCTATGCTCAACCACAGATGCGCCACCTACACACTGGTAAGTCTGATATCTTCAATGTGCTACCCCAGACACACTGCCAGTTGCATTCCGATTCCATGTATGCACACTTTTGTGTTTGTTTTGCACTGGCCCGACATGGCTTTGTTGTTACAGCTTAACACACAGTAGTCCCAGCCACATACAGTGGGGCTGTTTGTCGTGACTTCATTAAACTTCATTCTTCAAATAACAGGCTTGTGATTGGTTTGAGTCTTAGTCAGATTTTCTTTTCCTGCTGTAGTAGGTGATTCTTTGCCATGTCTAAATTGTAAGGACTGTTACAGGCATAACTGCATGAATGAGCTATGGTATATATTTTACTAAACAATTCCACTATGCACACTTACACCACTCAAGGCTACAGTATCATAATGTGACGGTGAACTGGCTTTGACTTAACATCTCCCCTCCCTAAGATATAATACATATATGGAAGAATGTAGTGTCCCTGTTCAAATCTTCTTGGAGGGCGGGATGTCCCCCCACTCCTGGTGACAACACAGGGTCCCTGGGGTGCACCGACAGCCTTATTAGGATGCTTTGGGCCCATACAGAGACGCATCTTGTCTGGCTTTCTTACAATGACCATGTTGCTAATCCACTCAGTGGGCTCTATCACTGGGGCTATGTGACCCACTGCCTGATACTAATCCAGCTGTGCCTTAACAGCAGCCTTCATGGTCACAGGGACATTTGTAGGGACACACTGCATTGGCTTTATGGATTCATCCGGGACTAACTCCACTGGGCCATAGAAGACGTCATGATACATGACCAGGAACATCTCCTTAGTCAGGGTTGAGCTTTCTTTGCAATCCGTGCCAGTTAAGGACAGAACATTCAGACTAGCTGGACCTGTAAACTGAATAAGGCCTAGGCGTTCACATTTGGACCCAGAGGAGTGGCAGTTGGTTCGTATTGACCACCTTAATTTGTTTTCCTTTTGTCCTTGAAACTAGCGCCAGTGTCCAGCTGACAATTTATGCTGGATCTGCAATTTGATGTACCACTTTTTGCCTGCATTGTTCTCATTTGCTCAGTTGTGTATATCTCCTTGCTCAAAACATCATCAGTTCAGCTCCATGCCATTAACTACATGCAGTTTGCCCTCTGACTGCTTTTTTTGCTTTTCAGACAAACCATGGCAAAGTGCCACATGCTTTACATTGTATGCAAAACACAGGGCAGTTGTTCCCTCTCAACTACATGGGCAGAGCCACAGTAGCGACACTGGACGCTTGCAAGATTTGTAACTAATGAATCTTTACTTGCGTGTTGGCGCACTGCTTTCACACAGTTTAATGGTGGTCCATCAAGCACCATGGATTTCTGGGTCTCCTATTGGTCAATTTTGCCATCCTGCATGTCTTGATAACACTGTTCAACATCAACTGACGCTCTTTTAGCAGCTGCCGCCATGTGTTTTCATCTGTCATGCCAAGCATTGTTTTGTCTCTGATTAAGTCATCTTTAAGTTGGCCATATTCACATGTTGTCCTGGTTATGCCCTGTGTTTCTTCTGTTGGTCTATGTCCTGGTTTACGTGCTGTCTTTTCCATGTGCTTCTGTTGACATCATGCGCTTCTGTTGACATTATGTGCTCCTCTTGTCTCCTCCTCCCACCTGCCCTGAGTTAGTGTCTCCGCCCTGTCCCAGGTGTTCCCTGTTCCCTTTGTCTACCTATACCCTCTGTTTGCTCCTGTCTTTATTTGGCATTTGTGTCTGTGTCTATGTGTAGCTGTGGCATGTGATAGCTGTTTTTGGATTTCTGTTTGTTATTTAAGTATGGCTGATAATAAAAACCTGCCCTTGAACACTGAGCCAAAAAAGAAGGATACAGAAGGTATATCTGAATGTATGGATTTTTTGATGATGAACTCTTTTGATGATGCTGCGGATGACCCTGCTCAGCTGGCTGCGGAGATGGCAGCTGCTGATGCAGCTAAGGAGGCTAAATTGGTGAAGCGGCGGAAGCCAACCCCTTTTGACTGTTGACGCTGCAGCACCACCAGGGTGACTGCAGTCTTTGTGATATCAACGGGTGCTCTGGAGACATCAGGTGGAAAGGTCCCTGCCCTAACAGCCCTGGCAGCCGTGGACGTCGCTGCATCCCCTACAGCCGAGGACATCGCTGTAGCCCCTGCAGCGGAGGATGTTGCTGCAGCCCCTGTGCATGCACCCCGGTTCTGTTCCCCTGGTGGTTCCAGTGCCTGCACCCCAGGCTTTTCCTAATGCTGCGCCTTGTCCTCAGCCAGCTCCAGTGTTCGGTGACATCTGTGTGGCACCTGTTCCTGCACCCAGGGTCCCTCCTGCTCCTGCTCGCAGGGTTTTTCCCCGTTTCCCGGGTTGCTCCAGGTCCTGTTCCCCATACTGGTCCTCGCCCTGCTCCTATTTCTGGTCCTCACCGTGCTCCTGATCCTCGCCTTTCTCCTGCTCCTCTTCTGTTTCCTCGCCCTGTCCCTGCTCTGTCCCCTCTCCCTGTCCCTGCTCTGTCCCCTCTCCCTGTGTCTGTCACGTCCCCGGTTCCAAGTTTTGTGTCAGTTCCTGTTACCGTGTATGTCTATGTTCCCGTCATTGTCAATGTTCCTGTCCATATTTCTTTTGGTGTCTTGGTCCCCATTCCTGTCAGTCTGTCTGTCCCTGTGCCTGTAACTGTTTCTGTACCTGTAACCCTGTTGCCATTGTTCTGGTCCACTGTCATGCCCCCAGTCCAGTTCTCTGCATCGTCTCTTGTTGTTACCCCCGTTTAATCTCCTGACTATGGTCCCGTCCAGCTTTCTGTCCAGTTCCCAGTTTCATAGCCTGTCTCGTCGTCTGCCAGTCTCCTGTCCTGCCCCCTGTCCAGTCTATGTTCCAGTTTCTTGTCCGTTTTCCTCTCCGGTGTTCTGTTTAGTTCTTGTTGGTCTTGTTACTGTGTTGTGTTCTTTTCTGCGCCTCTGGAGCAGCGTGGGGTTCTGTCACAGATATGCCCTGTGTTTTCTTCTGTTGGTCTATGTCCTTTTTAACGTCCTGTCATTCCCATGTGCTTCTGTTGACGTCATGTGCTTCTGTTAATGTCATGTGCTCCTCTTGTCTCCTCCCCCCACCTGCCCTGAGTTAGTGTCTCCGCCCTGTCCTAGGTGTTCCCTGTTTCCTTTGTCTACGTTTACCCTCTGTTTTCTCTTGTCCTTGTTCGGCATTGTGTCTATGTTTAGTTGTGGCGTGTGATAGTTGATGTTGTTTTTGGATTTCTGTTTGTTGTTTAAGTATAGCTGATAATAAAAACCTGAATGAAATACCTTTCCAGGGCATTGAGGATAGCTTTTGTATCTTTGCACTGTCCTGCTGTGAGATCCAGGTTGTGTTTGTAAATGTGGCAACATTTAGCGCCCATCACAGTCCTTAGCATCGCTGCTTGTACCTCCCTGGACTTCTTGTAACGTTTGACAGCCACGCATAATCCTCAAATTCACGAAATTTCTCCCAGTTAGTGCTGTCCCCCGCAAGCTTCATTGGCCCAGGTGGCATAATGTTGCTAGCAGGGGAAATTGAGATGCTCTTATGGATGCACTGGCTCGAAGTCCGTTTCTGAACAATGTTACAGTGCATAAAATGAGAACGCAAAGGCATAACTGCATGAATGAGCTGCGGTATGTATTTGTACTTAAAAATTGCACAACACATACACCACTAAAGGCTACAGTATCATAACAAAAGTCTGTGTAGATGAACTGACTTTCACCTAACAAGGATGTTTGACTTTGCCTAACAAGACACGTGCTTTACCAAGTTTTGACTTGAATACTTGTTCTTTTTGAAAACTTGTTAAATGCAGATGTATCCACTTGCGAAATCTAAAGCACAGACTTTATTACCTGCTTTTGTTTCTGTTTGTTACTTTAGTGTAATTGCTAGCATCAGTAAAATATTTTAAAAAGTAGACAAGTTTCTTGTTGCAGATTCTTTGTTTGAAAATACTGAACAGGCACCATTCATCTGGGCCACCCAGCCAACAAAGCATTGCAGATACTGAAAGAAGGGCAGGTGAGACCTCAACCTCCCCAGTTTACTATTGGCAAAGGTGGATGAGAGCGAGATGCAGTGTGGTGGAAATGGCATCGTCTGTCGAGCAGTTGGGATGATTTGCAAATTGCAGTGGGTCCAGTGAAGGAGGGAGATCTCGAAGCACCTCTCTAGGCACATGATGATGGGAGAGAATGCAACGAGACAGTAGTCATTGAGGCAGGACACTGGAGACTTCTTCTGCCAAGGATGATGGTGGTGGACTTGAAGCATTTGGAACGACTGCAGTTCTCAGAGAGATTTTAAATATGTTTGTGAGAAGATCAGCCAGCTGCATGTGCATTCTCTGAGCACTGGTATTCCGGTATTCTGTCAGATCCTGGAGCTTTTCATGGATTGACTCTGTGTAGAGTTCTCTGCACATCTGCAGTGGACAGGCACAGCACATATTCATTTGGAGGAGGTGTGGTCTTGCTTCCCGTTGTGCCATTGTGTGCTTCAAACCGAGCATAGAAGTTATTAAGTGCATCTGGAAGGGAGGCATCACTGTCACAAGCAGGTGGAAGTGGCTTATAGTTGGTGATGGCCTTGATACCCTGCCACTTGCACTGTGTGTCAACAGTGTTTTGAAAATGTTAATTGATTTTTTTTTTTGAGTGGGTGCATATAGCTTCTCTGATGGCCCTGGAAAGCTTGGCTCTTGCTATCCTGAGGCTTGCTTCATCCCCTGAATTAAAAGCCTTGTTGCAGGCTCTTAGCAGCATGCGCACCTCTGCAGTCAACCGTGGTTTCTGGTTGGGGTGAGTTTGGAGACAGTAACATCATCACTGCACTTGCTGATGAAGCACTGCAGGCCTTCAAGCTGAGTGGAGCTTGGCATCCATGTCTATGTCTTTAAAAACAAAAAAAAAACAGTCTCTGAACTCTAAATCTGAGGTGGCAGCTGGATCAGGAGGTGGTTCAGTTTCTTCTCCAAGGAACAAATGTTTGAGAGAAGAAGCGATATAATGGCTGGTCATCTGGAGTTAGCCATTAGCCTAGCACGCACCCCGACTTGCACCTTCTCGCGCATCGCCTTCACCCGGTAGTAAGTAATTATTGACAACAATTGACGACCCAGTATCATTTGCAGACATCTAATACCTGGATTGAATACTCAGAACTTTACCCTGAAATCCTATTACCACGATAAACGAACATGCTGTGAAGGGCCTCATGTTTTTCCTTAGGGTACTGCAACTGAGTACTAGCTCTTCCTCCCTAGTGCATAGCAGTGCTTGCAGTGTCAATTCTCACAATACTGGGGGTAACAGAAGTGGAGTATCCTTAGCCACCCTCCGCTCCTCAGCTTTCCACTGCACCATGGATGTCTGCATGGGGGGTGCACATGTATGCTGGGGCCTTGACACTCAAATTTAGTGTAGAAAACACAAGCCCCAATAATCCAAACAGAACCAAAACTGTCCACTCTTACATGGTCTCAAAGTGAATCTATTCAGTCCTTCTAACAAACAGTTCCCAATGGCTGTCAATCTCCAGCTGTTTCTTTTGGCTAATGGACTCTTTCCACCACGTTAGATTCAGGCACTGTCTTCGCGCCACCTCTTGCTGGTCTTATTGGTGCATGAGGACTAATTCATTAACATGATGTGAAATGTAATATTCTAGATCATTTTTTCTTTTGACTTCATTTGTTCATACTTCTCACCTGAACCAAAGTCAGGTGGGTTTAGAGTTCAGATTTTTCTTAGGAACTTCCTCATAAGGTGCATTCCTTTCATACTTTTCAGCATGACGTCTGTAGAACACCAGTAGAATGCTTGCACAGCAGTATTTCAGTCTGGCTATATAAATTTTAGTTGAACTCATCTTTCCTATTAGTTTGCCACTTGAATCCTGTGATGGCTCACCTGGTGGGTCTCTGGGATATAATGAATAGTTCATATCCCCGCAACCAGCAGAACATCACAGGCAGACTATGGACGCAGCGAAGCCGTTCTGTGGAGGGGGACTTGCTCCTGTCTCTGGCTTATGTGTCAGGAAGAGTGGCCATTAGCCAAATATGCATTTGAGTTTCTGACCTTAGCAGCACAATATGACCGAAATTTGTCTGCACTGATGGCTGCCTTTTAACAAGGCCTAAATGAAGAGTTTAAGAATGTGTTGGACCCTTGCAATTTTCCCTCTACTCTTGATGACCTACCGAAGGTAGTGCGTAATTTGGACAATGAAGGAGTCTAAATTATGAAGAATGAAGGAGGGACAGTGTCTCTATTGTGGTCAGGCAGGACATCTGCAGCCTGCATGTCCCGAATTGATTGATGGTAAATGTCTCATCCATTTCCCCCGTTATCACTAGGGTATTTATCAACACGGTCATCTCATTGGGGCAGCAGCACTGCAGGGCCTTTGCAGACTCAAGTGCGGCAGGAAATTTCATTGATGCAGCACTAGCCAGGGCTCAGGGCTCACACTAAACAGGTCTCTTTACACCTGATCAGTACCCATAATGTGCAATTCGTGCTGGGATTTCCCTGGCTCCGGTGCCACAATCCCTTTCCCTGGAGTGTCCGAAAGGTCCGTCCATTCATGTGGTCTCTGGGTTCTAAGGGGGAAATTTCTAACCACCAGATTTAGAATCCCCTGACTTATCTCACATAAGGCCATAGAGACTTACATCCAGGAGTCCTTGGCACTCTGTATTATCCAGCCATCAACCTCCTGTTTTTTCCGTAGGTGGGAAAGACAGGGCCTTAACCTCTGCTAAAGATGACAGGAGACTTAATAAGCTTACGGTTAAGGACTGTTATCTCTTGCCTCTCAGGTCCTCTGACTTTGAGGTGCTGCATCTTGTGAGCTGAGACAAAGAGCCCTGAAGGCTGCCATCACAACTCACAAGTGGGCAGCAGGTCGAAGATGGCAACCTGCACCCTCCTTCAGTCCTGAAGAAATAGTCTGGCTATTGCCAAAGACCTGCCTCTCTGAGTAGAGCCCTGAAAACTGGCAGCCAATACATCATTCCTGTCTAGGTGGTCTGTAGTCTCTATATATCCACCCCACACATTTCCTGCCTGAAGCCTGTGTTGGGCAACTTTACAGGGCCTCCACCACATGCCCCATGAATAATTGATACCATACCTGCCTACACAGGCAAGTGTAGATGTCTGGCAAATGCAGGTGTTTATGTTTGTCCTAGTGCTAGTCTCTTCCGAATAAAAATAAAAACTTCACAAAAATGTAATTAAAATCTTTATAATCCTTAAACTGATTGAAATACTCTGAAATAGTCTGAAAATGAAAAAGTGTAATATTAACAGTATCAAATCAAACATGTTAGCACCGCACATATCATAGAGACGTTGGTTGTAGGGTAGTTGACAGATTATATTTTGCAAACTAGGACTGTACGTTGTTCCTGTACAGAGTGACAGGTGCTTACATAAAATTAATGTTTTTAATTAATTTGCACAACAGACATGTCGAGCGCCCAACAAGCTTAGTATAACAGCAACAAACTTGCTGGGCCTTAATATTAACACCTTAATATTAAGGCCCAGCGTGTTTGTTGCTGTTATACAAAGCTTGTTGGGAGCTCGACATGTCTGTTGTGCAAATAACCAGTAAAAACAGTGACCAGCGTTTGCATTCGTTGAAACCTTGGGTTTATTGCATTCACAATCTAGGCCTGCTGTATTCACCGATTATATGAGGGTTGAGGATACTTATGTGTACACTACACTCATCTGTATTCTGAGCCAATAAAGAGTGATTAATGTAGTCCCTCTTACGACATCTCTCACTCACCATGTGTAATTTCTGCGATCATTTGTCTTCATTTCATCAAGGACTTACCTATCATGGAAATCCTTGAATTTTACTCAGTCGAAATCAGACCTACGTGGGAAATGACGTGCAGAAAGTTTATAGCCGTTGTTGTTGCTGTAGCACATTGTCATAGCGAGAGCTGAGATTGGTCTGAATGTGTTGATTCGAATCATATTGACATTGTAAAAACATTTGAGAGAATGCCCTTAGACCACAGAGAGGTAACAACTGCAACCATCATTCAATGCAAGCCCAAATTTTATTTTAAAATGAAAAAGAATTGTTCATAATTTTTAAACATTTAAAATAAAGCAGAGAACAATGTTCAAGATTCTGGATCATTTGTAGTTCATTAGTTTGCTAATTAAATATAAGCAAATTTGTGACATTGACCATATTGAGACCTTTGTATAAATCGTCTCTGGCATTGCTGCTTGTAGTTACATCTTTTCCAGGTGCATATGATTTTAGAAAAAACAGTGATGCAGAAATTTAGAAATATACAGCTATTCCCAATTAAGATTTTTCTTAGTTAAGATTGCAGTTCTAAGTGTCATGTGCTTTATAAAAAGCAATTTTAATAGAGAATGTGTAGCTTACTTAACTGCCACTTTACCCATAATTTGTTTTTTAGTGTTCTTGTCAGGTTTCATTATAATTATATAACACTTGGGAAGAAAAATACAGAAGAGCAAACCAAAGCTTGAGGCCAAAATGGCAAATATCTCCACAGCTACAGTAAACTTTCCTGGTGAGCTGACATAAGCCGGAATGAAGGTAATCCAAACTGCACAGAATATGAGCATGCTGAATGTAATAAATTTTGCTTCATTAAAGTTATCAGGCAACTTTCGAGCCAAAAATGCTAAAACAAAACAGAGTAAAGCCAAGAGTCCTATATAACTCAGAACAGCCCAGAAACCTACTGCTGAACCCAACTGACATTCTAGAATGATCTTCTCCTTGTAGTGCTTTAGGTTTTTGAAGGGAAAAGGAGGAGATGTTGTTAACCAAAGCACACAAATAAGTACCTGTATGAGAGTGAAACCGAGAACACTGAGTCTCTGCTGTAGAGGCCCAAACCATTTCATAACATTACTGCCTGGAAGTGTAGCCCTAAAGGCCATTAACACCACTATAGTTTTCCCCAGAACACAGGAGATGCAGAGGACGAAGGTGATCCCAAACGCTGTGTGACGCAGCATACAGGACCACTCAGAGGGTCGACCAATGAAAGTAAGTGAACAGAGGAAACACAGAGCCAGTGAGAAGAGCAGCAGGAAGCTCAGCTCAGAATTGTTAGCTTTGACAATTGGTGTATTTTTATGTCTGAAGAATATGATCGCTATTATTAATGTCATAAATGTACCAATAATTGAAACAGCTGTTAGTAAAATTCCCATAGTTTCCTCGTATGACAAGAATTCAATTTCCTTCTTGACACATTCATTCCTATGTAGATTTGACCAGTAGTCTTGATCGCATTGTTCACATTTAATCGAGTCTGTCAGAGAGACATAAATGGTATGTATAAACAGTTAGACGCACAGGGAAAATAATTTGAATGCATTACATACAATGTACATTGGCTTCTATCACAACATGATGAACAACTTCCTTTACTCTAAACAGTTTAGACTTAATTATCACAAATATTCTAGAATATATTGTAGTTACAGCAGTAATACCAACAATATTTGTTTCTGCATTTGCGTACCTGTCATGTTACTGATCTCTCCTTCTGCACACGGTATACAGTCAAAACAGCAGATAGGCTTTCCTCGCTGAACTGCCTTCCTGGTTCCTGGAGGGCAACTTTGACTGCACACAGACTTTGGAACCTATTATCAAAATAATTGTGTAATAAACTATAACAGTTAGTGTATACATATTACACAAACTCTCTTTCAGGTATGCATGCTTTAGCAAGACCACAGTGTAATTCTAATCCTGTACCTGATTTGTATTTTGTGCCCACACAATAGAGGACATTCTTACTGCTAATCGATTGTGAGCAGGAAAAGAAGAATCATAAAGTCCAACTGTGATAAACTCATAGTGGTCTTCAATGTTGTGCCAATTTATTATTTCATATTTAGCCACAGGATCACCGTTTTTATCAAAATAAACTTCTTCACCATCTTTGGTTTTGAAGCGCACCTTTTTCAGATGTTCTAGAAACTGGTGAAACATAAAGTTTACATTATAACTTTTTAAAAAAGCACTTCCATCTTTGTGGAAGTACAATACAGCAGAAGTAGTTATTTACACTTGAGCCAGAGCTGTCTTTTAACTTACAGTGAGAGGATCAGGCTGCTTCTCTGTAGGACATGTTTCCGTGCAGCCGAGTAGGTCATGTAATGTATGTGCAACAGAGTATACACCTTTATACACATTACTAAAAATGGGCATCAAGGTCATGTCTGTGAAGGCGTTTTCTATTTCAGACAGTTTCTCTTGTCCTGTGCACACTGTTACACCTTCTGAGTCATTCTGCAACATATATTTACACTTAAACAATGTTTCCCAGAATTCAGTAAAAATGGCACGGCCTGCAGATTTCAGTGGACGTATATCCAGAATGAAGTCTTTCAGACCTGTGACAGTTGTTTTAGGAATAGCTAGTCCTATGGCTCCTTGCAGTATTTTGTGTTTATCCAGTCTGGCTACATTTGAGTCAGTGATCCAAGCTTCAGTTCCCACCCACTGGTATCCAGTAATGTTGTGCTCATAAAATGCATTAAGTAAAATCTCCATATCCCATTCAGGGACAAATAATACAATCACTCGAGAAGTAGAGATTTTGATCTGCTGAATTATTCTCAGAATTTTTTCTTCGGAGTAGGTTGTAAAAAATGGAAGTGAATATTCTAAGCACATGCCCAGCTGTTCTGCAACTTTGGTAAATGCAGCCATTCCACTGTTACCATAGTCATCATCTCTTCTAATTGCACCCACCCATGTCCAGCCAAACTGCCTGACCATCTCAGCCAGTGCCCTGCTCTGGTGGTAGTCACTGGGAATAGTGCGCAGAAATGATGGATATTTTCTTTTGTCACTGAGACACTCACAGGTAGAATAGGGACTGATCTAAAACAGATTCATACATGTACGTCAGGGATTATGTTGAATAATATTGAATGTTCCTGCTGTATTTTAATTGCAATTAACATTCACTGTAAGTGCAGTAATGGTTTTACTCCTTTGTAATAGTTATAATTTTAATAAAAATGGCATGAATGCATACTATGGGAATGCCAAAAGGTCCAACACTCTTTGCAATAGCCATTGACACTGATGAGAATGTCTCGCCAATTATGGCTTGCACCTGTGCTGGCTTTGTGCAGTTCTCATCCAGTGCTGAGTTCTCATTTCCATTAAGAAGTGCCATAGCCACTCTAACCCCCATAGCTGTGGAACTGCATGAGTCATAGATCTTATAGCCCAGTGAGACACCAGGGAGTAAAGATGAACTGTTGTTGATCTCTTCTATTGCAAAGATCATGGATTGTGAAAACTGTAAGTTTCTGAATCCAAGACTGGATTAGAAAAAGAGATTTAAACAGTTTAAGAATCTAATGTTATTTTTTTATTTCCTAATGTCACTAATTAAAATACATATTCATTTTATATATGAGAATCTACCTACTTACCTTATGCAGTTCAGTGGTGATGGCCTGACCTTATAGGACATGTCTGTGATTTCCCAAGTGCTATGTAAGGAGAGAATAGCTCCAACTGTGATATCACCATCCTTTGCAAGCCGTGGATATACAGGCTCTCCTTGCAAGCTACAGAAGGTCCCATTTGTTTTTGAAAAATTTATTATGGCCATTACCACATGCAAGAGAGTAAAGACAGATTCCATCTACTTGAACAGAGCTTTTTACTGAGTGTTGGCAAGGTCTAATGTTTTAGCTGGTTGAACAGGAAGGATTTGTAGTATTTATAGGAATAGAAATGCAAATCCTCTATGGTAAAATTACACTGCTGTCCCCCAGTCAGAGGAGGTGTGACTTTCAGATGTGAGCTACTGCAATCTGTATTAGTACATCAGTATGTTTTGTTCATTAATTATTATGAATAATTTTTATAGTTCTGTTTATTATCTTGTTCTCTATTTGCTTGACATCAACACTTTTAATGAAATATCCAAATGTTCAGTAAATACATCCTAAAGGAAAGAGTTTCAGTTATGCCATGTAGTTTTTTTTTTTTTATTTGCCATTACTTCTTCAAAAGCTTCTATTCTGGCATATTAGCTCTATTGTGGTTCACTTCTCTTCAACATCTTATGCCCTGCTAGGCAAGAAAAACTATTTGCTTTTGAACTCCCATAGAGTGTTTTTATATTATCTTTATTGAACATGGATGAAGCATTCAAGGTAATTGACTGAAAAGTATGTAACATTCTATGTTAAGTACCATCTACGGATGCAGGAAGTCAGTGTAAAGAAGAAGAAATGGTGTGGGGGTGCTATAGCCATGTGCTATAGTTATTCCTATAGTCTCTAATGCAGCACCACTTTGGGTTTGATTTTTCAGGCCTAAAAGCTATGAGTGAGGTTATTATAAAACTGGCTCAACCTCACTCAATAGTCAGACTAACCTAAACCTAAAAATATGCATAATAACTTCTTTTTCAATGTCTTGCACAGGTCAGCTATACAGGTACTGTGTAAATGTACTGGGTGTCACGCCCTGCCTGTCCTCGTCTGTATGTTTATGTCCTGTCAAGTTCGCATAGTCTTTGTTTACATTTCTGCTCCTACATCCCAGCTCTTTCTAGTTCCCTGTGTGTATTTATTCCTTCCGGTTCCTCCTGTGTTTGTTGTTCATTTTGTGTTTATTGGTCGTGGTCATTGTCTCTGCTCATTTCCCTGGTCCATTTCTGTCTTTGCCGTTTTGTCCATGTCCGCTTGTTTTTGTTAATCGTTGTTTACTTTTGTTTCCTCTGTATCATGGCTTATTTGTGTGTTCCTGTCCCCATTGTCTTGTTCATCCCTGTCGTAGTCTCTGCGTTGCCCTCTGCCCCGGCACCTGTATGGTCTCTTGTCTCGTGTTCTGTTGTATTCCCATTCTTGAGTCCTGTCCAGTGTTTTGTTTTTGTCCTGTGGTGTTTTCCTGTCTACTTTTATTTCCATTGTCTTCGTTGCATCCTCCTCCCGTTTTGTCTCGTCATCCTCAACCTTCGTTCTCTCATCATCCTCCTCCGTTGTCTTCTTGACATCTTCTTCCGGCGATTCTCGTCGTCTTCCTCCCTGTTCGTCCCGTTGTCCGCCCTCGTCTTTGGTTCCTTTGGTTCCTGGTTTTGTGTTCATCCTGGTTTCTGTGTATGTTCCTGTCTTGTCTGTCATGTGCTCTTTGTTCCCACCTTTTTGTAATTCCCTGTGTGTATTTATTCCTCCATGTTCCTCTTGTGTTTATCATTCGTTTTGTGTTTCTTGGTCATGGTCATTATCTCTGCTCAGTTTCCCTGTTTTGTTTCCTCTGTATTATAGCTTATTTTGGCAATAAAAAGAGGTGTGCATGTGTATTTGCCTCCTTCGTCTCGCTACATGTTACACTGGGAAGTGTTATGCCAGTCTGGAAGCTTTTGCATCTTTCAGAGTGACACATGCTCATGTAATAAGGCCTCAGGCCTGGCGTGTTTGTTGCCGGGCTGTTCTTGTCCCTGTGACCTGGGCTGTTCCTGTGCCCCAGGCTGTTTCTGTCCCGGGCTGTTCCTGACTCAGTGCCCCGGGCTGCCCCCGAAGACGCAGAAACAGCAAGCACTGCTTCCCCAGGAGGTTCTGTGTTCTGGACTTCGGTCTCTCCTGGTCCCAGTGTTTATCCCAGTCCCTGTCATTGTCCATGTTTCAGTCGCTGTTTTTGTTGGTGTGTACATTCCTGTCTCTGTGTGTTGCCCCCTGTCCTGGCTCCTGTCCTGTCTCTTGTCTCGTGCTCTGTCATATTTCCATTCTTGAGTCCAGGCTGGTGTTTGGTTTTTGTTCTGTGTAGTTTTTCTGGTCGTCATTGTCCATCGCAGTCCTCCTTTTTCTCGTCCTCCTCCTCTTTCCTCTCCTTGTCGTCCACCTCCTTTCTGTCGTCGTCCTTTTCCCTCTTTCTCGCAGCATCCTACTTCCTCTTCCTGTCGTCGTCCTCCTCCTGCTTCTTCTTGTCCTCCTCCTATGTCTCCTTGTCATCCTCTTCCTTCATCTTCTTGTCATCCTCCTCTTTTCTCTCATCATCCTCCTTCCTTGCCTTCTCGTTGTCCTCCTCCTTCGACTCCTCATTGTCCTCCTTTCTCTTTGTCTCGTCTTCCACCCTTGTCTCCTTCCCTGGCTTTGCATTTGCCCACCTCTGCCCCTGACTCCAGGAGTAAGTCTGGTTTGGCACCTCAGGAGCTGTGTATGTGTCTCCTTCTGTCTATTTATGTAGTCGTTTATGTGGTCCTGTCATTGCTATGTGGGTCTATTTTAGTCACAGGTTTGAAATGGCATACAACAGGTTTACAACAGTTGTTGCTGTAGCTGTTGTCATTATAGCAAGAGCTGAGATTGATCTAAGTGTTGTAGCAGGTCATTCGCTAGAGGGTTGATTTGTATTTTTAATTTGATTAATTAATTTATTAACTAATCAATTTGGGTTAATTAAAGTTAAGATCAAAGGGTTACTCGATTTCAAGTGAATTGTCTGAATCACAACAATACTCAATTACTGCAAGGTTGGGTGCAACCACTACCACTTTATTATAAGAAAATCACAGGATAACTGGAAGATCCAACAAACCAAATGATTGTCTAAGCACACAAGATCGGATATAGGGACTAAATGATGAATAAGTTTACACAGGAATAACGTAGTCCCGCTTAAGGAGCTTCGGGGGGAAGTCGTCTAACGAAACTGTTAGATATCGCTGAGGGACTAAACTAGTAAAAGGTAAGTTTACTAAACTTGGCGTCAACACCTGAGCTCAGAAAAGATAGTCACTCTTACTCAGCTGCTGTGTGGCCTCGGCCGCGGGTGAGTCGCTGGAGTCGGAGCGTGGATGCGTTCGGAACCCGGAGCTGGCGTCTGCGGCCTTGCGGTGTCGTCTGCGGGACGGGACTTCTCCCTGGACCCGGGGACGATTCTTTGTGCGGTCGCTCGAACTGGTTGTAGGGTTCGCCGGGTCTTCTTCCTGGCGTGACCCGGTTCTCTGCAGCGGCTTGTTTCACTAGCCACGCAGGAATCGGTTCTCGCTGGGTTTCACTCGACTCTTTGTTCGAATCTTCCTCTGGAAACGGCTCGTAGGTCGGAACAGCTGCGCTGTAGCAGGGTGCTGTGAAGCTCGAGGTTTTGAGACCAAGTTCTCTCTGGCCAAATAATAGTAACTAGGAAATTTAACTACAAGCCTGAGTTATAGGTCAAAGACAACTCTCGCTGGCCATGCGGTAGTTAATCTAAGTTAACTCAGGTGACAAAGGACTTTGGTTAAAACAAAAGAAAAATACAACGCGCGAACAACAAAGAATTCTGCAGATTTGAGCGGTGGAAGCACGCCGAGTTGGAGGTCTCACGTTTAGAAGTTCTGGTCGTTGGTTGAATTGCTTCCAACTCTCTGCGTCTTCCTTCTCTCTCTCGCTCTTTTTTTTCTTTTTTTCTTTTCTCTTCCTTCTCTCTCAACTCAACTCAACACTCCTCGGCTGCGCGCCGTTTGTTTATCTGGAACCTGGACTCCTCCCTCCAGGGCGGGGTCCAGCCGGGATTGGCTTACCGCTATACGGGTGGGTTCTAGGCTACAACTCTGATTGGCTGTGTGTTTTCCTAAGACTTCCCCCACAATAAACAAGCTTTTCTCCTATCACGAAAAGGGAATAAAATGATTAAACTGGTTTCCTAAATAGAACATTATTACAACCAGTGAAGACAAACCTTATAAGTACAAAATTAGGTATAAAAGAAAGGAACTTTTACAATGGAAAAGAAAAACCTTGAGAGGAACAAGTTACAAAACTCATAGACTTTAGTAATTTTTCATGAGATTTGATGAGTCCGAGTTTCTCTGCTAGTGTTAGGATATTCAAGAAAGCCCTGCAGATTAACACAGATGAGGTACCAATTTAAACCTTCGGTACACTGATTTCAAGAGTCTTAGTATACAGAGGATGGGGTAGGATACAGTAAAACAGAAAACCACACACATATTAGTTTTAACTGTATTTCAGAAGGCTGTGGTTGAAGTGTCTTCGCCCACAGAAATCTTAAAATGATTTTAGATGTTTACAGTCCCATATACTCAACAAAATAACACAACTGGGTGCCTTTACGCAAAGTCCAGGACTTCATCAGAGTCCGTGAAGTGACCGTTGCTCGACCCTGCATATCCGAGGGTTGGCATCAGGATGCGCTGTCGCTCCATTGAGGGGTGGGTTAATTCTCTTGAAAAGAGGGTAGTTTTGGAATGCAACATCCGAGAGGGATGTCTGACGCGCGGTTAAGTTCAGCTAACTGTCCTGGGGATGATGATCCCTGCGGAATCCAAATGTTTAGTGTAGGAATTAAAGTTCTGTATGGTAGAGAGTCCTGTGTAGGGGTCCCCTCTTCTGTGAATCGGCTCCCTCTTGACCCTAATCTCTATTGCAGCTGCACCCTGGGGTGAGGGGGTCAGACCCAGGGATCTTCTGGTTTGTTTACTGAATGAAGTTCTTATTTATGGCATGGGACGCTTTTCTTGCGTTAGAGCAGGCGCTAATGGGTTTAACGGCTGGTCCCAGGCTAATGGGGTTAAAAAAACTGTCCCTGGGGTCTTTATCTACAGACCAGGCATAGTGTAAAACCAGTTTTATGATGACTCTCCAAATACTGGCCTCCCCCCTGGAATTTCCGGTCGGGAGGGGGGTCTGCCTTGTGTCAGGTCATGAGGGCTAAATCTTTTGAATGAAGAGAGGTCCGCAACAGTGTTTTGATATAATCAAATTGATATTATAAAGAAAATCAAGAGAATGCCCTTAGACCCTAGAGAGGCAAACCACTGCAACCATCATTTAATGCAAGCACAAACTTTATTCTAAAATGAAAAAGAATTATTCATGATTTTGAAACATTTAAAACAAAGCAAATCTGTGAGATTCCAAACAAATAAGAAATGTTCAAAATTCTGCAACATTTGAAGGTCACTAATCAAATATCAGCAAATTTGTCACATTGATCATGTTTGTATAAATCGTCTCTGCCATTGCAGCTTGTATTCAGATGTTTTTCAGGTGCATATGAGGAGAGGTGGTTACAAATGCAGGTTTTTATTATTACAAAAAACATCCAAAAACAACATCCAATCTATCACACTACAACCACATATAAACAATGCCGAACAAGGACAGGACCAAACAGAGGGTGTAAGAAGACAAAGGGAATAGGGAACACATGGGACAAGGGGGGAGGAGACAAGAGGAGCCCATGACCAAAACAGAAGCACATGGGAATGACAGGACATAAACAAGGACATAGACAGACAGATGGAAAACAGGGCATGACCATGACAGAACCCCCTCCCCTAGGGCGAGGACCAGGAGCAGGACGAAGACCAGACCAGGGAATAGGAACTGGAGCAACCCGGGGCGCAGAAACAGGACCAGAAACAGGAATGTCCTGGGGAGCAGGAACACGGGGGAAAACCCTGGAGGTAGGAGGGACCCTGGGTGCAGGAGCAGGAGCCCACAGGAGCAGGCAGACCTGCCACGATGTCAGTGGAGAAAGGCGGGCCTGCTGCAACATCTGGAAGGCAGGCGGGCCTGCTGCGACAGCAGTGGAGGCGGGGCTCCTGAGGCAGGGGCTTTTCTGTCTCCAGAGCACCAGGTGGCGCTGCAAAAATGGCAGCCACCATGCAGGTGCTCTCTGAGACCCCAGGCGTTGCTGTGGCGTCACCAGCCAAAACCACGGCACCAGCAGGTTTTGGCAGAGTGACGCCAACAGAGCCGATTACTAGCCCCACGCACCCAAAATGCTGGCCTCTGTGTTTCTTGGCCAGTTTCCCCTCCTTAGCTGCGTCGGCAGCAGCCATCTCCACGGCCCTGAGCAGGGTCGTCTATAGTTACCAGAGCTAGAATGTCCAGAGCAAGGTCCTCAGACAATAGGAAGACTCCATCGTCAAACAATCCATACATTTCAGACATACCGGCTGTATCCTTCTTTTTGGGTTTGGCATTCTGTGACGTAGCAGGAGCAGGCAGGAGAGGCGGACACAAATGCAGGTTTTTATTATTAGCCATACTTGAACAAAAACAATATCCACACTATCACATTACAGCAATAATAATAAACAATGCCGGAACAGGGACCGAAGCAAAAAGAGGGTGTAAGTAGACAAAGGGAACAGGAAACACCTGGGACAGGGAGGAGATTCAAACTCAGAGCAGGTTGGGGGAGGAGACAAGAGAAGCACATGACTAAATAAGAAGCTCATGGGAATGACGGGACATAAACAAGGACAAAAGTAAAACAGAACATGACCATGATAAACATTCCTACACATAATTATATCTCTGAAGTGTTCTTATTAAACCACTTTCACTCATTTAAATTTTATTTTTATTTTGCGAAAAAACAAAAATATGCAGAAATGTAGAGATATTCCCTTTAAAGAATTTTCTTTTCAAATTAAGATTGCAGTTCTGAGTGCCATGTACTTCATAAAGAGCCATATTAAAAATGAATGTGTCACTTAACTGCCACTTTACCCATCATTTGTTTTTTAGTGTTCTTGTCAGGTTTCAGTATAATTATATAACACTTGGGAAGAAAAATACAGAATAACAAACCAAAGCTTGAGGCCAGAATGGCAAATATCTCCACAGCTACAGTGAACTTTCCAGGGGAACTGACATAAGCCGGAATAAAGGTGATCCAAACTGCACAGAATATGAGCATGCTGAAAGTGATGAACTTGGCTTCATTAAAGTTATCAGGCAGTTTTCGAGCCAGAAATGCTAATACAAAACACAGTAATGCCAAGAGTCCTATATAACCCAGCACAGCCCAGAAACCTACTACTGAACCCAACTGACATTCTAGAATGATCTTTTCTTTGTAATGCTTTAGGTTTTTAAAGGGGAAAGGAGGAAATGTTGTTAACCAAAGCACACAAATAAGAACCTGTATGAGAGTGAAAGCTAGAACACTGAGTCTCTGCTGTAGAGGCCCAAACCATTTCATAACATTACTGCCTGGAAGTGTAGCTCTGAAGGCCATTAACACCACTATAGTTTTCCCCAGAACACAGGAGATGCAGAGGACGAAGGTGATCCCAAACGCTGTATGGCGCAGCATACAGGACCACTCAGAGGGCCGACCAATGAAAGTAAGTGAACAGAGAAAACACAGAGCCAGCGAGAAGAGCAATAAGAAACTCAGCTCTGAATTGTTAGCTTTGACTATTGGGGTATTTTTATGTCGGAAGAATATTATTGCTATTATTAATGTCATAAATGTACCAATAATTGAAACAGCTGTTAGTAAAATTCCCATAGTTTCCACATATGACAAGAATTCAATTTCCTTCCTCACACATTCATTCCTATGTAGATTTGACCAGTAGTCCTGATCACATTGTTCACATTTAATCGAGTCTGTCAGAGAGACATAAATGGTATGCATAAACAGTTAGACGCACAGGGAAAATAATTTGAATGCATTACATATAATGATTACATTGGCTTCTATCACAACATGAAAAACATCCTGTATTTTGAACAGTTTAGATTTAATTATCACAAATATTCTAGAATATATTGTAGTTACAGCAGTAATACCAACAATATTTGTTTCTGGATTTACGTACCTGTCATATTACTGATCTCTCCTTCTGCACATGGTATACAATCAAAACAGCAGATAGGCTTTCCTTGCTGAACTGCCTTCCTGGTTCCTGGAGGGCAACTTTGACTGCACACAGACTTTGGAACCTATTATCAAAATAATTGTGTAATAAACTATAACAGTTAGTGTATACATATTATACAAACTTTCATAGAAATCTTTAGCAATACCAAGGTGCAGTTCTATTCCTGTACCTGGTTTGTATTTTGTGCCCACACAATAGAGGACATTCTTACTGCTAATCGATTGTGAGCAGGAAAAGAAGAATCATAAAGTCCAACTGTGACAAACTCATAGTGGTCTTCAATGTTGTGCCAATTTATTATTTCATATTTAGCCACAGGATCACCGTTTTTATCAAAATAAACTTCTTCACCATCTTTGGTTTTGAAGCGCACCTTTTTCAGATGTTCTAGAAACTGGTGAAACATAAAGTTTACATTATAACTTTTTAAAAAAGCACTTCCATCTTTGTGGAAGTACAATACAGCAGAAGTAGTTATTTACACTTGAGCCAGAGCTGTCTTTTAACTTACAGTGAGAGGATCAGGCTGCTTCTCTGTAGGACATGTTTCTGTGCAGCCGAGTAGGTCATGTAATGTATGTGCAACAGAGTATACACCTTTATACACATTACTGAAAATGGGCATCAAGGTCATGTCTGTAAAGGCATTTTCTATGTCAGACAGTTTTTCTTGTCCTGTGCACACTGTTACACCTTCTGAGTCATTCTGCAACATATATTTACACTTAAACAATGTTTCCCAGAATTCAGTTACAATGGCACTACCTGCAGATTTCAGTGGACGTATATCCAGAATGAAGTCTTTTAGACCTGTGACGGTTGTTTTAGGAATAGCTAGCCCTATGGCTCCTTGCAGTATTTTGTGTTTATCCAGTCTGGCTACATTTGAGTCAGTGATCCAAGCTTCACTTCCCACCCACTGGTATCCAGTAATGTTGTGCTCATAAAATGCATTAAGTAAAATCTCCATATCCCATTCAGGGACAAATAACACAATCACTCGAGAAGTAGAGATTTTGATCTGCTGAATTATTCTCAGAACCTTTTCTTCGGAGTAGGTTGTAAAAAATGGAAGAGAATATTCTAAACACATGCCCAGCTGTTCTGCAGCTTTGGTAAATGCAGCCATTCCACTGTTACCATAGTCATCATCTCTTCTAATTGCACCCACCCATGTCCAGCCAAACTGCCTGACCATCTCAGCCAGTGCCCTGCTCTGGTGGTAGTCACTGGGAATAGTGCGCAGAAATGATGGATATTTTCTTTTGTCACTGAGACACTCACAGGTAGAATAGGGACTGATCTAAAAACAGATTCATACATGTACGTAAGGGTTTATCTTGAATAATATTGAGTGTTCCTGCTGTATTTTAATTGCAATTAACATTCACTGTAAGTGCAGTAATGGTTTTGTAATAGTTATAATTTTAATAAAAATGGCATGAATGCATACTATGGGAATGCCAAAAGGTCCAACACTCTTTGCAATAGCCATTGACACTGATGAAAATGTCTCGCCAATTATGGCTTGCACCTGTGCTGGCTTTGTGCAGTTCTCATCCAGTGCTGAGTTCTCATTTCCATTAAGAAGTGCCATAGCCACTCTAACCCCCATAGCTGTGGAACTGCATGAGTCATAGATCTTATAGCCCAGTGAGACACCAGGGAGTAAAGATGAACTGTTGTTGATCTCTTCTATTGCAAAGATCAAGGACTGTGAAAACTGGAACGCTCTAAATGCAAGACTGGATTAGAAAAAGAAGAGATTTAAACAGTTTAAGAATGTCATCTTATTTATCTTGACTTCCTAATGTCACTATTTAAAATGCATATTCATTTTATATATATGAAAATCTACCTACTTACCTTATGCAGTTCAGTGGTGATGGCCTGACCTTATAGGACATGTCTGTGATTTCCCAAGTGCTATGTAAGGAGAGAATAGCTCCAACTGTGATATCACCATCCTTTGCAAGCCGTGGATATACAGGCTCTCCTTGCAAGCTACAGAAGGTCCCATTTGTTTTCGAAAAATTTATTATGGCCATTACCACATGCAAGAGAGTAAAGACAGATTCCATCTACTTAAACAGAGCTTTTTACTGAGTGTTGGCAAGGTCTAATGTTTTAGCTGGTTGAACAGGAAGGATTTGTAGTATTTATAGGAATAGAAATGCAAATCCTCTATGGTAATATTACACTGCTATCCCCCAGTCAGAGGAGGTGTGACTTTCAGATGTGAGCTACTGCAATCTGTATTAGTACATCAGTATGTTTTCTAATTATTATGAATAATTTTTATAGTTCTGTTTATTATCTTGTTCTCTATTTGCTTGACATCAACCCTTTTAATGAAATATCCAAATGTTCAGTAAATACCTCCTAAAGGAAAGAGTTTCAGTTATGCCATGTAGTTTGTTTTTTATTTGCCATTACTTCTTCAAAAGCTTCTATTCTGGCATATTAACTCTAATTTGGTTGATTTCTCTTCAACATCTTATGCCCTGCTAGGCAAGAAAAATTATTTGCTTTTGAACTCCCATAGAGTGTTTTTATATTATCTTTATTGAACATGGATGAGGCATTCACGGTAATTGACTGAAAAGTATGTAACATTCTATGTTAAGTACCTTTTAAATAATGTGAGTATTGCCACCTCTTTTTGCATCTAAGGATGCAGGAAGTCAGTGTAAAGAAGAAGAAATGGTGTGGGGGTGCTACAGTCATGTGCTATAGTTATTCCTATAGCCTCTAATGCAGCACCACTTTGGGTTTGATTTTTCAGGCCTAAAAGCTATGAGTGAGGTTATTATAAAACTGGCTCGACCTCACTCAATATTCAAACTAACCTTAACCTAAAAATATGCATAATAACTTCTTTTTCAAATTTAAAATACTTGCCAACACAAACTCAGAGCTGGGCATATGCCTCTTATGTTAGCTTTGCTCAGTAAGCTTTATTCAGTGTCAGTATTCAGTTTTTAAGTGTATCAGGTTAGCTTAGCTTTCACCAGCTATTCAAATATCTTGCACAGGTCAGCTATACAGGTACTGTGTAAATGTACTGGGTGTCACGCCCTGCCTGTCCTCGTCTGTCTGTTTATGTCCTGTCAAGTCCGCATGGTCTTGGTTTACATTTCTGCTCCTACATCCCAGCTCTTTCTAGTTCCCTGTGCGTATTTATTCCTTCCGGTTCCTCCTGTGATTGTTGTTCGTTTTGTGTTTATTGGTCGTGGTCATTGTCTCTGCTCGTTTCCCTGGTCCATTTCTGTCTTTGCCGTTTTGTCCATGTCCGCTTGTTTTTGTTAAACGTTGTTTACTTTTGTTTTCTCTGTATCATGGCTTATTTTGCCAAGAAAAGGACTGCGCATGTGTATCCGCCTCCCGTGTCTCAATACACGTTACCTAACAAACGACTGCCAAAGGATACAGCGAGTCTTTTAGGCCCTCATATTGAGCATGAGGACTTTTTCTCCGTGTGGGAACTCTGTTGAGGGCAGATGACCCCACTCAGCTCACCGCTGAGATGACCACGAGAGAAGCGGCCAAATCCAGAAGGATGGCTGGGCAGCTAAGGGTACGCTGTAACCGTGTGCAACATGAGCACTCCTTTACGGCACGTTCTCCAGCCCTGGCTTCGGAGTGGAGACACGTTGTCATTGTAGCGAGTGCCGCTGCCCCAGTGTATGTCATTGCAGTAAGTTTGGCTGCCTCTGTGAATGTCATTGCAGCGCCTGTGCCCCCGTCTGTGCCTGACTCTCCGCCCCGGGCAGTGTCCTGGGCTGCTCACTGACTCTCCGCCCTGGGTGGCTCCTAAAAAAGCGGGTTCTGTCCCTGTTTTTGTTGGCTTGTGTGTTCCTGTCTTGTTCATCCCTGTCGTAGTCTCTGCGTTTTGCCCTCTGCCCTGGCACCTGTATGGTCTCTTGTCTCGTGTTCTGTTGTATTCCCATTCTTGAGTCCTGTCCTGTGTTTCGTTTTTGTCCTGTGGTGTTTTCCTGTCTACTTTTATTTCCATTGTCCTCGTTGCATCCTCCTCCCGTTTTGTCTCGTCATCCTTAACCTTCGTTCTCTCATCATCCTCCTCCGTTGTCTTCTTGACGTCTTCTTCTGGTGATTCTCGTCGTCTTCCTCCCTGTTCGTCCCGTTGTCCGCCCTCGTCTTTGGTTCCTTTGGTTCCTGGTTTTGTGTTCTTCCTGGTTTCTGTGTATGTTCCTGTCTTGTCTGTCATGTGCTCTTTGTTCCCAGCTTTTTGTAATTCCCTATGTGTATTTATTCCTCCATGTTCCTCTTGTGTTTATCATTCGTTTTGTGTTTCTTGGTCATGGTCATTATCTCTGCTCAGTTTCCCTGTTTTGTTTTCTCTGTATTATAGCTTATTTTGGCAATAAAAAGAGGTGTGCATGTGTATTCGCCTCCTTCGTCTCGCTACATGTTACACTGGGAAGTGTTATGCCAGTCTGGAAGCTTTTGCATATTTCAGAGTGACACATGCTCATGTAATAAGGCCTCAGGCCTGGCGTGTTTGTTGCCGGGCTATTCTTGCCCCTGATCCCCAGGCGGTACCCTGGGCTGTTCTTGTCCCTGTGACCTGGGCTGTTCCTGTGCCCCAGGCTGTTTCTGTCCCTGTGCCCCGGGCGGTGTCCCGGGCTGTTCCTGACTCAGTGCCCCGGGCTGCCCCCGAAGACGCAGAAACAGCAAGCACTGCTTCCCCAGGAGGTTCTGTGTTCTGGACTTCGGTCTTTCCTGGTCCCAGTGTTTATCCCAGTCCCTGTCATTGTCCATGTTTCGGTCACTGTTTTTGTTGGTGTGTACATTCCTGTCTCTGTTGTTCTGTTCGTTTCTTTCCAAATCTCTGTGTTGCCCCCTGTCCTGGCTCCTGTCCTGTCTCTTGTCTCGTGCTCTGTCGTATTTCCATTCTTGAGTCCAGGCTGGTTTTTGTTCTGTGTAGTTTTTCTGGTCGTCATTGTCCATCTCAGTCCTCCTTTTTCTCGTCTTCCTCCTTTTTCCTCTCCTTGTCGTCCACCTCCTTTCTGTCGTCATCCTTTTCCCTCTTTCTCGCAGCATCCTCCTTCCTCTTCCTGTCGTTGTCCTCCTCCTGCTTCTTCTTGTCCTCCTCCTATCTCTCCTGGTCATCCTCTTCCTTCCTCTTCTTGTCATCCTCCTCTTTTCTCTCATCATCTTCCTTCCTTGCCTTCTCGTTGTCCTCCTCCTTCGACTCCTCATTGTCCTCCTTTCTCTTTGTCTCGTCTTCCACCCTTGTCTCCTTCCCTGGCTTTGCATTTGCCCACCTCTGCCCCTGACTCCAGGAGTAGGTCTGGTTTGGCGCCTCAGGAGCTGTGTATGTGTCTCCTTCTGTCTATTTATGTAGTCGTTTACGTGGTCCTGTCATTGCTATGTGGGTCTGTTTTAGTCACAGGTTTGTACTTGTCTCTACCCCTCACATGTTTTGAGTCTGCGTGTCCTCTTAGTGTGATCAGGTGTTCCTTTTTATGTGTATTTATACATACCCTCTTTTCCCAATTTTGTTGACGCTACCTCATCTCTTGTTTTCCAGTCTTGATTGATGCTACCTCGTCTCTTGCAGCATTACACCATTATGCGAAGCTTCTTGGGTGCTTGAGATGCCTATTGTGTATATTGTCCATACAAACAGTGACTGGTGTTTGAAATCGTTGGAGACATGGTGGTTGAGGACACTCAGGTGCACATGACACTTCACTGGATTACAAGCCAATAAAGAGTGGTTAATGGAGACATCTCTCTCTTACCATCTGCAATTCGTAAGGTTCTTTGTCTGTTTTTATTTCATCAAGGACGTAAGGTCATGGAAATCTTTTATTCTTTATTTAGTCAAAATCAGACTCCTGTATGAAATGGCATACAACAGGTTTACAACAGTTGTTGCTGTAGCTGTTGTCATTATAGCAAGAGCTGAGATTGATCTAAGTATTTTGATATAATCAAATTGATATTGTAAAGAAAATCAAGAGAATGCCCTTAGACCCTAGAGAGGCAAACCACTGCAACCATCATTTAATGCAAGCACAAACTTTATTCTAAAATGAAAAAGAATTATTCATGATTTTGAAACATTTAAAACAAAGCAAATCTGTGAGATTCCAAACAAATAAGAAATGTTCAAAATTCTGCAACATTTGAAGGTCACTAATCAAATATCAGCAAATTTGTCGCATTGATCATGTTTGTATAAATCGTCTCTGCCATTGCAGCTTGTATTCAGATGTTTTTCAGGTACATATGAGGAGAGGTGGTTACAAATGCAGGTTTTTATTATTACAAAAAAACAAATCCAAAAACAACATCCAATCTATCACACTACAACCACATATAAACAATGCCGAACAAGGACAGGACCAAACAGAGGGTGTAAGAAGACAAAGGGAATAGGGAACACATGGGACAGGGGGGGAGGAGACAAGAGGAGCACATGACCAAAACAGAAGCACATGGGAATGACAGGACATAAACAAGGACATAGACAGACAGATGGAAAACAGGGCATGACCATGACAGAACCCCCTCCCCTAGGGTGAGGACCAGGAGCAGGAGCAGGACGAAGACCAGACCAGGGAATAGGAACTGGAGCAACCCGGGGCGCAGAAACAGAACCAGAAACAGGAATGTCCTGGGGAGCAGGAACACGGGGGAAAACCCTGGAGGTAGGAGGGACCCTGGGTGCAGGAGCAGGAGCCCACAGGAGCAGGCAGACCTGCCACGATGTCAGTGGAGAAAGGCGGGCCTGCTGCAACATCTGGAAGGCAGGCGGGCCTGCTGCGACAGCAGTGGAGGCGGGGCTCCTGAGGCAGGGGCTTTTCTGCCTGAGGTCTCCAGAGCACCAGGTGGCGCTGCAAAAATGGCAGCAACTATGCAGGTGCTCTCTGAGACCCCAGGCGGCGCTGTGGCGTCACCAGCCAAAACCACGGCACCAGCAGGTCTTGGCAGAGTGATGCCAACAGAGCCGATTACTAGCCCCACGCACCCAAAATGCTGGCCTCTGTGTTTCTTGCGCCACTTGGCCAGTTTCCCCTCCTTAGCTGCGTCGGTAGCTGCCATCTCCACGGCCCTGAGCAGGGTTGTCTATAGTTACCAGAGCTAGAATGTCCAGAGCAAGGTCCTCAGACAATGGGAAGAGTCCATCGTCAAACAATCCATACATTTCGGACATACCGGCTGTATCCTTCTTTTTGGGTTTGCCATTCTGTGACGTAGCAGGAGCAGGCAGGAGAGGCGGACACAAATGCAAGTTTTTATTATTAGCCATACTTGAACAAAAACAACATCCACTCTATCACATTACAGCAATAATAATAAACAATGCCGGAACCGAAGCAAAAAGAGGGTGTAAGTAGACAAAGGGAACAGGAAACACCTGGGACAGGGAGGAGATTCAAACTTAGAGGTTGGGGGAGGAGACAAAAGAAACACATGACTAAATAAGAAGCTTATGGGAATGACAGGACATAAACAAGGACAAAAGTAAAACAGAACATGACCACGACAAAAATTCCTACACATAATTATATCTCTGAAGTGTTCTTATTAAACCACTTTCACTCATTTAAATTTTATTTTTATTTTGCAAAAAACAAAAATATGCATATGTAGAGATATTCCCTTTAAAGAGTTTTCTTTTCAAATTAAGATTGCAGTTCTGAGTGCCATGTACTTCATAAAGAGCCATATTAATAAAGAATATGTCACGTAACTGCCACTTTACCCATCATTTGTTTTTTAGTGTTCTTGTCAGGTTTCAGTATAATTATATAACACTTGGGAAGAAAAATACAGAATAACAAACCAAAGCTTGAGGCCAGAATGGCAAATATCTCCACAGCTACAGTAAACTTTCCAGGTGAGCTAACATAAGCCGGAATAAAGGTGATCCAAACTGCACAGAATATGAGCATGCTGAAAGTGATGAACTTGGCTTCATTAAAGTTATCAGGCAGCTTTCGAGCCAGAAATGCTAATACAAAACACAGTAATGCCAAGAGTCCTATATAACCCAGCACAGCCCAGAAACCTATTGCTGAACCTAACTGACATTCTAGAATGATCTTTTCTTTGTAGTGCTTTAGGTTTTTGAAGGGAAAAGGAGGAAATGATGTTAACCAAACTACACAAATAAGAACCTGTATGAGAGTGAAAGCTAGAACACTGAGTCTCTGCTGTGGAGGCCCAAACCATTTCATAACATTACTGCCTGGAAGTGTAGCTCTGAAGGCCATTAACACCACTATTGTTTTTCCCAGAACACAGGAGATGCAGAGGACGAAGGTGATCCCAAACGCTGTGTGGCGCAGCATACAGGACCACTCAGAGGGTCGACCAATGAAAGTAAGTGAACAGAGAAAACACAGAGCCAGTGAGAAGAGCAATAAGAAACTCAGCTCTGAATTGTTAGCTTTGACTATTGGGGTATTTTTATATTGAAAGAATATTATTGCTATTATTAATGTCATAAATGTACCAATAATTGAAACAGCTGTTAGTAAAATTCCCATAGTTTCCACATATGACAAGAATTCAATTTCCTTCCTCACACATTCATTCCTATGTAGATTTGACCAGTAGTCTTGATCGCATTGTTCACATTTAATTGAGTCTGTCAAAGAGACATAAATGGTATGTATAAACAGTTAGACGCACAGGGAAAATAATTTGAATGCATTGCATATAATGTTTACATTGGCTTCTATCACAACATGATGAAAAACTTCCTTTACTTTAAACAGTTTAGACTTAATTATCACAAATATTCTAGAATATATTGTAGTTACAGCAGTAATACCAACAATATTTGTTTCTGCATTTGCGTACCTGTCATATTACTGATCTCTCCTTCTGCACACGGTATACAGTCAAAACAGCAGATAGGCTTGCCTTGCTGAACTGCCTTCCTGGTTCCTGGAGGGCAACTTTGACTGCACACAGACTTTGGAACCTATTATCAAAATAATTGTGTAATAAACTATAACAGTTAGTGTATACATATTATACAAACTTTTTTTGAGGTATGTATGCTTTAGCAAGACCACAGTGTAATTCTATCCCTGTACCTGATTTGTATTTTGTGCCCACACAATAGAGGACATTCTTACTGCTAATCGATTGTGAGCAGGAAAAGAAGAATCATAAAGTCCAACTGTGATAAACTCATGGTGGTCTTCAATGTTGTGCCAATTTATTATATCATATTTAGCCACAGGATCACCGTTTTTATCAAAATAAACTTCTTCACCATCTTTGGTTTTGAAGCGCACCTTTTTCAGATGTTCTAGAAACTGATGAAACATAAAGTTTATATTATAAGTGAAAAAGCTTTTCTATCTTTGTGGAAGTACAGTACAGCAGAAGTAGTTATTCACACTTGAGCCAGAGCTGTACAATTTTAACATCTGTACTTAATCAGTCTTTCAACTTACAGTGAGAGGATCAGGCTGCTTCTTTGTAGGACATGTTTCTGTGCAGCCGAGAAGGTCATGTAATGTATGTGCAACAGAGTATACACCTTTATACACATTACTGAAAATGGGCATCAAGGTCATGTCTGTAAAGGCATTTTCTATTTCAGACAGTTTCTCTTGTCCTGTGCACGCTGTTACACCTTCTGAGTCATTCTGTAACATATATTTACACTTAAACAATGTTTCCCAGAATTCAGTAAAAATAGCACTGCCTGCAGATTTCAGTGGACGTATATCCAGAATGAAGTCTTTCAGACCTGTGACGGTTGTTTTTGGAATAGCTAGTCCTATGGCTCCTTGCAGTATTTTGTGTTTATCCAGTCTGGCTACAATTGAGTCAGTGATCCAAGCTTCAGTTCCCACCCACTGGTATCCAGTAATGTTGTGCTCATAAAATGCATTAAGTAAAATCTCCATATCCCAGTCAGGGACAAATAACACAATCACTCGAGAAGTAGAGATTTTGATCTGCTGAATCATTCTGAGTATTTTTTCTTCGGAGTAGGTTGTAAAAAATGGAAGGGAATATTCTAAGCACATGCCCAGCTGTTCTGCAGCTTCAGTAAATGCAGCCATTCCACTGTTACCATAGTCATCATCTCTTCTAATTGCACCCACCCATGTCCAGCCAAACTGCCTGACCATCTCTGCCAGTGCTCTGCTCTGGTGGTAGTCACTGGGAATAGTGCGCAGAAATGATGGATATTTTCTTTTGTCACTGAGACACTCACAGGTAGAATAGGGACTGATCTAAAAACAGATTCATACATGTACGTAAGGGTTTATCTTGAATAATACTTTATGTTCCTGCTGTATTTTAATTGCAATTAACAATCACTGTAAGTACAGGAATGGTTTTACTCCTTTGTAATAGTTATAATTTTAATAAAAATGGCATGAATGCATACTATGGGAATGCCAAAAGGTCCAACACTCTTTGCAATAGCCATTGACACTGATGAGTATGTCTCGCCGATTATGGCTTGCACCTGTGCTGGCTTTGTGCAGTTTTTATCCAGTGCTGATTTCTCATTTCCATTAAGAAGTGCCATAGCCACTCTAACCCCCATAGCTGTGGAACTGCATGAGTCATAGATCTTATAGCCCAGTGAGACACCAGGGAGTAAAGATGAACTGTTGTTGATCTCTTCTATTGCAAAGATCAAGGACTGTGAAAACTGGAACGCTCTAAATCCAAGACTGGATTAGAAAAAGAAGAGATTTAAACAGTTTAAGAATCTAATCTTATTTTCCTAATGTCACTATTTAAAATGCATATTCATTTTATATATTTAAAAATCTGTCTTTCAACTTACCTTATGCAGTTCAGTGGTGATGGCTTCACCATATAAGAGACATCTGTGATTTTCCAAGTGTTATGTAGAGAGAGAATACCTCCAACTGTGATATCACCATCCTTTGCAAGCCGTGGGTATACAGGCTCTCCTTGCAAGCTACAGAAGGTCCCATTTGTTTTCGAAAAATTTATTATGGCCATTACCACATGCAAGAGAGTAAAGACAGATTCCATCTACTTGAGCAGAGCTTATGACTCAGTGTTGGCAAGGTCTGATGTTTTGGCTATTTGGACAGGAAGGATTTGTAGTATTTATAGGAATAGAAATGCAAATCCTCTATGGTAATATTACACTGCTATCCCCCAGTCAGAGGAGGTGTGACTTTCAGATTTGAGCTAATGCAATCTGTATTCGTACCTCAGTATGTTTTGTTTATTACTTAATATGAAGAATTTTTATAGTTCTGTTTATTATTTTGTTCACTATTTGACATCAACACTTTTAGTTAAATATTCAAATGTTCAGTAAACACCTCCTAAAGGAAAAGGGATGTACTGTGAAAATGAAAGAGTTTTAATTATACCATGTAGCTTTTTCTGGCTTTCTCTTACAAGTTTATTAAGCAGCAGCTCTTTAAAGGACATATTTGGCATTATGTATTCTTCAAAAGCTTCTGTTCTGGCATATTAGCTCTATTGTGGTTCACTTCTCTGCAACATCTTATGCCCAGCTTGGCAAGAAAAATATTTTACTTTTGAACTCCCACAGAGTGTTTTTATATTATCTTTATTGAACATGGATGAAGCATTCAAGGTAATTGACTAAAATGTATGTAACATCCTATGTTAAGTACCTTTCAAATAATGTGAGCATTACCACCTCTTTCTGCATCTTAGTGTGCAGGAAGTCAGTGTAAAGAACTTGAGCGTGTGGTGAACCGTGTGCTATGGTTATTCTTACAGCCTCTGCAGCACCATTTTGGGTTTGATTTTTCAGGCCTCATAGCTATAAGCGAGGTTTTCATAAAACTGGCCCAATCTCACTCAATAGTCAGACTAACCTCAACTTAAAAATATGCATATTAACTTTTTTCAAAACAATGATTTAAAATACTTGCTAACTCTAACTCAGAGCTGGGCATATGCGTCTTGTGTTAGCTTTGTTGAGTTATATTCAGTGTCATTATTCAGTTTTTCAGTGTATCAGGTGTGCCTCCCTCTGATATAATGATGACAGCACAACTGTTCTTAAGTGCTCTGATTATGCTTTATTCCTAAACATGAGAACTGTAATATAAAATCATCAAAACAAATAAAAACACAAATGTAAACTTTTGCATAAATATCTGATTTGAACTACTATATAAAATACCTTTTAACCTTATGACTATGATTTTCAACTTAGCACCATGAGATGTTTTCTTGTCTTGTAAAACTATTATTGTTATTTATTCATCATGAATTATCTCTTACTGTAAATGGTTGTCGTTGTTCAATGTTAACTTTTAACTTAGTTTTAAACCACATGAATTTAACCCTTAGTTTACAGACATCATGAAATTGCAAATAAATTTCCTTTTATATTAGAAACTGTTTTAACCTGAACTTTACTTGTACATTTCAATTTCAATGTCCTTTCAATTTCACTTAACAAATAACATACAAAGTAGAAAACAAACCTCATTGGCTGCATTAAATAACACAGTGAGGGTGTGGCTTCCTTTGAAACGTTCCGTGACACTTGAAAACATTTATAACACTTAAACTGTAGAAAAAAATTGACAACAAACTTACTACTACTTGTATTATCCATGCATATAATAGGTCCTTCTGGAAACCCTTACGGATGTATAGATCCACCTTAGTTCTTAATGTTTTAGCAAGGTAGAAACCAAAATGGAAGGTGTGTTATGCTAAAATATGTTCTGCTCATATAGGCAGTTACACTCCCATCAAATCTATGATTTCTTACGCTAGATTACTTAAAATGAAAATATACTAAGCGTTAGAGATGGGAAGATCGATCGGATGTATCGGTATCGGTCGATTTCTAATCAAAATATGCGATCGGCTGAGATTTCTCCAATTAAGCTGATCCCGAGAGCCTATCGATGGCGTTAAACAAATGAGCTTAATTTCTGTATTACCAGCTAACATTTCTTTGAAACCCTTTCCGATTAGGTTGCAATTCCTATCTAAACCTCTAGGTGGAAACACAAACCCTTCAATTTTCCACAGACTGACTAAAGGGGCGTGCCAGTTTGCGTTCACGGCATGTGCTGTCCGTCTGGCAATTTGTTGCCGTATGTGACACAGACTCATCCAGGACGATCTGTAAAATTAGTAAAATCAACGTGTCTCGCTGGGTCACCAAGACATTTAACACTACTAATCTGATACGGCATTTAACAGTACTCACGCTGAATACAGAGAGTACCAGCAAACAGCAAAGCGAGCATGCGCAGCTAGCACAAAACAAATAACCCGGAAAACCACACAGACCAGATCTGACCGGTACGAACAGTACAGCAGCAACAACTCAAGATCTACATTTAATGATTTCAGTATTTTGTTTAAAAAAAACAGAGCCTGCGTTTAATGACTGCAGTTTGGACTGCATGTATTTAATTAGCTTTTTTCGTTTTAAATTCAGGGTCTACATTTAATGATTGCGGTATTGGCAATGTTTGATTTACTTTGTTTATTTACTGCTAATTTTGTTACAAATATTATGCTGTTTCACATGGTAAAAAAGGTAATAAACCAGTTTAGACCATGTTTCGTGGCTTGCTAATAACTACATGTATCCCTGTTGTGGCATATAGCCCTGCCCTTGATTGGTATCAGTTATCGACTGATAGTCCTGAAAGGTGATCGGCGATCAGAAGGTTTAGAGAGTCTTCAGTCTTCTCACTCTTCCATCCTTTCCTGGGTATACCTCGATGACCTTTGCCAACTTCCACTGGTTACGTGGTGTGGTATCGTCTTGCAGGAGAATGGGCCCTTGTGTCTCTGTAGTCTTTTTTGATCCACTACTGTATGTGTTGGAGATTTAGGAGGTACTTTATCCACCGTTTCCAGAAGAGGTTGGCCAAGAATTGGGCACAACGCCATCTCTTCCGGAGGTAGAAATCTTCCTCCCAGCTCTGGAACACATACAGGTGAGTAACAGCCCATTACGGCTTAGCTCATTTCTTCCCATTTTAATGTAGAATAGTCCAAAGCAATCCATCCCGCAGTAGATGAAAGGAGGGGTGGTTTCCATTCTGTCCTCTGTGAGGTCTGCCATCCTTTGCTGTTCTGGGCTTCTTCTGAACTTCCAACACATGGTGCACTTGTAATTATAGGATGATACTGTTTTGCACAGTAATGCTGACACATGACTGTCCTTTGGAAGGACCACTGAATGTTTAACATGTGGATTCAGAGCAGCATGGGTTAAGCGGCTTGCCACTTTGAGGATACCTTGGTCGTCAAGACATGGACTTCATCTGTATAGCTTCTTGACCTCGCCATTGACTTGTGTCTGCTTGTCCCTCAGAAGGCACTGTATATCCTTTGAGAAGGTGGCTTCTTGAACCATCCTGATTATGGTCAGTTCTGCTTCTCTCCTTTCCTCTAGACTGGTGACTTCACAGGATTTTGGCTGAAGACTCTTGATTTAACTAGATTATACCGACCACAGTATGTGAGGGCACGGGACTGTGTGTGTGATAAGGTGGTCAGCAGCACAGGGGTGCCTCAGGGAACAGCATACCGAACTGTCACCTCCAGAAGTTCTCTGATGACTCAGCGATTGTCAGCCTCATAACTAATGAGGAGGACAGCGAGTACAGAGAACTGACTCAGGACTTTGTGGACTTGTGTCTGCAGAAGCACTTCAAGATTAATGCAGGTAAGACCAAAGAACTGGTGGTACATTTTCGCAGGTGCAGATATCTCCCTCCATCAGTGAACATTCAGGGTATAGACATCGAGAGAGTGGACTCTTATAGATACCTGGGTGTTCACCTAAACAACCAGCTAGACTGGTCAGTTAACACCACTGCACTTTACAAGAAAGGCCAGAGCAGAATATACCTACTGAGGAGACTAATGTCATATGGAGTGCAGGGAAAACTCCTGAGGACCTTCTTTGACACAGTGGTGTTATCTGCCATCTTTTACAGAGTGGTATGTTGGGCAAGCAGCATCTTGACGGCAGACAAGAAGTGTCTGGACAAACTTATTAAAAGGACCAGCTCTGTCCTGGGTAGCCCACTAGATCCAGTGCAGGTGGTAGAAGACAGGAAGATGTTAGCCAAGCTGGCATCCATGCTGGAGAATGACTCCCACCCCATGCGTGAGACTCTGGCAGCACTGGGCAGCTCTGACTTTTTATTATTTATATTAAATATACTGTACTGTTTATTTATCTATTTTTTGTACTAAGTGCCTTGCTCTCCCTTTGCCGCTGCAACACTGTTAATTTCCCATGTCTTATCTTATTTCTTTTATATGGCACCTAAATCTGGCGACAGATTTTACCATTCTGGACCAGTCAGAGAACTTGTGCAGGTGATCTAACAACGACTTTGTCTCTTACGCCTGGATGTCAAGAGGACTTTCTTGAGTTTAGGATCACTACTTCTAATTTCTCCCATCTTGACTTCTCTGCTTGGTAGCTCCTTCTGCCAGAGAAACCTTGAGAGCCAGTGAACCAGGCTGCTCTACTGTGAGACCTATTAAGGCGTGGTCTGCAGAACTTTTTTCAGAAGCCACATACTTCCATTGGGTGGATTCTGTGCTTTACTTGATGCGTTTCACACGGTTTGCTCAGTCTGGCTTCATTTTTGATGTACAACCGTGGAATCAGTCTGAAAGAATTCTTGTAGATACTTTATTTCCAGTTCTTTCTTGAACATGTCACTGGTGCGGACGACAACCACTGCTGCAGGCAGCTCAAGCCTTGGTCTGGTTGTGACCTTAGTGGAGGCAACCCTTGCCATTCCCATAACTAAGTAACAGTGAACTTCACCTGATTCACTGACTGCTCTGAGGTATGAGCACACACCATAGCCTGACATCTGAGAAATGGTAATGCTCATAGTTCTGTGCCTTCAAGCTTGATGGGATATAGCATCTTGGGATCTTAACATTAGCCAGGTTTTATAGATCTTGGAGCCAACATTCCCACTGAGGTCTTCAAGTAAAGTTTTAGCCAGCTGAGCTTGTCCCGACACATCTGCTGTAGGATCTGCTTTCTAACTAGAGTGAAGGGTGCCACGAATCTGAGAGGATCATAGACTGAAGCAACTGTGGACAAGACTCCTCTTCGGGTAAGTGGATTCTCTTTGATGACCACTCTGAACTAGAACTCATCAGAAGCCACACAGCCCTGCACACCGAGGGTTCTTTTCCATTTACTGTTCACCCAATGCCATGTCTTTGTCTGTAGCAGCTTCAGCACATTCTTCTTTGAGAATGGTAGCCAGGACTTCCTCGCTGTTAAAGATGAATTTGTGTAGTCAGAGTTTGCCTGTGCTGCAAAGCTACACTTGACAAGCTGTCATCAACATAGAAGATCCGCTGTATGAACTTGATGGTGTCGTCACTGAAGCATTCTTGTCCTTGAGCTGCGATGTTTTTAAGTCAATAGTTGGCACAGCCAGGTGATGAATCTGCACCAAACAGATGGACCTCCATTTGATAGGTGGAAGGTTGGGCTTCAAGATTTCTGTTCTCGCACCAAAAGAATCGAAGGTAATCTTGGTCCTCTGTCTTCACATGGAACTGGTGGAACATGCGCTCTATGTCAGATATGATTGCCACCTGGCCTCTGCGGAAGTAAAACAAAACTCCTACCAAGCTGTTTGTCAGCTCTGGAATGGTCAAGAGAACTTGGAACTTAGCAATCAAAGACAATGCATATTTTCACAGGCTTTTGTAGATGATACACCCCATGATGTGGGATGTACCATGCTGGAGTTTTGTGAATGTCTTGGACCCTTTCAGCATCTCCACAGGTTATGGTCTCATCCATGGAGATTTTGTAGTCCTTATTATTAGAGATGGACCGATCAGCGTTTTTGAGGCCGATTCCGATCGCCGATCACCTTTCAGCGCGATCAGCCGATAGCCAATACCAATAGAGGGCGGGGCTGTGTGTGATGGCAGGGCTACATATTATTCGCACAAGCAAGTCATGAAACAAGGTGGAAACTGGTTTATTACCATTTTTAACGAGCTCATGTGAAACAGCATAATATTTGTATCTAAATTAGAAGTTGGTCTATGTGGAAGTAAACCGCTTGATACAGCTCCGGAAGAGTGACGTCTGAAAAGTATTTCCTACTAGGAACCGCAGAGCTTAGATCCAGGTGGAATATTAAGCGCAAGAATGCCACAGAATGTCTTCTACAGCCGAGAAGGACTGTTTATCTAGAGCGTTAAACTCAATTACTCTGGCTGTGGTTCCTTTAGCTCTCTGGCTGTTTCTGCTTTTGTACTGTTCGGATCTGGTCTGCACGGTTCTCTGGACTGCGCCAGATGGATGATGTTTTTTTTTCTGCACATGCGGTGAACGCTTAAACTGTTCTAGCGAGGCTGCTTCTTTAGTCAGTTTGACGACAATGAAATGGTATTTATTTCCACCTTGTGGTTCAGATAGGAATTGCAGGGACCTGGGCGGAGTTGGTTTCACAATGGGCTCCTCTTCCTGGATGAAACGCTAGCTGGAAATACAGAAATTAGGCTCATTTGTTTACCGCCATTAATCGGCTCTTGAGATCGGCCAATCGCTGATCACATATTTTTATTAAAAATCGGCCGATACGGATACATGGCCGATCGATCTTTCCATCTCTACTTATTTTACTGCTCATCTCTTCTCAGCTTTCTTTACAGGCACCACTTGTCTTGGTACAAGGGCTTGAGGACAATTGTAGCTGATAGCAGACCAACGTCACAGCTTTGCTGAGGAGCTATCTCATCTGCAGTGTGTTCAAGATGTGACCATACCTTTGCTGTCTCTGGTGTGGGGATATGGTTTCTGATTGCAGGTATAAACCTTCTGGAGTTGGTCACTGGAAGTAAAATGATCTTATCTGAGTAGAACCCTCTTACTTGTAAACCATTCTGTGTTCCTTGAAGCCAGTGTGGAGCCTTTACTGAACTGGTTTGCTCCTTGTATTGAGCGCCCTTGGTCTCATTAAAGTTACATCAGGTTAGCTTAGCTTTCAATAGCCTTTCAAAACTCTTGTACAGGTCAGCTATACAGGTACTGGGAAGTGTTATGCCTGTCCAGTTACAGAGTGAAATGTGCTCATATAATAAGGGCTCAGGCCTGGTGTGTTTGTCGCTGTTATGCAAAGTTTGTTGGGTTCTTGAGATGCCTATTGTGTATTTTGTCAGTACAAACAGTGACTGGTGTTAAGAATCATTGGAGCCTTGAGGGTTGAGAACACTCAGGTGTACATGACACTCCTCTGGATTACGAGCTAATGAAGAGTGGTTAATGTAGACATCCCTCCCTTACCATCTGCAATTTGTGTGTTCGTTTGTCTGTCTTTATTTCATCAAGGACTTACCTATCATGGAAATTCTTTATTCTTTATTCAGTCGAAATCAGACCCCTGTGTAAAATGGCGTAGAAAAGGTTGACCACTTTTGTTGTTGCTGTAGCTCTTTGTCATTAAAGCGAGAGCTGAGATTGAGACATAGCAAGATCTGAATGTTTTGATATAATCAAATTGACATTGTAAATATGGTAAATTGAAGGAATGCTCTTAGACGCCACAGAGGCACAAACTGCAACCATAATTTGATGCAAACACAAACTTTATTCTTAAATGAAAAAGAATAATTCATAATTTTGCAACATTTAAAACAAAGCGAAGCTGCAAGATTTCAAATGAATAAGAAATGTTCAAGATTCTAAAACATTTGTCTCTAATCAAATACCAGTAAATTTGTCACAGTGATCATGTTAAGACCTTTGTATAAATCGTGCTTATCCAAAGACATGCATGTTATGTTTATCGGTCACTGTTGACTGTAGGTGTGAGTGTGTGTTTTGGCCATGCAATGGACTGGCGACCCTGTGAACCCGACTAGCAGGATAAAGCGGAAGATAATGCATGGATGTAATCAGCTTATAAATAAGAAAATAAATAAAGTAGAATAAAGTGAGATATAATTACTACTCATAATAATAAAATTGTTTCATTGTCATTTTTACCAGTATTAAAACAATCAGCATTATGTCTAAAAAATAGAAAAAGACTAAAAAAATGTATTTGTTGTAAATATTTTTACCCGTTTCTTATAAACAAAATTATTTAAAAAATCTGTCAGTTTGTTTCTTTGAAGGGCTCTATTTAAACCACTCTCACTCATTTCAATTTTATTTTTATTTTACAAAAACAATTATGTAGAAATTTAGAGATATTAAGATAAAGATTTTTCTTTTCAAATTAAGATTGCAGTTCTAAGTGTCATGGCACTTTACCCATAATTTGTTTTTTAGTGTTCTTGTCAGGTTTCATTATGATTATATAACACTTTGGAAGAAAAATACAGAATAGCAAACTGAAGCTTGAGGCCAAAATGGCAAATATCTCTACAGCTACAGTGAACTTTCCAGGAGAGCTGACATAAGCTGGGATGAAGGTGATCCAAACTGCACAGAATATGAGCATGCTAAATGTGATGAACTTGGCTTCATTAAAGTTATCAGGCAGCTTTCGAGCCAAAAATGCTAAAACAAAACACAGTAAAGCCAAGAGTCCTATATAACCCAGCACAGCCCAGAAACCTATTGGTGAACCCAACTGACATTCTAAGATGATCTTTTCTTTATAAGAATTTAGGTTTTTGAAGGGGAAAGGAGGAGATGTTGTTAACCAAAGCACACAAATAAGAACCTGTATGAGAGTAAAAGCAAGAACACTGAGTCTCTGCTGTAGAGGCCCAAACCATTTCATAACATTACTGCCTGGAAGTGTAGCTCTGAAGGCCATTAACACCACTATAGTTTTCCCCAGAACACAGGAGATACAGAGGACGAATGTGATTCCAAATGCTGTGTGGCGCAGCATACAGGACCACTCCGAGGGCTGACCAATGAAAGTAAGTGAACAGAGGAAACACAGAGCCAGTGAGAAGAGCAGCAGGAAGCTCAGCTCTGAGTTGTTGGCCTTGACTAGAGGGGTATTTTTATATCTAAAGAATATGATCGCTATTATTAATGTCATAAATGTACCAATAATTGAAACAGCTGTTAGTAAAATTCCCATAGTTTCCTCGTATGACAAGAATTCAATTTCCTTCTTCACACATTCATTCCTGTGTTGATTTGACCAGTAGTCCTGATCACATTGTTCACATTTAATCGAGTCTGTCAGAGAGAGATGAATAGCATGGATAATCCAGTTAGACACACAGGGAAAATACCTTGAAAGCATTACATATAATGTTTGCATTGTCTTTTTTTGTTTCTGCATTTGTGTACCTGTCATATTACTGATCTCTCCTTCTGCACATGGTATACAATCAAAACAGCAGATAGGCTTTCCTCTCTGAACTGCCTTCCTGGTTCCTGGAGGGCAGCTTTTACTGCACACAGACTCTGGAACCTATTATCAAAATAATTGTGTAATAAACTATAGCAGTTAGTGTATACATATTATACAAACTTTTTTTGAGGTATGCATGCTTTAGCAAGACCACAGTGTAATTCTATTCCTGTACCTGATTTGTATTTTGTGCCCACACAATAGAGGACATTCTTACTGCTAATCGATTGTGAGCAGGAAAAGAAGAATCATAAAGTCCAACTGTGATAAACTCATGGTGGTCTTCAATGTTGTGCCAATTTATTATTTCATATTTAGCCACAGGATCACCGTTTTTATCAAAATAAACTTCTTCACCATCTTTGGTTTTGAAGCGCACCTTTTTCAGATGTTCTAGAAACTGATAAAACAAAGTTTACATTATAACTTTTTAAAACACTTCCATCTTTGTGGAAGTACAGTACAGCAGAAGTAGTTTTTCACACTTGAGCCAGAGCTGTACAATTTTAACATCTGTACTTAATCAGTCTTTCAACTTACAGTGAGAGGATCAGGCTGCTTCTTTGTAGGACATGTTTCTGTGCAGCCGAGAAGGTCATGTAATGTATGTGCAACAGAGTATACACCTTTATACACGTTACTGAAAATGGGCATCAGGGTCATGTCTGTAAAGGCATTTTCTATGTCAGACAGTTTTTCTTGTCCTGTGCACGCTGTTACACCTTCTGAGTCATTCTGCAACATATATTTACACTTAAACAATGTTTCCCAGAATTCAGTAAAAATAGCACTGCCTGCAGATTTCAGTGGACGTATATCCAGAATGAAGTCTTTCAGACCTGTGACGGTTGTTTTAGGAATAGCTAGTCCTATGGCTCCTTGCAGTATTTTGTGTTTATCCAGTCTGGCTACATTTGAGTCAGTGATCCAAGCTTCAGTTCCCACCCACTGGTATCCAGTAATGTTGTGCTCATAAAATGCATTAAGTAAAATCTCCATATCCCATTCAGGGACAAATAATACAATCACTCGAGAAGTAGAGATTTTGATCTGCTGAATTATTCTCAGAATTTTTTCTTGTGTGTAGGTTCTAAAAAATGGAAGTGAATATTCTAAACATATGCCCAGCTGTTCTGCAGCCTCAGTAAATGCAGCCATTCCACTGTTACCATAGTCACCATCTCCTCTAATTGCACCCACCCATGTCCAGTCAAACTGTTTCACCATCTCTGCCAGTGCTCTGCTCTGATAGTAATCACTGGGAATAGTGCGCAGAAATGATGGATATTTTCTTTTGTCACTGAGACACTCACAGGTAGAATAGGGACTGATCTAAAAACAGATTCATACATGTATGTAAGGGATTATGTTAAATAATATTGAATGTTCTTGCTGGAAGTTAACTGCAATTAACATTAAATGGTTTTACTCCTTTGTATTCGTTACAATATTAATAAAAATGGCATGAATGCATACTATGGGAATGCCAAAAGGTCCAGCACTCTTTGCAATAGCCATTGACACTGATGACTGTGTTTCACCAATTATGGCTTGCACCTGTGCTGGCTTTGTGCAGTTCTCATCCAGTGTTGAGTTCTCATTTCCATTAAGAAGTGCCATAGCCATTCTGACACCCATCGCTGTGGAGCCACATGTGTCATAGATCTTATAGCCCAGTGAGACACCAGGGAGTAACGATGAACTGTTGTTAATCTCTTCTATTGCAAAGATCATGGACTGTGAAAACTGTAAGTTTCTCAAATCAAGACTGGATTAGAAAAACAAGAGATTTAAACAAATTTAAGAATCTAATCTTATTTATCTTGACTTCCTAATGTCACTATTTAAAAATGCTTATTTATTATACATATAAAAATCTGTCTTGCAACTTACCTTATGCAGTTCAGTGGTGATGGCTTCACCATATAAGAGACATCTGTGATTTCCCAAGTGTTATGTAAGGAGAGAATTCCTCCAACTGTCATATCACCATCCTTCGCAAGCCGTGGGTATACAGGCTCTCCTTGCAAGCTACAGAAGGTCCCATTTGTTTTCGAAAAATTTATTATGGCCATTACCACATGCAAGAGAGTAAAGACAGATTCCATCTACTTGAGCAGAGCTTATGACTCAGTGTTTTCATAGACTGAGGCTTCAACTGGTTGGACAGGAAGGATTTGTAGTATTTATACAGATAGTAATGCAAATCCTCTATGGTAATATTACACTGCAATTCCCCAGTCAACGTAGGTGTGACTTTCAGGTGTGAGTTACAGTGATCTAAATTAGACCTTAGTATCTGGTTTGTCTGTTTGCTGCATCTTATGCCCAGCTTGGCAAGAAAAATTATTTACTTTTAAAGTCCCACAGAGTGTTTTTATATTATCTTTACATGGATGAAGCATTCAAGGTACTTGACTAAAATGTATTTAAGATTCTATGTTAAGTACCTTTCAAATAATGTGAGCATTACCACCTCTTTCTGCATCTTAGGATGCAGGAAGTCAGTGTAAAGAACTTGAGCGTGTGGTGAACCGTGTGCTATGGTTATTCTTACAGCCTCTGCAGCACCACTTTGGCTTTTAACCTTATGACTATGATTTTCAACTTGTAGCACCATGAGATGTTTTCTTGTCTTGTAAAACTATTATTGTTATTTATTCATCATGAATTATCTCTTACTGTAAATGGTTGTCTTTGTTCAATGTTAACTTTTAACTTAGTTTTAAACCACATGAATTTAACCCTTAGTTTACAGACATCATGAAATTGCAAATAAATTTCCTTTTATATTAGAAACTGTTTTAACCTGAGCTTTACTTGTACATTTCAATTTCAATGTCCTTTCAATTTCACTTAACAAATAACATACAAAGTAGAAAACAAACCTCATTGGCTGCATTAAATAACACAGTGAGGGTGTGGCTTCCTTTGAAACGTTCCGTGACACTTGAAAACATTTATAACACTTAAACTGTAGAAAAAAATTGACAACAAACTTTCTACTACTTGTATTATCCATGCATATAATAGGACCTTCTGAAAACCCTTACGGATATATAGATCTACCACAGTTCTTAATGTTTTAGCAAGGTAGAAACCAAAATGGAAGGTGTGTTACGCTAAAATATGTTCTGCTCATATGTGCAGTTACACTCCCATCAAATCTATGATTTCTTACGCTAGATTACTTAAAATGAAAATATACTAAGCGTTAGAGATGGAAAGATCGATCGGCTATGTATCTTATCGGCCAATTTTTAATCAAAATATGCGATCGGCTGATATTTCTCCAATTTAGCCTATCAATGGCATTAAACAAATAAGCTTTTTAATTATTTAATTAGCTTTTTTCGTTTTAAATTCAGGGTCTAAATTTAATGATTGCAGTATTGGCAATGTTTGGTTTACTTTGTTTATTTACTGCTAATTTTGTTACAAATATTATGCTGTTTCACATGGGCTTGAAAAAAATGGTAATAAACCAGTTTAGACCATGTTTCATGGCTTGCTAATAACTACATGTATCCCTGTTGTGGCATGTAGCCCTGTCCTCGATTGGTATCGGTTATCAGCTGATCGCACTGAAAGGTGATCGGTCCATCTCTACTAAGCATTAAACAAAACAAACATTAGCTTCGGGTCTTGGGCTCCCCAGGGATGGTCACCAGACTGCATGTTGAAGGAGACAGTGATAGAAAAAGCAATCAGAGATAGAAAGAGAGGGAGAAACTGGAGTCTTCAGTCTGCTTTCAGCAGCATCACTGTCTTATGGATGGGCCTCTCAAGGTAGACAGGTTTAGAGAGTCTTCAGTCTTCTCACTCTTCCATCCTTTCCTGGGTATACCTTGTAACATAACTAGGGGTAATTATTTAATCCACCAATTAATTAATCGAATGAATTAATTTAGATGAATCAAATTTACCCTTATAAAATATTACGTTTCTGAGGTTGAGGTTGGTTTGAGTTCAGGGATCCACACACTGGTAATAATATTGAAAACACACCAAGACTAGCTTATATAAAAGAGGCTTTATTAGATAAACATATCAAAAGTACGTATATATATTAAATAAAAAGATAAAAAAGAGATAAAAAAGGGTGAAAGAAAGGAACCTAGACTAAAAGAAAGCAGAAGTTGCTATATAGAATGAAAATATGCACTCTGTGGAAACGACTTCTCTAACTCGGACCGGACCACGACAGATGTTTACGCATGCATGTGCCTTACTGCATTTACGTCTGAGGGAAGCGGCGGCGGTCTCGTTGGTGTAGACATCAAAGGCATCTCCGCTAAACTGGGCGACGCGCTGGTTGCCTCGGTGACGGCGGGCCGGGTGGACCTCTACTGCGCATGGGCGGTTTGGTTTCTTCGTGCGCCTCGGTTAGATGAATGAAGCACGACCCACGTGCGCACGGTGAACCATTCACCAAACGAAACTTAACTGAACTTGAGTGACGGGGCTGTGTAGACCGTCTCGGCTGATCTTCATTCTCCGTGAAACGTGGAGGCCCCCCTCTCATGCATATGCATCACTCGTGTTTAACACATACAGTCATTCGCGCCAAGCCGGGCGCATCACATCACACTATCCTGATTGGCTGAGGGCAAAGCAGGCATCTTTTGAACTTTGAATCTTACATACCAGAGGAGAATGCCGATTCAAACAGAATTAAGAAAAGAAAACAAAAGAGTAGATTAAAATGAAAATAAGCATAAATCTCCAATTAAATTCAAGTGTCCTGTGTTCACCTGAGCTGCTGTAAAGGCTTTACTAAATAAACTTACAAAACGTTTAACACACTGCTAAATTCTACCACTTATAACCACAATCAAACTTGAATATGAGGTTATGAAAACATTCTTCAAAGGATTTAGCTTGGATCAAACTCAGAGAATTTTGCTTGGAAAATCAAAGGTCTTGGAGAGAGAGAAGGAAATTAAAAGACACAGTGTAGACATAAGGTGGACTCATAACTTTACATATTTCACTGCCACAAATAGAGGAACATTTTTATGAAAAGTTAATTTGGCTTATAAAGTCTGGTCTCTGCTAAACTGGTGTCAGCAGGATGCGTGGGGGTAGAGGGGTCATAAATAGTTTTAGCTCTGTCTTATCTAATTTTTAGGCAGGATGAGAGGGGGTGGTGTGTGTCTGTGTGTGTGAGAAGACTTCTTGTCTCTGGTCTGTCCGAGAAGGGGATGGTGGAAATTGCTGGTTGACACAAAGTCTTAGAATAGACAAAATATGCTGTTCGCCAAATCAGAAAAAGTCAATGTATGGGTTTTGTGCATGGATCGTTACAGCCCCCCCTTTGATTTAGAAGGTTGCAGCCTTGCAATCTTCTGAAGCACAGACGTCCATGGTAGCTGTTGGGCATAACAGTTTAGACAACACAAAACATAACACAAACCTCTGTCACATGATCCAGTACCGAGATGCTTCTAGTCATTCTGGTTCAGCATGCATGAGCAAGTGGTGTAGTATTAAGTTAAGTGGTGTTCTAACTGTAGTTGATTATCCTACTGCTAGTAGTAAGTTCTAACATTCGCAAGTTATAAGTCGATGTGAGGCCGTCCGTTAGATTGAAGAACACAAGAAGGCTATGGTCAATGCACTCTTGTTTGGAGAGATGCTAGGTCACAAAGTTTCACAATGTTGTCTGCAATCAGTGACATTCTGTATACGGTTAGAAACTATTGGTTTTGGAGAGATTAGTCAAGTCACCCCCCCTTTAGGAAGCAATTTGGCTAATCAGTTAAATTACTCTTGTGCTGAGTTCGTAACATCTTAACGCTGATTAAGACCAGGTTCTCTGCTTACTCCTACGGTTAGTATAGCCCTATGTCTTATACTAAGTGTGCGTGATGAACAGGTTGTAACCGAGTCGTTTGATCATTAAAGTGACACCCTTAGGTGTTTAACCGCTTAAATGACTAATAACTAATGGGAACACTGAAGTCCCCGACAAGTCCCATGGGGTTTGGTTTGACTGGTGTATCGCAAATTTTGTGAGGGCTGAGTGGTTGGACAGTGTCCGGTTTTGTGTTAGAGGATTGAGAAAATACCCAACAGTGGTGTTTGATATTAGGCCAAGAATTAGAACTGCGAGTGGTTAAATCATTCTGGCGGGGAACACACATGCTTGGGGTATTATCACTCACAACATCAGGTGGTCTAGTGTGGGCTGGGAGATTCCTCAGATCATCCCAACCACAAGTGTTCAAGTTATTCCCACCACAAAGGGACAGGGCTTTGGCATAGTTTGTTAGTTTTTTGATCATGTATGGCTGATGTGCTACATGCTGGAAAACTTGGCGTTTTGCCCTTTGCAAGGAGTAATGGGTTTGCTTCACCCCCCTTTTGGTTTCTGGACCCACGAGCAGAGGAGAAGTGGGGGCCAGAGGGCCATGAGCTTTTGACCCATTTACGACATGTGTTAGTGGGGCTGGGTGGGAGGGAGAGGCTGAAAGCCCCATTTGCCCTGCAGAAGCAGTCATCACGGCGGGGGCCGTGAGGGTGGGAGGGTGTGGGCATTTAGGCTGAGAGGATTGTTCATTTCTTGTGAGCTTACCTGGGGTTTCTGGGTACCCCCCTTTTGAGATTGGTTCACCTGAAATGAACAATGGCCTGCCGACTAAGTGTTGAAATGACATGTCATGTCCTTGCTTTGGATCTACCTGGGCCGCTAAGACATAGGTGGGGGAAGTCTGCTTCTCACCCCCCTGTGGTGTCTGTTCCAGTGAATTAGGTTGGACCGAAGTGGACCAGTGCTTAGATAATGCAGGCTTGGTCTTGCCAGAGCATATGTTAGACATTACCTTTAACACTGTATGTGGACTGGTCAAATTTAGAGGTGGACATGCTGAACTATCTGAGGAGACTGAGCAGGTGTCAGTTTCATCATTGTCCCTTTCTAGCTTTTGCAGTATTTGTTCCAGACGTCTCACAACGTTAGGGTCAAGTTCGGCTGTGTTTATTGTAGCACCAGTGTTGTTGCTGTTATGCCTACACTGATTACTAAATTTTACCGAGCCTGTCGAGTTGTAACGACTTGGAGCTTTACCAAAGGAATGTGTTGTTTCGTTAGGATGTTGATTATCCCTGCTACATTGGTAGTTTTTGGAAAACGTGTGTTTTATGTCTCTACCTGTGCAGTTTTGGGTTGTACCAGACTCCAGCTGCTGGGAGCGATTACGATTCTGATTCGATTGCAGAGATTGAGCGTTGGTACGTTCATCAGACACCTGTTGATGTTTTGCAAACCCTTTTAGAGCTAAGTTACGCAGTTGCTTACTAGACAAGGTGCGTGGACATGCAGCAATCCCCAAGTGATAACTTGTGGTAGGGTGAAGGTTTTGGACAAACAGTGTCTTAAAAGTTAAATCTTCCTCCATACCTGGTTCATTTCTAAGACCAAAATATGTGTGGAAAAGACGTTTGTAGTACAGTTGAGGCGACTCTAACTTTTGTTGTTTAACCCTTAGAGCAGGTACTAAGCCTGTCTGCTCTGAATGATTTGAGAATTCCTCTACCAGTGCCTGGCAGAGTACATCATAGTTAGTTCTGACACAGTCAGACTGTCGCTCAATGAAGCTGCTAACTTCTCGGCTGGAAGTCACTTTGATCAGATAGATTTTTGCATCTACTGTAGCATTTGGGAACTTACGCAGGAAATATTCGATGTCATTCAGATAGGCACTGACATTATTAAACCCTTCCGGTGTTGGTTCGAAGCGGTTTATGTTGCGTGCGATCTTATCTAGCTCCAGGTCTGGGGGACTTGGAGAAGAAATGTGGCCAGAAGGCTGGTGCAGCCTCGGAGTGGACGTGGGTCCATTCATTGCAGACAGCGCAGTTGCACTTCTTTGGGCACCGCTAGGATAAATTTTCATGGTTTGAGGGAGCTGTAGCTCTTCCTGAACACCACTAAAATTTTCCCCTGAGATTAGTTGTTGTTGCTGAGCTTCCCAAAGTTTAAGTTGGGTCTCTTTCAGCTCACTTTTAGTCCTCCATTGCTGCTGTTGGGACAACATTAGTTCACGTTTAGTCCTGACTAGTTCTTCTCTAGTGCTGTTATGTTGCAACCTCAACTGACCTAGTTTAGTTTTAGCTTGGTCAAGAAGTTCAATAGTTGCATGAACGTCATGGTCTAGTTTCTCAGCTCTAGCACTGGAGGTACCTAGTTCTCTGTGAGTAGCTTTTAGTTGAGCTAGCAGTACAATAGCCATTTTACCTAATGTTTTGGTTAGGTCTTGACCTTCGATGCTAGTAGCTGTAGATTGGGTTATACAGTCTAGCATCAGTGGCTCTAGGTTAAAGGCGCAGGTGTTTTGGATACCGGCTGAATAGTTTGGCAGCAGGTCTGTAGTTAAGTCCTTCAACATTGCCTCTGCATGGCACAGTGGGTCTCTGCTACTGGCAAAGATTGACTGGGGTTCACCCGTCATGTTTAGTTAGTTAAGCAGGTGGGTTTAAATTATGACTTGAGTTTAAAATTTAGTGCTTCTAAATTTTCACTCGTATCTGTGTTTAACCCAGCTACTTCGGATTGACCCAATATACAGTGGTTAAACTGTTTTAACTCGTTCTGTGGGAGAGTTTCTAGGGGTTTTAAGTAGTAATTTGGGAGCTTGGTTGCTGCAGTGGTCACAACCAGCAAGAATTTAGATGATTCCTAAGGAATTTAATGCCTGCCTACGTTGTGTTCGAGTAGGATACTAGTAATAGTTAAGTGGAGCAAACGAACAAAATTCTATTAGACTGAGAGATAGCCTTGAATTATGTCATTCAGATCGCTAGAGGATGCTAGGAGTTAACACTATAGCTAATTCACTAGCTGAAGACCACGGGGCGATAGACACGATTTCAACAGTGAAGACCAGCAGAAGCAGATATTAATATAAGCTTGGTCAAATAACTTCGGTTCAAGCAGTACTCAACATCAGATATACCTAGGGGTGATCTGAGAACGAAAATTAAATTTCAGTGAGAGTACATGCATGGAGGAAGTGTTATGACACTTATACAGCTTATATATATCTAAGCTCAGCTATAGTTTCACAGTTAAAGAGACTAGTTATGGTATATTGGACGGAGAGCGGCGGCTCAGAATAAGATATACTTAGTTTTGTTAAGCATACTTAAGCAACAGTCCAATACTAATAAAGTCTTGACGAGTACACTGAATACTTAGGAAAGTTATTCAGGATGAAAGAGGTTTAGCGTGCAGTTAAAGCTGTAGAAGGATTATTAACCAATAACCAAAGTTAATTGGATCATAAAATACGACAGCTAAATTGGTTGAGGAAAAGGTAACTCACTATGTGAGAACGGTGTACCTCAACATGAAAGGTGTTGAAGAGCAGGTAAGAAATAAAGAGATTTCTTCTGTTTCAGATAACTTAGTCAATTTCATCCGTGGCGATCTATGACAACATTTGATTAAAGATTGGAAACAACCTTCCTTAAAATGTTTAATGATTAAGTAACAACCAAAAGCCAAGGCAGCTGTAACTCAACATGTGTCACTGATGAAACAGGGATGATTTCCCAAATTAATCTTTCACGAATTTCTCAATATTGTGAATCTCTGAAGATTCTCTCAATCTGTTTGTCTAAATACAGTTATCCACAGTTTATTCATCAATGGGTGATGGCCGAAAGTAAATTGTATGAAACAAACAGATGGTGCTTAGCTTAAGATAAACGAGTATAGCGAAAGGTGGGCTATGCTAAGTTGCTAATGGTAGCCCTAGAGGGAGCCAGAGAATTAGGGCCTGATTCCTACTGAGCTTCTCAAAAGCTGCAGTTAATAAATTTGGCCACCAGGGGATGGATCGTTACATGGATCGTTACAACCTCGATGACCTTTGCCAACTTCCACTGGTTACGTGGTGTGGTATCGTCTTGCAGGAGAATGGGCCCTTGTGTCTCTGTAGTCTTTTTTGATCCACTACTGTATGTGTTGGAGATTTAGGAGGTACTTTATCCACCGTTTCCAGAAGAGGTTGGCCAAGAATTGGGCACGACGCCATCTCTTCCGGAGGTAGAAATCTTCCCAGCTCTGGAACACATACAGGTGAGTAACAGCCCATTACGGCTTAGCTCGTTTCTTCCCACTTTAATGTAGAATAGTCCAAAGCAATCCATCCCGCAGTAGACGAAAGGAGGGGTAGTTTCCATTCTGTCCTCTGTGAGGTCTGCCATCCTTTGCTGTTCTGGGCTTCTTCTGAACTTCCAACACATGGTGCACTTGTAATTATAGGATGATACTGTTTTGCACCGTAAGGCTGACACATGACTGTCCTTTGGAAGGACCATTGAATGTTTAACATGTGGATGTAGAGCAGCATGGGTTAAGCGGCTTGCCACTTTGAGGATACCTTGGTCGTCAAGACATGGACTTCATCTGTATAGCTTCTTGACCTCGCCATTGACTTGTGTCTGCTTGTCCCTCAGAAGGCACTGTATATCCTTTGAGAAGGTGGCTTCTTGAACCATCCTGATTATGGTCAGTTCTGCTTCTCTCCTTTCCTCTAGACTGGTGACTTCACAGGATTTTGGCTGAAGACTCTTGATTTAACTAGATTATACCGACCACAGTATGTGAGGGCACGGGACTGTGTGTGTGATAAGGTGGTCAGCAGCACAGGGGTGCCTCAGGGAACAGCATACCGAACTGTCACCTCCAGAAGTTCTCTGATGACTCAGCGATTGTCAGCCTCATAACTAATGAGGAGGACAGCGAGTACAGAGAACTGATTCAGGACTTTGTGGACTTGAATGCAGAAGCACTTCAAGATTAATGCAGGTAAGACCAAAGAACTGGTAGTACATTTTCGCAGGTGCAGATCTCCCCCTCCATCAGTGAACATTCAGGGTATAGACATCGAGAGAGTGGACTCTTATAGGTACCTGGGTGTTCACCTAAACAACCAGCTAGACTGGTCAATTAACACCTCTGCACTTTACAAGAAAGGCCAGAGCAGAATATACCTACTGAGGAGACTAATGTCATATGGAGTGCAGGGAAAACTCCTTTGACACAGTGGTGTTATCTGCCATCTTTTACAGAGTGGTATGTTGGGCAGGCAGCATCTTGACGGCAGACAAGAAGTGTCTGGACAAACTTATTAAAAGGACCAGCTCTGTCCTGGGAAGCCCACTAGACCCAGTGCAGGTGGTAGGAGACAGGAAGATGTTAGCCAAGCTGGCATCCATGCTAGAGAATGACTCCAACCCCATGCGTGAGACTCTGGCAGCACTGGGCAGCTCCTTCAGCAACAGGCTGCTTCACCCCAAGTGCGTGAAGGAGCTGACCACATATGCACAGCGGACTACTCTCACACACACACACACTTCAACCCTACGCACTTACAGAAAATACAATAATGTGCAGTTTTTTTCCATTCCCTTTGTGCAATTATTTGTAAATACAATCTTAAGAGTTCTGACTTTTTATTATTTATATTGTATATACTGTACTGTTTATTTATCTATTTTTTGTACTGAGTGCCTTGCTCTCCCTTTGCCGCTGTAACACAGTTAATTTCCCATGTCTTGTCTTATCTTATCTTATTTCTTTTATATGGCACCTAAATCTGGCAATAGATTTTACCATTCTGGACCAGTTGGAGAACTTGTGCAGGTGATCTGACGACGACTTTGTCTCTTACGCCAGGATGTCAAGAGGACTTTCCTGAGTTTAGGATCACTACTTCTAATTTCTCCCATCTTGACTTCTCTGCTTGGTAGCTCCTTCTGCCAGAGAAACCTTGAAGGCTGCTCTACTGTGAGACCTATTAAGGCGTGGTCTGCTGAACTTTTTTCAGAAGCCACATACTTCCATTCCATGCTTTACGTGATGCGTTTCACACGGTTTGCTACAAACACGTGAAATCTGGCTTCATTATTGATGTACCCAAGGACAACCGTGGAATCAGTCTGAAAGAATTCTTGTAGATACTTTATTTCCAGTTCTTTCTTGAACATGTCACTGGTGCGGACGACAACCACTGCTGCAGGCAGCTCAAGCCTTGGTCTGGTTGTGACCTTAGTAGGGGCAACTCCTGCCTTTCCCATAACTAAGGAACAGTGAACTTCACCTGATTCACTGACTGCTCTGAGGTATGAGCACGCACCATAGCCTGACACACTGGCGTCTGAGAAATGGTGATGCTCATAGTATTGTGCCTTTAAGCTTGATGGGATATAGCATCTTGGGATCTTAACATTAGCCAGGTTTTGTAGATCTTGGAGCCAACATTCCCAATGAGGTCACAGGTCATCAGGTAAAGTATTATCCCAGCTGAGCTTGTCCCGACACATCTGCTGTAGGATCTGCTTTCTTACTAGAGTGAAGGGTGCCACAAATCTGAGAGGATCATAGACTGAAGCAACTGTGGACAAGACTCCTCTTCGGGTAAATAGATTCTCTTTGATGACCACTCTGAACTAGAACTCATCAGAAGCCACGCAGCCCTGCACACCGAGGGCTCTTTTCCATTTACTCTTCACCCAATGCCATGTCTTTTTCTGTAGCAGCTTCTTCTTTGAGAATGGTGGCGAGGACTTCCCCGCTGTTAAAGATGAACTTATGCAGTCGAAGTTTGCCTGTGCTGCAAAGCTCTTTTGCTTTTTTGGATTATTTGACTCGTGGATGCTACACTTGACAAGCTGTCATCAACGTAGAAGTTCCGCTGTATGAACTTGATGGTGTCGTCACTGAAGCATTCTTGTCCTTGAGCTGCAATGTGTTTAAGTCAATAGTTGGCACAGCCAGGTGATGAAGCAGCACCGAACAGATGGACCTCCATTTGATAGGTGGAAGGTTGGGCTTCAAGATTTCTGTTCTCGCACCAAAGGAATCGAAGGTAATCTTGGTCTTCTGTCTTCACATGGAACTGGTGGAACATGCGCTCTATGTCAGATATGATTGCCACCTAGCCTCTTCAGAAGTGAAACAAAACTCCTACCAAGCTGTTTGTCAGCTCTGAAATGGTCAAGAGATGGTTGTTCAAGCACATCCCTTGGAACTTGGCATAGCAAAGACAATGCATATCAAAGACAATGCATATTTTCACAGGCTTTTGTAGATGATACACCCCATGATGTGGGATGTACCATGCTGGCGTTTTGTGAATGTCTTGGACCCTTTCTGCATCTCCACAGATTATGGTCTCATCCATGGAAGTTTTGTAGTCCTTATTGTACTGCTTATTTCTTCTCAGCTTTCTTTACAGGCACCACTTGTCTTGGTACAAGGGCTTGAGGACAATTGTAGCTGATAGCAGACTGATGTCACAGCTTTGCTTAGGAGCTCATCTGCAGTGTGTTCAAGATGAGACCATACCTTTGCTGTCTCTGGTGTGGGAATATGGTTTCTGATTGCAGGTATAAACCTTCTGGAGTTGGTCACTGGAAGTAAAATGATCTTATCTGAGTAGAACCCTCTTACTTGTAAACCATTCTGTGTTCCTTGAAGCCAGTGTGGAGCCTTAGCTGAACTGGTTTGCTCCTTGTATTGAGCGCCCTTGGTTTCTTTAAGGTCACATCAGGTTAGCTTAGCCTTCACCAGCCTTTCAAAAATATTGTACAGGTCAGCTATACAGGTACTGGGAAGTGTTATGCCCGTCCAGTTACAGAGTGAAATGTGCTCATATAATAAGGGCTCAGGCCTGGTGTGTTTGTTGCCGTTATGCTAAGTTTGTTGGGTGCTTGAGATGCCTATTGTGTATATTGTCAGTACAAACAATGACTGTTGTTTAGAATCATTGGAGCCTTGAGGGTTGAGAACACTCAGGTGTACATGACACTCCTCTGGATTACGAGCTAATGAAGAGTGGTTAATGTAGACATCCCTCCCTTACCATCTGCAATTTGTGTGTTCGTTTGTCTGTCTTTATTTCATCAAGGACTTACCTATCATGGAAATTCTTTATTCTTTATTCAGTCGAAATCAGACCCCTGTGTAAAATGGCGTAGAAAAGGTTGACAACTTTTGTTGTTGCTGTAGCTCTTTGTCATTAAAGCGAGAGCTGAGATTGAGATATAGCAAGATCTGAGATTGATCTGAATGTTTTGATATAATCAAATTGATATTGTAAATATGGTAAATTGAAGGAATGCTCTTAGATGCCAGAGAGGCACAAACTGCAACCATCATTTGATGCAAACACAAACTTTATTCTAAAATGAAAAATAATAATTCATAATTGTGATACATTTAAAACAAAGCGAAGCTGCAAGATTTCAAACTAATAAGAAATGTTCAACATTCTAAAACATTTGTCGCTAATCAAATACCAGCAAATTTGTCACAGCGATCATGTTAAGACCTTTGTATAAATCGTGCTTATCCAAAGACATGCATGATATGTTTATCGGTCACTGTTGACTGTAGGTGTGAGTGTAAGTGTGTGTTGGCCCTGCAATGGACTGGCGACCCTGTGAACCCGAATAGCAGGATAAAGCGGAAGATAATGCATGAATGTAATCAGCTTAGCGTAATAAAGAAATTATAATAAGTAAACATTTTGACCCGTTTCCTATAAACAAAATTATGAAAAAAAATCTGTCAGTTTGTTTCTTTGAAGGGTTCTTATTAAACCACTCTGACTCATTTCAATTTTATTTTTATTTTTTTTATGTAGAAATTTAGAGATATTAAGATAAAGATTTTTTGCAGTTCTAAGTGTCATGGCACTTTACCCATAATTTGTTTTTTAGTGTTCTTATCAGGTTTCATTATGATTATATAACACTTTGGAAGAAAAATACAGAATAGCAAACTAAAGCTTGAGGCTAAAATGGCAAATATCTCCACAGCTACAGTGAACTTTCCAGGAGAGCTGACATAAGCTGGGATGAAGGTGATCCAAACTGCACAGAATATGAGCATGCTGAATGTGATGAACTTGGCCTCATTAAAGTTATCAGGCAGCTTTCGAGCCAAAAAAGCTAAAACAAAACACAGTAAAGCCAAGAGTCCTATATAACCCAGCACAACCCAGAAACCTACTGGTGAACCCAACTGACATTCTAGAATAATCTTTTCTTTGTAATGCTTTAGGTTTTTAAAGGGGAAAGGAGGAGATGTTGTTAACCAAACTACACAAATAAGAACCTGTATGAGAGTGAAACCGAGAACACTGAGTCTCTGCTGTAGAGGCCCAAACCATTTCATAACATTACTGCCTGGAAGTGTAGCTCTGAAGGCCATTAACACCACTATAGTTTTCCCCAGAACACAGGAGATGCAGAGGACGAAGGTGATCCCAAACGCTGTGTGGCGCAGCATACAGGACCACTCAGAGGGCCGACCAATGAAAGTAAGTGAACAGAGAAAACACAGAGTCAGTGAGAAGAGCAATAAGAAACTCAGCTCTGAATTGTTAGCTTTGACTATTGGAGTATTTTTATGTCTAAAAAATATTAACGCTATTATTAATGTCATAAAGGTACCGATAATTGAAACAACTGTTAACAAAATTCCAATAGTTTCCTCGTATGACAAGAATTCAATTTCCTTCCTCACACATTCATTCCTGTGTTGATTTGACCAGTAGTCCTGATCACATTGTTCACATTTAATCGAGTCTGTCAGAGAGAGATAAATAGTATGGATAAAACAGTTAGACGCACAGGGAAAATAATTTGAATGCATTACATATAATGTTTACATTGGCTTCTATCACAACATGATGAAAAACTTTAAACAGTTTAGACTTAATTATCAAAAATATTCTAAAATACATTGTAGTTACAGCAGTAATACCATTTCATATATTTTATTGGGGTTTTTTTTGTACCTGTCATATTACTGATCTCTCCTTCTGCACATGGTATACAGTCAAAACAGCAGATAGGCTTTCCTTGCTGAACTGCCTTCCTGGTTCCTGGAGGGCAACTTTGACTGCACACAGACTTTGGAACCTATTATCAAAATAATTGTGTAATAAACTATAGCAGTTAGTGTATACATATTATACAAACTTTTTTTGAGGTATGTATGCTTTAGCAAGACCGCAGTGTAATTCTATCCCTGTACCTGATTTGTATTTTGTGCCCACACAATAGAGGACATTCTTACTGCTAATCGATTGTGAGCAGGAAAAGAAGAATCATAAAGTCCAACAGTGATAAACTCGTGGTGGTCTTCAATATTGTGCCAATTTATTATTTCATATTTAGCCACAGGATCACCGTTTTTATCAAAATAAACATCTTCACCATCTTTGGTTTTGAAGCGCACCTTTTTCAGATGTTCTAGAAACTGATGAAACATAAAGTTTATATTATAACTTTTTAAAAAACACTTCCATCTTTGTGGAAGTACAATACAGCAGAACACTTGAGCCAGAGCTGTCTTTTAACTTACAGCGAGAGGATCAGGCTGCTTCTCTGTAGGACATGTTTCTGTGCAGCCGAGAAGGTCATGTAATGTATGTGCAACAGAGTATACACCTTTATACACATTACTGAAAATGGGCATCAGGGTCATGTCTGTGAAGGCGTTTTCTATTTCAGACAGTTTCTCTTGTCCTGTGCACACTGTTACACCTTCTGAGTCATTCTGCAACATATATTTACACTTAAACAATGTTTCCCAGAATTCAGTAAAAATAGCACTGCCTGCAGATTTCAGTGGACGTATATCCAGAATGAAGTTTTTCAGACCTGTGACAGTTGTTTTTGGAATAGCTAGTCCTATGGCTCCTTGCAGTATTTTGTGTTTATCCAGTCTGGCTACATTTGAGTCAGTGATCCAAGCTTCAGTTCCCACCCACTGGTATCCAGTAATGTTGTGCTCATAAAATGCATTAAGTAAAATCTCCATATCCCATTCAGGGACAAATAACACAATCACTCGAGAAGTAGAGATTTTGATCTGCTGAATTATTCTGAGTATTTTTTCTTGTGAGTAGGTTCTAATGAACGCAAGGGAATATTCTAAGCACATGCCCAGCTGTTCTGCAGCCTCAGTAAATGCAGCCATTCCACTGTTACCATAGTCATCATCTCTTCTAATTGCACCCACCCATGTCCAGCCAAACTGGTTTACCATCTCTGCCAGTGCTCTGCTCTGGTGGTAGTCACTGGGAATAGTGCGCAGAAATGATGGATATTTTCTTTTGTCACTGAGACACTCACAGGTAGAATAGGGACTGATCTAAAAACAGATTCATACATGCATGAATGTTTTTGCTGGATATTAACTGCAATTAACATTCATTGGTTTTACTCCTTTGTAATAGTTATAATACTAATAAAAATGGCATGAATGCATACTATGGGAATTCCAAAAGGTCCAACACTCTTTGCAATAGCCATTGACACTGATGAGTATGTCTCGCCAATTATGGCTTGCACCTGTGCTGGCTTTGTGCAGTTCTCATCCAGTGCTGAGTTCTCATTTCCATTAAGAAGTGCCATAGCCACTCGAACCCCCATAGCCAGAGAGCCACATGTGTCATAGATCTTATAGCCCAGTGAGACACCAGGGAGTAACGATGAACTGTTGTTAATCTCTTCTATTGCAAAGATCATGGACTGTGAAAACTGTAAGTTTCTCAAATCAAGACTGGATTAGAAAAACAAGAGATTTAAACAGTTTAAGAATGTCATCTTATTTATCTTGACATCCTAATGTCACTATTTAAAATGTATATTCATTTGATATATATGAAAATCTGTCTTGCAGCTTACCTTATGCAGTTCAGTGGTGATGGCTTCACCATATAAGAGACATCTGTGATTTCCCAAGTGTTATGTAAGGAGAGAATACCTCCAACTGTGATATCACCATCCTTCGCAAGCCGTGGGTATACAGGCTCTCCTTGCAAGCTACAGAAGGTCCCATTTGTTTTCGAAAAATTTATTATGGCCATTACCACATGCAAGAGAGTAAAGACAGATTCCATCTACTTGAGCAGAGCTTATGACTCAGTGTTTTCATAGACTGAGGCGTCAACTGGTTAGACAGGAAGGGTTTGTAGTATTTATACAGTAATATATGGTAATATTACACTGCAATTCCCCAGTCAACGTAGGTGTGACTTTCAGGTGTGAGTTATAGTGATCTGAATTAGACCTCAGTATCTGGTTTGTCTGTTTGCTGTTATGTGTTTTTTCTTTTTTTGCTTTACTATTTCTTTTTTGTAGTTTTGTTTAAAAACATTAAAAACTTTACTGTTGATTAATCAAAATATAGAATTTTTATAGTTCTGTCCTCTATTTGCTTGACATCAATACTGCTAGTTAAATATCCAAATGTTCAGTAAATACCTCCTAAAGGAAAAGGGATATGCTGTGAAAGTTAAAGGAGATTTAATTATGCAATGTAGCTTTTTCTGGATTTCTCTTACAAGTTTATTAAGCAGCAGCTCTTTAAAGGACATATTTAGCATTTTTTCTTCTTCAAAAGCTTCTGTTCTGCCATTTTAGCTCTATTGTGGTTCACTTCTCTTCAACATCTTACGCCTAAAAAATATTCAATTTTGAACTCCCACAGAGTGTTTTTATAATATCTTTATTGTACATTGATGAAGCATTCAAGGTAATTAACTAAAAAGTATGTAACATTCTACATTAAGTACCTTTTGAAGAAATGTGAGTGTTACCACCTCTGTCTACTTCTAAGGATGCAGGAAGTCAGTGTAAGGAAGAAGAAATTTCTGTGCTTGCTTAATCTACTTACATTTGTGCCATAATCAGTCTAATCCAGTGGGTCTGTGCCTGTTCAGGATAGGACCACTGTATTATTTCAATACATACATGCATTCAGTGTATCAGGTTTGCTTAGCTTTCACCAGCCTTTGTACCGGCCAATTCTACAGGTACTGTGTAAATGTACAGATAACTGTTTTGCCAGTCCAGATGCTTTTGCATCTTTAGTATGTCCTGTTTTGTAGCACTATTTGCGTATCGGCATGCATGTCCATTAATTGATTGCAAAGTAAGCAACACAGCAACTCACTATTTCAGTGTGCATTGTCTCAACTATGCACAATACATACAATAGAGGATTCATGAGAAAGCTCATGAAAGTGGTTTGACCTGAATTTGAACTTATTTATGTAAAGTGGAGGGGGACCCAAACTGGTTTAAATGTGCAGATACATTCCTACTGTACATTAAATTAAACACACTTTATTTCTTGATGTAACAAATTATGTCTGCTATAATTTGCTAAATACTGAACAGTAGCTAAATGTTATTTAGCTTCTTGTTTCTTTAATACATGATCAGGCTTCAAGTAGGTGAAAAGGGGATGTACATGTACATTGAAAAAAGAAACAAAAAAAACATATTTTAAGAGCATAATAGCACAGATTTCGATTACAATCTACACTGAGGTCCAATGGTTTATTTTGTTCAAACTCAAATAAACAAAAGAAGGTTTTAGAGTTTTTAAATATTTAATCCAAATAAAATTGTAAAAGTTAAATAAAAGGAGACATTTCAAGATTTTACATTATTTCTTTGTTATTATTTAATGTTATCAGAGGTTTTTGCACAAACATAAAGTCAGTGTCAGTGCATGCTGTCATTAATGCAAAAGCATGTATTAATATTTTTATTACTATAGCCATTTCATTTGCTTTGAATTGCACATAAAATAACTGTATTTGTATTGTACACATATTGGACCCTGGTTCCTAGGACCTCCATTATTTAAAAAAAATCCATAGTAGAAATACTAACAATAGTAGGTTAAATGTCCTCAAGTTTGTCAAAAACATATAAAAAATCCATGTCAACCCACTCTTAGTTTATTTACCCCTCAAAAAAATTCAGTCAGTTGTATTTGTCGTTAGAATAATTTGGTTTAAAATATTAAAAATAAGGTAAAAAAGGTTTCTAAAACACGTAATAAGGTTATGTGTTTTAGAAAAAGCAAAGTTAATGAGGAACATACAGCTCACTTTACTGGCACTTTACCCATAATTTGTTTTTTAGTGTTCTTTTCTGGTTTCAGCATGATGATGTAACACTTTGGAAGAAAAATACAGAATAACAAACCAAAGCTTGAGGCCAAAATGGCAAATATCTCCACAGCTACAGTGAACTTTCCAGGAGAGCTGACATAAGCTGGGATGAAGGTGATCCACACTGCACAGAATATGAGCATACTGAATGTGATGAACTTTGCTTCATTGAAGTTATCTGGCAGCTTACGAGCCAAAAAAGCTAAAACAAAACACAATAGAGCCAAGAGTCCTATATAACCCAGCACAGCCCAGAAACCTACTGCTGAACCCAACTGACATTCTAGAATAATCTTTTCCTTGTAGTGCTTTATATTTTTGAAGGGGAAAGGAGGAGATGTTGTTAACCAAACTACACAAATAATAACTTGTATGAGAGTGAAAGCAAGAACACTGAGTCTCTGCTGTAGAGGCCCAAACCATTTCATAACATTACTGCCTGGAAGTGTAGCTCTGAAGGCCATTAACACCACTATAGTTTTCCCCAGAACACAGGAGATGCAGAGGACGAAGGTGATCCCAAACGCTGTATGACGCAGCACACAGGACCACTCAGAGGGCCGACCAATAAAAGTAAGTGAACAGAGGAAACACAGAGCCAGTGAGAAGAGCAGTAAGAAACTCAGCTCTGAATTATTGGCTTTAACTATTGGAGTATTTTTGTGTCTGAAGAATATGATTCCTATTATTATTGTCATAAATGTACCAATAATTGAAACAACTGTTAGCAATATTCCCATAGTTTCCTCATATGACAAGAATTCAATTTCCTTTTTTACACATACATCTCTGTGTGGATTGGACCAGTAGTCCTGGTAGCACTGTTCACATTTAATCGAGTCTGTCAAAGAAAGATAAATTACAGGAAGAACAAGAAGTTAGATGCAGAGGGACAGTAATTGATAGAATGTATTACATTTACAGTTTTCTAAAACATGGATAAAATGTTAAAACAATTTAGACAAATATTGTATGCTACATTGTAGCAGTAAATGCCAAAAATTCTGTTTGTTTCAGGTTTTTTATGTTTGTACCTGTCATGTTACTGATCTCTCCTTCAGCACATGGAATACAGTCAAAACAACAGATGGGCTTTCCTTTCTGTACAGCCTTCCTGGTGCCTGGAGAACAGCTCTCACTGCACACAGACACCGGCACCTGTAATCAAAACATACAGATTATACAAATGTTCTTTGAAGTAGGCATGAATAAATACAAAGTGCAATTCTATCACTTTACCTGATTTGTATGTTGTGCCCACACAATTGAGGACATTCTCACTGCTAATCGATTGTGAGCAGGGGAAGAAGAATCATAAAGTCCAACAGTGACAAATTTATGCCGATCTTCTATAATTTGCCAATTTATTATTTCATATTTAGCCACAGGATCACCATTTTTATCAAAATAAACTTCTTCGCCTTCTTTGGTTTTGAAGCGCACCTTTTTCAGATGTTCTAGAAACTGAGAAAATAGAAAGAATTTTAAAATCCATTAAAAATATTTTTTTTCCCATAAAAGTGTATTTTAGCTTTGTGACACTTTAAGTTTAAGAGCTGTGGTTTAACTCACAGTGAGAGGATCAGGCTGCTTCTTTTTAGGACAAGTTTGTGTGCAGCCGAGAAGGTTGTGTAAGGTATGTGCAATAGCATAGACGCCTTTATACACATTACTGAAAATGGGCATCAGAGACAAGTCTGTGAAGGTGCTGTCTGTATCAGACAGTTTTTCTTGTCCTGTACACACTGTGGTTTCCTCTGAGTCATTCTTTGTTGTGTATTTACACTTAAACAAAGCTTCCCAGAATTCAGTAAAAATGGCATTTCCTACATCCTGAAGTGGATGTATATCCAGAATGAAGTCCTTTAGACCTGTTACTTTTGTATTTGGTATAGACAACCCTATAGCTCCTTGTAGTATTTTGTGTTCATCCAGTCTGGCTAAAGTTGAGTCAGAGATCCAAGCTTCAGTTCCCACCCACTGGTATCCAGTAATGTTGTGCTCATGAAATACATTAAGCAAAATTTCCAGATCCCAATAAGTGACGAATGCTACAATCACTCGAGAAGTAGAGATTTTGATCTGCTGAATTATTCTCAATACTTTCTCTTCTGAGTAGGTTCTAAAAAATGGAAAAGAATATTCTATGCATATTCCAAACTGTTCAGCAGCTTCAGTAAATGCAGCCATTCCACTGTTACCATAGTCATCATCTCTTCTTATTGCACCCACCCAGGTCCAGCCAAACTCTTTGACCATCTCTGCCAGTGCTCTGCTCTGGTAATAATCACTGGGAATAGTACGAAAAAATGAGGGATATTTCCTTTTGTCACTGAGACACTCACAGGTGGAATAATGACTGATCTAAAAACAGATTTACAGGGGTATATTAGAATTTATGACCAGTTATATATTTTAAATTGAATGATTGCACTAGTTTTGAGAAGTTATAATATTTTACTTTATAATGTTCACAAGTTCTTACTAAGGGAATGCTGAAAGGTCCGACACTCTTTGCTATAGCCACTGATACTGATGACTGTGTTTCACCAATTATGGCTTGCACCTGTGCTGGCTTTGTGCAGTTCTCATTCAATGTTGAATTCTCATTTCCATTAAGAAGTGCCATAGCCATTCTAACACCCATAGCTGTGGAGCTGCATGTATCATAGATCTTGTATCCCAGTGAGACACCAGGGAGTAAAAAGGAGCTGTTGTTAATCTCTTCTATTGCAAAGATCAAGGACTGTGAAAACTGGAAAGTTCTGAAATCAAGACTGGATTAGAGGAGACAGATATACACAGATATTTTAGAAATGGCAACTAGAAGCATTATTTATACTGCATTTGTGGCTAAATTATGCATTCTATGTTATAAATCTATTTGCTGCTTACCTCACACAGTTCAGATTTAATGGCTTGACCATGTAGGACGCATCAGTAATTTCCCAAGTTCTGTGAAAAGGGAAAATCCCTCCAACTATTATATCACCATCCTTTGCAAGTTGTGGATATACAGGATCTCCTTGCAGGCTACAGAAAGTCCCATTTGTTTTAGAAAAATTTATAATGGCCATTACCACATGCAAGAGGGTAAAGAGAGACTCCATCTGTTGTTTTAAGTATTGAGTACAGCTAACAATTATTTTCAAGGTCTTAGGTTTCAACTGGTTGGACAGGAATGATTTGTAGTATTTATACAGATAGAAATGCAAATCCTCTTCGGTAATATTACACTGTTGGACCACACTCAAAGGAGGTGTGACTTTCAAATGTGAACACCACTAATCTGAATAAACAAGGCCACAATGCATTTTTTCCTGTTGTTACCATTGTTTGTCTTTTGTATTTCTTCATTTGTTATTTACATTTTTTAAAGTTAAATTAAATTAATTTTTATTCATTTTGTTTTATTTATGCAGTAAGATTTATTATTGTCTCTTTGACAATAATAAATCTTTGACAATGGAAATCAGCTATCTAAGTGTTCAACCTTCTCAAGAAAAACAAAATAAAATAGATTAATTTGCTTTTTTGCTAAAGAAGTGAGAAGCATATATTATACTTATATATTATATATAAGTATAATATATGCTAATTATGATTATGCCATGCAGCACAACTATACATGGTATTATTTCTTTCTGCAAAAGCTTGTTTAATGACCCTGCATAACAAGCCTTGCTATGCATGTTAGCCTTGCTATGCATGCAATGTTAAATACTTAAATGCCTAATTATGTAGTGTTGCATAGTTTCTCTTAAATAGTCAAATCCTTTCCCTGAAAAATGTTTGAACCTGCTGAATAAGTACCTCCTAAAATGTTTAGTCTGTGACAACAGTATCTACGGATACAGAAAATCAGTGTAAAAAAGGGGGAACTAAAAATAATTGATTCTGGGACTGAGAGAGTGGTTTAAAATTCTTAATGTTTCACTGTAATCCTATTTTGAATACTTCCATTTGTGGCCAGCCATATGCTCTGATTATTCCCTACGGCCCCTCATGCTGTACCTTTGGCTTTTTAAGCCACCCTGTTTTGCTGAACACATGTTTGTTTCAGATCCTGTCCTGTCCCATGAGCCGGTGCCTATTCAGAATTGCTCCTGAGCTCCAGAAAGTCATATGCTACCCTCCAGATATAAATAACACCAATAACAAAAAAAGCGACTAGGGAGAGTACTTGAAGGGATGTGTTTGGAATATGGAGAAAAATATATAGACTTTAACCTCTTAACTGTAGCCTCCATTTTACCAATTTCCGCCTGAAAATACATACCCAAATCTTGAAGCTTTTCACTGAAACACTGTATAAATTAGTGTAATTTTCAAGATGTAATGTTCCTGAAAAGCCTTCAAATTTGTACTAGAAGCACTAAAAGGCATTGAAATTAATCTGCAATGCTCCAAATATGCTGAAAACAACAAAAAAAACAGGCGCTTTTCTAATTTTTATTTTAAAATTTAAATTTTAGTGCCTACCAAAAATAGAGTTTATGTGTCCCCAGACTTTTTCCTTTAGAAAAGTGTTTCTGCATGTGTCTACAGTCACCAGAACAAAATTGGAGTTGATTTCTTTTACTGATTTGAAGTTATTCAAGCTGGAGTAGAGAGTGAACAGGGGGTCCCCCCCACTGGTCTATTGGGGTGTCCAAGGTCCCCCAACCTCCCCAAAATGAAAACAGCTGATTTTACTGCAAAATATATGTATATATGTGTATATGTTATATTCTCATAAACCCACATCTAAAAATGTGTTTATTCACTTTCCTTGACAAAATAATGTCATGTATGATTTTTAGGCCATTTTTTTACCATATTTTACATGTTTATTATAAGTCCATAACTAAATTATCTTCTTGAAAAAAAAACTCAGTCAGTTTATAACCTCAGACTGGACTTTTATTTTGGTATCGTTTGGAGCTGTTTACCTGGTGTAAAACTCCCTCTGCTGCCCGATTTCAGTAGATCGCCGCCGTTACGCTTCCTTTTGAGCTTTACTAATCACTCTTAAACATCATAAAATATCTTTTTCTTTGGTTTGGGACTTTGTTTAGGGTTCATAGTTAATGTTTTGATCGTTGTTTTGTGCCTGTGTGCGTCCTGCGTGGCACGTTTCCTCTCTGCGCTCTACGCACTGAATGCGCGCTGAGTCTCAAAAACCCACCCGTTTTTCTAACCCACCCGCCTTCTCGGTTACGCGTCCATGCGGATTTCGAACTGTAAGATATTTTAATAAATTTTTTAATTCGAAGGCTTTTATTCTGACCTGTCGGATCTCCGGAGTACTCCTTCCACAAAATGGCGGATTATTAACGATCGGATTGATGGAAAAACACAAGTTTGGTCTCGTTTTGAAGCTGAAACCCTGAGGTAGGTCGCGGTTTTATTTCTGATTCGGTGGTGTGTCCCTGTGGCGGCTGAGAGCCTTTACGCGTCGGAGAAACGCAGAAGTAGTGGCGGCGCTATGGGGCGTGTTACTGTGCGGAAAAGCTATTCTTTATTTTTTATTTAAATACTGCTACATTTCAGAGTATAATAGCTTACACTATCGTAGTCCTGAGGGTTTCCCCGTTCGTTTGATGTGTAATATGTCCAGATTGGCCAAAAGATGGCTTTACGAAAAATAATAATGTTCGTAGTGTACCTAATATTTTGTCATACTAACGCTAGTTTTTGACCAAAATATTTATTTTCTGAATGACAATAAAGAAAAAATGGCAAAACGACCGAAAAGTAGAGATTCTAAGCTTTCATATGGTACCTTGATTGTCTTTGGTGGTACTGTAGATCTTCAGATATATCCTTAAATATATTTATTTTTGATTCCTGGCCCGCCGGCGAGTTAAGTCGTTAATTAGTTTATTTTCTACAGAAGTGATCCCATCAATATTTTCGTATTTGCTTGTACCTGTCATATTACTGATTTCACCTTCAGAAGAATTTATGTTGATCTCTTTTATTGCAAAGTTCAAGGACTGTGAAGTCAAGACTTTGGAAAAAAAGATATTTCAAAGATGGCATCAATTACTACAGTTTAATATAACTTTTTTAAATAATAAATATTCATTCAATGTTTTAAAATCTTAATTTATCTTACTTACCTGACACATTTTAGCAATTATGGCTTAATATAGGACATATCTATTATTTGTTGTGAGTATATAATCTGTTTGCAGGCTACAGAAAGCCTTAACTGTGCTGGAAATATTGATGATGGCTGTTACAACATACAACAGAGTAAAAAAATCTCTGTCCACCCATTTAAGCAAGTGAGTATAGACAATGATAAAGTGTACACACTCTAAAGTATGAGCTAGTTTTACAGTTTTGTGGTATTTATGCAAATAGAAAGGCAAGTTTCTCCTGCTATTCATTTAACCCTTTGGGGTCTAAGGGCATTATCTCAATTTTTAAATATATACTTTAAAGACACTTGCATGTAACATAATACCCACATATTTTATATCAAAATATTCAGAACAGTCTCTGCTGTCTCAGTAATGAGGAAATAAGTGACCTAGAGAAAGTATAAGGAGATTATCTGGTCCAATTTTAAAATTCTTCATATATCTTGTAAAAAATGTGTTTTACTTATGTGGACAAACTGTTTTGGTGCTTGAAATGGATTTACCAGAGCCTTAGCTTCACATCAATAGTTGAATGTATGAATAAAATAGTGTACAAATGTGAAATTAATTCTGTAAAAACGTTTATTGAGTAGAATGTTGCCACTCTACTTGATACAACAGCCAACAGCCATAAACTTGGACATAAACATGAAGAAATACATTAGTAAATGTTTACTGTATCCATCAGTGGTCATAAATAGTATTGCTATTTGTAAGTGAAGCTTTAATAAAGGAAATTACATTCATACAGTAAACATTTACTAATGTGCAGAAAATGAACTTTATGCAAAGTAAGTATTTACTATGGAACACGAATCAATTAGGTCCCAGCTAGATGGTGCTCACAAATCAACATCACCTACAGAAACACCCTTTAGCCTGCTAGCTAGCTCACATCATAAAATAAGTTTTTATAAATACACTTAGCGATCTTCAAACGGATCCCGATTGTTTTCATATTCTTCCTCATCATATGAATCAAAGTCTCAGGCTCTGATGCACCGCTATCTTCATCGCTGCTGTTCAGTAGCGCTGCTGCAGCTTCAGCGGCTGTGAACTGTTTGCTCGCCGGAAGATTGATAGATTTGATGTGTGGGCGGGTCATTAGTGATTTTTTGAAAGCTCATTGGTCAGCTTCACACGAAACAGAGCATCCACCAGTCAGATAAGAGAGGCTGACTGGGTTGCTTTTTATTTATAGGCTCATAACTTCGGACGTGAGTGAGGTACAGACTCAGGATTGGGTGTAATGTAAGGACAGACTCTGTATATTCAGGAAATGTTTAAACTGTATCGTTATCGCAAAGATATTAATAGAAACAAGCCCCCGTGTCTGTCGACCCCAGGGGGTTAAGCAAGCTCAGCTGAATCTGATGGTGACAATATAGTGAAAGTTTTACCTTTTGGCTTAATTTCCTCTGAACTGTAGGTCATTGTGACAAAATTCTTTTGCTTTGTAGTGTTTTGACTCACCAAGGACTATCTACACAAATCTAGTGTCAGCAGCATCCCAGAAGACTCGATTTGGAATTGAATTTTGTGAAGTGTGGACCACTAAGGCAGGGCAAGGCGGGGGAACTCAGAGAAACTTGGGGCTGGAGTTCTGGGTGGCTTCTGCTGCTAGGTTTTGAAGCCAGACCCCCCCTTTTTTGCCAAGCGAAGAGTAAGTAAGATTTTGGAAGAGTTGGAGGAGCTGGGGAGGTGGTGGGGTGCAAATTTCGTCATGAGAAGGTGAGGGCAGAGGAGTGGTTTATATAGAGCGTGTAATGATGGAAGGGAGGAGTTTGGGAGTGGTCCTTCTCCCAAACTTAAGTTATTTCATAACTTAATTTTGCGAAGTGCAGACCACTAAGGCAGGGCAAGGCGGGGGACCTCCGAGAAACTTGGGGCTGGAGTTCTGGGTGGCTTCTGCTGCTAGGTTTTGAAGCCAGACCCCAAAAGCTCCAGCTGAGATAGACGCAAGTTTCTCGTGCCAGCCTGAGGTCGTTGATTAGGGAGCGAATGTAGCCATGATGTGCCTGGGAGGAATGAGGTCCGAGAAGTTGGATTGTGTGGTCCGAGAGTCCATGAAGACATATTTTATTTGAGGACAGACAGGTCTGACAAACGGCTAAATGGAGGGGTCGGATGAGGCTGAGAGAGATGTAAATTCTGAACGTCTGAAAAGTTAAAGAAGGCAGAAAGAAGGAGGAAGATGGCTGGTAAGTTGGTGGTGACGGCATCAGTTACTGAAATTTGGAGCCGGGCCCCTGGAGTCCTAACTTAGAGAGATACAAGCTTGTTGTGCTAGGAGTTAGATTATGTGATCAGAGGATCCCTGATGGAAAGCCATGGAAGCCGTGCCAATTCTGGATGGATGTCCTTAGAAATGCACTGGAGAATAACCACTGAGAGAGCGTGGCAAAGATGAGTGTGAAACCAGGTAGGATATGATGGATTCAAATTCTGTAATGAAGAGAGTCGAGTGTTCTGAGAAAACGATGTAGGTTTCGTGATATGGACCAAGCAGTGATTTTAAATTAAGGTGGAGAAGCGTGGTCAGCCAAACTGTTTAGTTTGCTAGTTTGATGTTAATGTTAAATAGTATTTGAATCGAGAAGAGAGAAGTCTAAGTTATAAGCAGGTAAATGTCTAGTCAAGTAAAGGTTTGTTTGCGATAAATGGCGTTATGAAGCAGCAAATCCGGGTCCTAACCCCCAGTGAGCAAGCCAGGGGTGACAGTGTCAAGGAAAAACTCCCTCGGAGCAAGAGGAAGAAACCTTGAGAGGAACCAGACTCAAAAAAGTCTTACGATTGTAAGTAAGAAAATGTGATCTTTGGAGGTGTTAGTGGTCATGTAGGTGATATCTCCACTAGACAGTAAGATGCTCCATCCAGGAGGTGTTGGATAAGACTGAAAAGATGAAATTCCAAACATTGGGGAAATCCAGATGGCTAGCAGAAAATGACTGAGTGTGGAGAAAGGGGTCCGAGTACTGATGGTTGTTGTGGCAGAAGTGAAGTTCTGTCTTTTGAATAGTTTTTGAGGAGAAGAAATCTGAGTGTGATCTGGAGGAGGATGAGTTGAACTAATTACTAAAAGTGATCGAAGAAGCTGGTGGAGTGCTGCGAGTTGACTGACATCAGGGAGGCTGCAGTGATGGAAAGTTTGTTGGAAGGGAAGGTGATGTTGAGCAGAGCTGTGGTTACATCTGAATGGCCTGGAATGAGAACGACATGGTGGATGATGTAACATTGTACTGGATGCCGTGAGACAACAAATAGAGTGTGTCTGAATGGATAAGAATCACTTCAGTCTACTCATGCCCCAAAAGGAGGGCAGCAATGACGAGGAGAGTCTGTGATTTTAGAAGACAAGCTGCAGTTGTAGGATGTGAGAAAGAGTCTGTGATTGCAAAGGTGAGCAGCTTTCGTGGGTCCGGTGAGAGAGAGAGTCTGTGGTTGTAGAGGATAAGAGTTCTGTGAAGGAGGACTTGCGTGAGAGAAGAAGCAACCAGTGAGCCAGCCGCAGGAGGCACGGCAGTATGGAGACCTGTAAAGAAAAATAGCGGGAAGATTGAGGGAGCGAGGGAGGATTGAGGCAGGCAGGAGGAAGTGCAGTAGGTTGACCTGTAAAGAAATGCAGAAAGATCGAGGGAGGGAGGAAGGAGGTGGGAGGGAGGGAGGAAGCGGGGGATGAGTCAAGCAAGAGGCAAGGCAGTAGTGGGACCTGTAAAGAAAAGGCAGGATGATTAAGGGAGGTGGGAGGAGGGATAATTGAGGCAGGCATGGGGCACTGCGGTAGGGGGACCTGTAAAGAAATGGCAGAAAGATTCGAGAAGGGATGATTGAGGCAGGCATGAGGCAGTGCATTAGGGGGACCTGTACAGAAATGCCAGAAAGATTGAGGGAGGGAGAGGGAGGAGGGAAGATTGAGGCAAGCATTAGGAAATGCAATAGGGGACCCTGCAAAGAAATGGCACAGATCGAAGAAGGGATGATTGAGGCAGGCAGGAGGTGCAGCAGTTGGGAGACTTGTAAAGAAATGGCAGGAAGATTAAGGAAGGGAACGGGATAAGGGCAGAACGAGAGAACAGAGGGACGATTGAAATACGGAGGGGATGATTGGAGGGAAAGGGAAGTTGGACGATTGCGGTGGGGGAGGGGCGATTGAGGGAAAGGGAAGTTGGATGATCGAGGGAAAGGGAGGTTGGACGATTGAGGTGGGGGAGGGACGATTGAGGGAAAGGGAAGTCGTACGATTGAGGTATGAGGAAGGATGATTAAGTAGGAGAGGTGACTGAGCCCAAGAAGCGATGCTGGAAGAGGCAGAAACACACAGGTTTGCTGTATAACGTTGTGACGTCCTACGTCTTTTGGTGACGATGGTGGTGTGGCCAAAATGTCATTTCTCAGAAACTGAGACGGCAGAAACAATTCTGCAGCTACATAGTGACGACATTTGTCAGTACATTGTTGTGACCTTTTGAAATCTTTCATGTCATCAATTATACCATCATAAATGTACCAATAAGAAGTCATGGTACCAAGAAGCGACATTATGTGGTAGCAAAATTGTGACAACACTGATTAGGTGACATGAGGCATGACCTGCTATAAAACAACGCTGTAAGATGGTAGACAACGGTGTGACAACGTGTGTTCGCTGGAGCGTGAGAAGCCGCGAGTGAAATCAGCACGGTTGAGGCAGAACCAACAGCTGCAGGCTGCAGTAGCCTGGAGGGAGCAGCAGGGGGGGGCAGGGGTGTAGAGATAGACCTGTTAGATCAGGCGTCTTATCCTCCGGATCCAGCAGGAGGCGTGATGTCATCGGGGCACCCAGGATGTTTACCTCCAACGGAGGGGAGATGCGAGGAAAATACGGCCCAGACCATAAGGTAGAAGGGGAGCAGGGAACGCGACGTCCCCCCAAAACTTGGGGCCTGACGATAGTCCAGTCCAGTGTTCCCGGAAGGCGAGATTCAGAGGGAGAGAAGAAGCACGGGGAGGCTCGGCTGGCGCAGGGGGCATCAACGCGCGAGAAGGTGAGGGCAGAGGAGTGGTTTATATAGAGCGTGTAATGATGGAGGGAAGGAGTTTGGGCGTGGTCCTTCTCCCAAACTTAAGTTATTTCATAACTTCATTTAAAAACAATGTCAGTCAATTCAATACCAGTCAGACACTACCCAAAAATAAGAATCGAGCACAGAAATGATTTAAAGAAATGTTACGAAACTTCACGGGAATGTACCTTATTGGTGTCAAAGGCAATCTTGAAATTAAACTGCATCGATGGGCGGTGCAGTAACTTGCAATCAGGTGTTGCCAAACTAATGGTTCTCTGCTTTACATGAAAGTTTGCATGCTGCTATTGTAAGCTGTTCTAGGTCAGTATCTGGCTAATGTCATACTTGTCTTTTATTTGACCAGTTGCGCAGTTTGAAAATTATCTTCAGGTAAAGACTTGTTTTTAACTATTGTAATTTGACTAATATATATGTAGTTAGGGTTATCAACAAAATAACACAATCCCCAATGTCTAAGACCCTGATAACTGTGTCAATGCAAGTCATTTACTTATTTATACCATTTGTATACAAATGCAAATTGTTGGTCCTGCAATTTACACTCAATTATTCAAAAACTGGTCTTGAAACAAACTTAAAGTGCCAAAGTAAAAAAAAAATATATTACAGCTCCATTTTTGGCAGCCCACACATACATGGTCTGATTGAGACTAATTTCTTAGACATGAAAAATGAAATTCTAAGAAGGTATGCCAACTGTGGTATAAATAGAGTACCGGGGCACTACAAAATGGAATCATACACAAATTATGTAAGTCTAACATTTCTGACAGGAAGACTCAACAAGTAAAGTGATGGAAAACAAAGTTTAATCTTCAGTAATATGCACAGTTTGAAGGTTAGTCATTGTAAGGCATAAAGAAAGAATCTTTGGTACAGGCACAATCCTAGGTCCAGGTCTTGAAGCATGCAGACCCTCACTGATCCTGCTGGATATGGTCAGCAGGGGCAAAGCCAACTCCCAAAAGATTAATCAAATTTTATAAATCAAGTATACCCACTGGAGAAGCATTTAACTTGACCAATTATTCAGAAATGAAACACTAAATATAATATTAACAAAACATGAGCAAAAACAATCCTGTCTATGTGCAGTTAGAAATGATGTATGAAGAATAAACTAAAGTTTAAGTTGCTACTGAGAAGTGAGATGAGTATTTATTTGAAATAGGTGCCGCAAGCTTATTGTGTTAGTTACGGCTGTGTGACGTGTGCAGGGTGCTTGTGAGCATTATGTTAACTTGGTCACTTATTTATACATGTACAAAGTTGACCCTGGACCCACTTATGCTGTATGATTCCTTGGGCCACAGCCCCACATATGCTGTTTGTTCATTTGGGCCACTGGTCCACACATTCATCCCTCACACATGCATCCTGTTCACTAGGGCCAACACATGTATCTTGTTTGCCTGGGCCTAGGGCCCACCTTGCACCATCTTACCTTTGGCCACAGCCTGCCATATACCATGTTATGTGAGAAGAAACACCAACCCTAAACCCTTGCGAAAGCCCAGTGAGTCAATAGTCTGCAAAACACAGGTCAGGATGAGAAGACAGATAGTGGAAAAACGTAGGCACACAAATAGGAGTGGAAGGCTGGCCACTGAAAATTTCTTTGAGACAAAAAGTTTTCCCCAACCTCGAAGAACAAAGGAGACAAGAACAAACAGATGTGGGCTGAGCAGCGGAAATTGACAGGTCTGAAAGTCCGCAGGAGGAACAGAGGTATTGCACAAAGTATACATGGGCAGCAGAAGGAGGTCCTCCAGTGACAATCCACTGGCGACCAGAATCCTGCATTCACCTAAAGGTCCATCTGCCTGACCAACTGTAAACACTCTTATACAGTGATTTTGTGATTAAGTTTTTTTCTACAGGCCGTGACACTGCAGCCAAACAGCTCAGATTTTTACATTTCAAAGCATCATGCTCTGATTTTTTTTTTTTTTTGTGCATGGCAAACAAATAATTGCATTAGCTTCCTCTGCTGTTGACTGTCAGCATTACTTTATCAGACTCTTATGGTCACTAAACTTTGGAGCCAGGCTGTAGGCCTATGAAAGTTATAGACATATAGCAATAGACAATAGAATAACTTAAGATTACTCTGGTGTGTACTCGATCATATGCTTTGGTTACAACTACTGCCTCTCTTGCAGGCACACAAGTCCACACTTGTCAGGTCCTAACCTGTCCAGTAATCCTGTGCCTGTTCAAGGTTACCCCAGAGCACCAGAAAGTTGTATAAAAGATGACCACTTTATGATCTAAAACAGCACTATGTTTTAAGAATACAAAGACATTGCATTATTGTGTCAGAAAAACAAAACAAAACGTCATTTAGTAAAGCCTAAAATAGTAATTCAAAAATCATCCTCCTCATTCCAGGTTTCGAGGTTACCTTGCCCTTAACTTTTGCTGCCTGCCTAATCCTTACCTGCTTAATCTCTGTTGTATTTCTTATGCCTGGCATTTAAAGCTTCATTCTGTTACTTCAGGTTTGCTCTAACCTGGCCTTTTGGGTGCGTGAATCTCATGCAAGCGAATGTTGCCCATCATCATAACTGAACAACATTTCAGTTGCAATTGTCACCATCATGCTATTAAAAGGTGACTATATTATTCTCTTTTTAGAATCTCAAATGGGCCAGTATATTACGGAGAAAGCTTCTTGCATCCCTCCCCAGATCTGAAGTCTCTGGTCTGCACCACAGTGGGGTGGCCAATGCTTAGGGCCTCATGTTCATTGCTTTCCCACATAGGCTCAGAGCCATGGGCCCATGCATACTTTTATCAGCATTGCATTAACTCATTAGCTAGGAGCCATGGGCCCTTTGCATTTTCTCATCACCACTGGCCCTCAGGACTATTGCAATCACTCCATTAGCTCAGGACCAGGAGCCCATTACATTCACTCATCGGCTCTGGGCCTCAGGTTCTTTGCATTCACTCATCATGTTCCCATCAACTATGGCCCCATACATGTGCCCTATCAGCTGGGTGTCTAGTTGACTGAAAGCTCACCTAGTAAAACGAGCCTGTGCAAACGTGACTGGGCATGGAAAACCTCTTAACCATCATGTTCAGTAAAGTTGTATAAAAATCTATCTGAAGCTTTCTTAGAAGTTTACTCCTATTACTCTGAGTCTGAGTCTACCTGTTCTGGATTGCTGTTTCCCACTGGGGGAGGGTCTCTTTATGTGCCACTGAAGAAGGGTTCAGATACATGTCATCTACTTTTTACCATGTGTAAATGGCAGATTTATTTGTTTGTGTTTAAACTAACTAATAGACATTTAGGAAATCACTATGGATGTGACTTGCTCGTTGGAAGCCATCATGGTTAAAAGAGGCACAATAATGGCATGCAGTTGACAGCTGCTGAACTTGTTGCAGCGGTTTCTCATTACAAAAAGTGTGGAGATTGTTCTGAACATTTGAAATTAATTGTATGGTTATTAAGTCAATGACCAGGCCTCTGGCCGTAGAATCTATAAACAAAGACAGGATAAATTTTAAACAAAAGAGCATTTCCAGAACAGAAACCACAAAAGACTTAAGGCCCAAGCAGGCAGATACAAACTGCCAAAGCAAAATTCCTTGAGAGTGTCAACATACTTGTCTAATAAGGATTAGCCTAATTCATGTTTATATGAACATATGATCTACTTATCAGAGGCAGAGTACACACTGTCATGTAAAGCTAGTAAATCATCTCATTTGTAAAAAAACAGTTCTATAAAGTTAGATTAAAATAATAGATATTTATTCAGATTTACCACTTTAAAGAACATAATATAAAATCAGAAGTACGTTTTGGTCCACTAAATATTTAGACATTGCTGTATTGGTGTCATAGACATTGTGTTCTCGGCTTCCTGTGACCACCAGTATTTAAAAAAAAGAAAAAAGAAATCAGTCGACAGGTTTTTTCACTCTTGTTGATTTTATTTACATTTTAAAAAATATGTAGTTCCAGTTTAAAATATGCTTTAAATGTTGGCAAATTGGAGTTTTGTGCTTTATAAATAAAACAATATTAATAGTTAATGTTTAGCTCACTAACTGGCAGTTTTACCCATCATTTGTTTTTTAGTGTTCTGTTCTGGTTTCAGTATGATGATGTAACACTTTGGGAGAAAAATACAGAATAACAAACCAAAGCTTGAGGCCAGAATAGCAAATATCTCCACAGCTACAGTGAACTTTCCAGGAGAGCTGACATAAGCTGGAATGAAGGTGATCCACACTGCACAGAATATGAGCATGCTGAATGTGATGAACTTGGCTTCATTAAACTTGTCGGGCAGCTTTCGAGCCAGAAAAGCTAAAATAAAACACAAAAGAGCCAAGAGTCCTATATAACCCAGGACAGTCCAGAAACCTACTGCTGAACCTAACTGACATTCTAGAATGATCTTCTCCTTGTAGTGCATTAGATTTTTAAAGGGAAAAGGAGGAGATGTTGTTAACCAAAGCACACAAATAAGAACCTGTATGAGAGTAAAAGCAATAACACTGAGTCTCTGCTGTGGAGGCCCAAACCATTTCATAACATTACTGCCTGGAAGTGTAGCTCTGAAGGCCATTAGCACCACTATAGTTTTCCCCAGAACACAGGAAATGCAGAGGACGAAGGTGATCCCAAACGCTGTGTGACGCAGCATACAGGACCACTCAGAGGGCCGACCAATGAAAGTGAGTGAACAGAGGAAACACAGAGCCAGCGAGAAGAGCAGCAGGAAGCTGAGCTCTGAGTTGTTGGCTTTGACTATTGGGGTATTTTTATGTCTGAAGAATATTATCGCTATTATTATAGTCATAAATGTGCCAGTAATTGAAATGGCTGTTAGCAAAATACCCATAGTTTCCTCATATGACAAGAATTCAATTTCCTTTGTTACGCATTCATTCCGGTGCGGATTTGACCAGTAATCATGATAGCACTGTTCACATTTAATCGAGTCTGTCAGAGAGAGATGAATAACATATATGAAAAAGAATTAGATATGCAGGCAAAGTAATTGATTAAATGCATGAAATATAATGTTGCAATTGTCTTTTATCAAAACATGACAAAAAACTTGTTTACAATCAACAGTTTATAGTAAAATACGTTGTAGTACAGCAGTAATGCCAGCAGTAGTTTCAGCTTTTCTGAATGTTTGTACCTGTCATATTACTGATCTCTCCTTCAGCACAGGGTATACAGTCAAAGCAGCAGATGGGCTTTCCTTTCTGTACAGCCTTCCTGGTGCCTGGAGGGCAGCTCTCACTGCACACAGACACCGGCACCTGTCATCAATATAAATGTTCAAAAACTATAATTATAATTTTATGTATGTGAAATATACAAACTTTGTATGAGATAACCATGTCTTTTTGAGACTGAAGTGTAATTCTATCAATATACCTGATTTGTATTTTGTGCCCACACAATATCGTCCAATTTTACTGCTAATCGATTGTGAGCAGGGAAAGAAGAATCATACAGTCCAACAGTAACAAATTCATGGTGATCTTCAATAGTTTGCCAATTTATTATTTCATATTTAGCCACAGGATCACCATTTTTATCAAAATAAACTTCTTCACCATCTTTAGTTTTGAAGCGCACTTTTTTCAGATGTTCTAGAAACTGAAAAAAAACCCCATAAGGTTACAGATTTTGAAAAAGTTTAACACTTCCTTCCTCGTGAAAGCACAAAGTTTTTTTTTTTTTCTGAAATAGTGCTTCACATCTAAGTCATTGCTGTGAGAGACATTTAATATCTGTACTTAGTCTTTTAACTTACAGTATGAGGATCAGGCTGCTTCTTTGTAGTACATGTTTGTGTGCAACCAAGAAGGTTGTGTAATGTATGGGCAACAGAATATACCCCTTTGTACACATTACTGAAAATGGGCATCAGGGTCATGTCTGTGAAGGCCGTTTCAGACAGTTTTTCTTGTCCTGTGCACACTGTTGTGTCTTCTGAAAAGTTTTGCATTGTATATTTACAACCAAACAATGTTTCCCAGAATTCAATATAAAAGGCACTGCCTGCAGACTGCAGTGGATTTATATCCAAAATAAAGTCCTCCAGACCTGTCACCTTTGTATTGGTTATAGCTAGCCCTATGGCTCCTTGCAGTATGTTATGCTTATCCAGTCTGGCTACATTTGAATCATAGATCCAACCTTCAGTTCCCACCCACTGATATCCAGTAATATTGTGCTCGTAAAATGCATTAAGTAAAATCTCCATATCCCAATCAGGGACAAATATCACAATCACTCGAGAAGTAGAGATTTTGATCTGCCATATCATTCTCAGCACTTTTTCTTGTGAGTAAGTGCTAAAATATGGAAGGGAATATTCTACACATATGCCCAGCTGTGCTGCAGCTTCAGTAAATGCAGCCATGCCAATATTACCATAGTCATCATCTTTTCTTATTGCACCCACCCAGGTCCAGCCAAACTGCTTGACCATCTCTGCCAGTGCTCTGCTCTGATAGTAATCACTGGGAATAGTGCGCAGAAATGATGGATATTTTCTTTTGTCACTGAGACATTCACAGGTAGAATAGGGACTGATCTAAAAACAGGCATTCACATAGGTAAGTTAGGGATTAGGTTTTTTTCAGATGTTAACTGCATTTAACATTCAAGGTAAATCCTGAAATTATTACTAATAGTGATAATAAACAGGCATGAATGCATACTACAGGAATGCTGAACGGTCCAACGCTCTTTGCAATAGCCATCGATACCGATGAGTATGTCTCACCAATTATGGCTTGCACCTGTGCTGGCTTTGTGCAGTTTTCATCCAATGCTGAGTTCTCATTTCCATTAACAAGTGCCATAGCAATTCTAACCCCCATAGCCAGAGAGCCACATGTGTCATATATCTTATAGCCCAGTGAGACATCAGGGAGCAAAGAAGAACTGTTGTTGATCTCCTCTATTGCAAAGACCATGGACTGTGAAAACTGTATGGTTCTGAAATCAAGACTGTATTAGGAAAAAAAAAATGCACAGACATTTTACAGATGACAGCTAGAAGTTGTATCACCTCTGTGCAATATCACTATTAAAAAGAAATAATACAATTGTTTAGTGCATTTAGTGCATTGTAAGTCTTGCTACTTACCTCATGCAGTCCCGTGGTACTGGCTTGACCTTATAGGACATGTCTTTGATTTCCCAAATAGTGTGGAAAGGAAAAATCCCCCCAATTATGATATCACCATCCTTAGAAAATTGTGGGTATATAGGATCTCCGTGCAGGCTACAGAAAGTGCTATTTGATGTGGAAAAATTTATAATGGCCATTACCACACGAAGCAGAGTAAAAATAGACTCCATCCACCTTTTCAGCCACTAAGTAGAAAAAATGATTGAGGATGTGTAAAGTCTGATGTTTCAACTGGTTGAACAGGAAGGATTTGTACTATTTATACAGATAGAAACGTAAATCCTCCACGGTAATGTTACACTGCTGGCCCACAGTCACAGGAGGTGTGACTTTCAGATGTGTGCAGTATGAATCTGAAAGAATTAGGCCTTAGTTTCACTATTGTTATTTTTTTTGTAGTTCTGTCATTTCTTTGTTATTTTTTAATGTTTGTACATTAAGAATATCTGTATGTCATACCTGTTTGCTTGTCATCAGAATTTTTTTCTAAATAATTTATACTGTCCAATCAATACTTCCTAAATTAAATCTAAATGAATGGTAATTAACCAAAATGTATTCCTGTGTTGCCTAAAACAAATGATCATCAGTCAGGGGTATACATTTGGCTTTTTAATTTTAATTATGCCATTGAGCCTGTGTCTGCTTTCTCACTCATTGGAGCGGGCCATGGGCCATGTACTTGACTAAATGATGGGCACAAGGTTACAGTTGCTGGAGCTGCTGTAGCGCTTTGTCGTTATAGTAGGATGGACAGTGTTCTGAATGTTTTTATATGTGGGTGTCATGTTGAGTTATGTTGAAAGGCAAATTTAAGAAGATAAGCAGAAAATGACCTTGCCTTGTAAAACACTAACAGCAAAGATGTGATAAGTTTCATTAAGGCCGACGAAGCATATCCAAAGTCAACCAGGACGAACAGCAAACTTTTGCCCCTGGAAACATACCCCAAAACCAAGAGACAAAGAATATATATTTTATATAAATATTTATATTTTTAATATATATTTTAGCTAACTATCAAACCATATTGAAATTAAAAAATATGTGTAGTGCAAAGCGTAGAGTGGGTCATCTCCTTGGCTGATGGGGTCAAGCAGTTGATCACCACCAATATTGCAGTGTTGCCTTTGGAAGTGGGTAGACCACTGATGAAATCTAGAGACAGGTGGGACGATGGGAAGAGGATGGAGCCTGCAGATTGTGTTCAGAGCTCCTTGTTTTGTGCGCACACCTGGCAGGCTGCTACATATGATCTTACATTCTTGTCCATCCCCGGCCACCAAAACCACCTCTTGAGGAACTTCAGGGTTCGGGCAACCGTTAATTGTCCCTATAATGGAGAGGCATGGCCCCGCTTCAAATTTGGGTCTCGGGCAAAGGCAGGACTGTGTAGTTTCCCTGGGGGGCCTCCTCATGGGTCATGTTTGTGCCAGGTAGCTTCTCGGATGGTGGCTTCTGGACCCCACTGTTAGGGAGCCACAATTCGAGTCTCTGAAAATATAGGCTCTGAAGGAGAGTTAATGTTTGAATGGATTGTAAGCTGTAGAAAGCATCAGGTTTAATATACTTCAAACCGGGATGATACAACAAAATGTAATCAAACCGTTTGAATAACAGCGGCAATTGTGCTTGGAAGGTATTTAAACGTCTGGCCTGTTGGATGTAGGCAAGGTTTTTATGGTCTGCCAGGTTCAAATGATGAGAAAAGAATGTGCAAGGATAAAGTTTGTAGTCAGTCACTGATCGGTAAGACAACACTGCCCCGACCCCACAGTCAGAGGTGTCCTCCTTCAGCCCAGGGACAGGGGTAAGTCTCTAAGCAATGGGCTCCCCGCCCAGACTGACAGACTCAGGTAGGTTGTGCCCCTGGAACCAAAGAAGTGAACAATAAGCTGCAACCTGTATAAGCATAAGGACAAGTTGCCCTAGGCGCAGGGTAAGATGTCAGGTCTGCTGGGTAATTTTGTTGGGAACCTCAGGATACTCTGGCCTTCAGAAAGACCCTTGAGGCTGAGCCAGAAGCCTCCTGTCCCATTACAGGTCCCACTTCCTAGGATGAGCCTGAGCTTTTCCCTATAGTTTAGGGCATGGTGGCCAGAAGTGCACCCTCTGCCCACAATACAGAAACCTCCCCTGTTGCATGCATGTGTCTGCTCCTTTTGGGACAGGCGAGTATGCCCTAGTTGCATGGGCTCTTCTGGGGGCCTGTACAGAGGAGGTCTAGGCTGCTCTGAGGGCCGACCACATCTGGTGTCACAGTCCCGGCGGTGTTCTCTGAGGCAATTGCCCCATGGACCCATCATACCGCTCCAGAGGTGGTAAATTGGGTTCAGCACTTTTGGGAGGCAAAACCCTCAGGAAACCTGGTGTGGTGGGTATAGGATTCGACCAAGGCAACAATGGCCTGTAAAGTTTGTGAAATGCCCTGCAGCAGAGACAAAATCTGCTGCTGAACCTCTTCATGCTGTCTAATGGCTACAACCCTGATTTAAGCCACACGTAGCTATTCTTATTTTGAGGAGCAAACGTGAACACGTTGGACCTTGTTTACACAAACATACCCAGCGTGTACCGGGCGGAGCCCTGCCCCCACCTCGCGTTCTCGGAGCACATGTCTGTGTATCTGACTCCAGCTTACACACCCCTCATCAGACGCTCCAGACCAGTTCAGAAGCAGGTGAAAACCTGGCCGGCAGGAGCATCTCTGCCCTTCAGGACTGTTTTGAGTGCACTGCATGGGACATGTTCAGGGAGGCTGCGACTGAAGGCGACTCTGTTAACTTGGAGGAGTACACAGCATCAGTCACTGGCTACATCAGCAAGTGTATTGATGATGTCATTGTCTCCAAGACCATCACCACACGCCCAAACCAGAAGCCGTGGATGACTCCTGAGGTGCGTGCGCTACTGAGGACCCGCGACTCGTCCTTCAGAGTGGGTGACAAGGCGGCCCTAAGGAAAGCAAGAGCCAAATTGTCACGAGCCATCCGAGAGGCAAAGCTCGCACACGCCCAGAGAATCCAAAACCACTTCAAGGACACGGGTGACAAGCGGTGCATGTGGCAGGGCATCCAGGAAATCACAAACTATAGGACAATGCCACCGTCCTGTGACAGTGATGCCTTCCTCCCCGATGCCCTGAATGATTTTTATGCATGGTTTGAGGCCCAGAACAACACATTGGTGAACAAGATCACACCCAAGCCAGACGAGCAGGTGTTGTGCCTGACTGCAGTGGACGTGAGGAAAACTCTGCGCAGAGTCAACCCACGGAAAGCTGCAGGACCAGACAACATCCCTGCCAGAGTGCTCAGAGAGTGTGCAGACCAGTTGACAGATGTTCTCACGGACATCTTCAACATCTCCCTGCGCAGCTCCACTGTCCCAACGTGCCTCAAGACCACCACCATCGTCCCCGTGCCGAAGAAGTCCATGGTGTCCTGCCTCAATGACTACCGTCCCGTAGCTCTCACGCCCATCATCATGAAGTGCTTCGAGAGGCTAATCATGAGGAACATCAAGACCCAACTGCCCTCTTCATTGGACCCCCTGCAATTCACATATCGTCCCAACCGCTCCACGGACGATGCCATCACCACCACCCTTCATCTCTCCCTTACCCACCTGGAGAAGAAGGACACCTACGTCGGAATGCTGTTCATAGACTTCAGTTCAGCATTCAACACCATCATCCCGAAGAATCTCACCAGGAAGTTAAGCCTGCTGGGCCTCAACACCCCCCTATGCAACTGGATCCTGGACTTCCTGACAGGGAGGCCCCAGTTAGTCCGGTTCGGGGACAGCAGCTCCAGCACCATCACCATGAACACTGGGGCACCCCAGGGCAGTGTACTGAGTCCTCTGTTGTTCACACTGCTGACTCATGACTGCTGTGTTGCGAAACACAGTTCTAACAGCATCATAAAGTTCGCTGATGATACAACTGTGCTGGGTCTCATCAGCAAAGGCTGTCAGCAGAGTCAGCATACAGGAAGGAGGTACAGCAGCTGACAGACTGGTGTACAGTCAACAACCTTCACTGGAATGTAGAGAAGACCAAGGAAATGGTTGTTGACTTCAGGAAATCAAGACCAGACCACTCTCCGCTTAACATCAACGGCTCCTTTGTGGAGATCGTTAAGAGTACCAAGTTTCTTGGTGTCCACCTAGCGGAGAACCTCACCTGGTCCCTGAACACCAGCTCTACAGCCAAGAAAGCCCAGCAGCGTCTCTACTTCCTCCGGAAGCTGAGAAAGGCCCGTCTCCCTCCACCCATCCTCACCCTCTTCTATAGGGGAACCATAGAGAGCATCCTAAGCAGCTGCATCACTGCCTGGTTTGGGACCTGCACAGCCTCTGACCACAAGTCCCTCCAACGCATTGTGAGGACAGCTGAGAGGATCATCGGAGTCTCTCTCCCCTCCGTCTTGGACATTTACACCACCCGCTGCATCCGCAAAGCAACCAGCATTGTGGATGACCCCACCCACCCTTCACACAGACTGTTCTCCCTCCTGCCATCAGGAAGAAGGCACCGCAGCGTCCGGTCCAACACGACAAGACTCTGCAACAGCTTCTTCCCCTAAGCCATCAGACTTCTCAACACATATCAACGTCTGAACTGATATCTTTTCTGGTACATGTACACTCTCTCTCTCTCTCTCTCTCTCTCTCTCTGTTTCTTTTTCTCTCTCTCTCTCTCCAACTATTTACCCCAGATAAAAAAGCATTTTTGCACAAAGCATTGCACTAATAACTTTACTACCTCACTGGACTCTATTTATTACACATTGCACAATTTGCACACTACCGGCAATTATTTATTATTCTCTGTCTGTACTGTGTTGTGTTGTCTGTCCGCACTTGTTTGTTTGTATGCACTGTCTATGTTGCACCATAGTCCTGGAGGAACATGTTTCGTTTCACTGTGTACTATGTATGTAGTTGAAATGACAATAAAAACCCACTTGACTTGACTTGACTTGAAAGCTTTGCTGAGCAAGTGAACTACCACCCACTTCTCTGGTGGACTCAAGTGCAAAGCTGCTCAAAAGCTTTTTTTCCCCCCAGTGTTAACTAAGGCTATCTGCAGACACAGACTTCCTCGAACGTGACTTAAGCATACGAAAACAGGAAAATGAAGGTAAACCAAGGGAGAGGGAAGGGGGATTAGGGCTCATGGTAAATATAGGAAAATGGTGGGCAGTAATTTTTCTTTTTTTTTTTCTTTTTTTTTTATATGCACACCACTAGCACCTCCAAAGGTTCCATTTTCTTACATAATCACTGATGTTTTTATTTCCCTGCTTTCACAAGCTCATTAGTCCTACTTTAGTCCTATTCTCCTACTTTACAAAACACTGCGCTGGTTCTCACTAGAGTTTTCACTCTGCTTTACTCACATATAATTTATGTATATTTTGTAAAAAATCCATATTACTAGTCAACGTTTAGTTCACTTATCTGGCATTTTACTCATAATTTATTTTTAGTGGTCCTTTCTAGTTTCAGCATGATCAGCAGTGGGGTTTCAGCAGTGGAATCTGAAAGCCACCATTTGAGAAGTTACCTGGCACAAACATGACCAATAAGGAGGCCCCCCTTGGAAAACTACATGCTCTTGCCTCTGCTCAAGCCCCAAATTTGCTGTGGGGCCATGTCTCTCCATTAGTGGGACATCCAGGGGTGGCCCGAACCCTGGCATCAGCCCTTTGAAAGAAAAATACAAAACAGCAAACCAGAGCTTATGAAAAAAAAAATAGCAAATATGTTCACAGCCACAGTGAACTTTACATGTTTTTTTCTTTTTTGCTTTAAATTGTAAAATTAACAGAGTTTGACTTAATTCTTTTAGAATACTTACAGAACACAGACTCATTCATCATTCGTCATTCATCTGCTTGGGGGATCTAAAGCACAGCCCGCATTACAAAATGTTCTTCCACAAGTTTCACATTTCTATTTAAGGTCCCCAAATCCCTAAATCTTATAAAAGTTCAGCTTTTTAACACCATAATTTTAGTAACTGCTGCTATTTTTGTTTCACATAATAAGTATGTTTACTTTTTTATTATTTAGTTTCATTCAGTTTTTTTCAAAGTCTGAGATCATAAAGTCAGAAGTAAATTAAATAAATGCCAAGTGTTTAAGTAATGTTAATTTTATTGTTAGATCAGGTCTTCTTTAGAAGACAATATTAGCAAAAAGTTACAAAGTGACAAAACATTATGAAAATGAGCCTACTCGTTTAATACAGATCACATGCATCAGTTGTTTGCACTTTATAATAGAGTCTGTATTAAGTTCTATTAAATGTAAAAAAATAAGATAACCGGTGTTGTGTGCTTCATAGAATGTTGTATTAATAGTAAATGTGCAGCTCACTTAACTGGTCATTTACCCATCATTTGCTTTTTAGTGTTCTTTGCTGGTTTCAGTATGATTATGTAACATTTTGGAAGAAAGATACAGAATAGCAAACCAAAGCTTGAGGCCAGAATAGCAAATATCTCCACAGCTACAGTGAACTTTCCAGGAGAGCTGACATAAGCTGGTATGAAGGTAATCCAAACTGCACAGAATATGAGCATGCTGAATGTGATAAATTTCGCTTCATTAAACTTATCGGGCAACTTTCGAGCCAGAAAAGCTAAAACAAAACACAAAAGAGCCAAAAGGCCTATATAACCCAGCACAGCCCAGAAACCTACTGCTGAACCTAACTGACATTCTAGAATGATCTTCTCCTTGTAGTGCTTTAGGTTTTTAAAGGGGAAAGGAGGAGATGTAGTTACCCAAAGTACACAAATAAGAACCTGTATGAGAGTGAAAGCAAGAACACTAAGTCTCTGCTGTGAAGGCCCAAACCATTTCATGACATTACTGCCTGGAAGTGTAGCTCTGAAGGCCATTAACACCACTATTGTTTTTCCCAGAACACAGGAGATGCAGAGGACGAAGGTGATCCCAAATGCTGTGTGACGAAGCATACAGGACCACTCAGAGGGCCGACCAATGAAAGTAAGTGAACAAAGAAAACACAGAGCCAGTGAGAAGAGCAGCAGGAAACTCAGCTCTGAATTATTAGCTTTGACTATTGGAGTATTTTTATATCTGAAGAATATGATTCCTATTATTATTGTCATAAATGTACCAGTAATTGAAACAGCTGTTAACAAAATTCCCATAGTTTCCTCATATGACAAGAATTCAATTTCCTTTTTTATACATTCATTCCTGTGTGAATTTGACCAGTAGTCCTGGTAGCACTGTTCACATTTAATCAAGTCTGTTGGATAGATAAATAACATAAACAAGCATTTTCTATATATTTAATAATATCAGTAATATTAAAAATAATTCATTTATTTTATTGTTTTTTTATGTTTGTACCTGTCGTATTGCTGATCTCCCCTTCAGCACATGGTATACAGTCAAAACAGCAGATGGGCTTTCCTTTCTGTACAGCCTTCCTGGTGCCTGTAGGACAGCTCTCACTGCATACAGACACCGGAACCTATCGTAAAAATATAACTATATAATACTACATATTGTTACATCTATGCAGAAATATTAAGACTGAACCTGAATGGAAAATCACTTTACCTGATTTGAATTTTTTGCCCACACAATAGAGGCCAGTTTTACTGCTAATCGATTGGAAGCAGGAAAAGAAGAATCATAAAATCCAACAGTGACAAACTCATGGTGATCTTCTATAGTTTGCAAGTTTATTATTTCATATTTAGCCACAGGGTCACCATTTTTATCAAAATAAACTTCTTCGCCATCTTTGGTTTTGAAGCGTACCCTTTTGAGATGCTCTAGAAACTGATAAAACATAGTAAAGCTTAAAAAATTTAAAGGAGCTTTGCATTCACTTTTTTATAAATGGACAGCATTTGAATTGGTTTTGTTCTAAATTTGTTACACACAAAGATTTTAACTTACAGTGAGAGGATCAGGCTGCTTCTTTGTTGGACATGCCTGTGTGCAGCCAAGAGTGGTGTGTAGTGTATGGGCAACAGCATATACTCCTTTATACACATTACTGAAAATGGGCATCAGGGTCATGTCTGTGAAGTCATTGTCTGTTTCAGACAGTTTTTCTTCGCCTGTGCACACTGTGGTATCTTCTGAGTCATTCTGCATTGTGTATGTACACTTAAATAACGCTTCCCAGAATTCAGTAAAAATAGCACTGCCTGCAGATTTCAGTGGATGTATGTTCAGAATGAAGTCCTTTAAACCTGTTACCTTAGTTTTCGGAATAGCTAGCCCTATGGCTCCTTGCAGTATTTTGTGCTTATCCAGTCTGGCTACAGTTGAGTCTGAGATCCAACCTTCAGTTCCCACCCACTGGTATCCAGTAATGTTGTGCTCATAAAATACATTCAGCAAAATCTCCAAGTCCCAATAAGTGACAAATGCCACAATCACTCGAGAAGTAGAGCTTTTGATCTGCTGGATTATTCTCAGCACTTTTTCTTGTGAGTAGGTTCTAAAAAATGGAAGTGAATATTCTAAGCATATGCCCAGCTGTTCTGCAGCCTCAATAAATGCAGCCATTCCACTGTTACCATAGTCATCATCTCTTCTGATTGCACCCACCCATGTCCAGCCAAACTGTTTAACCATCTCTGCCAGTGCTCTGCTTTGATAATAGTCACTGGGAATAGTGCGCAAAAATGATGGATATTTTCTTTTGTCACTGAGACACTCACAGGTAGAAGAGTGACTAATCTGAAAACATATTCACAGGCATATATGAGGGAACATAATCAATCAATATTGGTTACATATTTTACTGGCTTTTAATATTAAAGTTAGGAATTATCATAGGCAATAATAAACAAAACAGGTCAAATCCTTACTAAGGGAATGCTGAAAGGTCCAACACTGTTTGCAATAGCTGTTGACACAGATGAGTATGTCTCTCCAATTATGGCCTGCACCTGTGCTGGCTTTGTGCATTGCTCAACAACAGTTGAGTTCTCATTTCCATTAACAAGTGCCATAGCCATTCTAACCCCCATAGCTGTGGAACTGCATGTGTCATATATTTTGTAGCCCAGTGAGACACCAGGGAGTAAAGAAGAACTGTTGTTGATCTCTTCTATTGCAAAGATCATGGACTGTGAAAACTGGAAAGTTCTGAAATCAAGACTGGATTAGAGAAAAAACAGGTACATACAAACATTTTAAGGATGACTTACAACAGAACTACTACAATGTAATATAACAGTTTAAAATTAAATTTGTGTAAAATTTCACTGTCTTGCTGCTTACCTTTTGCAATTCAGTAGTGATGGTTTGAACATATAGGACATGTCTGTGATGTCCCAACTTTTATGGAAAGGAAAAATACCCCCAACTATGATATCACCGTCCTTAAAAAGTTGTGGGTATACAAGCTCTCCTTGTAGGCTACAGAAAGTCCCATTAGTTTTAGAAAAATTGATGATGGCCAATACCACATGCAAGAGAGTAAAAATAGACTCCATCCACCTACTCAACTAGTAAAGATAATGAGTAAAAATAATGATTGAGTGTGTGCAGGGTCTGCAGTGTCAGCCGGTTGGACAGGAAAGATTTGTGGTATTTATACAGATAGAAATGCAAATCCTCTACGGAAATGTTACCCTGATGGGTACGTGTGCAAGACACAGGAGGTGTGACTTGCACACGTGTGCAACAGTAATCTAGACGAAGCTGGCCTCAATATCTTTCTCAATATCTCAATGTCTTTTACTATTGCTATTTTTTTACCTTTGTATAATTTGTGTTTGTTCTTTTTGTGAAGTTTTGTTAAATACTATTCCTTAAGATCATTAATTTACTAATTGAATGTAGGAGTTGTTGTGTTATTGTATGTTATATCATACTTATTTCCAGTCAATAACAATTTTAAAAGTACTTATATTTCTTAGTATGTCATTCCTCTTTTCCTAAAATCAACTATTTTGAAGAAGTACCAGTCATTCCTAAGGGAAAATAAACATATATGTAAATAACTAAAATGTGTTGAGCTCTTGCTTAAAATAAATCAATTAGGCTTATACACTGGCAATTAAGTTACTTATAATTAATTGAGCTCAGTTGCATAAGTGCTTTATAGCACTTTATGGCCATTATTTCTTGTAAAAGCTTGTATACTGACCTTAAATGGCACCTCCCATGTGGTTAGTTTTTGCATTTTACATTAAAGCATTAAGTTAATTGACTGAAAAGTGTTTGAACATTTAGAAGTACTTTTAGACTATTTTAACTAAAGTTTCTCTTGACATCCCCTCACTCAAACCTTTGTCATCTGGGGATGCAGTGTATCAGAGCAAAGAAAAAAGGAATTGGGGGAAACAAGAATCGATGGTGTGACTGAGATTCTTGCTGTTTTACTGGAATAATTTCTTGACAACTCCTGTTTGTGACCAGCCATATGTTTTCTTTTCTCTTTCTGCCTTGCATGTAATACCCCAGGTCTTTTTTGCTAAATGACTATTCTATTATTTCAAAAATATATAAATGGGAAGAAATACCATTACAGAGTCATGAGGAGAAAAAAAGTTAAAACATGGTATCTATGCAGTGTTGCAAATTACCCTGTAAACTTGTAACTTTGTACATTTAAAGAGATGTGTGGCCAGATTTTGAATTTAATTTTGAATTTAATACATCCATCTGGATGTATTAAATTCAGACTCACTCCTAAAAAGATACTCCAACACATCAGATAGAGTGATAATAGATAATTCCCTTATATCCTAAAAGAAGTTTATCCATCAAGTTTCTTTTTGAATACTCTTTCAACAAAATATTCTTCTGCACATCACATGCAGTTACACAGTTACACTAGAGAGGTCTCCAAATCCCCAAATATGCTGCTTTTAAAATGGCCACACCAGTCACCTTTGTTTTGATGTCTCCTTTTGTTTCTGTTTTTCATCCTCGGTTCCAGTTTTTTCATGATTCTTATATATTCATATTTAATACAATATGTAAAAAGTATTGTAAAGGTTAACTTAATAAAACATATTGACATTCATAACTAAAGAAGGATGAGGTGTCCGAAAAATAAGGATTTTTTTATATGATTCTTGTATTACCTGCCTGCGCTCTGTTATGGAATGTATCAAGCACAACATCATCTCCTTTCATCAACTCTGCTTGTAGTCTATGAACTACCCTGATGAGTGATATTTTTAAGCACTTTGCACTGATTGCTATATAATTTAAAATAATGATCAAACCTCTGACAGTATTAATTCTATTTTCATAATAAAGACTGTTCACACCAAATGAAATTATTTGAAGCACTTGTTAACATAAAAATGATAGATAAATAGTTGCTAAGGTGAGATTTGTGTTTGCATTTATAATACAAAACTAAATTGAGGCTCATGTTCACATAGGAAAAACGACACTAGAATGGCATTGACGTAGAAGACACAGGACACAACTGAACACAGCACAAGGCTGATCCAGCTGGTAAGTAGACCTCCAACCACACATTTCCCATACATGATAGATAGTAAATCCAGCTACCATATAGCCCATCACAGAGTGATAGAAATAACACATATGCACAGAACTACATCTCCAGTCCTGTTTTGGGCCTGTGTCGTCAAGTTAGCTGGAAAACTCAAATATTGTGAAGTCAATTCTCACTTCAATGATGGCAGCAGCAACTGTAGCACCGTGCCCTCTGTTGCTGCTTGAATAATCTAGTGCTCACCATGCTGTCAACACTAGTAAACACTATATGCAATTCTAGGAGTAATCGTTTAAAGAGACACCTCCTAAACAAATTTTTAAAATAACCAACTAAACTAACAAACGTCACAACAAGACCACCACACTGCTATGCTGGCTGGTCCTTGCAGCCAGCCTGCACCCTGGATTTCTTCACCCAGTTTCTCAGCAAAGGGGTCTGAAAATGTTTGTTAACGAACATGCTATGGGGAATGTGCTTGAGCTTGATCTTGATTACTTCATTTTGAGATATTTCTTCTCCTGCAAACTATATTTAATATAATATTGTGTGCTTTAGTAATGTTGCTTTGCAGAATTGCTTGACCCAGTAGGATGCCATTTCTTGTGTGCATTTCCTTACCAGTTTTGCATGTCAGTTAATCCATTGTAACTACATCACTGGCTGTATGAGCTTTTGCATAGGAAGCGCTTTTTCAACTCTATTGTCTATACATTGTTAAGCGTGATGTGTTGACGTTCATGTCCAGGCCAAAGCCCCTACTGCGCCGGCTGTCAATGAATAGATCTGATTCCAAAAAACTGCTCAGGTATCATTTTACCGCTTACATTGTGAAAAGAATGGGTAAAGAAAATGGCTGCAGTTCATAAGGTCAGTTACAATTCTTAAACAAATTAAGAAAAACTTGTTTGATGCCAGTGTGCATGTTTTGATGCCAGTTTGCTAACTGGCTTATTGGCACATATTGGAAAATGCCAAACTGTCCCTTTACATATACCCTTGATATAGTACATGGGTTGTATAGGATGTTTTTGTGTTCCTGTTGTCAGGCTCATTGGTCAGATAAAGGCTGACTAGCTAGCTAAGACAAAGCTAAGAACAGCTAAGACTAGCTATCTTTGCCTCAGCTGGGCTGCACATAAAAACCTACTTAGCTCTCATATGCAGCTGCTACATTCTAAAAGCCAGCCTTCTCCATGTCAGTTCCATTCAGGATAATCTGCTTTCTCTTATTCAGAACTTCACTTGATATGTTTAATACAATCTTCTCAAACCTGTGTCAAGCAGGTGAGGATGTGTTCTCTTGTTGTATCCTGGGTCCTTTTATGATTTTTTTTTCCATACACTTCTGGGGTTTTCTTGTCACTGTTGTCCTCAGCTTGTTTGTAGTTCAGAGCCGGCTGTCTTTTGACCAGCCAGCAACTATGTATATTACCAATATTCCTCTCTTACAGCTTTCCTCTTGCCTTACAACCTGAATAGGAATGTATCCCAAGCATTACGCAAAGAACCATTTAAACAAGAACCCATTCCGAATCTAGTTACTCCCTACTTATACCAAGTTCTTCACCCAATCTGTTACAGTTCTCACGTCGCCACTTCAGAATCAACTCTTGCTACTACTGTCAACTCTTGGACTACTGTCTTTCTCATCATGTGATGGTCTCTCATGCATACACCTCAGGCATCTCACTCTGCACAATTCTTAATTTGTCTTGTAAATTTAGTTCAGTTCTTTTAGCTCCAAACATAAGCTAGAACTCCAGCCCCTTCCCGTATACTACCACCATATGTTGAAGGCACCATCCAAACTTGGACAGTGGAGTTATGAAATAATTTTACAAACTGTTGTCCTGTGAATTCACATCCCTACCTCTGTTTCTAATGATGAAAACACTAACCCTAACCCTATGCATAAAAATATGAATTTATGGTTAGATCAGGTCTTTTTAATGTTAATAAAGGATATTATTATAATAAGTAACTTTTATTTGGGCTTAGTTGTTCAATACAATTAAAATGTATCACTGTTTTTTGCTCTCATATAGAGATGCACTCGGTGTCATCAGGCATAATAGCATCTGCCTCCACCAAGTCTGATCATAGCTTATAACCTAAACTCTGCTGTATGGAAGACTTTTAACTTTGAGGGGGCTATCACAAATGAAGGGCTAATCTCATTATTAGTTAACATCACCTCTTAAAAATACGCACATTAACATTGTTTTCATAATAATGTTCACACCAACTGCAGTTATTTGAAACATTAAACAACATAAAGAGTTCCTAATGTAAGCTTTTTGGTCAAGACATTTCTTAAAGCCTGTGCTAGCCAACTGACTTCAGTTTTCATGCAGATATTTAACAGATTGCTGAAGATGTGTGTGATCCCATCCTGCTTCAGACACCTCATTCTGGCCCCCAAGAAATCCTATATCACAGGACTGAAGACTATGGGTTGTTTGCTCTGATGTCTATGATAAGAAAATCATTTGAATGACTGGTGTTGGCTCACCTGAAGAACACCAAAGGATGCCTGCTGGAACCCCCGCAGGTTGTCTGCTTGGGATGTTTATCTAAGATATCTAATCTGTTTCCTTTGTATTGAATTTAAGTAACCCTATGGCTCCTTCCAGTATCTGGTGCTTATATCCAGTCATATTGTGCTCATGAAATACATTAAGCAAAACCTCAAAATCAGAGTCACACTCACTCAAGAAGTGGCACTTTTGATCTGCTGGATCATTCTGAGCACTTTTTCTTGTGAGTAGGTCGTAAAAAATGAAAGGAAATATTCTAAGCATATGCCCAGCTGTTTTGCAGCTACAGTAAATGCAGTCACTTCACTTTTACCAAAGAAATAATCTTTTCTGATGACGGCCACCCAGGTCCAGCCAAACTGCTTTATTACCAACCTTATTAATTTAATACTTTATTTTAATAAACACCCGTGTGGTCAGTTTTCAAAACAATTAAATGCAGAAATCAACAGTTTGCGGTTGCTTTGCTTTGGATTAGCTTAGAGTGTACAGTTTACAAACCGTTAAGACATCATTTTGAATACAGTCAACAGTATTCAACAGTATACAGTCTTAGGGATTGAAGATAGAAAGGATCAGGATCTAATGTTGTATCTAATGTAATACTTCAGTTTATGGTCAGTCATATGCTTTGGTTACTTTTACAACCTCTCATGCAGTACCACTGGCCTTCTGTCATTAAATATTTTGCTGAACACACGGATATTTCAGAACTTATTCCGTCCAGAGAGCCTGTTCTTATTCAAGACTGTTTCAGAGCTCCAGAAAATTCTATAAAAAGACCACTCCAGTTGTACTACATGTGACTAATTTTAGTAAAATTCAAAGAAGTAGCATGACTCAGAAAGGGAAAATACAAAGGGAATGCTACAATCTGATGTGTATGTGCAGTCTGTGAGTCACACTACTAAACAATAAAGGGTAATGGGAGGTATCAGGTTGAATTTTGCAGGACATTTTTCAGACTCTGGCATGCACTTTTTGTTACCCCCATGTGCTCCAGCTTGATAGAAATACCGCCTCAGCATTTAGTCTTGAAATACAAAATTGTACTGACAAAGATATGTACTTAAACCCCTAAAAGCACACCAAGTTTTGAGTGAGTTCTTTTTAAATATTCATGTTACAACCTACGTACATTGCACACGTTGCATGCAATTTAGCTTTCCAACAGAGACACCACCAAATCCACAAATCTTACATAAGGAAGTGTTGCCCATTTCAGATACCATAGATTTGGTGCTTGTTTTTGTTTCTCTTCTCGATGCTCTGCTCTTGTGTTGTCACTTAAACTTCCAAATTTCATACAATACTTTAAATACTGTTGATATTGAATGTGAGTTTTGATAGCAAAGAAAGATAGATTATCAGAGAAATAAGGGCCTTTTTGTGTTGGTTGTAAAGTTTTATGACAACCTTACAAAAAATAAACATCTTTCCTTCAATATTTTTGTTTATAATCTCACTTTTAGGGCATGCTATTCAGAAGTCAAGCAAATAAAATAGCAAATATTTTAGAAACATATATTTTATTGTTACATCAGGTTATCTTTATAAATATGCAAAATATATGTATTCTAAAAAAGTAACTTTCTATGGTTTGCTATCTTTTATACAATTAATGTGCATCAACAAGGGCTTTGTAAAGGCTATATTTGTGCAGACATTGTGACCCCTGGTTTATATCTACAAAACAGTCAGAATAATGAAGACATAAAAAAATCTGTGGTGTTTTCCTTTAATTACATTTATAAAGGTCATGTGTTTTATGTAAAGCAGTACTAACATGTAGCTCACTTAACTGCCACTTTGCCCATAATTTGTTTTTTAGTGTTCTGTTCTGGTTTCAGTATGATGATGTAACACTTTGGAAGAAAGATACAGAATAACAACCCAAAGCTTGAGGCCAAAATGGCAAATATCTCCACAGCTACAGTGAACTTTCCAGGAGAGCTGACATAAGCTGGAATGAAGGTGATCCAAACTGCACAGAATATGAGCATGCTGAATGTGATGAACTTGGCTTCATTAAACTTGTCGGGCAGCTTTCGAGCCAGAAAAGCTAAAACAAAACATAGTAAAGCCAAGAGTCCTATATAACCCAGGACAGCCCAGAAACCTACTGCTGAACCCAACTGACATTCTAGAATTATCTTTTCCTTGTAGTGTTTTAGATTTTTGAAGGGGAAAGGAGGAGATGTTGTTAACCAAAGCACACAAATAAGAACCTGTATGAGAGTAAAAGCAAGAACACTGAGTCTCTGCTGTGGAGGCCCAAACCATTTCATAACATTACTACCTGGAAGTGTAGCTCTGAAGGCCATTAACACCACTATAGTTTTCCCCAGAACACATGAGATGCAGAGGACGAAGGTGATCCCAAATGCTGTGTGACGCAACACACAGGACAACTCTGAGGGTTGACCAATGAAAGTAAGTGAACAGAGGAAACACAGAGCCAGTGAGAAGAGCAGCAGGAAACTCAGCTCTGAATTATTGGCTTTAACTATTGGACTATTTTTGTGTCTGAAGAATATGATCCCTATTATTATTGTCATAAATGTACCAATAATTGAAACAACTGTTAGCAATATTCCCATAGTTTCCTCATATGACAAGAATTCAATTTCCTTAATTATACATTCATTTCTGTGTGAATTTGACCAGTAGTCTTCATAACATTGTTCACATTTAATCGAGTCTGTTAGAGAGAGAAAAAATAACATACATAACAAAATATGTTTAATTATGTATGTGAAGAAGAAGAGTAATTGAAGGATTATATTGTCTGTCCTAAAATACGGAGGAAAAACTTTTTTACTTTAGTTTATTTTCTAGTTAGAGCAATAATATCAACAATACTTTTAGCCTTTGGTTATATTTGTACCTGTCATATTACTGATCTCTCCTTCAGCACATGGTATACAGTCATAGCAGCAGATAGGTTTTCCTTTCTGTACAGCCTTCCTGGTGCCTGGAGGACAGCTCTGAGTACACACAGACACCGGCACCTGTGATAAAATTCTGTTTAATAACATTTATATATATATTATACACCAGATTTACTATGTGTGTGTGTGTGTGTACCTGATTTGTATTTTGTGCCCACACAATAGAGTCCTGTTTTACTGATAATCGATTGTGATCAGGTAAAGAAAAGTCAAGATGTCCAACAGTGATGAACTCATGCTGATCTTCTATAGTTTGCAAGTTTATTATTTCATATATAGCCACAGGGTCACCATTTTTATCAAAATAAACCTCTTCACCTTCTTTGGTTGTGAAGCGCACTCTTTTGAGATGTTCTAGAAACTGACAAAACATAAAATTGAAGTTACAAAATTTGAAAGATTTCTGTAAAAGTACATAATTTTATCTCTTTTTCTGAATGTTCACATTTGTACTTAAACAAACTATTGACTTTCAATTAGATGTGTTTGTAGGATTTTTACAAACACTTGAAAGAACTTAACACCTACTTCTCCTCAAAGTACTACAGTATATCAGCCTTTTCTGATTTAATGGAACACACATGTGAAAAAGCTTAAAATTCTTTACCTAAAAATACCTTTTAACTTACAGTGTAAGGATCAGGTTGCTTTTTTGTAGGACATGTTTGTGTGCAGCCGAGAAGGTTATGTAGCGTGTGGGCAACAGCATATACTCCTTTATACACATTACTAAAACTGGGCATCAAGGTCATGTCTGTGAAGGTGTTATCCATTTCGGACAGTTTCTCTTGGCCTGTGCACACTGTTGTGTATTCCGAGTAGTTCTGCATTGTATATGTACACTTAAACAGAGCCTCCCATAATTCAGTAAAAATTGCACTCCCTGTAGATTTCAATGGATATATATCCAGAATAAAGTCCTTTAATCCTGTCAACTTGGTTTTACGAATGGCTAGCCCTATGGCTCCTTGCAGTATTTTGTGCTTGTCCATTCTAGCCACAGTTGAATCAGCAATCCAAGCTTGAGTTCCCACCCATTGATATCCAGTAATGTTGTGCTCATAAAATACATCTAGCAAAATCTCAAAGTCCCAGTAAGCGAGAAATGATACAATTACTCGAGAAGTAGAGCTTTTGATCTGCTGAATTATTTTTAGCACTTTTTCTTGTGAGTAGGTTCTAAAAAATGGAAGAGAATATTCTAAACAAATGCCCATCTGTGCTGCAGCTTCAGTAAATGCAGCCATCCCACTGTTACCGTACGCATCATCTCTTCTTATTGCTCCAACCCAGGTCCAGCCAAAGTGCTTGACAATTTCTGCCAGTCCTCGGCTCTGATAGTAATCACTGGGAACAGTGCGCAGGAATGAGGGATATTTCTTTTTGTCACTAAGACACTCACATGTGGAAGAGTGACTGATCTAACAACAGAGTCGTAATTAATTATTGTGGACATGAACTTTGAATAATTATTATTACATTCAGTAATTATTAGACATGATAGATATTATGTTGAAAATATTGCTTAAGTGCTTACCACAGGAATGCTAAAAGGGCCAACACTGTTTGCGATAGCTGTTGACTGTGAGGAGTATGACTCGCCCATTATGGCTTGCACCTGTGCTGGCTTTGTGCAGTTCTCATCCAATGCTGAGTTCTCATTTCCATTAATAAGTGCCATAGCCGTTTTAACCCCCATTGCTGCAGAACTGCATGTGTCATAAATCCTGTAGCCCAGTGTGACACCAGGGAGTAAAGTGGAACTGTTGTTGATCTCTTCTATGGCAAAGATCAAGGACTGTGAAAACTGGAAGGATCTAAAATCAAGACTGTTTTAGGAACAAAAAACATGTATATGCAGTGCAGATATTTCAAGGATGACATCTCAAATTACTACAGTGTAAAATGAGCGTTTATATAGTACATATCTATTCAGCATTTTAAATTCTTGCTTACCTGACACAATTAAGTGCTGTTGGTTTTACCATATAGGACAGATCTATGGTTTCCCACGTCCTATGGAAAGGAAAGGCACCTCCAACTATAATATCGCCATCCTTGAAAATTTTTGGATATACAGGCTCTGTATGCAGGCTGCAAAAAATCCCACTTGTGCTGGAAATTTTGATAATGGCCATTAAAATATGAAAGAGAGTAAAGATAGAATCCATCCACCCATCCAACTACTGAGCAAATGTAATGATTGTATGTGTGTAACGTCTGATGTTTCGGCTGAATAAGCAGGAATAATTTGTTGTATTTATACAGATAGAAAAGTAAATCCTCTACGGTAATGTTACACTTCTGGCCCACAGTCAAAGGAGGTGTGACTTCCTAACATGAACAGCACTAATCTGAAAGAGTAAGGCCCCAATATATCTTTTGTCCTTTTGCCTTTGTGTTGCTTTGTTGTTTTTGTCATTTTCATAATTTCAACGTTTATTTTTCAGTCTTGATATGTTAGAAATCTCCTAAAAATTCTTTTTCCCTTATTAGTAGTGTTTTTGCCCAAAAATAATCATATATCTTAAGAACTATATTCCTCTGACCTTCTTAGATTTTGAAATTATTTGTATTTTATGCAAAATGGCACTCATTTTAGAGCACAAATCAGATCTGGGCCCAAATCTGTGTCGAACAGGTCCTTAATTTGAATTTAAATGTAAATAAAATTATCAACCTGGCCTTGGGTCATTTGCAGACACCACATAAAAACACTGACTTTCGCAAAACTTCACAGGCGTGCACCCTGGATGTTAAAATAACTTTTAGCGCGAATTTACCAGTCATTAAACTTACCTCTAGGTACAAATTGTCTAATGTTAGGCAGTTGGGTTAAAAACATGCAGTTGGAATCACATAATGGACATACATGATCTTGACAACCCCAGTAATTTACATTATACAATTTTTCTACAAATGTGAATTGTTTGAAAAAAAAAAAAACATCTCAAAGTAATCATACAATTTACATAATTTCAAAACTGTTTTTGGTCAACTGGTTTTGAAACAAAACTGTAAGTAGTCTGTAAGTAAATAATTACTAAGAAAATGTTGACTTTTTAAACATGGGACAACTGCAACACAAATGATCAGTCCATCTCAGTGGAGCTTCATTTTCTACAGGCTTCAATTATTTTAGATGTATAAATTGTTTTCTGAAGAAGGATGTCTTTTATTGTCTAAATCAGTTTTTGTATTTGCTGAACATATTTGCAAATTCAACACATTCACAAAGCAAAATTGCTGGGTTTTGCCTAAAAAAGTATGAGTAAAATCAAGCCTCTCCATTAATGAAGGTTGGTGTACAGATGTCACTGTGATAAATAAATACTGCAGCCTGAACTTTGTGCATAGTTATTGTTCATACATTATTTTATAAACCATTTTATTCACTGCAGAAGTGTTTCTCATTCATGCTGTTCAGTTATGACACCCCACCCCAAGCCAACATGAATTACACACTGCAAAATTCCAACCAAATAACCAGCTTAGAACATAAATATCTGGTTTCACTCTTCATAATTTTTGCGGACTTTAAAAGAGCTAAATTAAGTCATGAAATTCCAAAATATAGATAGCATATTAACTGCCCCACGAGATGTAGTAAAATACTGGACCACTATTTCACTCTTCCAAAAGACTCTCTTTTAGCTAGAAGGTTTTGTGGGGATTCCAATCATTGCCTTGGTTATTTTCCAAGAAGCAGGCATGAACATCTGCCAAAGCTATAGTGATGACCGTAAAATAAATTGTAGATAAAGGCAAAACAAGAACTAAAAGACTGGTAAAACTTGTTTGAATATGTGGATTACAGTGTTTTGAGAGCTGCAATTGAAATCATTGACAAATCTTGCATCAGTTTTTGCAAAGAAATATGTGTGCCACTCAAGACCTTCTGCATATACAACTATAACAAGCCATGGTTCACAACCAAACTGAGACAATTTTGTGAGGTCAAAGCAGAGGGGAGACAGGGATCTGCACAAACAGGCCAAAAACTCACTGACAGTGAAAATCTGGATGGCTGAAAGAAGCTATGCTGAAAAATCTAAAAGCAGGTTTTCAGTCAGTGATCCTGTATGAGTATGCCTTGGCCTTCATGGCATTACACACTTCAGTAGACCACTCTTCAGGTTCCAGGTTTGGGGCAAAAAAAGACCTGGCTGACAAGCTGAATTACTTATTTTTGTTATGGGTCGGTCTGTAGGAGGGACCAAGTGCAGAGATGGAAGGCCAAAATAAAGGGGTTTTAATTTGTAAAAGGGGTGTATGCTCATCAATAACATGTGAAAATGTGGCAGGTGTGGTGTGAAAGCTTTTATGAGAGTGTATAAAACAAACCCACAATGTCCATGTTGAGAGATAAGTGCCTTTGCCGCAGCGCCACCGCGGACCATCCCTCAATACAGAGCTGGCGGATCTATAAGGGGCACACCGAAATAAAAAAGGAAGGAAAGTGGCATGTCTCATACAAAGGACAGATGTTCTTGAACGTAAAATAGAGAAGCTCAGGCTCTCTTTTTTTTAGTCTTCTTAAAGGGAATGTTTGTGGGGATGTTTTAATACCTCTTTAGTTTTTTTGTTGTGTTTGGGGATATTTTAATCCCTCTTTTGTTTTGTATTTTAACCCTTCTTTTGTTTTTGGGGTATTTTTAAGCCTTCTTTTGTTGTTCGTTTTCTGGGATATTTTAATCCTTCTCCTCTCGGTCACAGAGAGAGGGTGCGACAGTCAACTGAGGGACTTCTGGTCTTTTATAGGCCGTCCCCCAGGTGCTGCCGATGAGGCCTCATCAGCTTCCACCTTGGTGGGCTTACGGAAACTGACAGACCCCTTACAATTTTGGGTTGGAGAGGGAAAAATATCTCTCACACCTTAATCACTCAACAATCACTTTTTCTCGTGGGTAGGTTTTAAAAATTAAAGGAAATATTCTAAGCATATGCCCTGCTGTTTTGCAGCTTCAGTATATGCAGCCACTCTACTTTTACCAGACAAATAATCTTTTCTGATGACGGCCACCCAGGTCCAGCCAAACTGCTTTACCAACAACCTTATTAATTTAATACTTTATTTTAATAAACACCTATGTGCTCAATTTTCAAAACAATAACAGTGGGCTGAGACCAACAGTTTGCAGTTGCTTTGCTTTGGATTAGCTTAGAAAGAACAGTTTACAAACCGTTAAGACATCATTTTGAATACAGTCAACAGTATTCAACAGTATACAGTCTTAGGGATTGAAGTAGAAACAGGATCGAGGTTTAATGTTGCACTTAATTAATGTAATACTTTTATAGTCAGTTTATGGTCAGTCATATGTTTTGGTTACTTTTACAACCTCTCATGCAGTACCACTGGCCTTCTGTCCTTAAATATTTTGCTGAACACACGGATATTTCAGAACTTATTCCGTCCAGTGAGCCTGTTCTTATTCAAGATTGCTTCAGAGCTCCAGAAAATTCTATAAAAAAGACCACTCCAGCTGTACTAAATGTGACTTATTTTGTAAAAATTAAAAGAAGTAGCATGACTCAGGAAGGGAAAATAATGCTACAATCTGATGTCTATGCGCACTCTGTCAGTCACCCTATTAAACAATAAAGGGTAATGGGAGGTATCAAGTTGAATTTTGCAGGACATTTGCAGACTATGGCATGCACTTTTTGTTACCCCCATGTGCTCCAGCTTAAAGAGACATTACGTCTCAGCATTTAGTCTTGAAATACAAAATTGTACTGACAAAGATATGTACTTAAACCCTCAAAGCACACCAAGTTTTGAATGAGTTGTTTTTGAATATTCATGTTACAACCTACATTTTTGCACGCTGCATGCAATTTCCTACAGAGACACCCCAAAGTCCTAAAATCTTACATATGAAAGTGTTAGCCATATTAAATACCTTAGATTTGGTGCTCATTTTTGTTTCTGTTCTCGATCCACTGCTCTTGTGTTGTCACTAAACTGAAACTTTCAACTTTCATACAATACTTTAAATACTCTTAATATTGAATGTGAGGTTTGATAACAAAGAAAGATAGATTATCAGAAAACTGAGGGCCTTTTTTGTTAGTTGTAATGTTTTAAGTCAACCTAACAATAAAGAAACAAGTGATTCATTTTGTTTTTAATATTTTTATTTAAAATCTCACTTTTAAGCCATGACACTCAAAATAAAATAGCAAATACTTTAGAAACATACATTTTATTGTTCGATCAGGTTAACTTCATAAATTTGCAACATATATATGTTCTAAGAAAGTAACTTCCTATGGCTTTCTATCATTTATACAATTATAATGCATCAACAAGATCTTTGTAAAGACTATGTGGTTATAATATCTACTTATATCTAAAAAATGTCAGAATAACGCAGACATCAAAAAATCAGTGGTGTTTTCTTTTAATTATATTTATAGGTCAAATATATATATGGGTCATGAGTTTTATATAAAGCAGTACTAAAATGTAGCTCACTTAAATGCCACTTTGCCCATAATTTGTTTTTTAGTGTTCTGTTCTGGTTTCAGTATGATTATATAACACTTTGGAAGAAAAATACAGAATAACAAACCAAAACTTGAGGCCAAAATAGCAAATATCTCCACAGCTACAGTGAACTTTCCAGGAGAGCTGACATAAGCTGGGATGAAGGTGATCCAAACTGCACAGAATATGAGCATGCTGAATGTGATGAACTTGGCCTCATTAAACTTATCGGGCAGCTTTCGAGCCAGAAAAGCTAAAAGAAAACACAATAGAGCCAAGAGTCCTATATAACCCAGCACAGCCCAGAAACCTACTGCTGAACCTAACTGACATTCTAGAATGATCTTCTCCTTGTAATACGTTAGGTTTTTAAAAGGAAAAGGAGGAGATGTTGTTAACCAAACTACACAAATAAGAACCTGTATGAGAGTAAAAGCAAGAACACTGAGTCTCTGCTGTGGAGGCCCAAACCATTTCATAACATTACTGCCTGGAAGTGTAGCTCTGAAGGCCATTAGCACCACTATTGTTTTTCCCAGAACACAGGAGATGCAGAGGACGAATGTGATCCCAAATGCTGTGTGACGCAGCACACAGGACAACTCAGAGGGCCGGCCGATGAAAGTAAGTGAACAGAGAAAACACAGAGCCAGTGAGAAGAGCAATAAGACACTCAGTTCTGAATTGTTGGCTTTGACTATTGGGGTATTTTTATGTCTAAAGAATATAATCCCTATTATTATTGTCATAAATGTACCTGTAATTGAAACAGCTGTTAGTAAAATTCCCATGGTTTCCTCATATGACAAAAATTCAATTTCCTTCTTTACACATACATCTCGGTGTGGATTGGACCAGTAGTCCTCATAACATTGTTCACATTTAATCGAGTCTGTTAGAGAGAGAAAAATAACATAAAGTATATTTAATAAAGAAGAAGAGTAATTAAAGTGTTATATTCTCTGTCCTAAAATACGGAGGAAAAACGTTGTTACTTTAATTAGTTAATTTTTTAGTTAGAGCAGTAATATTAACAATACTTTCAGCTTTTGGTTATATTTGTACCTGTCATATTACTGATCTCTCCTTCAGCACATGGTATACAATCAAAGCAGCAGATGGGCTTTCCTTTCTGTACAGCCTTCCTGGTGCCTGGAGGGCAGCTCTCACTGCACACAGACACCGGCACCTGTGATAAAATTCTGTTTAATAACATTTATGTATATATCATATACCAGATTTACTATGTGTGTGTGTGTGTGGGTGTACCTGATTTGTATTTTGTGCCCACACAATAGAGTCCTGTTTTACTGATAATCGGTTGTGATCAGGTAAAGAAAAGTCAAAATGTCCAACACTGATGAACTCATGCTGATCTTCAATAGTTTGCAAGTTTATTATTTCATATTTAGCCACAGGGTCACCATTTTTATCAAAATAAACTTCTTCACCTTCTTTGGTTTTGAAGCGCACTCTTTTCAGATGTTCTAGAAACTGATAAAACATAAAACTTAAGTTACAAAAAAATAACTCTTAAAAGAACACATACTTTCCCAAAAGTACTGCACTTTACAAGCCTTTTCTGATTTAATGTAACACGCATGCGAAAAAGCTTAAAAATCTGTACTTAGGTAGAGTTTTAACTTACAGTGTGAGGATCAGGTTGCTTTTTTGTAGGACATGTTTGTGTGCAGCCGAGAAGGTTATGTAGGGCATGGGCAACAGCATATACTCCTTTATACACATTACTAAAACTGGGCATCAAGGTCATGTCTGTGAAGGTGTTATCCATTTCGGACAGTTTCTCTTGTCCTGTGCACACTGTTGTGTATTCCGAGTCGTTCTGCATTGTATATGTACACTTAAACAGAGCCTCCCAGAATTCAGTAAAAATTGCACTCCCTGTAGATTTCAATGGATATATATCCAGAATAAAGTCCTTTAATCCTGTCACCTTTGTTTTAGGAATGGCTAGCCCTATGGCTCCTTGCAGTATTTTGTGCTTGTCCATTCTAGCCACAGTTGAATCAGCAATCCAAGATTCTGTTCCCACCCATTGATATCCAGTAATGTTGTGCTCATAAAATACATCTAGCAAAATCTCAAAATCCCAGTATCCAAGAAATGCTACAATTACTCGAGAAGTAGAGCTTTTGATCTGCTGAATTATTTTTAGCACTTTTTCTTGTGAGTAGGTTCTAAAAAATGGAAGTGAATATTCTAAACAAATGCCCAGCTGTGCTGCAACTTCTGTAAATGCAGCCATCCCACTGTTACCATACGCATCATCTCTTCTTATTGCTCCAACCCAGGTCCAGCCAAAGTGCTTGACAATTTCTGCCAGTCCTCGGCTCAGATAGTAATCACTGGGAACAGTGCGCAAGAATGAGGGATATTTCTTTTTGTCACTAAGACACTCACATGTGGAAGAGTGACTGATCTAAAAACACACAGTCACACAGAGTAATAATTTGTCATTGTGGACTTTGTTGAATATTAAGTATAATATTCAGTAATTATTAGACATGATAGATAGCATGTTGAAAAAATTTCTTAAGTGCTTACCACAGGAATGCTAAAAGGGCCAACACTGTTTGCGATAGCTGTTGACTGTGAGGAGTATGACTCGCCCATTATGGCTTGCACCTGTGCTGGCTTTGTGCAGTTCTCATCCAATGCTGAGTTCTCATTTCCATTAATAAGTGCCATAGCCGTTTTAACCCCCATTGCTGCAGAACTGCATGTGTCATAAATCCTGTAGCCCAGCGTGACACCAGGGAGTAAAGTGGAACTGTTGTTGATCTCTTCTATGGCAAAGATCAAGGACTGTGAAAACTGGAAGGATCTGAAATCAAGACTGTTTTAGGAACAAAAAACATGTATATGCAGTGCAGATATTTCAAGGATGACATCTCAAATTACTACAGTGTAAAATGAGCGTTTATATAGTACATATCTATTCAGCATTTTAAATTCTTGCTTACCTGACACAATTAAGTGCTGTTGGTTTTACCATATAGGACAGATCTATGGTTTCCCACGTCCTATGGAAAGGAAAGGTGCCTCCAACTATGATATCGCCATCCTTGAAAATTTTTGGATATACAGGCTCTGTATGCAGGCTGCAAAAAATCCCACTTGTGCTGGAAATTTTGATAATGGCCATTAAAATATGTAAGAGAGTAGAGATAGAATCCATCCACCCCTCGAACTACTGAGCAAATGTAATGATTGTATGTGTGTAACGTCTGATGTTTCGGCTGAATAAGCAGGAGTAATTTGTTGTATTTATACAGATAGAAAAGTAAATCCTCTACGGTAATGTTACACTTCTGGCCCACAGTCAAAGGAGGTGTGACTTACATGAACAGCACTAATCTAAAATAATTATTCCCCAGTATATATTTTGTGTCTTTGCCATTGTTTTGATTTTGTTTCTTTGTTGTTTTTGTCATTTTCATCATTTCAAAAGTTATATTTTAAACAAATTGACAATGAAATCCTTTACTCCAGCATTTTTAAGTAACTGGCAGCCAAAGTTCATTTGTATTTTGTTCAACTTGAATAATGATTCAAATTCAACACATTTTAAACTGGCCGTTAACAGTAAGCAGATCAAATAAGAAACATATTTTTATTTGAAGTCTTTTTAATATGCTTTCTACTATGCACAAACCAACAATAATGTCCTTTTTAGAGTATTTTTAATAAAAGTCTGCCAAATTCATTCATTAAAAGTTGCTTTCCACCCAGTTGATCTATGAAACAAAAATCTTTTGCAGAAAAATGAATAGGTAAGTAACTAAAATGTGTTCTGTAGTTACTTAAAACCCGTGACAGTCATTTTTATTTTATTTTTTAAAAATCACCACATATTTAGGTGTAATAGTACACGTCTTAATCAAGTATATTTTTATATAATTACATAATTAGGCACAGATTCTGATGATAAATGTTTAAAAGATAACCTCAATTTTTTTATTGAAAGTTTGCGAAGTACAGACCACCAAGGGAAGGCAAGAAAGAGGAACTTTGAGAACTTTGGGCTGGAGTTCTGGGCAGCTTCGGCTGCTCAAACCTGAAGTCATACCCCAGAAGTTCCAACTAGAGAGATGCAAGTCTCTCATATGCCAGCCTAAGGTGACTTATTTGTTCATGTTCTGAGAAATGTGCAGGAGAATTACCACTGAGACAGGTTGTTGTTGGAGATTAAAATCAGTGCATGTTATGATGGATACATATTCTGTAATGGAAAACAGGTCTCTTAGTCAAATGATTTTAACTCAAAGGTAAATAAGGGTGGTTTAACTAAGTTGTTTGGTTTGCTTTGTTTGACTTGGAATGTTAAGAATATTTCAATCAAGAAGGGATAGGTCTAACCTAAACAAGTAAATGTCAAGTCAAGGTTTACTTATGTACTGCCTTTACAATAGATGTCACAAAAAAGCTTTACAAAAATCTGGGTCCAAGTACCCAATGAGCAAGCCAGGATTACAGTGGCAAGGAAACACTTCCTCAGAGCAAAACAAATACAAATATTACAGGAATAAAATTTATTAATTTACATATCAATGAATATAGATGTCAGCAATCTCCTCTTTTGCCACCAGAGGTCTGACTCCCTGGAATTTGCCTCTTTTGCCTCACCTGCACCCAATTAACCCCATAAATACAAAATTAACCCCATAAAGTATTGCCAGTTCCCTCGTGTTTGACTAATGAACAAGGCAACAAGATTTAAATGGGAATTTCAATGAAAGCAGAGGAGATGAAGATGATCCGATTATGTTTTTCTATGGAAGGGAAGAATGAAACCCAGAATGAGTCCAGAATGAGACCTAGAAATTCATAAGACGTTAAAAGGCCCAAAGTCTTTTCACAAGAGAGAGAAATCATGAGGCAGCGAAAGGTTCTAGATAGAACACTGAGGCTGTGTACTAAAGGTGAAAACTGGAAATCAATAATTAAAAAAAAAAAAAATGGAGAATAAATGCAGCTTCTGCACATTGAGCTAGTTCCAGTGGGCTTCTGTGAGGGTGTCAAATATTTAGACTACTTTGCAGGCAAAGATATGACAAAAAGCAAGGAGATTGGGATTAAGGTGCTGCTTGCCCAAATACTTGCAAGCTAATGACATATTACTAGCATCAATGGCACAAGAAGCTGGGGGACCAGAAGAAATGAGCAGCAATTGGGAAAAAGCGGTGGATAAAGTGGTGGGAGAAGGAGGAAATGAAAGGAGGAGCCAAAGAGCCAGTGGAGAGGGTGAACAGAGGGTCAGGTGAACGAGCCAAAGGAGGCACAACAGTAGGGAGACCTGAAAAGAAACATCAGGAGGGTGCAAGAAAGATTGAAGGAAATTAATTTGAGTTGAGTGAGGGAGGGGGAGGTATGATTTAGGCAGAACAGGATGATAAGAGAAAAGGGGATAACAATTGAGGGATGTTGAACAATTGAACATTGGTTGATTGAGGGAAGGAGAGGGATGATTAAGGCAGACAGCAGGAGTATTGAAGGACAGGGAAGGATGATCACTGTTTAATAAAGTGCATAGTCCCTTGTGGCCTAAAAGGCTAAGCAGTGTAGCAAGTGCCGTAGCCCGGAGCAGAGTGCTCGGGCGCCCGCCCGCATTGGGCCACTGCCCCAGAGGCAGCTGGCCCCGGGGATGTTGAAAAAAGGCTAAGCAGCGTAGCACCTCCTTTGTCGTCTTGTCGTCTTCCGAATATGTTCCTGTCAGTCTGTCCATCCTTGTCCGGTCTCGTGTTCAGTCCCTGGTCCTGTCTTGTCTCCGGTTCCCGGTTCTGTGTCTTGTTTTTTTTTTTCGGCCTACCCCCTGAGATGGACTCCTGGGGCGTGTTCACTTTCACGCCTCTGGAGTTACGCCTTTGTGGGGGCCGGGTACTGTCACGCTCTGCCCTGTTTCACAGTCTATGACCTGTCATTCCCTCGTGTTAGCCATGTGCTCATGTTTGTTTTGATCATGTGCTCCTAGTGTCTCCGCCCCCCACCTGGTTCGTATCTGTAACCCCTCCTGTGTCCAGGTGTTTCATGTTTCTTATCTTGATATATACCCTCTGTTTTCCCCTGACTTTCATCCGACAAAGGTCTGAATTCGACAGGCAACTCCACAGTCTTATAAGGCACCTAGACCATGAGGCCCATCTAAGTCATTGTCTGCTGGGCTTGGAACAGATTTTGACTTTTTTTATTTTAAAAAAACACTCGTAAAGCTGAGCATGTTTGCGACGACCAGCTGTGTCTGTCCAGACTCACTTTAGTAGATGAGTGTGGTATGTAGGAAAAATTTACAGCACATACCTCTTTACAGATTGATGTCACATATGCTGGCTCAATAAAAAGCTTTAGCTGAATGTTATGCTATGACCCACTCTTTCCTTACACCACACAGTCCAGCCTACGTCTTATTGATTCATTGTGCAGGCTTGTTTAGCACTGCCAGCTGACTTTCCCAGTCATACAGGCTATGCCTGCCCAGGTCACCAGAATAAACAAGTAAAGCATCCTACCTGTAGCAGTGACAGTAATTTACAGCAATTTAATATACCTTAAAGGTAGCATCAGACAAACACATACAGACTGGATTATTTCATTGCAATCATAATTTGACAAATTGCTTGCAGGTAGAAATAGGTAAGAAACAGGAATTCCAAATATTAAAACTGCCCCTTGCAACCCAACAATTCATCTGAGCATGCTTTTCCTGAATGAGTTCAATGAGATTTAGTTACATCCAAAGCTACTCTTGAAAGAATATGATTCTTGTAACAGGGCTGTGGATATGAATAATATTACAATTAGGCCCAAAGTCTACCTGGAACCATATCAAATCTTTTACGGTGAGCATTGCTCCATTAAACTAATCTGGCCGAAGTTACATGTGCTGGCCAGCATTCGTAGATCAGTGATGTATTTGTCTATATTTTCATCAGAAGCTTGATTTTTGCCAAATTGTCAGTACTTCTTGTAAAGCTTTAATTTCGCTGTATTGTTGACTATATTAATTGATCTCAGTTACTTTGCTTTGAGATATTTCTTCTCGTATGAACCATATTTCAAATTATTCCAGTATTATGTACTTTAGTTATGTGTAATGAATCAGGATGCAAAGATGAGATCCATGAGTAGGCTTGTTTACTAAATAACAACAGAGAATGCAGAAATAACGTAGAACTGGGCAGAGTGATTGAAGAGATAACCAGGGAACCAGGGCAGCTTAGCAGGTTAGCTGTGAGAGCAGTTTCAGCAAAGTAGATGGTAAGCAGCCATAGATGGTAACTCTGGCTAAAGCTGGCTTTTCCAGGTGTTGGTTTCCTGTCTGAGCAGTGAATAGGACAGTCCCCTCCAGCGTAGCGTTTTCCAGGAATGAAGTCCTCTCCGAGCAGTGCGTAGAACAGATCCTCTCAGCCATAGCATTTTCTCCAGGATAGATATCCTGTCCAAAAACTCTTTTCCAAGGGTAACATTAATGAACAGTTCAAAATAGAATCATAACAGCCAGGCCTTTCCCATCCGGACTCACCTTGGGCCAGCGAGTGGCTTTTTTATGTAAAAACTTCCCAGTTGGCCAATTGTCATTTTATCCATTGTAACCTGCCTAAGTTACTAATTTTAATCCGGGTGTATGCTGAGGAATCACTTATTGAGCTCTGTGGTATTTTTTATTTCTATTAATTGATCTACATTACTATTGACATGCCCTCCCCTGAATGGAACTTGTCAGTTCCATTCAGAAAATTAGAATCTGCTATCACTTATTCAGCCCTTTACCTGCCACATTTAACATTTAATTATTGCCATTAATATTGTCTTCACAATATTTTTTATAATAATATTTTTTTCCTAACTTAATGAGTCTTCTCTCTACCACCAAAATCATTTCAAAAATATTGTCACAGCGCTCGCCTGTTTTTCTTGTCTGTGCATTAAAATCAACTGGATAACTGTAGCATAACTCTATAACTATAAAATTCAAATCAAATACAATTTTTATGCTAATGCACATTTCTTTTTAAAAAATAACCCAATCATTTTAGAATAATTTATTATTTAGAAATATCAATTTAGGATTCACCTGATACTTTAAGTTATCAGGTGAATATTCCTCATTTTTTTATATTGCAATGTGTTTTGCAGAAGAAAAAAGTACTGCAATATCAGCGGTAGAAATTGGTTTTATGCCAGTCTGGATGTGTTTGCACCATTAGTTTGTGCTCTTCTGTGGCACTTGTTTGCATATCAGCTAGTGTATGTCATTTGTCTTGTATGCAACGCATCCTGTATCAACCTGTTTTATCACAACCATACAAATATATATATATATATATATATATATATATATATATATATATATATATATATATATATCTTCATAGTGAATAATGAAGTAAACACATATTCTACAGGCAGTGTGACTGTGGAAAGTGTTTATAAAATGGTTATAAAAATGGTTCGATTTAATGTATTACTGTATTATTCAATTGTAACTGACATAATTATAAAGTTATTTGGTAGTATTTTAAAAATAAAGTATTTTAAAACTTGATTTTAGTTAATGTTGCTAATTATTAATTTACAAATAATGACTACAGAAACAAGTTAAATAAACCATGATAGCTAAATACTAATTAGCTCCGTTGTTTTGCAAAAAACAAATTAAGCTGACATAAATTCACATGTATATTAACAAAAATATTGTTTTAAAATTAAAACATAACAAAGAAAGTTAACTAGTGGTTAACTAATGTGTGTGAAATGCACAATTCTAAACAAACCTACCAATTCAGAACCAGAATCCAGAAAACAATATGCCTCTGCCTGGCATAATACCATATGGTACATGCAGTGTGTCATAATGCAAAAAAGGACATTTTTTGGTCAGACTGTACCATTAAGGTTAAAAGGTTCACTACTTATTTTGATGAAGTTGCAGTATGTGTGGTGTAGACATTTCTTGTTACCCCCATTCCTAGAACTGTTACTAATTTATACTTTTATTGAATTTATTTACATGTTGAATATTGAAATATGCAAACTATTTCATATTTTTATTTATAAACATTTTAAGATGTTAACAAATTAAGATTACAGTTTTAGGGACCATGTGCTTTATTTGAAGCCATGTTAATAGTGAACTTCCAGATCAGTTTACTGGCACTTTACTCATAATTTGTTTTTTAGTGTTCTTTTCTGGTTTCAGTATAATTATATAACACTTTGGAAGAAAAATACAAAATAACAAACCAAAACTTGATGCCAGAATAGCAAATATCTCGACAGCTACAGTGAACTTTCCAGGAGAGCTGACATAAGCTGGGATGAAGGCGATCCAAACTGCACAGAATATGAGCATGCTGAATGTGATGAACTTGGCTTCATTAAACTTATCAGGCAGCTTCCGAGCCAAAAAAGCTAAAACAAAACAAAGTAGAGCCAAGAGTCCTATATAACCCAGCACAGCCCAGAAACCTACTGCTGAACCCAACTGACATTCTAGAATGATCTTCTCCTTGTAGTGCTTTAGATTTTTAAAAGGAAAAGGAGGAGATGTTGTTAACCAAACTATACAAATAAGAACCTGTATGAGAGTGAAGCCGAGAACACTGAGTCTCTGCTTTGGAGGCCCAAACCATTTCATTACATTACTGCCTGGAAGTGTAGCTCTGAAGGCCATTAACACCACTATAGTTTTCCCCAGAACACAGGAGATGCAGAGGACGAAGGTGATCCCAAAAGCTGTGTGGCGGAACACACAGGACCACTCAGAGGGCTGACCAATAAAAGTAAGTGAACAGAGGAAACACAGAGCCAGTGAGAAGAGCAATAAGAAACTCAGTTCTGAATTATTAGCTTTGACTATTGGAGTATGTTTGTGTCTAAAGAATATGATCCCTATTATTAATGTCATAAATGTACCAATAATTGAAACAGCTGTCAACAAAATTCCCATAGTTTCCTCATATGACAAGAATTCAATTTCCTTCCTCACACATTCATTCCTGTGTTGATTTGACCAGTAGTCCTGGTAGCACTGTTCACATTTAATCGAGTCTGTCAGAGAAAAACAAATAAATTGAATAACCAAAATTTTTAGAGCAGAGGTAAAGTAGTTTCACATCCTATATTTTAGGATATTTTTGTTATCGGAGTAATACCAAAATACTTTACTCAACATTTGTACCTGTCATATTACTGATCTCTCCTTCAGCACATGGTAAACAGTCAAAGCAGCAGATGGGCTTTCCTTTCTGTACAGCCTTGCTGGTGCCTGGAGGGCAGCTCTCACTACACACAGACACCGGCACCTGTCATTAAAATAAAAGTATAATTAGTTTAATTTTAATTTTAAAGTTAAATACCCCAAACAAATGTTTATTTTATTTATTTACAAAAATGTTTCTACATTATGCTTGCTTTATTGGCAGTAAAGTGCAGTTGTTGTTTTTTTTGTACCTGATAAGTGTTTTGTGCCCACACAATAGAGGATATATTTAATGCCAATCGATTGTGAGCAGGGGAAGAAGAATCATAAAGTCCAACAGTGACAAAGTCATGGCGATCCTCAATAGTTTGCCAATTTATTATTTCATATTTAGCTGCTGGGTCACCATTTTTATCAAAATAAACCTCTTCGCCATCTTTGGTTTTAAAGCGCACCTTTTTCAGATGTTCTAAAAACTGATGGCATGGAACCAAGTTTAATTTACATTTAAAAGAGATTAACATATACTACATAACAATACAGTACTGCTTTTTCTGAAGTAATGCTACATATACGTGCCAGTGCTGAAACTGGTAACTCACATTTAGAGGATCAGGCTGCTTCTTTGTAGGACATGTTTGTGTGCATCCAAGAAGGTCATGTAGAGTATGGGCAAAAGCATATACGCCTTTATACACATTACTGAAAATGGGCATCAGCGTCATGTCTGTGAATTCATTTTCTATGTCAGACAGATTTTCTTGTCCTGTGCACACTGTTATCTCTTCTGAGTCATTCTGCATTGTATATTTACACTTAAACAAAGCTTCCCAGAACTCTGTAAAAATGCCACTGCCTGCAGATTTCAGTGGATGTATATCCAGAATGAACTCCTCCAGACCTGTCACTGTTGTTTTTGGAATAGCTAGCCCTATGGCTCCTTGTAGTATTTTGTGTTTATCGAGTCTGGCTACTGTTGAGTCAGAAATCCAACCTTCTGTTCCCACCCACTGGTATCCAGTAATGTTGTACTCGTAAAACACATTCAGCAAAATCTCCAAGTCCCAATAAGGGACAAATGCCACAATCACTCGGGAAGTAGAGCTTTTGATCTGCTGGATTATTCTTAGCACTTTTTCTTCGGAGTAGGTTGTAAAAAATGGAACAGAATATTCTAAACATATGCCCAGCTGTTCTGCAGCTTCAGTAAAGGCAGCCATTCCACTGTTACCATAGTCATCATCTCTTCTTATTGCCCCCACCCAGGTCCAACCAAAATGCTTGACCATCTCAGCCAGTGCTCTGCTCTGATAGTAATCACTGGGAACAGTACGCAGAAAAGAGGGATATTTCCTTTTGTCACTGAGACACTCGCAGGTAGAATAGGGACTGATCTAAAACCAGATTTGAATATGTATATCAGAGATTATGTTCTGTCATATATTTTTGCCACATATTACTAGTTTTAAAAAATGTATTTCAACAGCTACAATATTGATAACATTTATTAAAAATTGCATGAATTCTTACTAAGGGAATGCTGAAAGGTCCGACACTCTTTGCAATAGCCACTGACACAGTAGAATATATCTCGCCAATTATGGCTTGCACTTGTGCTGGCTTTGTGCATTGCTTATTCAAGGTTGAGTTCTCATTTCCATTAATAAGTGTCATAGCCATTTTAACACCCATAGCCGTGGAACTGCATGTGTCATAGAGCTCATATCCCAGAGAGACACCAGGGAGTAAAGAGGAACTGTTGTTGATCTCTTCTATTGCAAAGATCATAGACTGTGTAAACTGGAAGGTTCTGAAATCAAGACTGGATTAGAAAAAGATAGTTATACACAGACATTATATTTCTACTATATAGTTAAACTGTTTAAAAAATTACTTATTCAGTGTATGAAAATTTCACTTTGTCTTGCTTACCTTACGCAATTCAGTGGTGAAGGCTTGACCAAATAGGACATGTCTGTGATTTTCCAACTCCTATGAAAGGGGAAAATCCCGCCAATTATGATATCACCATCCTTCAAAAGTTGTGGGTATGCAGGCTCTCCTTGCAGGCTACAGAAAGTCCCATTTGTTGTGGATAAATTGATGATGGCCATTACCACATGCAAAACATAACTGATGAACTCCATTCACCTTTTCAACTACTGAGTAGAGATAAGGATTGAGTGTGTGCAAGGTCTGATGTTGTGATCTGTAAGACAGTAAAGATTTGTGGTATTTATGCAAATGAAAATGCAAATCATCTATTGTAATGTTACACTGTTGGGCTTCTGTCAAAGGAGGTGTGACTTTAAAATGTGAGCAGCACTAATCTGAAAGAGGTTGGCCTCAATATCAAATTTTTTACCTTTTTTTGTTTCTATTAAGCAGTTTTGTTAAAAACTGATATTTGTTTTTTTCTCTTTTGATTTTTTTTGTTTGTATGTTAAAAATGTAAAAAATGTATCAATAATATTCCTTAAGTATCACAATATACAATCAGTCCTTCTAAATGCAAATCATTGAAGAGGTATATAACTAAAATGAATTCCTTAAAGCAAAATACCTTTTGAAATGGCTACATATTAGAAATTTGAAACAGTTATGATTATGCCATGGAGTTGGTGCTGGATTTCTCATTAAACAGAGTGCTCTTAGGAGGCCACATTTGGTGTTATTTGTTCTTGTAACAGTATGTGCACTGGCCTTGCATACCAGCTCTAATAGACTCCTTGCACTTAAGGTTGTGACGTACTTACATTTTCAAATAATGAGAAAAATATTTGCTTGAAAAAAAAATGAGTGCCCGGCGCAAAGTCGCATCATTTTCAGAAACAGTCCAAAAAATATACAAAGCACTGTTGTGTTCCTCTTTGGTCGGCGTTGGCTAAGTTTAATGGAGGTTTACGTTTTCATAGCTTCCCAGCACAGAGTAACCTTAGGAGACAGTGACTAATAAATATACATCGTGACCACTTCACCATTTCACCGCATTCGAAGGTCTGTAGCAGACACTTCTCACCAGAAAACTTTGTTGAACCAAAAACACCAGACGGCAAGGGGTACAGTGTCATTATTGTTCAAATGGAATGGCTACAGCACTCAGGCTGCACGGCTAAGTGTGTGGGAGAGGAGAGAAAGACCGGCTGAACCTAATTCCCTGGAAGATCCATCAACTTACCCTTTAGTGGATCATGACTATTGTTCTGCTCCTGAGCCCTCATCGCTAGACATGTCTTGCGCTGAAAACAAAGATATGTCCCTTGAAATTTTCACCAACAGATTCTTAATGGCGTTTTGGTGGCTGATTAAACCATCACTCCACAAAATGGTTTGGGTCTCAAGAGCCAAAGCAGCATTGGGTACAGTGAATGAAGAGGTGACCTATTTATGACTGTCATGGGTAGGACATCTTTTTTTAGAAACTATATCCCACCAATATCAGGAATAAATGACCATATGTTATAAATGATGTTTTACTTACAATGTGTTAGTCTTAATTTTTAGTTGAGGAGCCAGTGGATAAATGTTATCTTTTTCATGGTGTACCTTTCTGTTGGTCTTAAGGAGAGAGACTTGGCACACCACTTTAGCATTCATCCTTCTACAGTGAGCCAAATTATTTCTACATGGACAAACTACCTCTATACGCTTCATGGATCTGTGTGCATTTGCTTGTCACCAGAGGAAGTGAAAAACCACCTACCTATAGAATTCCAAGACTTTCCTGATGTTAGTGAACAAAGACGACACGCGTTTTAAACGAACTTCAAACTTTACTGAGCCATATTCACGTTGCAGCCATTCCAATCTTCTCGATATCAACGACTACCCCCCAGGGGCGCACATGCGCATTAACAGTTAACAAACTCCCCCTTTTTCTTTAAAGAAAAATAAACTCAAGTATAGTACTGTTCAAAGAACAACAAAGAAAAATACTGCCTTCATGTTTAGAGTCCATTAAATTGTTGTCTTGTCCTTGAGGTGCCATACACCTTCGCTGAAGGCCTTTATTAAGAGGAGAGCTGACGTTCCTTTCTTTGTCAAGCAGTCAGCAAGCTGGTCTTTGGTCGCTGACCACATGATGTGTCGAATGACTCCGGACTGGATGAGCTCCTTGACATTGCTAATTTCAAGCCGTAGTCTCTTCTCTGTAACTGGTTTGGTTGACTTTACAGCATCCAGGAGTGAGTGATTGTCAGTTATACATATTATAGGTAAGCCTCTGTGCTTGCAGTCACCTACAGTAAGTTCTGAGTAGAGTGTGGCCAGAAATATTGCATTATCAATGCCATCTGCAAGGGCCAGTGTCTCCCCTGCAAGAGTACTTCTCACCACTCTTCTTATTCTTTTTGACTGCCAACATATAGGTGAGAATCTTCCATTCTCTCCCATGAGCATGATTAGATGACCTCCCTGAGTGCCACCATCAGGAAGGTTGCCCATTGACGAATCACTGAACATGACAAGCTGTAAGGAACTGTCTTTGCCTAGGTGCTGGAATTTCAAGGTCACTTCATCAGATTTGAGTTTCTGGATCAGTTTGTTTACAGAGTGCAGAGTTTGAACAGTAGCATCTTTCATACTGGATGCCAAGATGGATACATCACACATTGCATCTGGCCTTGTTTGTCTTGCTACCCACAATATTTGGCCAATTTTTGATCTAAGCATGTCAATTTCTTGATTTGTTAGGGAAGCATCTCGCTCAGCAGCTCTAGCCGGGTTGACTGGAATGGGCTGGAGGTTCTTGATGTACATGCTCTGCTTTACCTGTACTGTGTCATTCAGAGAAGAGAACTCCATTCCAATATAGCTGAAGGTGTTGTGCTCTTCCCGTCCAATTTGGAAAGCTGCTTTTAACTGTGGTATGATTTTTGTGGTGAACCTTTCAGAACCTCCCCAGATAAAATCATCCACATGACAGCCGAGTACTCCCATGACATTGGAGGAGTCATCTAGCCAGTAGAAGACTGCTGGATCAACTTGTGACACGACTGCTCCCAACTGATGCATTGTGTCCTTCACTTTATTATACCAATAAAGAGAGGCATCTGCTAGTCCATAGACACACTTCTTCAGTCTCCACAGAACGCCTTGGCTCTGAGCCTCTGGTGGTGGGCGAATGTAGATGTTTCGAGTCAAGTCTTTGCCTTGCAAAAAAGCTGCTTTTATATCCATAGAACTTAATTGCCATTTCTTTTGACATATGACAGCCATGATCATTCTTAGTGACTCTGAGGCACATGTTGGGGAATCTTTTGGGAGTTCTTGAATATGCATTTCCTCAAAACCTCTGGCGACTAGTCTAGCTTTAGGTGTGACACCATCAGTGGTTTCCTTCATGGTACACACCCACCTTGTGGAGATGCATTTCTGTCCTTTGTTTTCCACTTCCTCAAAGACATCATTCTTCTTCCAGTTGCATAACTCTGCTTGTTTTGCAGCATCAAATATATTGTCATCGACCATCAGAGTGTCCTCTGTACTGCTTTCCTCACATAAGACAGTGTGCTCTGCTGGTACTGTTTGAACATTGTCCATTTCACCCAGATTTACTGAGCCTGTGGGACCAGCAAGGTCCCCAGATCCACTGAACTGTACATTGTACCAGTTTCTGTGTTTTCCAGTGGCCTTCCCTGCACGACCTAGAATCGTTCCTGTTAATGTTTGTCTACTTTCTCTATCTGTATATGTCACTGTTTGTCCAGCTTTAAGTCGCAAATCTCCATGTTCTGTGGATGTTTCAGTCTGTACTGTGTCAGCATTCGGTCTGTTTTCAGGAGCAAGTGGAGCGGCTACAGCATGATTTTCTGATTCATGTGAGTCATGTGTATTGGTCTCTTCCCCACTGTCAGTATCGTCATCCTCATGGTTAAGTCCAGAATCCAGCAATGTTTGTTTGTCAGTCACCTCTTGCTGAATGTCCATATCTTCTAGCACTGTTTGTTGGGCATCAGTCTTTCTCAGTCTGGTGTGATGCACACGAACATAGGTGCCCCCGTGCCTTACAAAGACTACCACACCATCTTGGCCGATGACCACCCCTGGACCTTTCCACTGTGGGCAGTCAGCACGTTTGTAGTATACTTGGTCCCCAGTTTCGTATCGATCATCATGGGCCCGCAGTTGTTTGCGAAGGGCTCTTTTGATCCTTTCAGAGCACTCTGCTTCTGTGAATGCTCGGCGTGCTGCATGCAAAGTTGTAATATGCTGAGCCATCCAGGTATTCATTGTAAGGCTTTCAAGTGCTGGTGGCTTATCAGTTAGAACTGACGGCATGTTGGGATTTTGTCCAAACACCAGTTGGTATGGACTGTAGCCATGCACATTGTGCAATGAGTTCTTTGCCATCAAGGCCCAGTCTAGAGCCACTGACCAGCTGCATTCATTTTCCTTTTTCACTTTCAACAGGATGTCGGTCAGGGTGTGGTTATGCCTTTCCAAAAGGCCATTGCTCCATGGGCTATAAGCTGCAGTGGTTTTTAGTTCAATGTTGAATTTTTCAGCCATATCCCTCATTTCTTCATTGTTAAATTCCCCACCGTTGTCACTAAACAGTCTATGTGGGGGTCCGTGCACACTTATCCAGCAGTGGATGAGATTCTTCACAATGTCTTTGGGTTTCTTGGTTGTCACAATACTCCCTGCACTAAAACGTGTGAAGTGATCAATGACATGGAGATACCATACCCCTGGGTCCAACTCATGCAAGTCAACAGCCACTGTCTCATTGTAGGTTGAGGCCATGGGTAAGCCCACTGCAGGCTTTGGTTTTGGCCTGCTGTATCGTATGCATGTGTCACATTTGCTTACAATGTCATTGAGAATTGCAAGGCAGTCATCATCATGGTTGCCTGCGCAGTCCAGCAATTTTTTTAGCTTTTCCACGGAGGCATGTCCAAATTGTTTGTGTAGTTTTAACAGAACTTTCTGTTTTTCCTGTTTTGTCATATTTTCAGTTACAGTCAGAACTTCTTCGTTATTCTGGATGTCATTCTCTGCTGAATTATCATTTGCTTTTATGTTAACACAATAGTGACCTGAGGAGGTCAGCTCAAGTTTCACTGGCTGCTTGAACATTGTGGCTTTATCATTCTCAATGTCCAGGACTGCACCTGCTCTTTTCAGTGATGTTTTGCTCAAAAGCAAGGGAATGTCGACTGGCACGACTTCTGTTTCGATATGGCATTTAGTCTGACCGATCACAGCTGGAATTGTCACACGCTTTGTGGAATGAACAAGTCTACCATCTCCAAATCGGAATGCTTTGGCACTGGCTTGGGCCTCAAGCTCGCTCTGCTTCAGTCCATCGACATAGTTGTCAAGCCATTTTTCTCCACAAACCGTTCTGGTGCAGGCAGTGTCAATGACAGCTGATCCTAAAGCCTCCACCATGAATATCTCTGTTTCAGACAATGCTTCCTTTGACAACAAAGTTATGTGACACTCATCAGTATCTTTTGTGTGGCTCTCAACATTTTCTATTAATTTTGCCTGTTCGTTTTTGTGAGGGCAGTCCTTTGCCCAGTGGTAAGTACTCTGACAGATGGCACAACGCGATCTTCTTCCATATTTGTCTAATGGGTTTGACCCAGGTGGCACAGGAATTTGACTCTGAGAGCTTGACTTGTCCTTTTTTCCAGTAAATCTTGTGAAATACGCACAGTCAGGATCACTTGAAGCACTAGCACCATCTGGCGGTGAATTATCGCCAAATATCCTTTTCAAGGCTGATTTCATGCCACTGAATGTTACATCGGAGCAAGCGGTAAGCGCCAATTGTTTGTCTTTAATTGTAAGTCCAGCGGTATCAAGTAATTTAAATGCGAGAACAGCATCGGGTAGTTTCATTTTCAACTTACTCATTTTGTTGTACACCCGTTCGAATTCAACGATGTAATCCATCATGGTAACGTTGCTCTCCCTTTTGATGTTGTCGAACTCCGTGTAAGCATCGTACTGACGGTCTTTTTCCTCTTTCAAATACACAGTGTCCAATTTCTGCAAAAGCGTTGTTAATCCATTATCTTTGTTCAAATCATCTGCGGATATTTCCAGTGCTACAGTCCTCGCTCTTCCAGTTAGAGAGAGGGCGACCGCTAGCGCCTGTTTCCTCTGGTCCAACTCGGTAACTAGCTTCCAGATCTTGATTTCATTCTTCCAACTTTCATAATCCGACTTGTTTTCATCAAACGGAGGCGGCACTTTGTAGCTGTGTGCCGCCATCCTCTGCTACCAATGTTAGTGAACAAAGACGACACGCGTTTTAAACGAACTTCAAACTTTACTGAGCCATATTCACGTTGCAGCCATTCCAATCTTCTCGATATCAACGACTACCCCCCAGGGGCGCACATGCGCATTAACAGTTAACACCTGATACTCAGGTAATCTTGGATTGCACTGAGCTCAGGTGTCAGATACCATCAATATCAGTCCTACAAAGTGAGATGTACTCCACATACAAATCTCACTGCACCATGAAGGGCCTGGTTGGCATAGCCCCACATGGTGCAGTGACATGTGTTTCTTCACTTTATGCTGGATCAGTGAGTGACAAAGAAGTATTCAAACAGTCAGGGTTGGCCAAGTTGTTTACAGAAGACATAGCAGTGATGGTTGACAAGGGCTTTCTCGTTATTAAGTGTGTTAAGTGCAAAGAACAAGTTGTTTGATGGTGTAATTTCCCTTTCTCATGCAATAAACATTAGCCAGGTGTTTACAGTGGTGTGCCCGTTGTCCAACTATTAAAACAAAGCACTGGCTAAGGCATGGATTAAATAAATGGGTTAAATCGTATTTAGCAACTCCAGTTCTAGGAACCCCATGCCCTGTATAGTTCTATTAATATTACACTAACAATTCAGCACTGCATTCAACTAACAATTCTGTTTTACAAAACATATCATTTAAGTTTATTTTTACATTTACAATTTTTCTAATAATAGTAATAATACTTAATTCTTATATAGCGCTTCTGTAGATATGTACTGTAAATATTTTGTATGTTCTTTGCACAAAAAAAATGTTGCATACATGCATACATGGTTTTGGAAAAGCTTCTCCTGAGAACTTTTACATTGTCTAAATCTAAGTGTGAATGCCAGTTGTTTTCATTCCATGTCATAGGTGATTCCAATCTATAATAGCTAATGGACCATTAGCCATGTTTTCTTTTTAGAGAGTTTTTCTATAACAGCTCACTGCTAATGTTTGCACAGCTTTAGCAGGCTCATCCCTCAGAGTACTGCACACTGACTAGAGAGGCTGACAAAGTATTCTTATTCTTAGCATTCCTGCAGGTAAAGGCATCGGCCATTCCAGGCCCAACAGCCTATGGGCTTCACCATTACACATGGTCCAGAAGCTTGGTTACAGTTGCCACCCATGCTGTGATTATCGCCGACTCAGTGACACCACTACACTACACTACACTGCTACCCATTTCCTCACACTCTGGATTTCTCTCCCTTTTCGCTAGGAAGGTCATTGTTTCAAAGTGAACCTATTTTGTCACCAGCGCCTCCAAAATGGAACACCTGTGGCACCTCAGAAACCTGTTAAAGTGCCCCAGCCAGCACAGAGCAACTGCCCAACTTTGACTTTGTTTGCCACTATAAAGTGGAAAAGTGCTGTTGCTGTTCCACTTCCTGACAAGTTAGAGGTAATATAGTGTTTTGCCTGCCCTCTAACAGTGAAAGCTCTGCAGGAATTTTTAGGCATGGTGAACGTCTACCTCTAATTTATCCCATGGGAAACCTGCATCACGCTTCATCTATACGAGGTGCTTAAAGGCCAAACACCTGGTGGACTGGACAAATGAGGGACACATGATGTTACAAAGTATTTTCTGCCTGAGGCTACCATGCTGGTGCACTTCTCATCCGGCATGCATATTGCTATCACCATGGATGCATCTGGGATGGTGTATGAACAATGGATCAGCAGTGCCTGCCTACCTCCTGCATTCCCCAGCTGCTAATTGCACCCCAATTATTGCGAATTCAGCATCTTTAAGTTGGTTCTTGCCCTTTACTTAGACATAAAGGCTCACGTTAGCACAGACAGTACTGATAAAAAATAAAAATAGTCAAGAACAGTATAACAAAATAAATGAATGCTTAGGCCGTTATTAAACACTTAGTAGTTGCTTTAGGTTAGCTTTCATCAACCTGTAATTAAAAATAAAATAAAAAACACTTCCCTCATATGGGTGGGAATACAGACATAAAATGAAGGTGGACAATGTCTTTGCTGTATTTGAAGGAATATACTAGCAATGTATAAACATTAATACAGTGACTGTTTAAACTGTCGTTGTAAACTAGTCTGTGGATAGACCGTTCTGTCCTACCATGCATGTGCACAGGTTTGTTAGTGGAGTTGCTCAATACTTATTTTTGAACGGTATTTTCATATAGTACCTAACTACAGCTCTATCAACCAACCAAGAAAGACTATAATACATCGTAACATAAGATCCTTGGATGTGTTAGCCTTAGACATGATTCCTCCTATCACTGTTTTACAGGGAGATGAGATGAGCAGAGTGGGTCAAGACTGGGAAATGTTCCTTACTTACAGGTGTTCTGATGTTCTAAACAAAATATGTTATTCTCTACTGCAGTGCTGCTTCATTTAAAATATATATACATGTATATATTCAGGTACATAATTCAATGTACCTAGAATCTTGAAAATCTTTTTAATATGTAAAATATTCTACTTCTCACACACACTGTTATCCTGTACCCATAATTGTCCCCAAAGAAAAAAATCATTTTTTTACTTCACTTTACTTTAACATTATTTATTTATTTGTTTGTTTAGTAAATTAAATGGATATATGTGTATTCAGACTTTGTGAATCCTGTTTTGAAAGTAGGTTCACATGAAACCATGCTCATTGTTTTTGCTTATTTTTAAAGATGAAATTACCGGATTTTTAAAGATTGGTGGTTTCCCCCACAAAGAGTATAATACAGTGTTAATATACAGAAAAATACAGTTTTAAGGTCCACATGCTGTTACAAAAAACACATTAATTTTGAATGTGCAAGTCACTTAACTGGCACTTTACCCATAATTTGTTTTTTAGTGTTCTGTTCTGGTTTCAGTATAATGATATAACACTTTGGAAGAAAGATACAGAACAACAAACCAAAGCTTGAGGCCAGAATAACAAATATCTCCACAGCTACAGTGAACTTTCCAGGAGAGCTGATGTAAGCTGGAATGAAGGTGATCCAAACTGCACAGAATATGAGCATGCTGAATGTGATGAACTTGGCTTCATTAAATTTGTCAGGCAGCTTTCGCGCCAAAAAAGCTAAAACAAAACAAAGTAGAGCTAAGAGTCCTATATAACCCAGGACAGTCCAAAAACCTACTGCTGAACCCAACTGACATTCTAGAATGATCTTTTCTTTGTAGTACTTTAGGTTTTTAAAGGGGAAAGGAGGAGATGTTGTTAACCAAACTACACAAATAATGACCTGTATGAGAGTGAAAACAAGAACACTGAGTCTCTGCTGTGGAGGCCCAAACCATTTCATAACATTACTGCCTGGAAGTGTAGCTCTGAAGGCCATTAACACCACTATAGTTTTCCCCAGAACACAGGAGATGCAGAGGACGAAAGTGATCCCAAACGCTACATGTCGCAACACACAGGTCCACTCAGAAGGTCGACCAATGAAAGTAAGTGAACAGAGAAAACACAGAGCCAGAGAGAAGAGCAGCAGGAAGCTCAGCTCAGAATTGTTGGCTTTGACTATTGGAGTATTTTTATATCTGAAAAATATTATCGCTATTATTAATGTCATAAATGTGCCAATAATTGAAAAAACTGTTAATAGAATTCCCATAGTTTCCTCATATGACAAGAATTCAACTTCCTTCTTTACACATGCAGTCCTGTGTGTATTTGGCCAGTAGTCTTGATGGCATTGTTTGCATTCAGTGGAGTCTGTTGGAGGGAGATAAACAACATGAATAACAAAAAATTAGATGCACATAGTAATAAATTGAAGGAACATGTTACATAGAATTTTATTATTGTCACCTGAAATGTGTAGAATCACAGACTTTACACAGTTCATACTTATATTCTAAAATGTGATCTAATTATGACAGTAGTATCAACAATACTTGTTTCAGCTTTTCTGAATGTTTGTACCTGTCATATTACTGATTTCTCCTTCAGCACATGGTATACAGTCAAAGCAGCAGATAGGTTTTCCTTTCTGTACAGCCTTCCTGGTGCCTGGAGGACAGCTCTGACTACACACAGACTCCGGCATCTGTGATCAAAATAAATGTTTATTAACCTAAAAAACACATATTTTAAAAATATTTTATGAGAAGTATATGAAGTTTCATTCAGAGGAGAATGTCTCTGTACCTGATGTGTATTTTGTGCCCACACAATAGAGGCCATCTTTACTGATAATTGATTTTGCTCGGGCAAAGTGGAGTCATAAAATCCAACACTGATGAACTCAGTGTGATCTTCAACAATCTGCCAATTTATTACTTCATATTTGGCCACAGAATCACCATTTTTATCAAAATAAACCTCTTCACCTTCTTTGGTTTTAAAGCGCACTTTTTTCAAATGTTGTAGAAACTGATAAAATAAAACAAAGCTTCACTTTAAAACTGCAATTTGGCAGATTTTTCTGAATTAGTACTACACAAACGTACCAATGCTGAAACAGATTTGTTACTTACAGTGTGAGGATCAGGCTGCTTCTTTATAGGACATTCCTGCGTGCAGCCGAGAAGGTCGTGCAGTGTATGGGCAACAGCATATACCCCTTTATACACATTATTGAAAACAGGCATCAGGGCCATGTCTGTGAATTCATTTTCCATTTCTGACACTTTCTCTTGTCCTGTGCACACTTTTGTATTTTCTGAGTCATTTTGCACTGTATATTTACAATTAAACAAACTTTCCCATAATTCATTAAAAATAACACGACCTACAGACTGCAGTGGATGTATATCCAGAATGAAGTCCTTTAGACCTGTTACATTTGTATTGGGTAAAGACAACCCTATGGATCCTTGCAGTATTTTGTGCTTATCCAGTCTAGCTAAAGCTGGATCTGTCATCCAAGCTTCAGTTCCCACCCACTGGTATCCAGTAATGTTGTGCTCATAAAATACATCCAACAAGATTTCCAAGTCCCAATAAGTGACAAATGCCACAATCACTCGAGAAGTAGAGCTTTTGATCTGCTGGATTATTCTTAGTACTTTTTCTTGTGAGTAGGTTCTGAAAAATGAAACTGAGTATTCTAAACATATGCCCAGCTGTTCAGCAGCATCAATAAATGCCGCCATCCCACTGTTACCATAGTCATCATCTCTTCTTATTCCACCCACCCAGGTCCAGCCAAACTCTTTGACCATCTCAGCCAGTGCTCTGCTCTGATAGTAATTACTGGAAACAGTACGCAGAAAAGACGGATATTTCCTTTTGTCACTGAGACACTCACAGGTAGAATAGGGACTGATCTAAAAACAGATTCACACATGTATGTCAGAGATTATGTTCTGTCAAATATGTTTGCTACATATTACTAGTTTTAAAGAAATCTATTTTAACAGCTATAATATTGATAACATGTATTAAAAATTGAATGAATTCTTACTAAGGGAATGCTAAAAGGTCCGACACTCTTTGCAATAGTCGCTGATACAGTAGAATATATCTCGCCAATTATGGCTTGCACTTGTGCTGGCTTTGTACATTGCTTGTTCAAGGTTGAGTTCTCATTTCCATTAAGAAGTGTCATAGCCATTCTAACACCCATAGCCGCCGAACTGCACGTGTCATAGAGCTCATATCCCAGAGAGATACCAGGGAGTAAAGAGGAACTGTTGTTGATCTCCTCTATTGCAAAGATCAAGGACTGTGTAAACTGTAAGGTTCTGAAATCAAGACTGGATTAGAAAAAACAGACATACACAGACATTCTATTACTACTGTATATTAAAACTGTTTAAAAAATTCTTATTTAGTTTATGAAATTTTCACTTTGTCTTGCTTACCTTACACAATTCAGTGGTGAAGGCTTGACCAAATAGGACATGTCTGTGATTTTCCAACTCCTATGAAAGGGGAAAATCCCACCAATTATGATATCACCATCCTTTGCAACTTGTGGGTATGCAGGCTCTCCTTGCAGGCTACAGAAAGTCCCATTTGTTGTGGATAAATTGATGATGGCCATTACCACATGCAAAACATAAATGATAAACTCCATTCACCTTTTCAACTACTGAGTAGAGATAAGGATGAGTGTGTGCAAGGTCTGATGGTGTGATCTGTGTGACAGTAAAGATTTGTGGTATTTATGCAAATGAAAATGCAAATCATCTGTGGTAATGTTACACTGCTGGGCTTCTGTCAAAGGAGGTGTGAGTTTCAAATCTGAGCAGCATTATTCTGAAAGAGGTTGGCCTCAATGTCTAACTTTTTTTTTACCTTTTTTTGTGTTTTTGCTTACTTGTTTTTTTAAGCAGTTTTGTTAAAACTGACATATTTTGTTTTTTCTCTAAGTTGATTTTTTTGTTTGCATGTTAAAAATGTAAATAAATACTGTATATATATACAATATTCCTTAAGTATCACAATATACAATCAGTCCTTCTAAATGCAAATTGTTGAAGAGGTATAACTAAATTTAAATAAAATTAATTGCTTAAAACAAATTACCTCCTGATATAGCTACACATTGAAAATTGAAACAGTTATGATTATGCCATGGAGTTTGTGCTTGATTTCTCAATTTGCTGCATTCATTCATTAAACATAGTGCTCTTTAGAGGCCACATTTGGTGTTATTTGTTCCTGTAACAGTATATGCACTGGCCTTGCATACCAGCTCTAATTGTCAGCTTCTCCACACCATCTGTGGCCCCATACTTAGAGATAGTAGAGTAAAGTGTATTTAATTAACATGGATTAAACATGTCAGATGACTAGAAAATATTTTAATATTTAGAGTAAGTAGCTATCAAAAAAGATTAACTGAAGTCTCATTTACCACCTCCTCACAGAAGACTTTCTCTTTCTCTACACTCTACAGAGTGTAGGTACAAGGTAAGAAGTCAAAGAAATTATAGTGTGACTAGGTGAGGGATTTCAGGTCCTTGCTGGAACTGCTAGAATTATTTTCAAGTTTTCTCCAGTTTGTTCCTTGAATTATGTTTTGGTTACTTAAACTGCCCCTAATGCACCAGTGGCCTTTTGTGCTATCCTGTCTCGATGAATGCAGTATTTTGTCAGATTCTGTGTTTTCTAGTGAGCCTGTGCCTGTTCTCCAGAACTCCAGAATGAAAAAAGGTACAAAAGAATTTGAGGCTAAGCACACAAAACCTACAGACTACATTCAGTGGCCCTTTTTTGCCAAGAGCATGTATTTCACAGAGCTTCTGGGATGAGGTTCTATTGCCAAAGGGGGAACTTTTTAGTCCAAATTAAAGCATATTATTTGGTACAAAAAGGACCCTGCACATCAGCACCATCATGGTTTGGGTCTGATTTGTTGCCTCATGGTCTGGATTTCTTGGGATCAGTAAGGAAACACACAAATTTTTTAAAGGTTTATTAAAGCATTTTACATTATAATTTTAGGCCAACAGTCCATGACCTCAAGCTAAAGAGACAATGGGTGATGCAACAGACCCAAGGCACCAAAGATTTGTGTTTTGGAATGGCCAAGTCAGAATCATAACCATAATCCGATCAAGATGCTGTAGTATGACCTGAAGAGAGCAAGCAAGCCATCCCAGAAATATTGATGAACAGAAACATGCAGGAGAAATTGCAGGAGAAATGGTTCTCAACATCTCTCTCTACAGATCTTATTTGAAGCTACACCAAATGTTTCATGGAGGTGATTGCTGCTAAAGTGTGAGCTACAGGATAATAAATTCAAGGATTCACTTGTTTTTTCTTAACGGCACCGTGGATGTTACTCACTGTGCTCAGTAAAAGACATGACAGTTCCACATTTTTGTGTGTTAGGATGACTGAGTCAGGGGATGAAAAAACAAAAATCTGGTGTCTGCACAGCTGTGAGTTACCCTGTACAGCTAGAAAAGTATTGGGTTGGATTTCACAGGGTTAGGGGTTAGGGTTAAGTTAGGATTAGGGTTTAGGATTAGGGTTAGTAGTGTTTTGGACCATGAAATGTGTCTTTACATATTACCATCAGATACACAATCATAATTAACAATATACTAATGAGAATATTATGAAAGTAGTAAATCATTCATGTTTTTCTGCATGTTGTGAGCAATTACACAGTGTCAACAGAGACTTCTCCAAATCACCAAGTTTACATGATGCAAATTTTTAAATGGTCATAGTGCACATTTTAGGTTTTGTACCTGATTATGCTTCTGTCTTGGACTAGCAAGAAGACAGTCACTTTTTTATGATATCAGATTTCCAGCTTTAATACAAAATCTTTCGTTTTTTTAGTGTAGTTTTTCAATCGGTGTTCAGAAAATCAGAAAAAAGTGGCATTAGAGAATTGACTCTTTTAAATGTATTTGTTTGTTTGTAACACCAAATAACCAAAATAACCACTCATTCAAATCTTCTCACTTTGAGATTTTGCCTTTCAAAATTGCCATTAAAATATTAGATGCTTTAGAAACAATCATTTTATTGTTAGTTAATATCGTAAAAATGTAAGACATGCATATTATTGCAGAAAGTGACATTTGTTTTGACTTAATCTTGTAAATGAAAATTTTGCCCTTACATGTGTTTTATTATAAAGGTCGGCCCAACAAGTCTGATCATAAAACTGTAGAAATAAGAAGATAAGCAGAAGCCACACATACACATTGTCAGGCCCCTTAAAGCTTTGTGTGCATGCAAATTAGCTGTGTTTCTCTAATCAGGTATTGTAACATGAATGTTCACACTGTTCCATGTAATCAAATCTAATTCCTGTGTTCAGAGATCACCAACCTATCTGTATGAGCCAGGTTGGTGATGTGACTTTCATATGCGGTAGCAGCAGACATGAAAGAGCATTGTTTTCTCCTCCAGTCACTTTATCAAGTCACGGTGTAAGGGCCCAGACAGGCTTGGTTGCCTGCTAGGCTACTCCAAGCCACTGGAGGGAGACTTAGAGCCACCAGACCTTAATTAGGAGCAATCAGCAACACCTGCTTCTCTCCTACTTACGGGAAGCCAACACTCTCCTCTTTGCTCAGTTTTGGGTCTTTCTTTGCAGAGTGTATCACAAGCCTGGCCAGTATTCAGTAAAGCCTCTTGGATTGTTCACCTGTGTCAGACTACTCAAGCCTTCTTGAAACTTTTTGCATTTTTCTTGAAAATGAAAAGTAAAACAAAAAACAAAACAAAAGAAAGTAAAAAACTTCTCTCAAGTCCCTTTAAGTTCTTAGTGTTGCATCAGCCTTTGTGTTTGGCTTTCAGCCTCTTTTGTCTATTTTCCCACCTTTTTCTTTTTAAGTTTGGGAAGCTCCTTTTTTGCTTATGTTTACATCTGCTCTTTGCATTTGAGCTGTTCAGTCTTCCCCTGATAGTCTTGTTTAGTCCTGTCACACACACCATTATCAGTGCTTGGCAATTAAAATCCTGGGCAGATCAGTTCTGAATTTGCCTTTTGTATTTCTTTTCCCTCTGTTCTTGAGCCCCTCTCCCTTCTGGCCCTCACCAACACCTTGTTCGGGTCTATCATTTTAGGGTGTGTCTAGATTTTGGTATATGTTTAGTTTTCACCCTGCACTTGGGGCCACTTATAAATAACTTAGTTGGTAGCTTGTTCAGTTCATATTGGTCCTTCATACAAGAGGTCCCTGGTTCAAATACCTTCTCTGGGCAAGCTACTATGTTACACATGGTTTAAGAATCTTTAGTGCTTCTCTTGAATCCCAGCACCTCCATCACTCTGAACTTGATATCATATCTGTAAAAATTTAATTGGAATTGCATTTCAAATCATCTTCAAATGTGACTTTGATCTTATTGTCCAGTCTGTCAAAAATAATTCTGGATACATTGTGGATATGGCCAAAATCAGATATGGGCTGCATTCTGAACATATCCCTAGAAACTCCAGAAATTGAGAGATCATGCATATGCAGCCAATTTCCCTACTTTTTTCCCTTTTATAATTTACCTCAGTGATTTTGCTTCCAAACTTCAGACTCAGTTTGAAGTGTCCACAGCATGTCTTTATACACTGCAGCTTGTAATTTTGCTGTTTGCCTGCAGAATATCACTGAAGTTGAAACAAACTATTACTATGCTGTTTCTGTACTGAACCGCAGCATTGCCTCCATAGTGGTGAGCCTCTTCCCAAATCCCCCAGAGCTATAGAAATACCTGGTTTTGGAAATGCTTCTCCTGAGAACTTTTAAATTTTCTAAATCTGAGTGTGAATGCCAGCTGCTTTCATTCCATGTCGTAAGTAATTATAATCCGTAATAGCTAATGGACCACATGTTCTCTGTTCTGGAAGACCATCTGCTATGTTTACGTTTTAGAGAGTTTCTCTATAACAGCTCACTGCTCATGTTTGCGCAGCTTTAGCAGGCTCATCCCTCAGAGTACCGCACTCTGACTAGAGAGGCTGACAAAGTATTCTTATTCTTAGTATTCCTGCAGGTAAAGGCGTCAGCCATTCCAGGCCCACCACCCTATGGGCTTCACTATTACACATGGTCCTGGTTACAGTTGCCGCTTTGGTTTGATTATCGATGACTACACACCACTACACTACACTTCTCTCCCTCTTGGTTAGGAAGGTCATTGTTCCAAAGTGGACCTGTTTTTTTCATCTACTTAGATGACATGCTATATATATATATAATGTGTATGTACATTTTACAAATTTCATTTGTTATAAATTATTATTAGAGTGTTTATTCTTCTACATAACCGGCTGCTACTGTAAAAACTGCAATTTCCCCCTAGGATCAATAAAGTATTTCTGATTCTGATTCTGATGAAACATTAATACAAGTAATTTTTAAACTGTCTTTGTAAAATAGGCTGTGGCTAGGACCGTACTGCTCTACCATACATGTGCACAGATCTGTTAGTGGAGTTGCTTAATACTCAGTCAACCAACCAAGACTATGATATATCGTAACATAAGATCCCTAGTAAGTTCCTTACTTACAGCTGTTTTGACATTGTAAACAAAACATGTTATTCTCTACTGCAGTGCTGTTTGGTTCAGAATATATATATATATAAATGTGTGTGTGTGTGTTAATATGTCCCAAAATTGCCCTCAAAGAAAACATCGCTTTTCACTTCACTTCAACATTATGTATGAAGAAACTCAGAAGCATTAATTATTCATTTATTTGTTTAGCAAATTAAATGACTATATATGTATTCAGACTTTTCAGAAATTTCTCTAATCTATTCACATGAAATCATGCTCATTATTTTTGCTCATTTTCAAAAATGAATTCATACAGGATTTTTTAAAGATTGCTGGTTTTCCCATTAAAGAATGTAATACAATGTTAGTGTATAAAAAATTACAGTTTCAAGGCCCATATGCTGTTGAAAAAAAACATTAATAGTAAATGTGCAGGTCACTTAACTGGCACTTTACCCATAATTTGTTTTTTAGTGTTCTGTTCTGGTTTCAGTATAATTATGTAACACTTTGGAAGAAAAATACAGAATAATAAACCAAAGCTCGATGCCAGAATAGCAAATATCTCCACAGCTACAGTAAACTTTCCAGGTGAGCTGACATAAGCAGGAATAAAGGCGATCCAAACTGCACAGAATATGAGCATGCTGAATGTGATGAACTTGGCTTCATTAAATTTGTCAGGCAGCTTCCGAGCCAAAAAAGCTAAAACAAAACAAAGTAGAGCCAAGAGTCCTATATAACCCAGGACAGTCCAAAAACCTACTACTGAACCCAACTGACATTCTAGAATGATCTTTTCCTTGTAATACTTTAGGTTTTTAAAGGGGAAAGGAGGAGATGTTGTTAACCAAACTACACAAATAATGACCTGTATGAGAGTGAAAGCAAGAACACTGAGTCTCTGCTGTAGAGGCCCAAACCATTTCATAACATTACTGCCTGGAAGTGTAGCTCTGAAGGCCATTAACACCACTATTGTTTTCCCCAGAACACAGGAGATGCAAAGGACGAAGGTGATCCCAAATGCTACGTGTCGCAACACACAGGACAACTCAGAGGGCTGACCAATGAAAGTAAGTGAACAAAGAAAACACAGAGCCAGTGAGAAGAGCAATAAGAAGCTCAGCTCAGAATTGTTGGCTTTGATTATTGGAGTATTTTTATATCTGAAAAATATTATCGCTATTGTTATTGTCATAAATGTACCAATAATTGAAATAACTGTTAATAGAATTCCCATAGTTTCCTCATATGACAAGAATTCAATTTCTTTCTTTACACATGCAGTCCTATGTGTATTTGACCAGTAGTCTTGATAGCATTGTTTGCATTCAATGGAGTCTGTTAGAGGGAGATAAACAACATGAATAACAAAATAGTTAGATACACATGGAAATAATTTGAAGGAATATATTACATAGAATTTTGTTATTGTCACCTATAATGTGTAGAATACCAGACTTTACACAGTTCATCCTTATATTCTAAAATAGCTTCTAGTTATAAAAATAAGACCAATAATACTTGTTTCAGCATTATAAATATTTGTACCTGTCATATTACTGATCTCTCCTTCAGCACATGGTATACAGTCAAAGCAGCAGATAGGTTTTCCTTTTTGTACAGCCTTCCTGGTGCCTGGAGGACAGCTCTGACTACACACAGACTCCGGCACCTGTGATCAAAATAAATGTTTATTAACCTAAAAAACATGTATTTCAAAAATATTTTATGAGAAGTTTATGAAGTTTTACTAAGAGGAGAATGTCTCTGTACCTGATGTGTATTTTGTGCCCACACAATAGAGGCCTTCTCTACTGATAATCGATTGTGATCAGGCAGCGATGAGTCATAAAATCCCACATTGATGAACTCATAGTGATCTTCAACAATTTGCCAATTTATTACTTCATATTTGGCCACAGGATCACCATTTTTATCAAAATAAACCTCTTCACCTTCTTTGGTTTTAAAGCGCACTTTCTTCAGATGTTGTAGAAACTGATAAAATAAAACAAAGCTTGACTTTAAAACAGTTCTCATATAGCATTTTGTACAGCACTTTGTCAATTTTTTCTGAATTAGTGCTAGACAAAGTGCCAATGCTGAAACAGATTTGTAACTTACAGTTAGAGGATCAGGCTGCTTCTTTGTAGGACATTCCTGCGTGCAGCCGAGAAGGTTGTGCAGTGTATGGGCAACAGCATATACTCCTTTATACACATTATTGAAAATTGGCATCATGGTCATGTCTGTGAATTCATTTTCCATTTCTGACAGTTTCTCTTGTCCTGTGCACACTTTTGTATTTCCTGAGTCATTTTGCTGTGTATATTTACAATTAAACAAAGTTTCCCATAATTCATAAAAAATGACTCGACCTGCAGACTGCAATGGATGTATATCCAGAATGAAGTCCTTTAGACCTGTTACTTTTGTATTGGGTATAGCTAGCCCTATGGCTCCTTGCAGTATTTTAAGCTTATCCAGTCTAGCTAAAGTTGCATCGGACATCCAAGATTCAGTTCCCACCCACTGGTATCCAGTAATGTTGTGCTCATAAAATACATCCAACAAGATTTCCAAGTCCCAATAAGTGACAAATGCCACAATCACTCGAGAAGTAGAGCTTTTGATCTGCTGGATTATTCTCAGTACTTTTTCTTGTGAATAGGTTCTGAAAAATGAAACTGAATATTCTAAACATATGCCCAGCTGTTCTGCAGCCTCAGTAAATGCCGCCATCCCATTGTTACCATAGTCATCATCTCTTCTTATTCCACCCACCCAGGTCCAGCCAAACTGCTTAACCATCTCAGCCAGTGCTCTGCTCTGATAGTAGTCACTGGCAACAGTTCGCAAAAATGAGGGATATTTCCTTTTATCACTGAGACATTCACAGGTAGAATAGGGACTGATCTAAAAACAGATTCACACATGTATGTCAGAGATTATGTTCAGTCATATATTTTTGCCACATATTACTAGTTTAAAAAATCTATTTTAACAGCAATAATATTGACAACATTTATTAAAAATTGAATGAATTCTTACTAAGGGAATGCTAAAAGGTCCGACACTCTTGGCAATAGTCGCTGATACAGTAGAATATATCTCGCCTATTATGGCTTGCACCTGTGCTGGCTTTGTGCATTGCTTATTCAAGGTTGAGTTCTCATTTCCATTAATAAGTGTCATAGCCATTTTAACACCCATAGACGTCGAACTGCATGTGTCATAGAGCTCATATCCCAGTGAGACACCAGGGAGTAAAGAGGAACTGTTGTTGATCTCTTCTATTGCAAAGATCATGGACTGTGTAAACTGTAATGTTCTGAAATCAAGACTGTATTAGAAAAAGATAGTTATACACAGACATTATATTATATAGTTAAACTGTTTAAAAAAATACTTATTCAGTGTATGAAAATTTCACTTTGTCTTGCTTACCTTACACAATTCAGTGATGAAGGCTGAACCAAATAGGACATGTCTGTGATTTTCCAACTCTTATGAAAGGGGAAAATCCCACCAATTATGATATCACCATCCTTCGAAAGTTGTGGGTATGCAGGCTCTCCTTGCAGGCTACAGAAAGTCCCATTTGTTGTGGATAAATTGATGATGGACATTACCACATGCAAAACATAAATGATGAACTCCATTCACCTTTTCATCTACTGAGTAGAGATAAGGATTGAGTGTGTGCAAGGTCTGATGGTGTGGTCTGTATGACAGTAAAGATTTGTGTTATATATGCAAATGGAAATGCAAATCATCTGTGGTAATGTTACACTGCTGGGCTTTTGTCAAAGGAGGTGTGACTTTAAAATGTGAGCAGCATTATTCTGAGGTTGGCCTCAATATCAATTTTTTTTTACCTTGTTTTGTTTTTGTGCTTTCTTATTTCTTTTAAGCAATTTTGTTTGTTATATCCATTCAGTCCCCCTAAATGCAAATCATTGAATATATATATATATATATATATATTAGAAATTGAAACAGTTATGATTATGCCATGGAGTTTGTGCTGGATTTCTCAATTAGCTGCATTCATTGATCAAACAGAGTGCTCTTTAGAGGCCACATTTGCCGTTTGCCTGTAACAGTATGTGCACTGACTTTGCATACCAAAGTCACCAAACTTGAGTTTAAACTTTAAACTTAGAGTATGTACATATCAAAAAAGGTTAACTTAAGTCTGAGTTACCGTCTCCTCACGGAAGACTTTCTTTTTCTAAGGATGCAGAGTGTAGGCACAAAGTAATAAGTAGTGTGATAGTAGTGTGAAATAAATATAGTTTGACTAGGTGAGGGGTTACAGGTCCTTGCTGGAATTGCTAGAATTATTTCTCAACGTTCTCCAATTTGTTCCTTGCTTTATGTTTTGGTTACTCAAACTGCCCCAAATGCACTTGTGGCCTTTTGTTCTATCCTGTTTCGCTGAATGCAGTATTTTGTTGAATTCTATCTTTTTTTTAGTGTTCTGTGCCTGTTCAGGATTTCCCCAGAACTCCAGAATGAAAAAAGGCACAAAAGAATTCAAGGTTAAGCACACGAAACCTACAGAACACTCTACACACTACATTCACTTCTTTGTTTACTGTTCAAAGAACATTGTGGCCCCACAGTGCTTCTGGGAAGACATTTAATTGCCACAGGGGTAACTTTTTAGCCCAAATTAAAGTGTACCCTGCACATTAGCACCATCATGGTTTGGGGCTGCTTTGCTGCTTCATGATCTGGATTCCTTGCAGTCAGTGAGGGAATACAGATTTTTTAAATGTTCATCAAAGCATTTCACAATTTTAGGGCAGCAGTCCATGGCCTCCAGCTGAGGAGACAATGGGTGATGCAACAGATGATAACCCAAGGCACAAAAGTAAATCAAAAAAAAGGATTTGTGCTTTGGAATGGCCAAGTCAGAATCATGACCTTAAACTGATCAAGATGCTGTGGTAAGACCTGATGAGAGCCATTCCAGGCTTTTTTTTATTTGCAGGCAAAATGGTTCCCAACATTCTACAGATCTTATTTGAAGCTACAGGAAACATTTCAAGGTAGGTAATTGCTGCTAAAGGGGGAGCTTCAGGTTATTAAATTCAAGGATATGGTACTGTGGATGCTCAATAGAAGACATGACAATTCCACATTTTTGTGTGTTAGGATAACTGGGTTAGGAGATGAAAAAACACAAAATCTGGTGTTTGTGCACTGCTGTGAGTTACCCTGTAATGTTAGAAATGTTTTGGGTTGGATTTCATAGGGTTAGGTGTTAGGGTTAGGTTAGGGTTAGGGTTTAGGATTAGGGTTAGTAGTGTTTTGGTCCGTGGCACATGTCTTTACATATTACCGTCAGATACACAATCATAATCAATAGTATACTGATGAGGATATTATGAAAGTAGTAAATCATTCATGTTTTTCTGCATGTTGTGAACAATTTCACAGTGTCAACAGAGTTCTCCAAATCACCAAGTTTATATGATGCAGATTTTTAAATGGTCACAGTGCACATTTGAGTTTTTGTACCTGCTATTGCTTCTATTTTGGACCAGCAAGGAGATGCTTACTTTTTTTATGATATCAAATTTCCAACTTTGATTCAAAAGCTTAAGAAAGTATTGTTGTTTGATACAAATTTTGTTACCAGTAGAAAGCAGCATTAGAGAACTGTCTTTATTTGTTTGTGTGTAACATGTAAAAAAAATAACTAAGATAACCACTCATTCAATTCTTGAATATGGAGCTGTGCTGGTGACGTGAGTTTCATATGCGGAAGCAGTAGGCATGGAGGAGCATTGTTTTGTCCTCCAAACAGTCACGTTGTCAAGTCACAGTTCATAAATCTTTAGTGCTCTTCTTGAAGCCCAGCACCTCCATCACTCTGGATATTGATATTCAATATTTGAGTCGCCAAAGCGTCCAGAGTGAGACACGTGTAAAAAACCAACTGGAATTGCATTTCAACCGTCACATTTTGTGGCAGACCCTGAAGGACCCAAGCCTCCTCAGGAAGTAGAGCCTGCTCTGTCCCTTCCTGTGGAGGGTGTTAGTATTTGCTGGCCAGTCCAGTCTGTCATCCAGATGTATATCCAGAAATGTGTAGGTCCTGACGACCTCCACATCAACCCCCTCAATATAGACCGGCTGCAGACAAGGCCTGGACATTCTGAACTCCACCAGCATCTCCTTTGTTTTTGTGATGATCAGCTGCAGGTGGTTGGATTTGCACCACACCACAAAGTCCTCTATCAGGTTCCTGTACTCTCTCTCATGTTCATCACGCACACACACCAAAATTGCAGTGTCATCTGAGAACTTCTGTATGTGGCATGACTTAGAGTTGTATTTGAAGTTTGATGTGTACAGGGTAAACAGGACTGGAGAGAGCACAGTCTTGTTTCCTGTGGTGCTTCTGTGCTGCTGATCACTGTGTCTGATGTGCAGTCCCTGATTCAAACATATTGTTGTCTCCCGGTGAGCTAGTCCGTCATCTAGGTGACCAAATGTGAATCCATCTCCATTTGCTTTAGCTTGTCTCTCAGTAGGGGGTTCTGGATGGTGTTGAAGGCACTGGAGAAGTCAAAGAACATGACCCTCACATCACCGCACCGATTGTCCAAATGTGAGTGATGGCATCCTCCACTCCCACCTTCTCCCAGTATGCAAACTCCATTGGGTCCTCAGCATTGCAGACCTGAAGTCTGTGGTTCAATAGCAGTCTCTGCTTGGTTTTCATTACATGAGATGTCAATGTGACTGGTCTGTAGACATTCAACTCCTTAAACTGTGTTCTCTTTAGAACTGAAATGACACAGGATGTCTTCTACGTGACCACCTTGTCCAGGCCTGCTGCCTTCCTGGGGCTTAGTCTCCCCAGCTCTCTCCTGACTTGGTCTGAAGGGAGGCTGTGGGAGTGAATGTTTATACTGGTTGATTGTGGCAATGATCGTGGAGGAGGTGAGGGTGAGAGTCAATCTGCCAGTGGTGCTGATGGTGATGAGGTGATAGCTGCTGCAGGAGGAAAGGAGGAGGGGGCAACAGTAGCAGAACAATGAAACCTGTTATAGAAGTTGTTAAACTTGTTTGCTCTGTCTGCACCTCCTTCTACTGAACTGCTGCTGCTTTTTTGCAGCCTGAGAAGGTTTTCATTGCATCCCAGACCTCCTTCATGCTGTTTTCCTGCAGCTTTCTCTCCATCTTTTTCCTGTAGGACTCCTTGGCCTATTTAAGTCTAACTTTGAGTTTCCGCTGTACGTGCTTAAGCTCTGTCCAGTCTCTGTCTCTAAACGCCCTCTTCTTTTGGTTGAGGAGGTTCTTGACACCATTGGTACTCCAGGGCTTATTTGGAAAGCATCGTACAGTCTTTGTGGGAACATCCATACAGAAGTTTAAGTAGTCTGTTGTGCCGTGTGTCACCCCCTCAATGTCCTCTCCATGTGGATCCAGTAGCACACTCCAGTCAATTGTTTCCAAGCAGTCCTTAAGGTTCTTCTCCCTTAGAAGACCAGACTTGGCATACAGCAGGTCAATGGTTCTGTACTTCCTGGTGGGACAGTCAATAAACTGATGAAAAGCAGGGATAATTGATTCCAGTGTGATATGACTGAAGTTACTAGTAATTGTAAAGAAAGCTTCAGGGTGTTGTGTCTGTAGAGCAGCAATGGTGGAGTGAATGACGTCCCCTGTTGTCTGCGTAGAGGAATGTAAACACAGGTAAAAATGGCGTGTGTGAACTCTCTAGCTATGTAAAACAGTTGGAGGCTCACGACCAGCAGTTCGATGTCCCGACATCAAATAATCTCCCTCACGCTTACATTTCCGGGGTTGCACCGTCTGGTGTTAATAAACAGTGCGAGCCCCCCACCATTGAGCTTGTCGCTCCACTTTGGGTAGCTCCACATTAGCATCTTGAGTATCGCTGCTAAGCCACGTCTCAGTGAAACACAGCAGACTACACTCCCTGTACAGCCTCTGATTCTTCGCCAGTCCTGCCAGCTCATCAGTTTTAATGGTCAGTGAGTTAACAGTCCCCATAACCACCGAAGGAACCAAGGGTTTTTACCTCCACCCCTTCTCCGTGTTCTGAGATTTTTGGTTAGCTCCGGCTCTGCAGCCCCGATACTTCCGCCTATTTTATTTCTCCGGTATTTTCCGGTATTCAATATACTCTGCTGCCCCAAAAAATTAAAAGTATACATATGCATAGGACATAATAATAATATGCACCACAGGCATGTGTGCTAGTGCAAAACAGATAAAAACTCAAAAAAAAAACCTTGAAAAATCCCGCACTACAGACAGAGCTACTGGCTGCCGCTTGCACCAGCACCAGAAGTGATGATATCGCAAAGTTTGTGCTGCCTGAGGCTACCATGCTGGTGCACTTCTCATCCAGCATGCGTATCGCTATCACCATGGATGCATTCAGGGTGGTGAATGAACAATGGCTCAGCAGTGCCTGCCTACCTCTTGCATTCCTCAGCTGCTAACTGTACCCCAATAAATGTAAATTCAGCATCTTTAATTGTTTTTCGCCCTTTACTTAGACATAAAGGCTCATGTAAGCACAGACACTGCTAAAAATAGCAATAATCCACAATCATATTAAACTTATGCTTCATTTCTGGTACACACTGCATAGATAGAGTTGTTAAAAGAAACGTTCACACAGTTATTAAACACTTAGTGGTTGCTTTAGGTTAGCTTTCATCATCCTGTAAAAATAAAACGTAAATAAATCACAACCAGTTCCCTAGTATGGGTGGAGATACAGAGGTGATATGAAGGAATATGCTAATGTATGTGGGTCGAGTCTGGGAAACGTTACTTACAGCTGTTCTGACGTTCAAAACAAAACATGCTATTCTCTACTGCAGTGCTGCTTCATTTAGAATATATATATATATATATATATATATATATATATATATATATATATATATATATATATATATATATATATTCAGGTACATTATTTAATGTACCAAGAAATCTTGAAATTCTTATTAATATGTAAAATATTCCACTTTTCACACACACTGTTATTCTGTACCCATAAATGTCCCCATAGAAAACATAATTTTTCACTTCAATTTACTTCAAAAATATGCGTGAAAAAACTCTAATTTATTTATGTATTTATTTATTTGTTTGTTTGTTTATTCAGCAAATTAAATGGCTATATGTGTTTTCAGACTTTGTGAATCCTGGCTTGAAAGACAGTTATTAAAGAAAACCCTGTCAGTAAATTTCTCTAATCTATTCACATGAAATCATTTTGTTTTTGCTCATTTTCAAAGATGAATTTATACAGGATTTTTTAAAGATTGGTGGTTTTCCGGTCGATTAGTATAATGCAATATTATTATATAAAAATTAGTTTCAAGGCCCATATTCAGTTAAAAAACACATATTATATGATTGCGCAGGTCACTTAACTGGCACTTTACCCATAATTTGTTTTTTAGTGTTCTGTTCTGGTTTCAGTATGATGATGTAACACTTAGGAAGAAAGATACAGAACAGCAAACCAAAGCTCGATGCCAGAATAGCAAATATCTCCACAGCTACAGTAAACTTTCCAGGAGAGCTGACATAAGCTGGGATGAAGGTGATCCACACTGCACAGAATATGATCATGCTGAAAGTGATGAACTTGGCTTCATTAAATTTGTCAGGCAGCTTTCGAGCCAAAAAAGCTAAAACAAAACAAAGTAGAGCTAAGAGTCCTATGTAACCCAGGACAGTCCAAAAACCTACTGCTGAACCCAACTGACATTCTAGAATAATCTTTTCATTGTAATACTTTAGATTTTTAAAGGGAAAAGGAGGAGATGTTGTTAACCAAACTACACAAATAAGAACCTGTATGAGAGTGAAGGCAAGAACACTGAGTCTCTGCTGTGGTGGTCCAAACCATTTCATAACATTACTACCTGGAAGTGTAGCTCTGAAGGCCATTAACACCACTATTGTTTTTCCCAGAACACAGGAGATGCAGAGGACGAAGGTGATACCAAAAGCTACGTGTCGCAACACACAAGACCACTCAGATGGCTGACCAATGAAAGTAAGTGAACAGAGGAAACACAGAGCCAGTGAGAAGAGCAATAAGAAACTCAGCTCTGAATTGTTGGCTTTGATTATCGGGGTATTTTTATATCTAAAAAATATTATCGCTATTATAATTGTAATAAATGTACCGATAATTGAAATAACTGTTAATAGAATTCCCATAGTTTCCTCATATGACAGAAATTCAACTTCCTTCTTTACACACACAGTCCTATGTGTATTTGACCAGTAGTCTTGATAGCATTGTTTGCATTCAATGGAGTCTGTTAGAGGGAGAAAAATAACATGAATAACAAAATAATTAGATACACATAGTAATAAATTGAATGAATATGTTACATAGAAATCTATCATCACCTGAAATAACCTGAATAACAGACTTTGCACAGTTCATCCTTATATTCTAAAATATCTTCTAGTTACGACAGTAAGACCAACAATACTTGTTTCAGCTTTTCTGAATGTTTGTACCTGTCATGTTACTGATCTCTCCTTCAGCACATGGTATACAGTCAAAGCAGCAGATAGGTTTTCCTTTTTGTACAGCCTTCCTGGTGCCTGGAGGACAGCTCTGGCTACACACAGACTCCGGCACCTGTGAACAAAATAAATGTTTATTACCCTAAAAAACACATATTTTAAAAATATTTTATAAGAAGTTTATGAAGCTTTCTTTGAAGGAGAATGTCTCTTTACCTGATGTGTATTTTGTGCCCACACAATTGAGGCCATCTTTACTGATAATCGATTGTGATCAGGCAAAGATGAGTCATAAAATCCAACAGTGATGAACTCATAGTGATCTTCAACAATTTGCCAATTTAGTAATTCATATTTAGCCACAGGATCACCATTTTTATCAAAATAAACCTCTTCACCTTCTTTGGTTTTAAAGCGCACTTCTTTCAGATGTTGTAGAAACTGATAAAATAAAAGCTTAACTTTAAAACAGTTCTCATATAGCGTTTTGTACTGCACTTTGGCAATTTTTTCTGAATTAGTACTACAAAACCATGCCGATGCTGTGACGGATTTGTAACTTACAGTGTGAGGATCAGGCTGCTTCTTTGTAGGACATTCCTGCATGCAGCCGAGAAGGTTGTGCAGTGTATGGGCAACAGCATATACACTTTTATACACATTGTTGAAAATTGGCATCATGGTCAAGTCTGTGAATTCATTTTTGATTTCAGACACTTTCTCTTGTCCTGTACACACTTTTGTTTTTCCTGAGTCATTTTGCATTGTATATTTACAATTAAACAAAGTTTCCCATAATTCATAAAAAATTACTTGACCTGCAGACTGCAATGGATGTATATCCAGAATAAAGTCCTTTAGACCTGTTACTTTTGTATTGGGTATAGACATCCCTATAGCTCCCCGCAGTATTCTAAGCTTATCTAGATTAGCTAAAGTTGAATCTGAGATCCAAGATTCAGTTCCCACCCACTGGTATCCAGTAATGTTGTGCTCATAAAATACATCCAACAAGATTTCCAAGTCCCAATAAGGGACAAATGCCACAATCACTCGAGAAGTAGAGCTTTTGATTTGCTGGATGATTCTCAGTACTCTTTCTTGTGAGTAGGTTCTGAAAAATGGAAGTGAATATTCTAAACATATGCCTAGCTGTTCTGCAGCCTCAATAAATGCTGCCATCCCATTGTTACCATAGTCATCATCTCTTCTTATTGCACCCACCCAGGTCCAGCCAAACTGTTTGACCATCTCTGCCAGTGCTCTGCTCTGATAGTAATCACTGGGAATAGTACGCAGAAATGAGGGATATTTGCTTTTATCACTGAGACATTCGCATGAGGAAGAAGGACTGATCTAAAAAAAGATTCATACATGTATGTCAAGGATTATGTTATGTCATATGTTTGCCACATATTACTAGTTTTTAAAAAATCTTACTAAGGGAATGCTGAAAGGTCCGACACTCTTTGCAATAGCCACTGATACAGTAGAATATATCTCGCCAATTATGGCTTGCACCTGTGCTGGCTTTGTGCATTGCTTGTTCGAGGTTGAGTTCTCTTTTCCATTAATAAGTGTCATAGCCATTCTAACACCCATAGCTGGGGAACCGCATGTGTCATAGAGCTCATATCCCAGTGAGACACCAGGCAGTAAAGAGGAACTGTTGCTGATCTCTTCTATTGCAAAGATCATGGACTGTGTAAACTGGAAGGTTCTGAAATCAAGACTGGATTAGAAAAAGATAGTTATACACAGACATTATATTTCTACTATATAGTTAAACTGTTTAAAAAATTACTTATTCAGTGTATGAAAATTTCACTTTGTCTTACTTACCTTACGCAATTTAGTGGTGAAGGCTTGACCAAATAGGACAAGTCTGTGATTTTCCAACTCTTATGAAAGGGGACAATCCCGCCAATTATGATATCACCATCCTTCGAAAGTTGTGGGTATGCAGGCTCTCCTTGCAGGCTACAGAAAGTCCCATTTGTTGTGGATAAATTGATGATGGACATTACCACATGCAAAACATAAATGATAAACTCCATTCACCTTTTTAACTACTGAGTAGAGATTAGGATGAGTGTGTGCAAGGTCTGATGGTGTGGTCTGTGTGACAGTAAAGATTTGTGGTATTTATGTAAATGAAAATGCGAATCATCTGTGGTAATGTTACACTGCTGGGCTTCTGTCAAAGGAGGCGTGACTAAAATGTGAGCAGCACTAATCTGAAAGAGGTTGGCCTCAATGTCTGCTTCTTTACTATGTTTTGTTTTTGTGCTTTCTTGTTTCTTTTAAGCAGTTTTGTTGAAAACTGACATGTTTTGTTTTTTCTTTAAGTTGACTTTTTTGTTTGTATGTTAAAAATGTAAATATTAACAGTATTTATTAAGTATCATAACATACAATTAGTCCTTCTAAATGCACATTGTTAAAGAGGTATATAACTAAAATGAATAGCTTGAAACAAAATACCTTCCAATAGGGCTATGTATTGGAAATTGAAACAGTTATGAATATGCCATGGATATTGTGCTGGATTTGTCAATTAGCTGCATCCATTCATTAAACAACGTGCTCTTTAGAGGCCACATTTGGCATTATTTTAACTGTAACAGTATGTGCACTGACTTTGTATACCAACTCTAATTGTCAGCTTCTCCACACCATCTGTGGCCTTATATTTCACAACCCAATAGAGTATAGTGTCTTCAATTAACATGGATTGAACATTCAAGGCAGATGACTTAAAATTATATAAATGTCTAGAGTAAGTATTTATCAAAAAAGGTTAACTGAAGCCTGAGTTACAGCCTTCTCACAGATTTTGATTTTAAATGGCCAAGTCAGAATCATGACCTTAATCTGATGGTCAGTTTTCAACTCTTTAACTCTCACCAAATTATAGCCACTACATAGGTCCTATTTAGTAAAGATCTTAGCATCTCTTAATTGTTCTAGGGCTGCGGAGAGGAGTGGTAGAGGGTACGTGAATTTCATAGTGATGTGGTTGATGCCTGTGTAATCAATACATGGTCGAAGAAATCTATAATTTTTTCTTAACGAAAAAGACACCTGAGACTACTGGAGAGATTGAGGGCTGAATTAACCCCTGTGCTAATGCATCACTCAAATATTCCTCCATGACTTTATTCTCCTATCCCTCTTTCCCACCTAAGGGGAGGGTGCTCCCCTTCCTCTATCAGGTCCAGAGTCATGGTGCGACAAGTCCTAAGCCTTCTGGCACTGGTCCCACTGAAAACCTCCAGTAGATCCGAATATTCCTCAGGAATGTGGGCTGGTTCATCACACTCTGGGCTCTTGACGGAAATGGACCTTAAACATGAGGCTTCGCTGGACGGGCAGGACAGTCTGCGACAAAATGGCCTGCTGCACCACAGTACATGCACCATTCAGGTGACGCAGCCGTTCCTTATGGGTCAGGCTCAAATAGTCACATTGCATCGGTTCAGAGGAGTCAATTCCTTGGCCCAATCTGATGCCGATGCCTGGTCCAGGGATAGTTTGTCATCCCAGCATGCCAGCTCCATCATAATGTCAGTGTTCAACTCATTTCAAAATGCCACAATGAAAAGTCAGACAGGCAATGGTCAAAACACAGAGAAGGGCAAACATAAATAAAAGGGCTAGGCACATAAAAAAAAACTGAATATCACGGAAAACGGAAAAACACAGCTGTACGTATCATCACCTCTATGCATAAAACTGATACATTAAATGCATGGTTTGGCGGAAAGCCATTTCTTCGGGTGCTCTTTCTCTCCCTGTCACATACACACAACCCCCTTTCCCTCTCAGTCAAAGGACAAAAGAAATAAATTTGGGTTGAATATAGGTTAACCTAGTCAAACAGCATTGATCTGATCTGAACATTTTGGAGCATAATCAACAAGGACAGAGGTTTTTGTTACTATATCCAAATGCACAGGATGCCCTGGAAGTGGATTCGACCTGCTGGGAAAACGATGGAACAAGTGGGAGAGATCCTGATTCTGGAACAATTTATTTGTGTCTTGGGCCCTGACGTCAGAGTATGGGTCAAAGAGCATGACCCCCAAACTGGACAGAGGGCTGCACAGCTGGTGGAATCCTTCATGGTGGCGCGTCAAAGCACAAGGGGCTTCCATTATGAGTCCACCATGAAGATGACAGCCAGGGGTAAGTCTGAGGGCTACAAAGGGGGAAGTGGTCCTGGGATTAGAGAGTTGGGTAAAACACCAGACACATTGCCCACAGTACATTCGCACACAAGGTCTAGCCACCCAATTATAGATAGATCAGACGTAGTGTGTTATGCATGTGGTCAGAAAGGACATATTAAGCCGTACTGCCCAGTAAGAAAGGCTTAAGCAGCCAGTCACTGTTGTCTTCCAAGACCCGTAAGGGAGGAATCTGAGCTTATGGGGAGGCTGCAGGCAGTGTGAGAGTTAATGGAAAAGCAACCCTAGCTTTATTAGACACTGGTAGCACCCAAACCCTAGTGTAGCCAACTTTGGTAGATGGGAGAGATCACACGTATGGCGGTTGCAACTCTTGCACCATGACCTGGTCTTAAACAGCCATAGCACAGCTTGTTGTCCTTAACGTAAGACCTTCTATAGTCAAGTGATCTTTTCAAAAAGTCTGGACATTTATGGAGCTGGTGACTGTTATTCTGGCATAACATACAAGGGACATTTTCCTTTGGTTGTTATTTGCATACCAATGTCCAGCACTGTTTGAGTATTAAAGACATTGGCCTTCACTTTGTTTTAATATCTTTGTGCCTGTTTTGTCACTGAATGATGAGTGGAGAGCAAACAGGGATGTGACTGAATTCCAGGCTATTTCTGCTTCTACTGAGATGAATTTGGTGAATTCCTTAAAGCATGGGAAGTCTTTGCCCTCTGTGAGAGATATCGTGATGTGGCGGTTCCACTGAGAAGCTAACCACACTGGCAGTTTGAGCATCAACTTTTGATTCTCCTTGCAGTCTTTTTGGATATCCAGCTCTTTTACATATGACATGGCCTGCAGACAAGCATTTAGAAAATCTGAAACATTACTCAGTCGTTCAGCATCTCTGGACTGAATTTTTGGCCAGTTAGACAGCTTTTCTCTGAAGGCTCTTTAAATGATGAATAGCTGTCCATATTGTTGATTGAGCTTGTTCCAAGCATCACTGTAAGCTTCCTCATCATTTTGATAGAAGATACCTTCAAGACACTTGAGAACTGATCCAGTAACATATTTCTTGCTGTAATGCAGTTCTTATTCTTTCCCTTTGTTTCCTTTCCTCCAATATCACCTTGTATTAAGCCTCTTTTGCTGCTAATTCTGCAGCTGCATCTGCTTGTTTGGCAGCTGTACAGGAAGATATGGAATGCTGACTGACTTTTGACTCTGAAACAGTTGAGCCGTAAATAGAGTGAGCGTAATCAGGAACACATAGCTCACGCAAACGCTGTCCTTCATATTCTGCATAAAACTCTCCATTTATTCCAGTTAGCCTTTCAGGCACTACTTTGATGATGTCACTGGTTACAGCCTCAAAATCATCGACCTTTCTCTGTAGTGCAGCAACAGGGGTGGTATGCAATCTCAACTTGTTGTATACCTTCAAAAGTAATTTTTTCTCAAGACTGTCTGCAAGAGCTGTCAGATGCTTTTCTGATATATCAGTTTTTAAATCTTTGCTTTACGAGCTTTGGCTTTCCATTGTTCATAAATGTTCATCAGTTTTCTTTCTCTTTTGTTCTGCACAACTTTCTCGTATGGAAGCATTTTTTCTGTGAACACTCGATCTGAACATCTAAGCACTTCTGAAACGCCCTGAACATTAGTGCTTCTAGTAAATTCAGCCAGAGCTCTGTCCTTGTTTTGTGCAGTTTCTTTTAATTTATGTCCTATTGCACTCCTTGAATCATTTACAGCTAGCTCCTCATTTTCCTTACAGCTCAAAGTTATGGCTTTTTCATTCTCCACTTTATGGTTGATTTATCATTCACTGCTCATTTAACCATCACAATGTCTTCAACTCACCGCTGCCCTTGCCTTTGTACCCTGAGTCCTTCCGTAGTATTTTCGGTGCAGCAGGTTGGCTGAAGAGGTGAAGCTCTTGCTGTAGCATTCCCATTTTTGAATAACTGCTTTAGTCTTGACTAGTAGTTTATCACTGAATTTGTTGCTCACAAACTTAAAACATGAAAAACTATAATAAAGAAAATAAACCAATGTAAGAGCTTGTGCCTCAACAAAAACGGGAGCTTAATCTCTTTTAGCATGAGTGCCGTAACATAACGCCTAATATCGCTGTCAAAATAAAAGTTCCCCATTAACAAATACATATTCCACTTTTTGTTGATAAATGAATTAAAATATTTCAAAATGTAACCAAGAAACAATTTAGGCTATCAAAGGTAAAACTACCAATAAATGAAACACATGTCTTTCGTACACCTTTAGGGTTATTTATATATATATATATATATATATATATATATATATATATATATACATACATACATGTGTGTATATATACAGGTACATCATTTAATGTACCAAGAAATCATGAAATTCTTATTAATATGAAAAATATTCTACTTTTCTTACAAACTGTTATCCTGTTCTCACAATTGTCCCCAAAGAAAACATCCTGTTTCACTTCAGTTATTTCAACATTTTGTATGAAGAACCTCAGAAACTTTATTCATTTACTTATTTATTTGGTTTTTTTAGTAAATTAAATGGATATATGTGTATTCAGACTTTGTGAATCCTGGTTTTCAAATTCAGTAAATTCACATGAAATCATGCTCATTGATTTGACTTGTTTTCAAAGATAAATTTGTACAGGATTTTTAAAAAAAATATAGTTTTCCCATTGAAGAGTATAATACAATGTTAATATATAAACATTCCAGACACAAATGCTGTTAGAAAAACACATATTGTAAATGTGCAAGTCACTTAACTGGCACTTTACCCATAATTTGTTTTTTAGTGTTTTGTTCTGGTTTCATTATGATTATATAACACTTTGGAAGAAAGATACAGAATAACAAACCAAAGCTTGAGGCCAGAATAGCAAATATCTCCACAGCTACAGTGAACTTTCCAGGAGAGCTTACATAAGCTGGGATAAAGGTGATCCAAACTGCACAGAATATGAGCATGCTAAAAGTGATGAACTTGGCTTCATTGAATTTGTCAGGCAGCTTTCGAGCCAAAAAAGCTAAAACAAAACAAAGTAGAGCTAAGAGTCCTATGTAACCCAGGACAGTCCAAAAACCTACTGCTGAACCCAACTGACATTCTAGAATGATCTTTTCATTATAATACTTTAGGTTTTTGAAGGGGAAAGGAGGAGATGTTGTTAACCAAACTACACAAATAATGACCTGTATGAGAGTGAAAACAAGAACACTGAGTCTCTGCTGTGGAGGCCCAAACCATTTCATAACATTACTGCCTGGAAGTGTAGCTCTGAAGGCCATTAACACCACTATAGTTTTCCCCAGAACACAGGAGATGCAGAGGACGAAGGTGATCCCAAACGCAACATGTCGTAACACACAGGACCAGTCAGAGGGCCGACCAATGAAAGTTAGTGAACAGAGGAAACACAGAGCCAGTGAGAAGAGCAATAAAAAACTCAGCTCTGAATTGTTGGCTTTGATTATCGGGGTATTTTTATATCTGAAAAATATTATCGCTATTATTAATGTAATAAATGTACCGATAATTGATATAACTGTTAATAGAATTCCCATAGTTTCCTCATATGACAAGAATTCAATTTCTTTCTTTACACATGCAGTCCTATGTGTATTTGACCAGTAGTCTTGGTAGCATTGTTTGCATTCAATGGAGTCTGTTAGAGGGAGATAAACAACATGAATAACAAAATAATTAGATACACATAGTAATAAATTGAAGGAATATGTTACAAAGTATTTTGTTATTGTCAGCTGAAATGTGTAGAATAACATGTAGATTTTACACAGTTTATACTTGAATTCCAAAATATCTTTTAGTTACGACACCAAGACCAATAATACTTGTTTCGGCATTATAAATATTTGTACCTGTCATGTTACTGATCTCTCCTTCAGCACATGGTATGCAGTCAAAGCAGCAGATAGGTTTTCCTTTCTGTACAGCTTTTCTGGTGCCTGGAGGGCAGCTCTCACTGCATACAGACCTTGGCACCTGTGATCAAAATAAATATTTATTAACCTAAAAATATATATTTTTAAAATAATTTATAAGAAGTTAATGAAGTTTTATTAAGAGGAGAATATCTTTGTACCTGATGTGTATTTTGTGCCCACACGATAGAGGCCATCTGTACTGATAATCGATTGTGATCAGGCAAAGATGAGTCATAAAATCCAACATTGATGAACTCATAGTGATCTTCAACAATTTGCCAATTTATTACTTCATATTTGGCCACAGGATCACCATTTTTATCAAAATAAACCTCTTCACCTTCTTTGGTTTTAAAGCGCACTTTTTTCAGATGTTGTAGAAACTGATAAAATAAAACAAAGCTTGACTTTAAAACAGTTCTCATATGGCATTTTGTACAGCACTTTGGCAGATTTTTCTGAATTAGTGCTAGACAAAGTGCCAATGCTGAAACAGATTTCTAACTTACAGTTTTAGGCTCAGGCTGCTGCTTTAAAGGACATGCCTGCGTGCAGCCGAGAAGGTTGTGCAGTGTATGGGCAACAGCATATACTCCTTTATACACATTATTGAAAATTGGCATCATGGTCATGTCTGTGAATTCATTTTTGATTTCAGACAGTTTCTCTTGTCCTGTGCACACTTTTGTATTTTCTGAGTCATTTTGCACTGTATATTCACAATTAAACAAAGTTTCCCATAATTCATTAAAAATGACTCGACCTGCAGACTGCAGTGGATGTATATCCAGAACAAAGTCCTTTAGACCTGTTACTTTTGTATTTGGTATAGACAGCCCTATGGCTCCTTGTAGTATTTTAAGTTTATCCAGTCTAGCTAAAGTTGAATCTGAGATCCAAGATTCAGTTCCCACCCACTGGTATCCAGTAATATTGTGCTCATAAAATACATCCAACAAGATTTCCAAGTCCCAATAAGTGACAAATGCCACAATCACTCGAGAAGTAGAGCTTTTGATCTGCTGGATCATTCTGAGTATTTTTTCTTGTGAGTAGGTTCTGAAAAATGGAAGGGAATATTCTAAACATATGCCCAGCTGTGCTGCAGCCTCAGTAAATGCTGCCATCCCACTGTTACCATAGTCATCATCTCTTCTTATTGCACCTACCCAGGTCCAGCCAAACTGTTTGACTATCTCTGCCATTGCTCTGCTCTGATAGTAATCACTGGGAATAGTACGCAGAAATGAGGGATATGTTCTTTTATCACTGAGACACTCACAGGAGGAAGAAGGACAAATCTAAAAAAATTTGCATAGGTTAGTCTTAAATTATGTTTAGTATTTTTTTAACCAGATTCTAACTGCATTTAACAATTTCATGTAATGGTGTGGCTAGTTTTATTATTTTTTTATGCATTTATGTATTCAATCATTTATTTATTTTTTTCTAATAATTGTATATTTTAATGCATAAAGACTTACTAATGGAATGCTGAAAGGGCCGACACCCTTTGCAATAGCCATTGATACTGATGAGAATGATTCGCCAATTATGGCTTGCACCTGTGCTGGCTTTGTGCAGGGTTCATCCAGTGCTGAGTTCTCATTTCCATTAAGAAGTGCCATAGCCATTTTAACCCCCATAGCTGTGGAACTGCATGAGTCATATATCTTGTAGCCCAGTGTGACACCAGGGAGTAAAGACGAACTGTTGTTGATCTCCTCTATTGCAAAGATCATGGACTGTGAAAACTGGAGGCTTCTTAAATCAAGACTAGATTAAAAAAGAATCAGTTATTTTAATTATTACAATTATACACTTCATTACTACTGTGTAATGTAAGTGCGTGAATGTATACATTTTCTTTCTATTTATGAAAATTACAATGCCATCCTGCTTACCTCATGCAATTTAGTGGTGATGGCTTGACCATATAGGTCACGTCTGTTATTTTCCAAGTCCTATGGAGAGGAAAAATCCCTCCAACTGTGATTTCACCATCCTTTGAAAGTTGTGGATAAACAGGGTGTCCTTGCAGGGTACAGAAAGTCCCATTTGTGCTGGAAAAATTGATAATAGCCATTACCACATGCAGGAGAGTAAAAATAGACTCCATTTACCTTATGAACTATTGACTAAAGAGAATATTTGAGTGTTGTCAACTTCTCAGCTATTCAACTGGTTGGACAGGACGTATTTGTAGTATTTATATAGACCACAGTCAAAGGAGGCGTGACTTTCAGATATCAGCAGTAGCTTTCTAAAAGAGGTATGTGTCAATATATTTTTAGTCTGTTGTTTTTTGTTGCAGTTTTTTGCTTTTTCATCTTGTTCTAAATTTTATGAATTTTTACAACTGCTTGCCTGACATCAACTCTTTTAGCTAAATACACAAATGTCTTACCAATCTCTCTTAAATGAAAATAAATGAAAAGATACTTAAGCAACATATTTTGCTCTGTTGCTTTGCATATACTGTCTTGTCTAGTGAGCATGTGACTGTTCAGGACTGCTCTTGTGGATTTATCAGGCCTGATAATTTTAAGGTCTTTCATAAAACTGGTGGGCTTCAACTTAAAATTAGGAGTGTGCGATACGTATCATTTATGATAATATCTCACTTGCCGTGTTAAAGTTGTGTGAGCTGACTTTATCAAATATATTACTGACTGGGGGAAAAAACAACAATCAAAACACCTCAACTCTATGCGTTCACTACTTTATATTTTAGGACAGGCTGCTGCGCGTGCCCATTGACACTGCCCGTATTGTGTGCTAGCATGGACTAAAGCTAGCATACCTGCCTGAACATCACACATAAAGCTGAATGAGTGAACACACTGCGCCAGGGGAAAAAGCTCAGACATCGCTAGCCTCGCAGTAAACCCCTCTTAGGGACCCTGCTCTATCCTCTTATAATACAAGAAACCAATACCTGGAAACCCCAGTCCGAGCTCAGGTAGCAACCCTTTGCTCCATACATTCCACTCTGCTTAGCCTGCTCTCCTGCACACCTCGATCAGACGCCACTGGTTTCCTGGCTAACACCCCTCTGCAAAAGCGGGTGGAATGACTTAGCAATAACGACACTGTACCGTAAGGGCCTAAACATCATGCTGAAGTCAGAGATGCCTTGTCGAGATGAGTGGACAGACTCTGGAGGGGCTAATCAAACTTTCCCCCTGCTAACAGGAAAAAACATGGAACTGGGACAAACCAAGCTCACCCCGGAAGAAAACAACGACCCTTCTGGGAAGAATTGTACATATACTGTGACAAGAAAGGGCACTTTGGAGAACTGCAACTCCCTGAAGAAGAGTTACAGACTGCGGGTGAGTACCACCACCGTTCAGCCAAAAACATGTCACAAGATGACAGTCCCAGTCAAGTTGTCATGGACGTTGTCTGGTTTTGTTCCATGGTTGATTCCGGAGCTGCAGAAAATTTTATAGATATGACTTTTACTACCGAACTGCTCATGCCTTTCTGTCCGTGTAAGAAACCCCTGTGGATTAGGGGAATTGATGGCAAACCTCAAGGCACAGGCACCGTAACTATGTCATCCAAGCCCCTAAAAACCCTGTCATTCTCGTGTACCCATGGCTCTGCACCCGTAACCCCAGTTTCTCCTGGGCGGCTAGAGAGCTGACCCAGTGGAGCCCCCACTGTCATGCCCACTGTATGTCACTTCTATGTTTCACTACCTCCATAGAAGTCCCAATGTTACAAACACTAACCCCATCCCAGTCTAGTATTCAGACCTGACTGAGGTGTTTTCAAGGACCAGGGTAAATTTGGGAAGGTGACGAATGGAAGACCACATTCGTCACCACTAGCAGGCACTACAAATACTTGGTGGAGTCATATGGTCTAGTCAGTGCCCCCTCTGTGTTCCAGTCATTCATAAACAAGGTGCCCAGAGACATGCTTGATAGGTGGGTGATTGTCTACATTGATGACATACTCATATACTCTAAGAATCCGAGGGAGCATGTAATTCATGTCTGGCGTGTCCTGGAACACCTTAGTTATAACACCAGTTATATGTGAAGCAGGAGGAATGTGAATCTCACCCGTCCCGGATCTCCTTCTTGGGGTATGTCATCAGCAGGGAGCAGGTGCAGATGGGGAAGGTCCAAGCAGTCACGAAGTGACCTCTTCCCAACACTGTGAGGAAGCTACAGAGTTTCTTAGGGTTTGCAAACTTCTACTGGCACTTTATTCGAGGCTTCAGCTCCTAACCAGCTTGCTAATGTTGAAACCAAAGTCATTGTCCTCGAACCCAGCAGCAGAAGCAGCATTTGTGACCCTTAAAAAAATTGCTCACCACAATCTCAATTCCCAAGCACCCAGATCCCCCTCGTCCCTTCATTGTGGAAGTAGATACCTCCAACACCGGGGTCGGAGCCGTCCTCTCACAACGCCGTGGCTCTCCAGAGAAGCCTTCTCCCGGAAACTCAGCCCACGGAGCAGAATTATGAAGTGGGAAAGATGGGAGTTGCTACATTCCCTGGGCAGAGTAGACCCAAAATTCCCTCACCCTCTCCACCTGTCTAACACTGTTTCAGTGTGTTCTAGGCTGCCGACCCCCTCTGTTTCCCTGTTTCACGCCACTGGATTAACAACTTTATTAATCTTGAATGGGGCCAATATGTCCTGGACTAAATCTCTGGTGGGACTGGAAGGGGTATGGCCCGACGGCGGGTTCTGTTACAGGACATTGAGGCTTGGAACTAAACCCCTCTCAGGGACTCTGCTCTATACTCTGGACTTACAGGAAACCAATGCCTGTAAACTCCAGTCTGAGCTTGGGTAACGACCCTTTGTTGCATATATCCCACTCTGCTCACACGCTCTCCTGGACACCTCCTTTAGGCTTCACTGGTTTCCTGGCTAACGACCCTCTGCTCAGTCTCAATCTCTGCTCATTGCATTTCTCTGTTGTTCTCAATAAATCAGCCTGCTTATGGATCTTACCTTTGCCTCTGAGTTATTACATAACTAAGACTGTTTGCATCAAATGCTATTATTTACTTATTAATCCTTGCCAACACACAAGGTTGATCATGTGAGCCTAGTTTTTGTTATTTTAGGGCAAAACCAGTGAGACTCATTTTCGCACAGGCAGAGCAAATACAGTAACACAAAAAAATTGCATATTTTGTTTACTTGTCCAAACATGTACAGGCAGTAGTGACCATTATAAAGTCCTTACATGCTTAATCCTTAGATTAAGTATGACTAAAAACATTTATTTACTGGTTGATTTAATATACTATATTATTTAACACAGCGGTTATTAGGAAATGATTTAATTGTATTGTAAAAAATCATGTAAAAAATATTTGTTTGTGCTTTTAGTAAAAAAAGCTAATTGTAGGAAATTAGCTTCTATTATCATCGAATTGGCAAATTATTGCTGAATAATATACAGTATATAATGATATAATATAATGATATAATGATGAGTTCGCTAAATGGTTCTGTAATAAATTATCAGACCTCAGGTATATGGAAGAAGTTAATTAAACATTAAAATGAAACATGAAAAACTGCAGTGAAACATATTTCAAAAGCATGAGTTAGACATAATCATTCAAAAGTCTTCTGGTCCCCAGGTGGCACTGCATTAAAAACAGGCATGATTTTGTACTGGAATCACTATATGGGCTCAGAAACACTTCCATAAATCACGGCCTGTGAACACAGTTCTCAGTGCAATCCACAAATGCAAGTTGAAGAAGAATTATGTAAATAAAGAAACCATATGTCAACATGATCCAGAAACGCCACTGTCTTCTCTGGCCCATATGTGTTCTGTGTTCTATTGTGAATAAAATGTGGGTCTATGAGCTTTGAGTTTTTATTTACATTTATTTATATTTTACACAGCATCCCATTTTTTTTATTGGGGTTATATACACATTCATAATAGAGAGGTGCAGCCAGGGTGTTGTACAGCAGAATATCAATATTATATAGAAGACACATTTAAGATTTTTTTAATGTTGTTATCTTTGTTCCTAGGAGCATAATTATGGAAAAGGAAATAAAGCAGTTTCTCTAAAAATATAAATGAAAAATCTCTTACTAAACTCTGATTAAATTTTGCAGAATATTTAGCAAAAGCTGTTGTAAAAAAATTAAATTAAAATATTTGAAACCATTATTAAATTATGATTACAAGGATAAATACTATATGCTTTACTTAAAACCATTCTAATATTAAATGTGCAGGTTACTTAACTGGCACTTTACCCATAATTTGCTTTTTAGTGTTTTCTTCTGGTTTTAGTATAATTATATAACACTTTGGAAGAAAAATACAGAATAATAAACCAAAGCTTGAAGCCAGAATAGCAAATATCTCCACAGCTACTGTAAACTTTCCAGGAGAGCTGACATAAGCTGGGATGAAGGCGATCCAAACTGCACAGAATATGAGCATGCTGAATGTGATGAATTTAGCCTCATTAAACTTATCGGGCAGCTTCCGAGCCAAGAAAGCTAAAACAAAACACACTAAAGCTAAGAGTCCTATATAACCCAGCACAGCCCAGAAACCTACAGCTGAACCCAACTGACATTCTAGAATGATTTTCTCCTTGTAGTGCTTTAGGTTTTTAAAGGGGAAAGGAGGAGATGTTGACAACCATACTACACAAATAAGAACCTGTATGAGAGTGAAACCGAGAACACTGAGTCTCTGCTGTGAAGGTCCAAACCATTTCATAACATTACTGCCTGGAAGTGTAGCTCTGAAGGCCATTAACACCACTATTGTTTTCCCCAGAACACAGGAGATGCAGAGGACGAAGGTGATCCCAAACGCTGTGTGACGCAGCACACAGGACCACTCAGAGGGCCGACCAATGAAGGTAAGTGAACACAGAAAACACAGAGCCAGTGAGAAGAGCAATAAGAAACTCAGCTCTGCATTGTTAGCTTTGACTAGAGGAGTATTTTTATGTCTGAAGAATATAATTGCTATTATTAATGTCATAAATGTACCGATAGTTGAAATCACTGTTAGTAAAATTCCCATAGTTTCCTCATATGACAAGAATTCAATTTGCTTCTTTACACATTCATTCCTCTGTGTATTTGACCAGTAGTCCTGGTAGCATTGTTCACATTCAATGGAGTCTGTCAGAGAAAGATAAATAACATTAATAACAAAAAATTTGATTCACGCTGTAAGGGGTCACCCAGCCACCAGAGGGCCTGTGCAGCATGGTGGAAGAGGGGGACAAAAAGGGCACAAAAGTCTCATCTCTCAGCACACACCCCTTCTTTGTTTGAAATTACATTTAATTTAAAAATCACTCTGCACTTGGGTCCACCACCTCCCCCAAACCCACCACACACAGTAATAAACTGAAGAAATTATTCTGTCACTGTCTCCTAAAATGTGGAGAATAACACCTACAATCTACACAGTTTATACTTATATTCTAAAATATGACAGCAAGACCAACAGTACTCATTTCAGGTTTTCTAAATGTTTGTACCTGTCTTATTACTGATCTCTCCTTCAGCACATGGTATACAGTCAAAGCAGCAGATGGGCTTTCCTTTCTGTACAGCCTTCCTGGTGCCAGGAGGGCAGCTCTCACTACACACAGAAACCGGCACCTATAATCAAAACAAGAGTTCATTAACCTGAAAACATATATATGTATTTTAATATTTTCTGTGAAGTATATGAAGCTGTACTAAGTCCAGAATGTCTCCGTACCTGATGTGTATTTTGTGCCCACACAATAGAGGCCATCTTTAATGATAATCGATTGTGATCAGGCAAAGAGGAGTCATAAAGTCCAACAGTGATAAGTTCATAGTGATCTTCAACAATCTGCCAATTTATTACTTCATATTTAGCCACAGGATCACCATTTTTATCAAAATAAACCTCTTCACCTTCTTTGGTTTTAAAGTGCACTTTTTTCAGATGTTGTAGAAACTGATAAAAAAAGAACAATTACCTTAGAAACAGATTAACAGATCTCCATAGAAGTAAAGCACTTCGGCAGATTTTTCTAAATTAGTACTGCACAAACGTGCCAATGTTGAAACAGATTTGTTACTTACAGTGTGAGGATCAGGCTGCTTCTTTAAAGGACATTCCTGCGTGCAGCCGAGAAGGCTGTGCAGTGTATGGGCAACAGCATATACCCCTTTATACACATTATTGAAAATAGGCATCAGGGTCATGTCTGTGAAGGCAGTGTTCATTTCCGACACTTTCTCTTGTCCTGTGCACACTTTTGTAATTTCTGAGTCATTTTGCAGTGTATATTTACAATTAAACAAAGTTTCCCATAATTCATTAAAAATGACTCGACCTGCAGACTGCAGTGGATGTATATTCAGAATGAAGTCCTTTAGACCTGTTACTTTTGTATTGGGTATAGACAGCCCTATAGCTCCTTGCAGTATTTTAAGCTTATCCAGTCTAGTTAAAGTTATATCTGAGATCCAAGATTCAGATCCCACCCACTGGTATCCAGTAATGTTGTGCTCATAAAATACATCCAACAAGATTTCCAAGTCCCAATAAGTGACAAATGCCACTATCACTCGAGAAGTAGAGCTTTTGATCTGCTGGATTAATCTCAGTACTCTTTCTTGTGAGTAGGTTCTGAAAAATGGAAGGGAATATTCTAAACAAATGCCCAGCTGTTCTGCAGCTTCAGTAAATGCTGCCATCCCACTATTACCATAGTCATCATCTCTTCTAATTGCACCCACCCAGGTCCAGCCAAACTGTTTGACTATCTCTGCCAGTGCTCTGCTTTGATAGTAATCACTGGGAATAGTGCGCAGAAATGAGGGATATTTTCTTTTATCACTGAGACATTCACAGGTAGAATAAGGACAGATCTAAAAAAAACAGATTTACACAGGTTAGTCTTGTATTATGTTGAGTTTTTTTAAATCAGATTCTTACTGCATTCAATTAGTTTTTATTAGTTATGAAATGTATATATATATAAAAAAAAGACTTACTAAGGCAATGCTGAAAGGGCCAACACCCTTTGCAATAGCCATTGATCCTGATGAGAATGTCTCACCAATTATGGCTTGCACCTGTTCTGGCTTTGTGCAGGGTTCATTCAAGGTTGAGTTCTCATTTCCATTAACAAGTGCCATAGCCATTCTAACACCCATAGCCGTGGAACTGCATGAGTCATGGATCTTGTAGCCGAGTGTGACACCAGGGAGTAAAGAGGAACTGTTGTTGATCTCCTCTATTGCAAAGATCATGGATTGTGAAAACTGGAAGGTTCTCAAATCAAGACTAGATTAGAAAAACACAGGTATGTAAAGTTATGAGAAGTGTTCAATATGTAATGTTACTGCTTAAATTCATACACATTCTTTTAATATATGAAAACTTCAAAGTGTCTTACTGCTTACCTTATACAATTCGTTGGTGGTGGCTTGAACATATAGGTTACATCTGTAATTTCCCAAGTCCTGTGGAAAGGAAAAATCCCTCCAATTGTGATATCACCATCCTTGGAAAGCTGTGGGTATACAGGGTGACCTTGCAGGCTACAAAAAAATTCATTTGTGTTTGAAAAATTGATTATGGCCATTACCACATGAAGTAGAGTAAAAATAGACTCCATCCACTTTTTCAGCTACTGAGTAAAGAGGATGTTTGAGTGTTGCCAAGGTCCAATGTTTCAACTGGTTGGACAGTAAGTTTTGTGGTATTTATACACATAGAAATGTAAATCCTCTAAGGTAATGTTACACTGCATGACCACAGTCAAAGGAGGTGTGACTTTCAGATTTGAGCAGTACCTCTGTAAAAGAAGTGCATTGTCATAATTTTTTGCAAACTTCATGAATCTGTGTAGTTTTATTTGTCAAATGTTTACCCTACATCAACAATTTTAGCTGAATACACAAATATCTAGTTAATCTCTCTTAAAGGAAAACAAATAAACAGTTACAGATGTAACATATTTTGCTCTGTTGATTGGCATATACTGTTTCCTCTAGTGAGTATGTGCCTGTTCAACCATATTTTAGGTCTGGGGTTAGGCGAGGGGTTTATCATAAAACTGATCAGATCTCTGTTAATAGTATGACTCACTGTGACTTAAAATATGCATAGTCATTTACATAACTAAGTTCACACCAAATGCAATTATTTACTCATTAACTCTTGCCAACACACAGACAAAATTAAAGTAATGCTCATTTACGCAAAGGCAATGCAAATGGAGAGAGACAAGGAGATCATAAACTAATGTTCACATGTCCAAACAAATAAGTGCATCAGAGAATGCTTCATAGTTGCTTCTGATTAGCTTTCACCAACCTCTATAACGTTTTTGTACAGATCAGATCAATTGTACAGGTGCTTTGTACAGGTCTTTTTTAAACCTCTATGGACTGAAGGTGCCCACACCATTAGTTCATACTTGCTTGCCAATTATATGACTTCATACGATTTGCCATGTATGCTCTGCTATGTCTTAGGCCAACATGTATTGTCTTAACTATGAAAAATACACCCTGCAGTGGAGGATTGATAAGAAAACTAATAACGGTGGTTAGACCTAGAATTATAATTATGCGTGCAATGGGGTAAAGAGGAAAGGAACTTGAGCTGAATTTAAACATGGATACGAAAAGTACTTATTAAGTGTAAATGAAAAATGTTACTTATGTACTGTTTGATTCAATAACATTTAACACAAACACAGTTTTTATTATAAAATAATGATTCTGGAACAATGATCAGACTTCAGGAAAGTGGAAAAAGTGGACATGTATTTTTTTGCTTATTACAACAGTTTTTTTCTGGGAAAAAAGTAAAAGAAGTAAAAACTGCAATGAAAAATACTTCAAAAGTAAGGTTACACGTCTTCACGGAAATAGCTAGAGTGGTGTCTAACATTGTAAGGAACATGTTGGAAATGTGCTATTTTATTTATTTAAAGTTGTAAATGAACAAAACATTTTTATGACTTTTAAAACTTTTAAAACCATCAAAGCTATAGCAAGTAAATATTTACAATTTTGCACTTCTTTTTCCAATATCAAAATATCAGCAAAGTTGTGATATTGGCCACATTGAACATTGCAGTACATAAGTAACATCAATAATTTACCAAGTCCTGTGAAAAGGGAAAATCCATCCAATTGTGATTCAAATGCAAATACAGGATTTTCGTGCAGGCTACAAAAAGTCTCATTTCTGCTTGAAAAATGGATGATGGCCATCGTCTTATGCAGGGTAGTAAAGATAGACTCCATTCACATTTTCAACTAATAAGTAAAAGTAATATTTAAATGTTGGCAAGATCTGGCATTCCAGCTGGTTGGACAGGAAATCGTTACAACTGTTATTTTTGTGCATTTGCATCACAGTCTGCTTTTTTGATGTTGAAACATTTATGAATCTGTGTAGTTCTAATCAGCTAAATATACAAATGTCTAACCAATCCCTATTAAAGGAAAACCAAATATAGGCAAGTAAAATGAAGATGTAGTATTCTGCAGTGTTTCACTCTCTCTCTCTTTCTTTCGCTGCATATATGTTGTACACCACAAAATTTCCCAAAGATTACTACTACTACGAACATTATCAACATTATATCTGATATATGCAAATCAATAAACTTAAAAATAAACAGAATATTTCGCAGAATATTTCGCAAAAGCTGTTGTGTTGTCAAAAATAATTTAAAGAAATATTAATATAAGATTGCAGTCTTAAATACTATGTGCTTTACTTAAAGCCATATTAACAGTAAATGTTTAGGTCACTTAACTTGCACTTTACCCATAATTTGTTTTTTAGTGTTCTGTTCTGGTTTCAATATGATGATGTAACACTTTGGAAGAAAGATACAGAATAACAAACCAAAGCTTGAGGCCAGAATAGCAAATATCTCTACAGCCACAGTGAACTTTCCAGGAGAGCTGACATAAGCTGGGATGAAGGTGATCCACACTGCACAGAATATGAGCATGCTGAATGTGATGAACTTGGCTTCATTAAACTTGTCGGGCAGCTTTCGAGCCAGAAAAGCTAAAATAAAACACAAAAGAGCCAAGAGTCCTATATAACCCAGCACAGCCCAGAAACCTACTGCTGAACCCAACTGACATTCTAGAATGATCTTCTCCTTGTAGTGTTTTAGATTTTTAAAGGGGAAAGGAGGAGATGTTGTTAACCAAAGCACACAAATTAAAACCTGTATGAGAGTGAAAGCAAGAACACTGAGTCTCTGCTGTGGAGGTCCAAACCATTTCATAACATTACTGCCTGGAAGTGTAGCTCTGAAGGCCATTAACACCACTATTGTTTTCCCCAGAACACAGGAGATGCAGAGGACGAAGGTGATCCCAAACGCTATGTGGCGCAGCATACAGGACCACTCAGAGGGCCGACCAATGAAAGTAAGTGAACAGAGAAAACACAGAGCCAGTGAGAAGAGCAATAAGAAACTTAGCTCTGAATTATTTGCTTTGACTAGAGGAGTATTTTTATGTCTGAAGAATATTATCGCTATTATTATTGTCATAAATGTGCCGATAGTTGAAATAGCTGTTAGCAGAATTCCCATAGTTTCCTCATAGGACAGGTATTCAATTTCCTTCTTTACACATACAGTTCTGTGTTGATTTGACCAGTAGTCCTGGTAGCATTGTTCACACTCAGTGGAGTCTGTCAGAGAAATAAATAAAATTAATAACAAAAATGAGATGCGTTTAAAAATAAACTATTTAAACTATCTATTTAAAAAAATTCTGTCATGATTTCCTATTTTGCAGACTGTACACAGTTAATATTCTAAAATATTTTCTAGTTACAGCAGTGCCAACAACACTTTGTTTTAGCTTTTCTGAATGTTTGTACCTGTCATATTACTGATCTCTCCTTCAGCACATGGTATACAGTCAAAGCAGCAGATGGGCTTTCCTTTCTGTACAGCCTTCCTGCTGCCTGGGGGACAGCTCTGACTACACACAGACACTGGCACCTATGGTTAAAATGAAAGTTTTATATATATACATATATATATATGTGTGTATGAAGTTTTATTCAGATCACAGTGTCTCTTTACCTGATATGTATTTTGTGCCCAAACAATGGAGGCCATTTTTAAAGATAATCGATTGTGATCAGGCAAAGAGGAATCATAAAATCCAACAGTGACAAACTCATAGTGATCTTCAATAATTTGCCAATTTACTATTTCATATATAGCCACAGGATCACCATTTTTATCAAAATAAACCTCTTCACCTTCTTTGGTTTTAAACCGCACTTCTTTTAGGCGTTCTAGAAACTGATAACAAAAAAAAAAATTAACAATTAAGTTTCTAACATATTAGCACTCCTTCATAACAGAAGAGTATTTGGCAGATTTTACTAATTTACTGCAACACATATGTATAATTGCTGAAACAGATTTATAACTTACAGTTAGAGGATCAGGCTGCTGCTTTGTAGGACATGCCTGCGTGCAGCCGAGAAGGCTGTGCAGTGTATGGGCAACAGCATACACTCCTTTATACACATTATTGAAAATAGCCATCAGGGTCATGTCTGTGAATTCATTTTCCATTTCTGACACTTTCTCTTGTCCTGTGCACACTTTTGTATTTCCTGAGTCATTTTGCATTGTATATTTACAATTAAACAAAGTTTCCCATAATTCATAAAAAATGACTCGACCTGCAGACTGCAGTGGATGTATATCCAGAATGAAGTCCTTTAGACCTGTCACTTTTGTATTGGGTATAGACAGCCCTATGGCTCCTTGCAGTATTTTAAGCTTATCCAGTCTAGCTAAAGTTGAATCTGAGATCCAAGATTCAGTTCCCACCCACTGGTATCCAGTAATATTGTGCTCATAAAATACATCCAACAAGATTTCCAAGTCCCAATAAGTGACAAATGCCACAATCACTCGAGAAGTAGAGCTTTTGATCTGTTGGATTATTCTTAGTACTTTTTCTTGTGAGTAGGTTCTGAAAAATGGAAGGGAATATTCTAAACATATGCCCAGCTGTGCTGCAGCTTCGGTAAATGCTGCCATTCCACTGTTACCATAGTCATCATCTCTTCTTATTGCACCCACCCATGTCCAGCCAAACTGTTGTACCATCTCTGCCAGTGCTCTGCTCTGATAGTAATCACTGGGAATAGTACGCAGAAATGAGGGATATGTCCTTTTATCACTGAGACACTCACAGGTGGAATAAGGGCAGATCTAAAAAACAGATTTACACAGGTTATTCTTGGATTATTTAGTATTGAATTTTTAGTATTTTTTAACTGCATTTAACTGTTATGAAATTATTTTACTAGTTTTCATTAGTTATAATATTCATTTATTTATCTTTTATTTTCGTAATTAGTATTGAATGCATAATTTCTTACTAAGGGAATGCTGAAAGGGCCGACAACCTTTGCAATGGACATCGATACTGATGACTGTGTCTCGCCAATTATGACTTGCACCTGTGCTGGCTTTGTGCATTGCTCTCTGAAGGTTGAGTTCTCATTTCCATTAAGAAGTGCCATAGCCATTCTAACACCCATAGCTGTGGAACTGCATGAGTCATAGAGCTTGTAGCCCAGTGAGACACCAGGGAGTAAAGACGAACTGTTGTTGATCTCCTCTACTGCAAAGATCAAGGACTGTGAAAATTGTAAGGCTCTCAAATCAAGACTGCATTAGGAAGAAACAGATATACAAAGTTATTTTAAGGATGACAAGTATACTCTATATAATGAAACATATTGTATGTATGAAAATTTCAATGTGTCTTGCTTCTTACCTCACACAATTCATTGGTGGTGGCTTGACCATATAGGTTACATCTGTAATTTCCCATGTCCTGTGGAAAGGAAAAATCCCTCCAATTATGATATCACCATCCTTTGAAAGTTGTGGGTATAAAGGGTGTCCTTGCAGGCTACAGAATGATTCATTTGTGCTGGAAAAGTTGATAATGGCCATTATTACATGCAGGAGAGTAAAAATAGACTCCATCCACTTTTTCAACTACTGAGTAAAGAGAATGTCTAAGTGTTGTCAGATTCTGATGTTTCAACAGATTAGACAGGAAGTTTTGTGGTATTTATACACACAGACATTTAAATCCTCTATGGTAATTTTACACTGCAATGACCACAGTCAAAGAAGGCGTGACTTTCAGATGTCAGCAGCAACCTTCTAAAGGAGGTATGCATCCATATATTTTTAGTCTGTTGTTGTTTGGTGCAGTTTTGTGCCTTTTCATCCTGTTCTGAATTTGTAATGTTTTTTTATGAATTTCTGTTTAATTATATTTATGATTTTATAACTGCTTGCCTGACATCAACAATTTTAGCTAAATACACAAATGTCTAACCAATCTCTCTTAAAGGAAAATAAATGAACAGACATATATTGTCGCTGTCCAACAAAAAACATGTATCTGCATTGTTGTCAATTTTTAGTTTTCTGCCTCATTTGAACATGACATCTGCTGCTTAAGTCATGTAATAGTAATGGAAATAATTATGGTTACATTGACTTACATTGCAAGTAAAGAAAGTTTTTGTCTTCTATGAAGTTAGATTCTTGTTTTTCATTTGACAGCGATGATATGCAACATATTTTACTCTGTTGCTATTTTTTATGTCTGGTAATTTTGAGGGGTTTATCATAAAACTTGTCAAAAGGACTTACCTTGACTTAAAAAATAGTAATTTACATAACTAAGACTGATAATAACATCAAATGATATTATTTAATTATTAATTCTTGCCAGCACACAAAGTTGATCATGTTATCCTTTTTTTTGTTATTTTAGTGCAAATCTAATGTGGGACTCCTTTTCGCACAGGCAGAGCAGATACAATGACACAGGGAAAAAAAAAAAATTCGTCAATGTAAGTCAATGGAACCAGAAATCTTTCCAAGCTATTTTGGAGCACTTCTATTGGTCCACTCATCATGAAATTTTATTTAAACAACCATTGGCGTGTTCAAATGATATAGAAAACTCAAAATCACCAAAAATGGAGATACATGTTTTTCACTGGACAACAACGATATTTTAACAACAGACTTGTCCAAGCAAGTATGTACAGTGATTTTTAGACAGGACAAATGTATAGGTACTTTGGCTAGGTCAATTTTTTTGCCTGTATGGACTGGATGTGCCCACACCAGTAGTTCATACTTACTCATGTCTTTTGACTTGCCAAGTATGCTATGCAACGTTAACCATGCAAAATGCACCCTGCAATGGAGGATTCATTAGGAAACGTATAAGTGGTTTGAGCTGGCATTGATGGGGGACCTACAGACAATGTTAGCTTGCTGTATGCTGGGCGTCGAAGTCTAGCATCGCCATTAACTTTTTTTGATGGACGTACATGTTTCTTTGAATAATTGCTCCTTATGCCAACCTTCTCCTTTTTTGCTGCCATCTTCACTCACTTTTCACACCCATGTGTCACCCACGTTGTACCTAAGTCTTTACAGTAAGTCTTGCATATGACTAGAAAGCTTGCCTTACAGTTTTGGTGCAGCTAATGTGACGGATCCCTCTGCGGCCTCAGCTCCTGAACTCTACCCCTCACCAGTGGAACAGGAATTTGCACACGCACACACTCGTCCATTCGTCCATCTTTTTATTACTGTGGTAACGCGTAGCACTGGAAGACAATATGTACTTTTCTTGATATTCTGTACTGGAGTGGCTACTGCAGTTAACACCAGGCTGGGTAAATAAATAAAAATATCTCATTAATGAAAAAAAATAAAATGATTAGCTCATACGCTGCTAGCACGGCTGCAGAAAGTGGAGGGAAAACAGCCTTGTGTTCGTCTCACTCAACTTCTAACAAAGAAGACTGAAAAAGCTCATAAACTCTTAACTAGAACCTAAAACTAGTTAATTCTCTGCAAAAATGCTTTTTAATATGTATTATAATTAGATAAAGAGCAGTATTTTTAACTTAAACCATGTTTTGACCACTATTTTCTTAATAAAACTCGGAGCTCAGCACCTACCAGCAGCATAGAAATCACAGACTGTTGCTGGGGGAACGGTGGCTCAGAAGTATCAAACGTAGCGTAACTGCAGTTCACCACTTACCAGTAGGGGGCATTAAAACTGCATTTTAGCGCATTACAGAGCTTAATTTTATTAAATATATATAAAACAACCGTATTTTCTTACTCTGTTACACTAACAACCAAATGTAGCTACAGAGTTTCAAGTGTCAGCAGAGAAAGGCACAGCCAATCACACTGGCCATATGTGTTACCAGGAGGTAGGATTTAATGTGATTTAACCCTTTCTGCACCTCTAGGTTAATGAGATGTAGACAGATGGGGATCAAATTATTGGTGGGGACAATTCAATAATCACTGGATATTGGTGAGGACACATCACCTCCCATGCTAATTCTACGCCCTTTATATACAGTATATAGTAATATATTAAAATGATACAATGATGAGTTGGCTAAATGGTTCTGTAATAAAAGATCAGACTTCAGGCAAGTGGAAGAAGTCTGCAAGAAGACATGCATTTTTGCTCATTACAGTTTTTTGGTGGGAAAAAACAAAACATTAAAAGCTGCAGTAAATTTGCAACATTATTTCAGATGTTTTATTTTATAAATGTTCATAACATTCTGTAATATTTTGTATTTAAAGCATGTTCTAATATATGTCTACTAAGAATTGCATATGTATAGAATAATCCTAAATACAGAAGTACAGATATTCAGATATTCTTCAGCTTCTTTCCTGGATTTTAGTATTCCTATTCTTTATTTTTGTACTTCTTTTATATTTCTTAGTAAAGTACCTAATGGGCTGTGTAAAACATAAATAAAAAAAGAACACAAAGATTTGTAAATCTCATAGACCTATATTTTAATCACAATAAAACATACAACACATATCAGATTTAATAAAAATGATTAGCTCATTTAGAAATTGATGGCAGCAGTGCATCTCAAAAAGTTGAAACAGGGACAACAAAGGACTGGAAAAGTAAGTGGTACTAAAAGCACCTGAAGAAGCATTTGGCAGCTAAGTTACATGACTGGATATAAAAAGAGCATTCTAGAGAGACAGAGTTTTAATTTCAGAAAATTTTCCTCATCCTAAAATTGCAAAGACTTTGTATATCCACTATCTACAGTACATAATGTCATCAAACGATTCAGAAAATCTGAAGAAATCCTTATGCGCAAGGGACAAGGTTGACAGTCAGTATTGGTTGCTTGTGATCTTCAGGTCCTCAGGCAGCACTGCATTAAAACAGGCATGATTTTGTACTGGAATCACTATTTGGGCTCAAAAACTCAGAAATCACTGTCTTTCCTCAGTGCAATCCAGAAACGCCACCGTCTTCTCTGGGCCATATGTGTTCTGTGTTCTATTGTGAATAAAATGTGGGTCTATGAGCGTTGAGTTTTATTTACATTTTACACAGCATCCCACCTGTAGCCATCCTAAATTTAACTGTACTTTAAGGGGTTAAATTCAGCGCTGTAACAGCACCTATTGCGCTGTGAGTTGAGAAGGCCCCCTTACCCCACCCCCACCCCCCCACTTTCTCTCGTGCCAGATGCTACGAATTCTCTCTGGGGTTTATGCCGCTTCCTGTGAAGTTTGTGGTTTTAAAATATGTGCCGAAGTTTTTTTTGCAACTAATTTCACAAGATAAGAGCCACAAAATTATTCGTAACAGAGAGAATTATCGTATTTCAGCTGAACTGCTTCATATTTTACAGTCATTACAGTGTTCAGAGCACCGGTAAGTTTTATTTTTAAGCTAGTTAGCTTATGGTGCTACTTTTAGCTAACCATGCTGAAAATTAGTTATATCTTGAGAAGTGTAAGGAAACCTAAATGTGCTTAGCTACAAAAACACAGTTGGAGAGAATCTAAAGCTTCTTTGGCCACATAAGTGATGTTTTATGCTGACACTGGAGTTAAATGTTTCCGATTAGCATGTAGGCTAGCGTGGCTAAGCCTTTCTTTTGTGTGTTGTTAGACCTACAAATGTAAAATAATTTAATTGAGCTTATTATATTGTAAAGCTAGTTAAGTTCATAAAGACATGGAGTTTCTAAAAACATGAGCATGAGGCTTTGTGCTGTATTTGTTATAGTAAAGAGTGTTGAACAGTATTTCATTCAAGTTTAGTAAGGAGAGATGACGAACCAGCGACCCACATGATCCTGATCTCCGGCGCAGCAGCTCTTCAGGCAGCCGCAGGAATACGCAGAGACCCAGAGAAAGAGACTAAGATTTCCACAGCCGCGCAAGTTTTTTCAGCTAGACATTCACACACCCTCACACACACACACGCACAATTTTTTATAAACAGAACTTACGAAAAAAAAGGGGTAAAAAAGACTACCTGGTTTTCAGATCTTTGGGGGGTTCTTTGTTTTTTGTCGCTACAACTGCGGACTATAGCCCAATGTTCTGTTTTTTTCTTCAAATGTCTACTATGGTTGTCTACTACTGATTGTTAACTCTTGAATACACCAGTATAAATTCCACCTTTGTGTTTATTGTGTCGCTGCTCAAAGAAAACCCTCCTTCCCCGAGCCTAGTTAGAAGCTTGGTGTGATGTACTTAATTCATCTTTTTACTATCGTTCAATAGCACCTTGCTACACACCTTTTTTAAATGAATGTTATATACACATTCATATAGGCAGCATGGTGGTGTAGTGGTTAGCGCCATCGCCGCGATCCAGGTTCGGTTACCGGCCCGGGCCGTTCTGTGTGGAGTTTGCATGTTCTCCCCGTGCTTGAGTGGGTTTCCTCCGGGTACTCCAGTTTCCTCTCACACGTCCCAAGACATGCATGTTAGGTTGAGCGGTCACTCTAAATTGCCTGTAGGTGTGACTGTGTGTGTGAGTGAATGTTGGCCATGTGATGGACTGGCGAACTGTCCATGGTGTACCCCGCCTTTGTCCGATGAAGCTGGGATTGGCTCCAGGCCCCCTGTGACCCCTACTAGCAGGATTAAGTGACAGATGATGGATAGATGGATCGATGGATGGATACACATTAATAATGGAGAGGTGCAGGCAGGGTATTATCACCATTATATAGAAGACACATTTAGGTTCACTACGTCTTTTGAATGTTATCTTTTTTACTACTACATGATAATGGAAAGGGAAATAAAGCAGTTTTTTGTAAAAATGTAAATAAAAGAACTCTTACTAAAACTCTAATTAAATTATGCAGAATTGTTTGCTTTTTTAAAAGCCATATTAATAGTAAATGTGCAGATCATTTAACTGCCACTTTGCCCATAATTTGCTTTTTAGTGTTCTGTTCTGGTTTTAGTATAATTATATAACACTTTGGAAGAAAAATACAGAATAACAAACCAAAGCTTGAGGACAGAATAGCAAATATCTCCACAGCTACAGTGAACTTTCCAGGAGAGCTGACATAAGCTGGGATGAAGGCGATCCAAACTGCACAGAATATGAGCATGCTGAAAGTGATGAATTTAGCTTCATTAAACTTATCAGGCAGCTTCCGAGCCAAAAAAGCTAAAACAAAACACACTAAAGCCAAAAGTCCTATGTAACCCAGCACAGCCCAGAAACCTACTGCTGAGCCTAACTGACATTCTAGAATAATCTTTTCCTTGTAGTGCTTTAGGTTTTTAAAGGGGAAAGGAGGAGATGTTGTCAACCAAACTACACAAATAAGAACCTGTATGAGAGTGAAACCGAGAACACTGAGTCTCTGCTGTGAAGGTCCAAACCATTTCATGACATTACTGCCTGGAAGTGTAGCTCTGAAGGCCATTAACACCACTATTGTTTTACCCAGAACACAGGAGATGCAGAGGACGAAGGTGATCCCAAACGCTGTGTGACGCAGCACACAGGACCACTCAGAGGGTCGACCAATGAAGGTAAGTGAACAGAGAAAACACAGAGCCAGTGAGAAGAGCAATAAGAAACTTAACTCTGAATTGTTAGCTTTGACTAGAGGAGTATTTTTATGTCTGAAGAATATAATTGCTATAATTAATGTCATAAATGTACCGATAGTTGAAATCACTGTTAGCAGAATTCCCATAGTTTCCTCATATGACAAGAATTCAATTTGCTTCTTTACACATTCATTCCTCTGTGTATTTGACCAGTAGTCCTGGTAGCATTGTTCACATTCAATGGAGTCTGTCAGAGAGAGAAAAATAACATGAATAACAAAAAATTAGATACACACTGTAAGGTGTCAGCCAGCCACCAGAGGGCCTGAGATGAAATGTGAAAGCCAAAAAAGGGAGGGAGAGAAGGCTCAGAAGAAAAGGGAAAGCTAAAAAAGGAAAGAGGAAACTTAAAAGAAAGAAAAAAGAACACAAAACAGTAATAAAGACAGTAGAAAGAGTAGAAAGTTTTTTTTTTTCTCAAAAGTTGTATGAACACGGTGTTTGCTTTGTTTATATTTCCCATCTTTTGTTTTGCACGACTTCTTGGATGGAGTTTCACATCTATACTGCACAACCTCAGTGCTGCAGTGGTAATGCACTGGCTTACACCCAAATTGGGGGAATCAAACCTCACCTTACACAAAAATTGCCCAAAAACATCACCCCTCAGCATACACCCCTTCTTTGTTTGAAACTACATTTTATTTAAAAAACACTCTGCACTTGGGTCCACCACCTCCACCAAACACATGGTGATACGCGGTAATAAACTGAATGAATGATTCTGTCATTGTCTCCTAAAATGTGCAGAATAACACCAATAATCTACACAGTTTATACTTATATTCTAAAATATCTTCTAGTCATTACAGCAAAACCAACAGTACTTGTTTCAGCTTTTCTGAATGTTTGTACCTGTCATACTACTGATTTCTCCTTCAGCACATGGTATACAGTCAAAGCAGCAGATGGGCTTTCCTTTCTGTACAGCCTTCCTGGTGCCAGGAGGGCAGCTCTCACTGCACACAGAAACCGGCACCTGTAATCAAAACAAGAGTTCATTAACCTGAAAACATATATATGTATTTAAATATTTTCTTTGAAGTATATGACCAGAATGTCTCCGTACCTGATGTGTATTTTGTGCCCACACAATAGAGGGCATCTTTAATGATAATCGATTATGATCAGGCAATGAGGAGTCATAAAGTCCAACAGTGATGAACTCATAGTGATCTTCAACAATCTGCCAATTTATTACTTCATATTTGGCCACAGGATCACCATTTTTATCAAAATAAACCTCTTCACCTTCTTTGGTTTTAAAGCGCACTTTTTTCAGATGTTGTAGAAACTGATAAAAAAAGAACAATTACCTTAGAAACAGATTAACAGATCTCCATAAAAGTAAAGCACTTCGGCAGATTTTTCTGAATTAGTACTACACAAACGTGCCAATGTTGAAACAGATTTGTAACTTACAGTGTGAGGATCAGGCTGCTTCTTTGTAGGACATTCCTGCGTGCAGCCGAGAAGGCTGTGCAGTGTATGGGCAACAGCAAATACCCCTTTATACACATTATTGAAAATGGGCATTAGGGTCAAGTCTGTGAATTCATTTTCCATTTCTGACAGTTTCTCTTGTCCTGTGCACACTTTTGTATTTCCTGAGTCATTTTGCAGTGTATATTTACAATTAAACAAAGTTTCCCATAATTCATTAAAAATGACTCGACCTGCAGACTGCAGTGGATGTATATCCAGAATGAAGTCCTTTAGACCTGTTACTTTTGTATTGGGTATAGACAGCCCTATAGCTCCTTGCAGTATTTTAAGCTTATCCAGTCTAGCTAAAGTTGAATCTGAGATCCAAGATTCAGTTCCCACCCACTGGTATCCAGTAATGTTGTGCTCATAAAATACATCCAACAAGATTTCCAAGTCCCAGTAAGTTACAAATGCCACAATCACTCGAGAAGTAGAGCTTTTGATCTGCTGGATCATTCTCAGTACTTTTTCACGTGAATAGGTTGTAAAAAATGGAAATGAATATTCTAAACATATGCCCAGCTCTTCTGCAACTTCAGTAAATGCCGCCATCCCACTGTTACCATAGTCATCATCTCTTCTTATTGCTCCAACCCAGGTCCAGCCAAAGTGCTTAACTATTTCTGCCAGTGCTCTGCTCTGATAGTGATCACTGGGAATAGTACGTAAAAATGAGGGATATGTCCTTTTATCACTGAGACACTCACAGGTGGAATAAGGACAGATCTAAAAAACAGATTTACACAGGTTAATTTTGGATTATGTTTAGTATTTTTATCAGATTCTTACTGCATTCAATTAGTTTTTATTAGTTATAATATTTACTTGTTTAAATAAATTCTTACTAAGGGCATGCTGAAAGAGCCGACACCCTTTGCAATAGCCATTGATCCTGATGAGGAGGTTTCACCAATTATGGCTTGCACCTGTTCTGGCTTTGTGCAGGGTTCATTCAAGGTTGAGTTCTCATTCCCATTAACAAGTGCCATAGACATTCTAACACCCATAGCTGTGGAACTGCATGAGTCATAGATCTTGTAGCCGAGTGTGACACCAGGGAGTAAAGAGGAACTGTTATTGATCTCCTCTATTGCAAAGATCATGGACTGTGCAAACTGGAAGGTTCTCAAATCAAGACTGGATTAGAAAAAAACAGATATGTAAAGTTATGAGAAGTGTTTAATGTGTAATGCTGCTGCTTAAATTCATACACATTCTTTTAATGTATAAAAACTTCAAAGTGTCTTACTGCTTACCTTATGCAATTCATTGGTGGTGGCTTGACCATATAGGTTACATCTGTAATTTCCCAAGTCCTGTGGAAAGGAAAAATCCCTCCAATTGTGATATCTCCATCGTTTGAAAGTTGTGGGTATACAGGGTGTCCTTGCAGGCTACAGAAAGATTCATTCGTGCTGGAAAAGTTGATAATGGCCATTATCAAATGCAGGAGAGTAAAAATAGACTCCATTCACTTTTTCAGCTACTGAGTAAAGAGGATGTAAAGAGGATGTTTAAGTGTTGTCAAGGTCTAATGTTTCAACTGGTTGGACAGGAAGTTTTGTGGTATTTATACACATAGAAATGTAAATCCTCTACGGTAATGTTATACTGCATGACCACAGTCCAAGGAGGCGTGACTTTCAGATGTGAGCAGTACCTCTGTAAAAGAAGTAGGTGTATTTTTTGCCTGTTCCTTTTTGCTGCTTTTTTGCATGAAGTTTTGTTTTAAATTTTATTTTGTGCATTTTCTTCTTATCTTTTTTATTTTCATTTTTATTATTTTTTTCATTTTGAAACTTAAACAGAGATTTTGAATCTCTGTGTAATTTAATTTATTATTGTAATAACTGCTTGCCCTACATCAACAATTTTAGCTAAATACAGAAGAATCTGGTTAATCCCTAGTTAATCTAGTTAAAGAAAACAAATAAATAGTTCAGAAAAGCTCTGTTTCTTGGCATATACTGTCTTGTCTAGTGAGTCTGTTCAGGACTGCTGTTATGAATACTTCAGGGCTAATATCTTCGAGGAGTTTGCCATAAAACGTATCAGATCAGTTAATAGTAGGACTCAACTTAAAATATGCATAGTCATATACATGACAATGACTGTTCACACCAAATGCAGTTATTTGTGTATAAACTTGTGCCAACACACAGAGGGGTTCATGTGAGCCTTGTGTTTGGCAGAGTAGAGAGAGTGGCAAAATGGTACAGATAATTTGGAGACGTCTGGACCAATAGTTCATACTTAATTATTTCTTTTGACTTGCCAAGTATGCAACATTAACCATGCAAAATACACCATGCAATAGAAATTTTATGAGAAGGCTTGTGTAAGTGGTGTTATAATTATTTGACTGATGGGATAAAGAGCAAATGAACTTGAATTAACTTGACTTAAACATGCAGATATCTTATTAATGTACAATGAAATAAGCACATCCTCTATAGAAAGTGTAACATGGAAAGTGTTTATTAAGTGTGAATGAAACAATGTTTACTGTTCTATGTAATGAAGTGTATAATTTAACACAAACACAATCGTTATTATAAACAAATCTATTCTTATTGTAAGGTCATATTCTTTATTGTGGTTTGTTTGTGCTTTTAGAAAAAAATAGTTTCTATAATTATTTTCATGTTAAATTATAGAAAAATTGGACGAAGTGGACATGCATTTCTGCTCAAATACATCTCAATGCATGAATTACACATCAAATACATATCAAATATTGAAAAACAAAGAAGTACGTATATTCAAGCATTTGTTCGGCTGCTTTTCTGACTGTTATTGCTCTTATTTTTTAGTCCTTGTAATTCTATTATTAAATATGTACTTAACAGTATGAAAATCCAGATATTAAAACATTAAATAGTTTGAAAATAATAATGTCATTAATAACAAAATAAAAATCAAGAGAAAAAGGCATTCAGTGCAATGTGTTGGGAAATGTACCACTGTAAGGAAATATCTTAATTTACTTTAGAAATATTATATATAACCACATAGATAAACACACACATTCATTGTGGAGAGGTGCTTGCAGGAACTACTAAACTAAAAACTACTACCACTATTAACATTATGCATTATCAGCACTATGTAGATAACACATGTAGGTTCACTGTTAATTTTTTAATGGCGAATAGCTGTATATTATAGATACTGTGACCCTGTTCATTTTAACCAAAAACTTCTATTAAAATTCTGATTTTGTAAACATGATTTTAAAGCCATATTAATAGTAAGTGTGCAGGTCACTTAACAGGCACTTTACCCATAATTTGTTTCTTAGTGTTCTGTTCTGGTTTTAGTATAATTATATAACACTTTGGAAGAAAGATACAGAATAACAAACCAAAGCTTGAGGCCAGAATAGCAAATATCTCCACAGCTACAGTGAACTTTCCAGGAGAGCTTATGTAAGCTGGGATGAAGGTGATCCAAACTGCACAGAATATGAGCATGCTGAATGTGATCAGTTTGGCTTCATTAAACTTATCCGGCAGCTTACGAGCCAGAAAAGCTAAAACAAAACACAGTAGAGCCAAGAGCCCTATATAACCCAGGACAGCCCAGAAGCCTACTACTGAACCTAACTGACATTCTAGAATGATCTTCTCCTTGTAGTGCTTCAGGTTTTTGAAGGGGAAAGGAGGATATGTTGTTAACCAAAGAACACAAATAAGAACCTGTATCAGAGTGAAAGCAAGAACACTGAGTCTCTGCTGTAGAGGCCCAAACCATTTCATAACATTACTGCCTGGAAGTGTAGCTCTGAAGGCCATTAACACCACTATAGTTTTCCCCAGAACACAGGAGATGCAGAGGACGAAGGTGATCCCAAACACTGTGTGACGCAGCACACAGGACCACTCAGAGGGCCGACCAATGAAAGTAAGTGAACAGAGGAAACACAGAGCCAGTGAGAAAAGCAATAAGAAACTCAGCTCTGAATTGTTGGCTTTGACTATTGGAGTATTTTTATGTCTGAAGAATATGATCGCTATTATTAATGTCATAAATGTACCAGTAATTGAAACAGCTGTTAACAAAATTCCCATAGTTTCCTCATATGACAAGAATTCAATTTCCTTTTTTATGCATTCATCTCTGTGTTGATTCGACCAGTAGTCCTGGTAGCACTGTTCACATTTAATCGAGTCTGTCAGAGAAAGATAAATGACATATAAATAACAGTAAGAATTTACATGTACAGAAAAATAGTGGAAGAAATTCATTACATATAATGGTGACATTGTTTTCAGTCTTCTAGAACATTTAGAACTTTTCATGTCTTAATAGTTTAAACTGATGTTCTTGAGTATGTTGTAACTATATCAGCAATACAGCTTTTGTGAATTTCTTTACCTGTTATATTACTGATCTCTCCTTCAGCACACGGTATACAGTCAAAGCAGCAGATAGGCTTTCCTTTCTGTACAGCCTTCCTGGTGCCTGGAGGGCAGCTCTCACTGCACACAGATCTTGGCACCTATTGCAAAAGTTTGATAATATAAGATCAAAATGGAATTCACTTAATATGGATTATACAAACTTTAAATAAAATACATTATGCTTTAGTGAAATTAAACTGCAGTTTAATTCCTGTACCTGATTTCTGTTTTGTGCCCACACAATAGCATCCATTTTTACTGTTAATCGATTTTCAGCAGGGAAAGAAGAGTCATAAAGTCCAACAGTGACAAACTCATGGTTATTTTCAGTAGTTTGCCAATTTATAATTTCATATTTTGCCATGGGGTCACCATTTTTATCAAAATAAACCTCTTCACCTTCTTTGGTTTTGAAGTGCACCTTTTTCAGATGTTCTAGAAACTGACAAAAAAGTCACATTTGAAATATATTAACATGTACTTCTCCATAAAATACAGCTTGTTGGTTTATGCTATACACACATGCAAAAGCTAAAACTTTAACTTACAGTGAGAGGATCAGGCTGCTTCTTTGTGGGACATGTTTTTGTGCAGCCAAGGAGATTGTGTAGGGTGTGGGCGACAGCATATACTCCTTTATACACATTACTGAAAATTGGCATCAGCGACAAGTCTGTAAATTCATTTTCTGTTTCAGACAGTTTCTCTTGTCCTGTGCACACTGTTGTATCTTCTGAGTCATTCTGCATTGTGTATTTACAATTAAACAGAGCCTCCCAGAATTCAGTAAAAAAGACATTGCCTGCAGACTGCAGTGGATTTATGTCCAAAAGAAATTCCTTTAGGCCTGTCACTGTTGTTTTAGGAATAGCTAGCCCTATGGCTCCTTGCAGTATTTTGTGCTTATCCCTCCGGGCTACAGTTGAATCAGAAATCCAAGCTTCACTTCCCACCCACTGATATCCTGTAATGTTGTGCTTATAAAATGCTTCCACCAAAATCTCCAAGTCCCAATCAGGCACAAATATCACAATCACTCGAGAAGTAGACATTTTGATTTGATGAATTATTCTCATCACTTTTTCTTGTGAGTAGGTATTAAGAATTGGTAGGGAATATTCTAAGCAAATGCCCAGCTGTTCTGCAGCTTCAGTAAATGCTGCCATTCCACTGTTACCATAGTCATCATCTCTTCTAATTGCTCCCACCCAGGTCCAGCCAAACAGCTTAACCATCTCAGCCAGTGCTCTGCTCTGATAGTAATCACTGGGAATAGTGCGCAAAAATGAAGGATATGTCCTTTTATCACTGAGACACTCACAGGTGGCATAGGGACTGATCTAATGACAGATTCAGTGTATCAGACATTTTAGTTAGTCTTTTTCTGAGATTCTACTTCCATATAGCATTAAATGAAACTTATTGAATATTTTCATTTAATATGCAACATTATTTATTATTATTATTATGGGCAAACACTTACTAAGGCAATACTGAAAGGTCCGACACTCTTTGCAATAGCCATCGATACTGATGAATATGCTTCACCAATTATGGCTTGTACCTGTGCTGGCTTTGTGCATTGCTCATTCAAGACTGAGTTCTCATTTCCATTTACAAGAGCCATAGCCATTCTGACACCCATAGCTGTGGAACCGCATGTGTCATAGACTTTGTATCCCAGTGAGACACCAGGGAGTAAAGAGGAACTGTTGTTGATCTCTTCTATTGCAAAGAACATGGACTGTGAAAACTGGAATGATCTGAAATCAAGACTGGATTTGAAAGAAACAGATATACACAGACATGTTAAGACATGTTATATATTTTTGTATATAATTTTTTTTTTTTTTTTACTCACCTCACACAATTTGTTGGTGATGGCTTGACCATATAAGACATGTCTGTAATTTCCCAAGTCCTATGAAAAGGGAAAATGCCTCCAATAATGATATCACCATCCTTGAAAAGTTGAGGGTATGCAGGATTTCCTTGCAGGCTACAGAGATTCCCATTTGTTGCCGAAAAATTGATGATGGTCATCACCACATGAAAGAGATTGAAAATAGACTCCATCCACGTTTCAGCTGCTTTGTAAAAGTAATGATTTGCTATATGCAGGGTCTGATGTTTTGGCAGAACTAAAAAAAATGCGTTGAATTTATAGGGATGGAAATGCCAATCCCCCATAGTCAAAGGAGGTGTGACTTTCAAACGTGAGTAGCACTGTCTTTTATGTCCTTTGTATTGTTTTAGGTGCTTTCTTTTGTTTTTCTTTTGAACAGTTTTGCTTGTTATTTTGCTTTTTCTTCATTTTAGGTAATTTTCTAATATGGGTTGCTCTGATGCTTAAAACCAATTATATAATTTAGGGGTATACAGTGAAAATGAACTGAGTTGTAATTGTGCAAGGGAGTTTTTGCTGGCTCTGTTATTTAGCCACATATGTTTATTAAGCAGCGTGCTCCACAGAACCCATAATTGGCATTGTGTATTCCTGGTATAGCCTGTATACTACTTTGCAGCCCATAAAATGGAGCACAAATGTTGACAAAAAAATTCTCAGAAGTCATAATACATGTGAAATAACGTATGATCTGGAGTATGTAGTTTGATGAAGGACTTAAGTATAAAAATCATTTGCCCTACCTTAAAGTCTGCAAAAGAAGTCACTGTTTAATAGCAGAGCACACAGAGATAAAAAAAAAAGTTTATTCACACAGTAACCTCAGAGAGTCATTGTTTGTTACTAAATGTGTCTTATTTGTGCTCTGAACAGTCTATCTGCTTAGCGTTTTGAGTTTAGAAGTTTTTGTCGAGTGGTGAGGGAGAACTAATTCACATAATCTTCTGGCAGTATAGCTAAAGATCTTGTAGAGAGATGGACCAGCACCAAACTTTAACGTCATTACAGAACTATGTTTCAGCCCTGTCTCCTCAGGACCACCCAGAAACAGCAGGGGGTTCTGCAAGGTCTACCATCTTTTGAGGAGACCAAACAAAACAGCTGGTGGTCTACCAAGCATTATCAAGGTCCAGACAACTGTGGCTAAGAGGGAAGTCCTTTACCACAAACATGCAACACCACTTAAGCTGCATGGCTAGTCTGATCTGTAAACTCTGGTACCCAGTTCACCAAAAGCATTTTATTACTTGACAATGAATGAATCCTTAGGCGTAATTAAGAAAGGAGACGTGTAATCAATGTAATCAAGCTGGACCTTCCTTTCTTTGTCTTCTGTCCGGCAGGCCCAATTTTGAGACTTCCGAGCTAATACTGACAAAGGTTCCAGTGAGTTGGCTTTGCTTGGTAGCTACCACTTCTTGTTTCTTTCAGCTGTTTGTTAAGAATTGGTTGGAGACTGGTTCGTAACCATACGACTGATGTATAGACATGCATTTAGAGAGACATATGCCGCCATCAAGATGACCTCTTTTCCTAGAAAGTCCATTATTTTAGCAAGATAATGCCAGGCCTTGATTGTTAAGAGAAGCAAATCAGCCTCAAAATTGGCAAAGTTACTCTGTAGTGCAGGCCAGACATAGACTCAGGATGCAGGAGTGAATGAAGACAATTTTCGATGGGATTTTACAAGTTAAAAAATAACAGTTCAAAAGAAATTAAAGAGTCTGGTGTAGGCCACATCCTCCACAGGCTTGCTGATTAGGTCGGAGCCTACTACCAGAGATTACTGGTTCACTCGACATGACTTTTTGAGTAGTCAGGTTTTTGTGCCGTTCACACTACATGACTGATCGGCAACACAGGGTTACCAAGTTACCAATTACATGATTTTTACCCGGGGAATCGCCCACTCATCTGGCCGCTGTTCAAAAACACAATTTTGCCACGAGAACACACGAAAACTAAACGCATGTGAGAATTAGCGATACCACATAGAACACACATTATTTTCAAAACGGCTGTCAACAAACAAGCAACACGAAAGTCAAATAAAATGTATGTGTCGTCTGAGGCTGCAGAGAAATTGCGTGAGCGGTGACTTGGTTCTGTCTCTACGCGATCCCATTGGCTGTTGCTAGACGCTGCTGTTGACTCACAGTCGCTGACTGGCCTAGATATTAAACTGCTAGACGTTTGCAGGTGTCTGCGATTAGTCGGCGACCACACAGCAATAGCTCGGCAAGCGTCTTTCAGCAGTTTACACTACATGACTGAGTGAGCACCAAGTGGTCGTCGATTTGCCTTCGAGCAGAGGTTTTGTCAGCTGCAGGCTAAAATTGTGTAATGTGAACTAGGCATTACTGAAAATATAACAGTTGAGGCTGTGTGGGATGTGAAAAGAACTTGCTAAAGATAAGCCTGGTGTGATTTGTAACTGTAAAAGGTAGCTTAAGCATGCAAGCCTCTAAGCCAGACGTCACTAATAAGCGGACTGTGGTCTAGGTCTGGACCAAGATGTTGTCCGATGCGGACCCAAACCAGTAAACTATTGAGAATTATTTAATTTTGTATGTTTCTTATAAACACATTTCTTGTCTCCGCGGTACAGGCTTTGCGGTGCAGTAAACTCACAGACCAATCGTGTACTTTGTAAGATCCTGAAGTGAGGAACAAGTTAGGACATTTGAGCTTTCCCTTGATGCTATTTGGTTTTCGTAGCAATGTTTTAATGGCTTTGACCATTTCTTGTTTTTGACTATGTCTGTCAGCCCTGAACCCTCAAGTAAATAACAAACTAGAGTTTTAGCCAGCATCTACTTCCGTCACACTTCACCACCATGAAGACTGTGGGTTTAGACGCAATACCCTTCGCATTTAATTAAATGCTTAGTCAAATCCTCCACACACTTGAGGCACTTTCTCAAACTGGCTTTGCAGCCACAGAGTCAAATGATAATGATAGACAATTGTCTCAAGGACTTAGCCACTGAAGTGCAAGCTGTTACCCCCTGAAATTACCAGTTTGAAAAAAGGTTAGGCCTATATCTGGTCAGCCTCATGATCAAAGCTCTAATGGGGTACTCCTTACTAAGCTACATAAGACAACAGGTATGTAGCTGACTATATCCTAGAATTCTGCGCTCTCGCATCCAAACTGGCATGTAGACTAAACCTAGTTCAGAATAAGTCAGAATAAAAATCAGATTTATTGGCTATGTTTATTGACATATTGACACAAGCAATTTGTTTCTGTCTCCTGGCTTCTCTCTTATATATTGTATACAGTATACAGTACATTTACTGTAATTGACAGATATTGTATATGTTATATACAGACTAGGACAAGTAATATATAGGCAATGTACAAACAACAGCAGTGTACAACATGTATATGAATTGAATTATAGTGTACAGTGGTAAGGATCGATGTAATAACTATTTGTAGAAAACATTAATAGCTATGACCTAGCAGATAATATTGGTGGACAGCTATTTATGAGGGACATAGCATGAGGGAAGAAAGTGTTCCTGTGTCTGGCAGTCTTACGATATAGGGTTCCATTTTGTCCAGCGTGTTAGGATTCTAAAATGATTTTCCCTGCCCATTTTCTGATTCTTAAAAAGTCCTGAATGTAGTGTTTGGGAGCATCAGTGTTTTTTTCCATCTGTCTTTAATGTTTGCTGCAGTGTATTTGTGTCCTGTGTAGTGCTTCTTACTGTCACCTCACAGCAAGACAATCTGGGTTTGATTCCCAGTCTGGTCAGGTTTTTGTGTGGAGTCTGAAAATATGGATTTTTACCAAAATTACTGTATTATTGTAAAAACTGTAAAAACAGGACCACAAAAAAATTATGTAAAAAAGTATTTATACTTTATTAAAAAATTTTAAACCTTTTTTAGGGAGCATTTCTTTACTTGTAATGATGTCACTGCAGGCTATGTCCCTCTGCTGCCACTGTACCTCCATCAGATGAGTGAGAACTTGTATATTTCGAGCCAAAACGTACTACTTACAAAACGTATACTACTCCATTTCAGGGGTATTTAATTAGAATTCAGTACGATCCAGTTAGAGGAAAGTTCCTCAGGCCAAGGTCCGTACCATCACCATTGGAATGAAGAAAGAGTGCACACATCTATGAGTAGCACCAATACTAAACTGAATGATGGAACTGACTATTCTAAACATATTTCCATCTGATCTGCAGCCTCAGTAAATGTCACCATCCCACTGTTACCATAGTAATCATGTCCTCTAATTGCGCCCACCCAATTCCGCCAATGCTCTGCTCTGATAGTGATCACTGGTAATAGTGTGCAGAAATTATTATTATTCATTTATTTGTATTTTTTTTATATAACTGTTATACAATTATTTTAGTAGTTTTCATTAGTAGTAATATGAATTTATTTATGTATCCATGTATTTATCTTATATTAAATACATTAAAAAATCAAACAGACTGCAAATTTTAACAATGCTAATAAACTAACGTTCATGTGTCTAAACAAATAAGTGTAGTGGCGATATAGATTGGTTGCCTGTCTGGACCAGTAGTTCATACCTAATTTTGACTTTCCAAGTATACAACATTAGCCATGCAAAATACACCATGAAGGTCTCATGAAAAAGTGGTGTTATAATTATTTGGCTCATGGGATAAAGAGCAAAAGAACATAAATTGACTTAAACATGCAGATATCAGATATGATATTTATTGTTTGATGTAATAAAGTATTTGATTAAACACAAACACAGTCAGTGTAAACTTATCCAATCATAATGTAAAGAATATTTGTAAAAGAAATTATCAGAGGTAAGTGGATGAAATGGACATGCATTTTTTGCTCATTACATTTTTTAATGTTGAAAACTTCAGTGAAACATATCTTAAAAGCATGAATTACACATATCTACACAAAGGAATCTACAATGACATCCAACAGTCTGAGATTACATTGCAAACATGGGATTTAATTCTTTTGTAGTTTTAAATCACCAAAAATTGAATTAAACAATGTTTAAAGCTAATCAAAGCTATGGCAAGTAAAATGAAACATTTATAATTCTGCACTGTTTCTATTCTAATATCTAAATATTAGCAAATTTGTGACATTGACCATGTTAAAGCCTTTGTAGTTTTTTGTCTTATTCCTCTCATTGCAGCTCTGTGAAGTTGGTGTTTTTCTTTTTATAATCGTTTACATTCTGTAATAAAAAAATGTATAAAATGTACACAGGCACATTCGTATTGGAACGTGTACTACTACTATTAACATCAGCATAATGTGTAAAAATACATGTAAGTTTACTGTTTATTTTAAATAACAAATGAAATGGCTATGCCCTGTTTATTATTATGGTAAGGGGAAACAAAAAGTAGTTTTTTCAAGCAAACACTCGTTTTAAAATTCAGATTTATGCAGAATTGTTTTTAAAACCTGCTGTAAAAATGATTTTAAACAATCAAGATTACTGTATTAAAGACAATGTGCTTTATTTAAAGCCAAATTAATAGTGAATGTACAATTTACTTAAGTGGAACTTTTCCCATAATTTGTTTCTTAGTGTTCTGTTCTGGTTTCAGTATAATTATGTAACACTTGGGAAGAAAAATACAAAATAATAAACCAAAGCTTGAGGCCAAAATAGCAAATATCTCCACAGCTACAGTGAATTTTCCAGGAGAGCTGATGTAAGCTGGGATGAAAGTGATCCAAACTGCACAGAATATGAGCATGCTGAATGTGATGAACTTGGCTTCGTTAAATTTATCTGGCAGCTTCCGAGCTAAAAAAGCTAAAACAAAACACAATAGAGCCAAAAGTCCTATATAACCCAGTACGGCCCAGAAACCTACTGCTGAACCCAACTGACATTCTAGAATAATCTTCTCCTTGTAGTACTTTAGGTTTTTGAAGGGGAAAGGAGGAGATGTTGTTAACCAAACTACACAAATAAGAACCTGTATGAGAGTGAAAGCAAGAACACTGAGTCTCTGCTGTAAAGGCCCAAACCATTTCATAACATTACTGCCTGGAAGTGTAGCTCTGAAGGCCATTAACACCACTATAGTTTTCCCCAAAACACAGGAGATGCAGAGGACGAAGGTGATCCCAAACGCTGTGTGGCGCAGCACACAGGACCACTCAGAGGGCCGACCAATGAAAGTAAGCGAACAGAGGAAACACAGAGCCAGTGAGAAGAGCAATAGGAAACTTAGCTCTGAATTATTAGCTTTGACTATTGGAGTATTTTTATATCTGAAGAATATGATCCCTATTATTAATGTCATAAATGTACCAATAATTGAAACAGCTGTTAACAAAATTCCCATAGTTTCCTCGTATGACAAGAATTCAATTTCTTTCGTTATACATTCATTCCTGTGTGAATTTGACCAGTAGTCCTGGTAGCACTGTTCACATTGAGTAGAGTCTGTCAGAGAAAGAAATGACATGAATAACAAAAAGAAGTTCAATGTACATAAAAATAATGGAAAGAATTCATTACATATAATGGTGACATTGTTTTCAGTCATCTAGAACATTTAGAACTTTTCATGTCTCAATAGTTAAGACTGATGTTCTTGAGTATGTTGTAACTATATCAGCAATACTGTTATTTCAGCTTTTGTGAATTTCTGTACCTGTTATATTACTGATCTCTCCTTCAGCACACGGTATACAGTCAAAGCAGCAGATAGGCTTTCCTTTCTGCACAGCCTTCCTGGTGCCTGGGGGGCAGCTTTCACTGCACACAGATCTTGGCACCTATTGCAAAAAAGGTTTGATAATATGAGATCAAAATGAAATTCACTTAATATGGATTATACAAACCATATTTTTTAAATAAAATACATTATGCTTTAGTAAAACCACACTGCAGTTGTATTCCTGTACCTGATTTGTATTTTGTGCCCACACAATTGCATCCATTTTTACTGCTAATCGATTTTCAGCAGGAAAAGAAGAGTCATAAAGTCCAACAGTGACAAACACATAGTTATTGTCAATAGTGTGCCAATTTATAATTTCATATTTTGCCACAGGGTCACCATTTTTATCAAAATAAACCTCTTCACCTTCTTTGGTTTTGAAGTGCACCTTTTTCAGATGTTCTAGAAACTGACAAAATCCAAAAGTTAAATTTGAAATATATTAACATGTACTTCTTCATAAAGTACAGCTTTTTTTGTTTACTTACAGTGAGAGGATCAGGCTGCTTTTTTGTAGGACATGTTTTTGTGCAGCCGAGGAGATTGTGTAGGGTGTGGGCGACAGCATATACTCCTTTATACACATTACTGTAAATTGGCATCAGGGTCATGTCTGTGAATTCATTTTCTGTTTCAGACAGTTTCTCTTGTCCTGTGCACACTGTTGTATCTTCTGAGTCATTCTGCATTGTGTATTTACAATTAAACAGAGCCTCCCAGAATTCAGTAAAAAAGACATTGCCTGCAGACTGCAGTGGATTTATATCTAGAAGAAATTCCTTTAGGCCTGTCACTGTTGTTTTAGGAATTGCTAGCCCTATGGCTCCTTGCAGTATTTTGTGCTTATCCGTCCTGGCAGTAGTTGAATCAGAAATCCAAGCTTCACTCCCCACCCACTGATATCCTGTAATGTTGTGCTCATGAAATGCTTCCACCAAAATCTCCAAGTCCCAATCAGGCACAAATATCACAATTACTCGAGAAGTAGACATTTTGATCTGCTGAATTATTCTCAGCAATTTTTCTTGTGAGTAGGTTCTAAAAAATGGAAGGGAATATTCTAAGCAAATGCCCAGCTGTTCTGCAGCTTCAGTAAATGCGGCCATTCCACTGTTACCATAGTCATCATCTACTCTAATTGCTCCCACCCATGTCCATCCAAACAGCTTAACCATCTCTGCCAGTGCTCTGCTCTGATAGTAATCACTGGGAATAGTGCGCAAAAATGAAGGATATGTCCTTTTATCACTGAGACACTCACAGGTGGCATAGGGACTGATCTAATGACAGATTCACACAAGTATATCAGACATTTTAGTCTTTTTTCTCAGATTCTACTTGCATATCGTCGCTGTCCAATGAAAAACATGTATCTCCATTTTTGTCAATTTCTATTTTTCTAAGTCAATTAAATTCAGCAGCTGCTGTTTACATTGTGTGATAGTTTCATGATGAATGGACCAATAGAAATGCTCCAAAATAGCTTCTGGTTCCATTGACTTCCACCGAAAGTAAAGACAGTTTTTGGCCTCTCCTGTAAAGTTGCCATTTTGAAGATACCTGATTTTCATTGGACAGTGACGATATAGCATTAAATGAAAGTTATTGAAAACCTATAACATTTTCATTTGATATATAACATATTATTTGCTCATAAAATGCACACTTACTAAGGGAATGCTAAAAGGTCCAATACTCTTTGCAATAGCCATTGATACTGATGAATATGCTTCACCAATTATGGCTTGTACCTGTGCTGGCTTTGTGCATTGCTCATTCAAGGTTGAGTTCATATTTCCATTAACAAGTGTCATAGCCATTCTGACCCCCATAGCTGTGGAACCGCATGTGTCACAGACTTTGTATCCCAGTGAGACACCAGGGAGTAAAGAGGAACTGTTGTTAATCTCTTCTATTGCAAAGATCATGGACTGTGAAAACTGAATGGTTACGAAATCAAGACTGGATTAGAAAAAACAGACATACACAGACATGTTAAGAATGGCAACTACCTAAGTCCCGCTGTGTAATGTTGCTATTTAAAAAAATACATATTGTCTGTATATGTCTAAAAAATTTGCTACTCACCTCACACAAGCCTTTGGTGACGGCTTGACCATATAAGACATGTCTGTAATTTCCCAAACCCTATGAAAAGGGAAAATGCCTCCAATAATGATATCACCATCCTTTGAAAATTGTGGGTATGCAGGATCTCCTTGCAGGCTGCAGAGATTCCCATTTGTTGTCGAAAAATTTATGATGGTCATCACCACATGAAAGAGATTAAAAATAGACTCCATCCACGTTTCAGCTACTTTGTAGAGATAATGATTTGAGATAATGGTCTGATGTTTTAGCAGGACTGAAAAGATTTGTAGAATTTATAGAGATAGAAAGGCAAATCCCCCATAGTCAAAGGAGGTGTGACTTTCAAACATGAGTATCCCTGCTTACAAGAAAGTCTCACTTTGCATTGTTTTTGGTGCTTTCTTTTGTTTTTCTTTTGTTTTTCTTGTTATTTTTTTGTTTTACTTGTTATTTTGCTTTTTATAAATTTTTAGTATTTTCTAACGTTGATTCTTTAAAAATCATTATGTAGTTCTTTTTACTATTATGCCATACCTACAGTGGGGCAAAAATATTTAGTCAGCCACTGATTGTGCAAGTTCTCCCACTTAGAAAGATGAGAGAGGCCTGTAACTTTAAGAGACACAATGGGGGAAAATCCAGGAAATCACATTGTAGGATTTTTAAAAGAATTTATTTGTAAATTATGGTGTAAAATAAGTATTTAGTCACCCACAAACAAGCAAGATTTCTGGCTCCCACATACCTGTAACAACTTCTTTAAGAAGCTCTTTTGTCCTCCACTATATTAATGGCTCCTATTTGACCTCGTTATCTGTATAAAAGACACCCGTCCACAGCCTTCAACTGTCCGACTCCAAACTCAACCATGGCCAAGACCAAAGAGCAGTCGAAGGACAGTATTAAAATCTGTAGACCTGCACCAGGCGGGGAAGAGTGAATCTACAATAGGCAAGCAGGTTGGTGTGAATAAATCAACTGTGGGAGCAATAGTAAGAAAATGGAAGACATGCAAGACCCTTGATAAACTCTCTCGATCTGGGGCCCTGATCATGAGAACGAAGAGCAAAAATCCGAGAACTACACAGAGGGACCTGATGAATGACCTACAGAGAGCTGGGACGGAAGTAACAAAGGCTACAATCAGTAACACACTACGGAGAGAGGGACTCAAATCCTGCAGTGCCAGGCTTGTCCCCCTGCTTAAGCCATATGGAGCATATGGATGATTCAAGAAAATGATTGGAAGAATATCATGTGGTCAGATGAAACCAAATGAGAACATTTTGGTAAAAACTCGATGTGTTTGAAGGAAGAAGAATGCTGAGTTGCATTCTAAGAACACCATACCTACTGTGAAGCATGGGGGTCATGCTTTGAGGCTATTTTTCTGCAAAGGGGACAGGACGACTGATCCATGTTAAGGGAAGATTGAACGGGGCCATGTATGGTTAGATTTTAAGCCAAAACCTCCTTCCATCAGTGAGAGCATTGAAGATAGAACAATGCTGGGTTTTCCAGCATGACAATGATCCCAAACACACTGCTTAAGCAACAAAGGAGTGTCTCCGTAATAAGCATTCCAAAGTCCTGTAATGGCCTAGTCAGTCTCCAGACCTCCACTTCAGGTCCCTGGATATTTTGGTGCCCATGAACCTGAGTGACTCCACAGTGGAAACCACAGAGTCATTGATATTAAAGAGGTAGGAAGGGGGAATTGCATCTGAAGTCCATTACCATCTCTACTGTGTTTTGTGTGTTGAGCACCAGGTGATTGCTGCTGCAGCAAGAGACCAGCCGTTTAACTTCCTTTCTGTAGGCAGGCCCATCAAGGTTGTGTCAGCTGAAAATTTCAGGATGTTAACAAGTGGTTCCTTGGAGACAGTCATTTGTGTAGAGACTGAAGAGGTGGGGGAGAGCTTCAGTAGTGAGGGTTCGCAGGTCTGATATCTCTGGTTAGCACTACGTTGTTAAATGCAGAGCTAAAGTCCACAAACAGAACTCTAGTATAAGTTTCAGGACTGTTGAGATGCTGTAGCATGAAGTGCAGAGCCAGGTTGACAGTGTCTTCAGCAGACATGTTAGCTCTGTATGCAAACTACAAGGGGTCCAGCAGAGGTTCTGTAATGGTCTTCAGATGGGCTAGGACCAGGCGTTCAAAGACAAAGATGAAATAAGGTTCCTAGATAAAAGAAGACAACTCTCTCAGAGAGTAGAAGGGTTTGCAGATGAGGAAGAGTGTCTGTAGATGAGGAGAGCATGAATTGAACAGTACAGTGACATCTCTACATCAGCGTTCGTTGATGTAGAAGCAGATTCCTCTGCCTTAGCTTTTCCCGCTGAGCTCCATGTGTTTGTTTTGTGCAGCCGGAAGCTGGGAACGCACAGCGTGCTGTTCGAGGGCCAATTAGAGAGCCAGATCTCCGTGAAACAGTGCAGATGCATTTGGAAAGTCTTTGTTGGTTTGATTGAGCCGAAGTATTTATTCCATTTTGTGAAAACGTATAGTCTGCACGTCAAAATTTCCGAAAAACCTAAAGGAACTCTGGAATATGTCCAGTAGGAATGTTATCCCTGAAGGCCAGTAACTGGATCTTGGATCCTTGGATAGATAAGAGAGTGGAAAATCACTTGACAACAACTATATCACCTGTAGACTAGTTTGAGGTTACTCTGACATTCTGCAGAAAAAGGATAATGCATGTTCTACGGGGATTTATTTGCAAGCGATGAGGTCGGATCGTTCTTACAGCATGGCTAAAACCGAACGGACTCTAAATCCCATTGGAGCAGTCCTGGGAGCAGGCAGGTTGGAATACAGGACCGTGGAGGTAAACTCGATGCCTCGCTGGATCACCACTGGGTCTCCAGGCTGTGCATGGGGAACCAGAGGGTCTCTCCATAGGTCCAATCCGGAGATGCCTAGAATTCCGGTGAAAACGACCTCTCGATTGGCTGAGTCGTGGAGCTTACAGTTGCCCCCCCCCCCCTTGGATCAAGGATGTCCTCGGCCTGGACCCAGCATTGTTTCTCCATGCCGTACTCCTCCCAGTTCACCAGATACTTTACCCTGCTGCTTCGAGTCCAAGAGGGTCCGCACTAAGTAGGCGGGCGACCCATCTACCTCAAGAGGTGGCGGAGCAGAGATAGGAGGACCATCCCACGAGGTACTTGGGGGAAAAGGGTTTCAAAAGGGACACATGGAAAGCGGGGGCAATTTTTTTTAGTGAGAGGGAAGCTGACAGGGTTAATTTGTTTGATTGTTTTAAAGGGGCCAATGAGTTTGGGACTCAGCTTCTTCAAGGTAAGTCGCAGTCTCAAATCTCTGGTGGAGAACCAAATCTCTGGTGGAGAGCTGGGAGTTGCCCCAGTGGGACCTTAGGAACCTGCCAATCTCCTGATTGAGCCTCTCGACCTGCCCATTAGACTGGGGATGATATCTGGACGAGAGGCTCACCTTGATTCCGAGCAGGTCACAAAAACCTACACAGGCGAACTGAACGCCTCTATCCATTACTATGTCCCCAGGAAGACCATACAAACAGAATACTGCCCTGAACAGAGTATCTGCGGTTTCTTGGACAGTGGGAAGCTTCTGAAGGGGGATGAGGCGACACCCCTTGTAGAATCGGTCCACTACCACCATGACGACCATGTTACCTTCTGACTCCGGCAGATCTGTAAGAAAATCGATATACAGATGAGACCAGGGCCTGTGAGGAACTGGCAATGGCTCCAGTAGTCCTGCCAGTTTCTGGCGGGGTCTCTGGCTTTGAGCGCACACTGTGCAGGCACCGAAAAGCTGTGGGCCACCGAAAAGCAGTTGGCTACCTGCTGCAGCTTGCACCTCACGCCAGGATGCCCCGAACCAGGAATGGCATGGACCCCCTGGAGCACCTCCTGTCTAAGAAACTGAGGCACATACAGCCGGCCGGAAGGACAACCTGGAGGAGCAGGCTCCGCATCCTGGGCCTGTCGGATGCGGTCCTCAATCTCCCATTGAATCGGTGCCAGGATGCGGGACGATGGGAAAGTTCATTCCTCATTGGTTGGAGAGGGCTCAGGGTCATGAATGCGGGAGAGTGCGTCTGCTTGTATGATTGGAGATCCGATGACTGCCACAGCACGGTGGCCCACCTCAGAGACTTCCCGGTTAGTAGCGATAGCACGAATGCTATCTTGCTGTGTTCTTGGGGGAAGGATGAGGGGGACCGACCTATGTAAAGGGAGCACTGCATCAGAAACTCTTGGCACAACTCACAGTGCTGACAGGGCAGCGGAGAACGGCAAGAGAAGGGGAGGTGGACTGACAGTGTTTGTGAATGATCAATGGTCTAACACTGGGTACATCACTGTTAAGGAACAAATCTGCTGTAAGCACATTGAGTTGTTAGCTGTTTGCATGAGACCGTACTATCTCCCGAGGGAATTCTCGCATGTTATCATATTCCTCCCTTTGTCAACGCTGATCCTGCTTGTGATGTACTGCACTCAGGCTGCAGACACAGCACCCACACACCCTGCTTTTTATCTCTGGAGACTTGAATCATGTTCCTTCATCCTCCACTCTGTCCACCTTCTCCTAGTATGTAACCTGCCACGCCAGAGACAATAAAATTATGGACCTTTTTTATGCCAACACAAAGGGGGCATATAAAGGGGGCTTGGAAGATCTGATCACTGTCTGGTTCATCATCTACCTGTGTACAAACCCCTTGTACCGGAGAGCCAGCTGTCACCCACACGGTGAAGAAATGGTCTAAGGAAACTGAAGAGTGATCCAAATGGGGAGGAGTTGAGAAGGAAGATCAGGGAGGGGAAAGCAAGCTACAGGAGGAAGCTGGAGGAACAGTTACAGCAGAACAATGTCAGTGGAGTTTGGTAAGGCCTTAAAACCATCACTGATGACAGGAAGCCTGACTCTCAGGTGGGGAGGCAGATGTGGGTGAATTAACTTAATGTAGTTTTCAATAAATTTGATCAATCACCTGCCCCTCTTCCTACACAGACATCCGTGCTGACACTACCAGCATGCTGCCCTTCCCCCTCTCTCACACTCATCCCCTTCTCAACAACTTTTAGCTTACAGGAACCCACCCTACTGGCTCATCTGCGGAAAACAACAGTCCAGGTGCGAAATGAGCTGAGGAAAATCAAGACGAAGAAAGCTGCAAGTCCAGATGCTATCAGTCCCAGTCTAATTTCTCCAGTGCTTATGACACCATATAGCCAGGGCTCCTGAAGGAGTGGAAAGTCACCTGTCAAACTGGATTCTGTATGTGAGGGCACTGGACTGTGTGTCTGATAAAGTGGTCAGCAGCACAGGGACACCTCAGGGAATGGTCCTGGCACCGATCCTCTTCGACCTGTGTACTGCTGACTTCATGTACAGCTCACCGAACTGTCACCTCCAGAGGTTCTCTGACCACCTCCAGAAAAATGCGGGAAAGACCAAAGAACTAGTGGTGGATTTCCGCAGGTGCAGACATCCCCCTTCATTAGTGAACATCCAAGGTATGGACATGAAGAAAGTGAACTCTTATAAGTACCTGGGTGTTCACCTAAACAACAAGCTGGACTTGTCAGGTAAAACCACTGCACTTTACAAGAAAGGCCAGGGCAGACTCTACCTAAGGAGGAGACTTGGGTCATATGGAGTGCAGGGAAAACTCCTGAGGATCTTCTTTGACACAGAGGTGGCATTTGCTATCTTTTTGGAGTGGTCTGCTGGGGCGGCAGACAAGAAAAGATGGGACAGAGTCATTAAGGGGGCCAGCTTTGTCCTGGAAAGCCCACTAGACCCAATGTAGGCGGTAGGAGACAGGCTGCTTTACCCCAAGTGCGGGAAAGCGCAGGTCCTTCCTTCCTGCTGCTGTTAGACTCTATAACCAGCACTGCTCCCAGCAGACCACATATATACAGCGGACTTCATACACACACACACACTTAAACGCTACACACTTACAGGAAATAGAAATTTAGTGTAACATAATGTGCAATATTTTTCCAATTTTTTTGTACAGAGTGTCTTGCTATCTGCTTGCTGCTGTAACACTGTTAATTTCCCCACTATAAGACTAATAAAGGACTATCTTGTCTTATTTAGATAAACATATGCTGCCATCAAGAAGACTTCTTTTCCTAGAAAATCCATTATTTTAGCAGGACGCTGCTAGGCCTTGATTGTTAAAAGAAGCAAATCAGTCTCAAAACTGGCAGAGTTACTCTGTAGTGCAGGCCAGACATAGACTCAGGATGCAGGAGTCAGTGAACACAAGCATCATTTTCGATGGGAGTAAAAGAGTAAAATTGTGCCATTAACCTCCTACTGGGAACTACACCACCATTTCGTTGGACTGCTAAAGCCCAAAAAGCCTTTAAAGAAAAAAAGCACAGCAAACTTTCACCTCGATCCTCCAGATGACCGATCCCGAGAAACCATTTATTGTCAAGTCACATGCTTACAGTGTCAGCATGGGAGTCCTCTACCAGTCCTCAGGTAGGCCAAGAAGCTTCATCCCTGTGTATTTTGTTCTCAACTACTCACACAAGCTAAACATAATTACAATGTTGGGGATAGCGATCTTCCCAGGACTTCCAGTTTACTAGATGCTTCTGGAAGGCCTTTTGTCAGCTCATGGTAGTCTATCCAAATTGTTCCACTGGGTTCCACCCATGGTCTAATGACTAAACTGTGAGGATCTATCAGGACATTGGCCAGACACAACGGTAATTGGGCTCTACTAACCCAGCTTCTTTGGTGGGCCATCTACCCTGGGAAAAAATTGATCACACGTCTATTGGCCAAGAAGCATATTGGTAGTTGAAGCAGTAAGCATGAAATAGCTTCATGATTAAAAGGGAGGTAGAATGTGTGAAATCTCATGATGACATCATGACAGTGATAATTCTGTTAATGTCGGGGGTGAGGTGGTGAGGTTGTAACCTACATAAAAGGGTTTTTTTTGCATTGCACTCAAATTAGTTTAATTGCAGTCCTCACAAATACCTGTAGAGGGCAGTTTAAAGCCCTCTGTTCTAGCTTGGAAAGGCCAGTCCAGGCAGTTTTTGAGCAAGAGAGAGAACTTTTAAGAAGATAGAGTACTTGTTGTTAATGAGTTTGAGAATGAGTAATTAAGAATTAAGTGGTGGTGGTTGAGGGGTTATTGAGATCATTACACACACACGCTCATACACGGCCAGACAGTGAATGAGATCAAAACAGCTCATTCTTGGACAGGAACAGAACAAGAGAAACAGATAGTTTTTCCCACAACTACTAAACTAAGATTTATCCCAAAGAGAAAAGAAAAGACACACATACACACTCACAAAATCAGCACAAAAGCTTTAAGTTCTAAATTTTATTTCTTAATTGACTGCAAGACAAACTAAACATACAAAGCTTTAGCTGTTTATTACAAGACTTACATTTGTCTACCTTTTGTTTCCTTCTCTTGTTTATAAGTGTCAAATTGCCAATATATATTCTCTCCTTAACTAACCTAAACTCCTAATTTCCTCTACCAATAATGGTGTTACATTTACATAAATCCCCTCATATTAACTAACGTTTATATCTCAAAAATGTAATCATGCAGATATAAGCAGTATTTCCCTTTAAGACAATGTTTTAAAATACTAATACATTACGATTATGAAAGTCACGTGGTCACATATTTAAAAATATAAATAGTGAATATGCAGTTTACTTAACTGGCACTTTACCCATAATTTGTTTCTTAGTGTTTTGCTCTGGTTTCAGTATGATGATGTAACACTTTGGGAGAAAGATACAGAATAACAACCCAAAGCTTGAAGCCAGAATAGCAAATATCTCCACAGCTACAGTGAACTTTCCAGGTGAGCTAACATAAGCTGGAATGAAGGTGATCCAAACTGCACAGAATATGAGCATACTGAATGTGATGAACTTGGCTTCATTAAAGTTATCGGGCAGCTTCCGAGCCAGAAAAGCTAAAACAAAACAGAGTGAAGCCAAGAGTCCTATATAACCCAGCACAGCCCAGAAACCTACTGCTGAACCCAACTGACATTCTAGAATGATCTTCTCCTTGTAGTGTTTTAGGTTTTTAAAGGGGAAAGGAGGAGATATTGTTAACCAAAGCATACAAATAAGGACCTGTATGAGAGTGAAAGCAAGAACACTGAGTCTCTGCTGTAAAGGCCCAAACCATTTCATAACATTACTGCCTGGAAGTGTAGCTCTGAAGGCCATTAACACCACTATTGTTTTCCCCAGAACACAGGAGATGCAGAGGACGAAGGTGATCCCAAACACTGTATGGCGCAGCATACAGGACCACTCAGAGGGCCGACCAATGAAAGTGAGTGAACAGAGGAAACACAGAGTCAGTGAAAAGAGCAATAAGAAACTCAGCTCTGAATTGTTGGCTTTGACTATTGGAGTATTTTTATGTCTGAAGAAAATAATCCCTATTATTAATGTCATAAAGGTACCGATAATTGAAACAGCTGTTAGGAAAATCCCCATAGTTTCCTCGTATGACAAGAATTCAATTTGCTTCTTTACACATTCAGTCCTGTGTTGATTTGACCAGAAGTCTTGGTAGCACTGTTCACATTTAATTGAGTCTGTCAAAGAGAGAAATAACATTAATTGCAAAAGTGTTAGATGCAAAGAGAAATAATTGAAGAAAGTTATTGTATGTAATGATGTGATTGTCTTCTGTCAAAAACTTCTCAATCAATCAGTTGTTTTCTAAATAATTACAAAGTATCTACAATATCAACTATATTTTGTTTCAGCTTTTCTGAATGTTTGTACCTGTCATATTACTGATCTCTCCTTCAGCACATGGTATACAGTCAAAGCAGCAGATGGGTTTTCCTTTCTGTACAGCCTTCCTGGTGCCAGGGGGACAGCTCTCACTGCACACAGACACTGGCACCTATAATTAAATATTAAGCAAACTAAAAAAATCATTTAATTTGTACATAGTCTACAAACATTATATGACATAGCAGTGCTTTATTGAGACCAACTTGCAATTCTATTACTGTACCTGATTTGAATTTTGTGCCCACACAATAGAGTCCATTTTCACTGCTAATCGATTGTGAGCAGAGAAAGAAGAATCATAGAGTCCCACAGTGACAAACTCATGGTGATGTTTAATAGTTTGCCAATTTATTATTTCATATTTAGCCACAGTGTCACCATTTTTATCAAAATAAACTTCTTCGCCATCTTTGGTTTTGAAGCGCACTCTTTTTAGATGTTCTAGAAACTGATGAAGCATAGTAAAGTTAAAGCAGTTTTGGAAAAAGCCTAATACTTACTTATACAACATTTTAATCTTAAGTAGTGCTTCTCCCACAAGCCGAAGCTTGAAATGGTAAATTTGAGATCTGTGTTAAAACATACTTTTAACTTACAGTGAGAGGATCAAGCTGCTTCTTTGTAGGACATGTTTGTGTGCAGCCGAGAAGGTTGTGTAAGGTGTGTGCAATAGCATAAACACTTTTATACACATTACTGAAAATAGGCATCAGGGTCATGTCTGTGAATTCATTTTCCATTTCCAACAGTTTCTCTTGTCCTGTGCACACTGTGGTATCTTCTGAGTCATTTTGCATTGTGTATGTACACTTAAACAGAGCTTCCCAGAATTCAGTAAAAATGGCACTGCCTGCAGATTTCAGTGGACGTAAATCCAGAATAGAGTCTTCCAGACCTGTCACAGTTGTTTTAGGAATAGCTAGCCCTATGGCTCCTTGCAGTATTTTGTGCTTATCCAGTCTGGCTACATTTGAATCAGAGATCCAGGCTTGAGTTCCTACCCACTGATATCCAGTAATATTGTGCTCATAAAATACATTCAGCAAAATCTCCAAGTCCCAATGAGTGGCAAATATCACAATCACTCGAGAAGTTGAGCTTTTGATCTGCTGAATTATTCTTAGCAGTTTTTCTTGTGAGTAGGTAGTAAAAAATGGAAGTGAATATTCTAAACATATGCCCAGCTGTTCTGCAGCTTCTGTAAATGCAGCCATTCCACTGTTACCATAGTCATCATCTCTTCTTATTGCACCCACCCACGTCCAGCCAAAGTGCTTGACCATCTGTGCCAGTGCTCTGCTCTGATAGTAATTACTGGGAATAGTGCGCAGAAATGAGGGATATGTCTTTTTGTCACTGAGACACTCACAGGTAGAGGCGTGACTAATCTAAAAATATGTTCACACAGGTATGTCAGGGAATATGTTAATTCTCTTTTTTATGCTAGATATTCATGGCATTTAACCTTAAACGTAAGTTCAGAAATAATTCACAGATTAATACTAATATTTAAAAATTTGCTTCAGTTCTTACTAAGGGAATGCTGAATGGTCCAACGCTCTTTGCAATAGCCATTGACACAGATGAGTATGTTTCACCAATTATAGCTTGTACCTGGTCTGGCTTTGTGCATCGCTCATCCAGTGTTGAGTTCTCATTTCCATTAACAAGTGCCATAGCCATTTTAACCCCCATAGCTGTGGAACCGCATGTGTCATAGAGCTTGTAGCCCAGTGAGACACCAGGGAGTAAAGAGGAACTGTTGTTGATCTCTTCTATTGCAAAGATCAAGGACTGTGAAAACTGGAAGCTTCTGAAATCAAGACTGTTTTAGACAAAACGGATATATACACACGCATTATAAGAATTACATCTAGAAGTTTAACTACTGCTGTGTTACTTTTTTAAATAATACATATTTACAAAATCTCAGTTTCTGCTTACCTCATGCATTTCAGTGGTGATGGCTTAATCATGTAGGATATTTCTATGATTTCCCAGCTTCTGTGGAAGGGGAAAATCCCTCCAACTATGATATCACCATCCTTAAAAATTTGTGGGTAAACAGGATCTCCTTGCAGGCTACAGAAAGTCCCATTTGTTGTGGAAAAATTTATCATTATCATTATCATATGCAAGAGAGTGAAAATAGGCTCCATCCACCCATTAAACTACTGAGTAGAGATAATGGTTGAGTGAATTCAAGGTCTGATGTTTTAGCAGGTTGGAGAGAATAATTGATGGTATTTATACGGATAGAAATCCTCAATGGTAATGTTACACTGCTGGGCCAAAGTCAGAGGAGGCGTGTCTTTTAAATGTAAGTGGCACATATCTGAAAGAAATTTGTCTCAATAGCACTTTTGCCACTTACTTTTGTGCTGATATTTTCCTATTTCTTTAACTTTTTTCTTATTCTGTCTGGTTATTGTAGAATATTAATACTTTAGGAATCTCTGTGTAGTTCTATGGATTGTCATACCTATTTTCCTAATTTACCAATTACTAATTTTAGTCAAATATCCAACTGTCAAAATAATCCTTTTTAAATGAAAATGAGTTCATTAATAAATAATTCGAATGTCTTGGTCTATTGCTGTAAACAAGCCCGTTATTGTTTAGGTCTTCTCCCGAGTTCCAAAAAGTCATTTAATTTGTCTTTGTACGTTAATGTTGCTAACACTGGCCCAAAAAGAATCTCAATTGGTTATCTCACAAATGCAAAATCAAGGTTATTTCTCATAAACATATTTATTTACATCATCAGAGGATTCATGCTTTACCAAGTTTTAGTTCTCTTTGAGTATTATTTCACAATGAAACAATTTCATGTCTCACTAAATTCATTATTAGATTATTCTGCTCTGGGTGACCTGAAGCAAAAACAGTGTTATAATCATTTTGGAACCTTAGTTCTGCCAAAAAAACTCAAGGAGTAGAGAAATGTAAAACCAGGTTTAATCTTTAATCTACAATTGGAAGGTTAGATATTGTAGGACATAAAGATAAAAACAGTCTTTGGCATAGGCCCAGTCCTAGGCCCAGGTTTTAAGCATTCAGACCTTCGCAGATCCTGCTGCATATGGACATTTTTTAAAGTATATCCACCGGAGAAGCATTTACCTGGAGCAAATAATCTGAAATGAATCACACTATATATTACTTACGAACTACACGAGAAATCTAAGTATGTGCAGATAGAAATGGTGAAGGAAGAATAGAATGTTTACAAGGTTTTAATTTGCTACGTCGAAGTGAAATTGGAGTTTGTACAAACTAGGGGCTGCAAGTCTGTAGATAAAGCTATGTGATGTAAGTAAGGTGCTGGTGAGGTTAGAGTTAGTTGTGATATCGTATTAACTTGTGCAGAGTTGTTAGGGTCTCACCCACACATGCATCCTGTTCTTAGGGTCTCGCCCACACATGCATCTTGTTCTTAGGGTCTCTGCCCATGCATGCATCCTGTTCTTAGGGTCTTGGCCCACGCATGCATCCTGTTAGTTTTGGGTCTCGACAAACACTTGCAGCTTTGCGTTTGGGTCTCAGCCGACACATGCAGCTTTGCGTTTGGGTCTTGCCCACACATGTATCTTTTCAGTTATGGGTCTCGCCCACACACGCATCCTGTGCGTTAGAATCTCAGCCCACACATGCAGCCTGTTAGTTTTGAGTGCCTGAACACATTTGCAGCTTTGCGTTTGAATCTCGGCCCACACATGCAGCTTTGCGTTAGGGTCTTGCCCAAACATGCATCCTGTTAGTTTTTAATTTTGACCCACACAAGCATCCTGTCAGTTTAGGGTCTAGGCCCACACATTCATCCTGTTGTTTGAGCCTAGGGCTCCCCACACATACATTCCATTCACTCGGGCATTGGGCCCATATACATACATTCTGTTACCTTGGGACACGGCCCCTTGCACACATGTACCATTTACTAGGGACGCTGTCCCATATACACGCATCCTGTTCACAGGCCATGGGTCCACCATGCACCATGTTAGCCTGGGCCACAGGCCCACCAAGCACTATGTGTGGATTATTTTTTGTTCGCTAAAGGTAATGGTGAAACCACCACCAGTAGTTTCAAGAATAAACATCATACCTTGAGTGCCAGATGTGCGTCCAGGATGCGAGGAGCTCATAAGCTGAGAGGGCCATTTCCTAGCAGCTTGAAAGAAGAGATTTGTGCGCCATATTTAGCTGCTGTAGAATCAGCAACATCTATGCGAAAGGAGTGTCCAGTGTAGTGTGATGTAAAGCCACATTTCTTCGCTACATTAGCCAATTTGACTCAGAACCAGTGTTCGTTATGTGAAAGTCATTAGGTAAAACAAGGTAAGGAGAATCAAGAGTATGAGGACAAATTATTAGCCATATAAACGTAGGCGCACGGTTTTAGAAAGATAAAGAATTGTGAAGAAAAGTCTTCAGACTGTGTGTCTCTAAACTGGATCAAAACAGTGAGTCATCAGTGAATTCCCCAGAGTGCATAAAACCATAGAATGCCAGTCAAGTAACAGAATACCATCCGACAATGCAATCCGAGGGGGAGCTTGCTAATTTTTGACAGGATACTGCACAATGTCTGAGAGACAATTAATTATACGGCGTCCTTAAAGTCAGTTTTACTGAGCAGTGCCATGTTTAGCCACTCTAATGAGCCGAACAGTATTGTCTAACGGAGCGTGATGTAGCTAATTATTTGCATTAGTAGCATTATTACTAATTACTACTGTAATGCCAAAAGAGGCCAGTGCAAAGGATGAATAGGCGTAATCTTAAAAGTGCCGTGACCTGTCACTTTAAGAAAATGAATGGCATCATTTACCGAATCCTAATCCAGAGAAAACGGCATGAGAGGAATGCACTGAATAACATTAGCGACAAAAATTTAATCAGTAGAAGATACGTCAAAATTAAACACTTCTTAACGGAGTATCTGCGAGTAACAACGCCAATGACATTCATGCAAAAGGGAGAGAAGAGAGAGGAATAAAAAAAAGGACAGACTATGTAATATTCAATTTCACCTGTTGCCAAGGGAGCAGACATGACATAAGGTAGCGAAAGCCCAATGAGCGCATTGTCTATGAACGCCAATCAGGGTGAGACAGAGAGCAGGAGAGTGTATGCGTGCGAAATAAGACAGGAAGGATGGCCACTCGAATTTCCTCTGGGACCGAAGGCTTTCCTTGCCTCGAAGGACAAAGGCGACTGACAAACAGATCTTGCGTATGACTCCTTGCAAATGCTACAACATGCGAAAACACACAATAGGAAAAGAACAAAAAGATTAATTATATTATTGCTCAACAAATCCCCGTTAATTCAACAACACGGCAACTCTGCTTGTCCCGCAGAGTGCTTACAGGTTTGAGCTCGTATAGGCTTAAGGGCACAGGGCTGAGGAGTGGCCATGAGAACTCGAGAGAACACACATCAGACTGCTATGACCACCGTGTCTTTAATTGACCAGCCCAGCCTTGAATCGAAAAAGTTATGAACGAGGCAGATTAAGCAGAAAATTACTTGTGGTATTCATAAAATAAAATACCTCTGTATCGCTGACTAAGATCAGCCATCATGGCCAGGTGCGCTCCCTGCGCTCGGTGTGGATCTGACACCAAATATCCCTGTAAACGCCAAAGCAACAACGAACTCACCAAAGAAGAGATTGTGCTGCAGTCAAGGATTGGCGGTTTTAAGAAAGACCGAAATGTTACCGCAATCCACCATTTGACAGCTTATAGCCGGAGGAGGGACGTAGCAGGGATGTCAAAAAAACATTTTTACCCTGAAGGATGTTGCTACAGCAGGAGGAACGAAAGTCCTACCCAAAGCTTGTGCAGGCACGGCGGTGGAGAGGCTAAAAGCAGGCAGGGCAGAACCAGCCGAGGTGTCCGGGAACAGAGAAGTAGAAGCCATGGAGGCAGCAGATGGCAAAGCGGGAGTGACAGTGGTGGAAGAGGGGCCAGAGTCGACAAAAACCGGGGGCAAACTGGAGCCAGGGTTGAAGCCAGATGACTTTTTAATGCAACCATCCTGGATTCGAGGCTGTTGACAGAGTCGGTGAAACGCTGATCAACCTGAATCAACTGGAGATTCAAGGCAGCAGTATCCTCAGAGAGCAGAGAGCTCGGAGGAGCAAGGCACTTGGATGTTCATGGGGAGGCCGACTTCGCAGAGCACTTCCTCTCTGCCTTTGCGGGCTGAGCGGACACTGCAGAAGTAGATGAGGCCTGAGAGAGAATCTGCAGGGGGAACTGGGGATCGCCCACAATTTTAGTGAATGTAGATGTTCTGTGACAAACCGCTGTCGAGCGGAATCCCGCATTCCCCATAAAGTCCTAATATCACCTCCGAAGGCTAAGAAGACCAAGAAAAACTGTCACGGACAGACCGCAACGTACGAAAGCCGGCGGAGACAGAGCAATAAGATCAGCGTCCGGATCCAAAACGGAAATAACATTTCAAAAATCGCTTTAGGACATAGCGCCTACGACTATCTAAATGACAGCACGTAGAAATGTCCCAACTTGAGGGCAGCAAAGACAGAGCGCAAGTTAAATCCTTTTAAAGACAGGTGGCAGCCTGAGATGAGTTGGAATAATAAATGTATGAGTGATGTAGCATTGGAGTCTTACTGGCAAAACCTTCACTAAAGATTTCATTTTTGGTACGCCCTTTTGTTTCGGACACAGTTTTATATATTGTCTTAATCACCCCAAACACAACTGTCTTTGTGTGCATTTGCTGAGCTGAATGACTGTTGCCTTACCTGCCTCTCACCCTCCTGAAGGTACTCCTGGCTGTATGGCTTTAACTATTTAATCAAAGATATGGTTTCACCTGTTTTACAATACACTGAGCTCTTCTCATATTCATATTGCTTTGAACTACAGTCATTGATGCTTGTAGATTCAACTCTTTATTTTCTCTGTTCCTCACTAGTTTTACTGGTAACATAGATATATTTCTCATTGTTACCCTGATAGGTCATCATTGGCTAATCTAAATTATTTTACCCCATCACAGGCCATTTTGTTCCTTTTTTCACTGCACTTAAATAAGTTTATTTGCAATTCTCAAATATACCTGTAGAGGGCAGTTTAAAGCCATCTGTTCTAGCTTGGAAAGGCCAGAGAGAGAAAAAAAAACTTTTGAGAAGATATAGCACTTATTGTTAATGAGTTTGAATAAGAATGTGTAATTATGAATTAAAAGGTGGGGTTTGTGGGTCTGGTCTTGCATTAAGAGATTGTGGCACACACTCACACATACATGCCCACACAGTGGAAGAGATCATGACTGCTCCTTCATGGACAGGAACAGAACAAGAGAAACAGATTTTTCCCACACTTACTGAACTGAGATTTATTCTGAAGAGAAAAGAAAAGACAAACATACACACACACATACACACACACAATCAGCACAACAGCTTTAAGTTCTGAATTTTATTTTTAATTGACTGCAAGACAAGCTGAGCATACAAAGCTTTAGCTGTTTATAATGAGTTACATTTGTCTAACTTTTGTTTATTTCACTTGTTTATGGATGTCAGATTGACAATTATCACTATTGATCACTATTTGCTATTTTCTCATTCTCCTTCTCCAAACCTTAACTAACCTAAACTCTGTGGAATTTCCTCTACCAGTAATTGTGTTACATTTACATCAACCCACTCATATTAACTTAAAAAAAAATAATTATGCACATATGAGCAGTATTTCCCTTTAAGACAATGTTTTAAAATACTAATACATTACGATTATGAGACTAATGGTCACATGTTTAAAAAATATAAATAGTGAATATGCAGTTTACTTAACTGGCACTTTGCCCATAATTTGTTTTTTAGTGTTCTGTTCTGGTTTCAGTATAATTATATAACACTTAGGAAGAAAGATACAGAATAACAAACCAAAGCTTGAGGCAAGAATAGCAAATATCTCCACAGCTACAGTGAACTTTCCAGGAGAGCTGACATAAGCTGGAATGAAGGTGATCCAAACTGCACAGAATATGAGCATGCTGAATGTGATGAACTTTGCTTCATTAAAGTTGTCCGGCAGCTTACGTGCTAGAAAAGCTAAAACAAAACATAGTAAAGCCAAGAGTCCTATATAACCCAGCACAGCCCAAAAACCTACTGCTGAACCCAACTGACATTCTAGAATGATCTTCTCTTTGTAGTGCTTAAGGTTTTTGAAGGGGAAGGGAGGAGATGTTGTTAACCAAAGAACACAAATAAGGACCTGTATGAGAGTGAAAGCAAGAACACTGAGTCTCTGCTGTAGAGGCCCAAACCATTTCATAACATTACTGCCTGGAAGTGTAGCTCTGAAGGCCATTAACACCACTATTGTTTTACCCAGAACACAGGAGATGCAGAGGACGAAGGTGATCCCAAACGCTGTGTGACGCAGCATACAGGACCACTCAGAGGGCCGACCAATGAAAGTAAGTGAACAGAGAAAACACAGAGCCAGTGAAAAGAGCAGCAGGAAGCTCAGTTCTGAGTTGTTGGCTTTAACTATTGGAGTATTTTTATGTCTGAAGAATATGATCCCTATTATTAATGTCATAAATGTACCAATAATTGAAACAACACTTAACAAAATTCCCATGGTTTCCTCATATGACAAAAATTCAATTTGTTTCTTTACACATTCAGTCCTGTGTTGATTTGACCAGTAGTCTTGGTAGCACTGTTCACATTTAATTGAGTCTGTCAGAGAGAGAAATAACATTTATTATGAAAGTGTTACATGCAAAGAGAAATAATTGAAGAAAGTTATTGCATATAATGATGTGATTGTCTTCTGTCAAAAGTTCCTCAATTAATCAGTTATTTTCTGAATAATTACATTAATATTCTTACAGGAGTAATACCAACAATATTTTGTTTCAGCTTTTCTGAATGTTTGTACCTGTCATATTACTGATCTCTCCTTCAGCACATGGTATACAGTCAAAGCAGCAGATAGGCTTTCCTTTCTGTACAGCCTTCCTGGTGCCAGGGGGACAGCTTTCACTGCACACAGACACTGGCACCTACGATCAAATATTAAGCAAACTAAAAAAATCATTTAATTTGTACATAGTCTACAAACATTATATGACATAGCAGTGATTGAGACCAACTTGCAATTCTATTACTGTACCTGATTTGAATTTTGTGCCCACAAAATAGAGTCCATTTTCACTGCTAATCGATTGTGAGCAGAGAAAGAAGAATCATAGAGTCCAACAGTGACAAACTCATGGTGATGGTCAATTGTTTGCCAATTTATTATTTCATATTTAGCCACAGGATCACCGTTTTTATCAAAATAAACCTCTTCACCTTCTTTGGTTTTGAAGCGCACTCTTTTCAGATGTTCTAGAAACTGATGAAGCATAGTAAAGTTAAAGCAGTTTTGGAAAAAGCCTAATACTTACTTATACAGCATTTTAATCTTAAGTAGTGCTTCTCCCACAAGCCAAAGCTTGAAATGGTAAATTTGAGATCTGTGTTAAAACATACTTTTAACTTACAGTGAGAGGATCAAGCTGCTTCTTTGTAGGACATGTTTGCGTGCAGCCGAGAAGGTTGTGTAAGGTGTGTGCAATAGCATAAACACTTTTATACACATTACTGAAAATAGGCATCAGGGTCATGTCTGTGAATTCATTTTCCATTTCCAACAGTTTCTCTTGTCCTGTGCACACTGTGGTATCTTCTGAGTCATTTTGCATTGTGTATGTACACTTAAACAGAGCTTCCCAGAATTCAGTAAAAATAGCACTGCCTGCAGATTTCAGTGGACGTAAATCCAGAATAGAGTCTTCCAGACCTGTCACAGTTGTTTTAGGAATAGCTAGCCCTATGGCTCCTTGGAGGATTTTGTGTTTATCCAGTCTGGCTACATTTGAATCAGAGATCCAGGCCTCAGTTCCCACCCACTGATATCCAGTAATATTGTGCTCATAAAATACATTCAGCAAAATCTCCAAGTCCCAATGAGTGGCAAATATCACAATCACTCGAGAAGTAGAACTTCTGATCTGCTGAATTATTCTCAGCAGTTTTTCTTGTGAGTATGTTGTAAAAAATGGAAGTGAATATTCTAAACATATGCCGAGCTGTTCTGCAGCTTCAGTAAATGCAGCCATTCCATTGTTACCATAGTCGTCATCTCTTCTTATTGCACCCACCCAGGTCCAGCCAAAGTGCTTGACCATCTCTGCCATTGCTCTGCTCTGATAGTAATCACTGGGAATAGTGCGCAGAAATGAAGGATATTTTCTTTTATCACTGAGACACTCACAGGTGGAGGAGTGACTTATCTAAAAATATGTTCACACAGGTTTGAAAGGAATATATTAATTCTCTTTTTTATGCTAGATATTCATGGCATTTAACCTTAAAGCTGTGTTTAGAAATTATTTAACAGATTAATTCTAATATTTATATAAATTGCTTCAGTTCTTACTAAGGGAATGCTGAATGGTCCAACGCTCTTTGCAATAGCCATTGACACAGATGAGTATGTCTCACCAATTATAGCTTGTACCTGTGCTGGCTTTGTGCATTGCTCATCCAGTGTTGAGTTCTCATTTCCATTAACAAGTGCCATAGCCATTTTAACCCCCATAGCTGTGGAACCGCATGTGTCATAGAGCTTGTAGCCCAGTGAGACACCAGGGAGTAAAGAGGAACTATTGTTGATCTCTTCTATTGCAAAGATCAAGGACTTTGAAAATTGGAAGCTTCTGAAATCAAGACTGTTTTAGACAAAATGGATATACACAGACATTATAAGTGTTACATCTAGAAGTTTAATTACTGCTGTGTTACTTTTTTAAATAATACATATTCACTTAATGTATGAAATTCTCAGTTTCTGCTTACCTCATGCATTTCAGTGGTGATGGCTTAATCATGTAGGATATGTCTATGATTTCCCAGCTTCTGTGGAAGGGGAAAATCCCTCCAACTATGATATCACCATCCTTAAAGATTTGTGGGTATACAGGATCTCCTTGCAGGCTACAGAAAGTCCCATTTGTTGTGGAAAAATTGATAATTATCATTATCATATGCAGGAGAGTAAAAATAGGCTCCATCCACCCATTAAACTACTGAGTAGAGATAATGGTTGAGTGAATTCAAGGTCTGATGTTTCAGCAAGAGAGGAAAATTGATGGTATTTATACGGATAGAAATCCTCAATGGTAATGTTACACTGCTGGGCCAAAGTCAAAGGAGGCGTGTCTTTCAAATGTGAGCGGCACAAATCTAAAAGAAATTAGCCTCAATAGCACTTTTGCCTTTTGATGTTTTACTATTTCTTAATTCTTTTTTCCTTATTCTTCCTGCTTTTTTTATATTAATACTTTAGGTATCCCTATGTAGTTCTATTGATTGTCATACCTATTTTCTTAATTTACCAGTTTTAGTCAAATATCCAATTGTCAAAATAATCCTTCTTAAATGAAAATGAGTTTATTTATAAATAATTCAAATGTTTTGGTCTATTGCTGCAAACAAATCCCATTAATTATAATGCCCGTTATTGTTTAGCTCTGCTCCAGAGTTCTAAAAAGTCATCCAATTTCTCTTTGTACGTTAACGTTGCTAACACTGGCCCAAAAAGAATCTCCAATTGGTTATCTCACAAATGCAAAATCAATGTTAAACTCATAAACATATTTATTTACATCATCAGAAGATTCACCAAGTTTTAGTTCCCTTAATTATTATTTCACAATGACACTATTTCCTGGCTCACTAAATTCATTATTAGATTATTCTGCTCTCAGTGACCTGAAGCACAACCACAATCATCACAATCGTTTTGTAATCTTAGCTTTGGTACGGCCTTTTGCTTTTGTATTTTGCTTTTGCTTCATCTGTGTTAAACATGTGCACCTACTGGCACATCTTTTGACTCATGGCTATGCAGAAAGCCTTACCTCTCCTCACACTCTTGAAGGTACTTCTGCCTGTATAGCTTTAACTATTTAATCATAGATATTGTTTCCCCTGTTTTACGATACACTGAGCTCTTCTCGTATTAATATTAACAGATTTTATCTGTAGTTTTTGATATTTTTTGATGATTGATGTTGATTCAACTCTTTATTTTCACTGTTTGTAATAGTATTTACTCGTTTTACTGGTAACATAAGTCTGTTTCTCATTGTTACCCTGTGTTGTAAGTCAGACTCGGACACAGAAGTATGATTCGTAAGCAGGTAAGTTTATTCACAGTACGGGCAAGGCAAAGGACGGAATGCAGTGAAGCCAAGTGTTGAAACCAAGGAGCAGTCAGATGGAACCAGGCAGACTAATCGAGTAAGAGCAGAGGCTATAGCAGAGCATATAGGGCAGAGCAGGGGTTTGTTACCTGGAGTAAGCAGAAGGACCAGGCAGACCAGCCAAAGTACATATTGTTTGTTTAAATCTTTTTTATTTATTTCTTGTTTATGTCCAGTGTTGGAGAAGTGGACACAGATGTTTTAACGTGGCAACTTTACAATTAACATTTCAATGATTTTTTTTCTTTTTTTTTTTTCCAAGAAACTTATTTCACTAGCATGAATTATGCACATTTTACCAAAATGTAAAGGAGGGATTAAACATGTAAATGAACAAAAAAGTGTTTTAGATTTCACAACATTTAAACAAAGCAAATCTATGACAGGATTAATGTAGAATTGATTTTGTAAAGGCCTTCATACAAAAATGTCTGCTTATTACTATTTTTACTATTACTATAACTTGCCCATTCGGTAACATGCTAGCAATGCAATTGATGCTCTTTAAAATCTGCCTCACAAAAAGTTTTCATTCCATAAAATGTTTGCATATAGTTCTGAAATAAAGCTTGACCCTCTGAAACATCAGGCAAATGCATCATATCACCAATAGATAAAAGATGGTCTGTGGAGTGTTGACTCTTACCAGAAGCTTCAATAGCCAGTCAGTAAGCATGTTTCAACTCTTTTCAGAGATTTTCTCTAATTCTTCAATTGTTCCTGTCCACCAATGGATGAACTAAAACATACATCTACAGGTAAAAGGGCCTCACGACCAAACATCATCAAAAGGGCGAATACCCTGTGGCATTATTTCTCAAGGAATTTTAAGCATGCACTATAAGTGCTATGTGCTGACACCACCAGCACTTGTGTCCTCTGTATTACCAAAGGATGAAAAATCATCATGTAGAGCTTGCAGTAGCTTGGTGCTGTATTGTCCTGTAAGTACCAACCAGGAAATCTCTTGTCTTTTTTCTGGTAAGTTGTAGGATACAATAGTCCCCTCTTCAGCATGAGTTTCTTGAACTCATGTTGGAACATCACCAGCTCCGGTAGGTTGTCTTGAGAAGTCTGGAAATGTCATTCAAATGTGAACGGCACAAATCTAAAAGAAAAGAGCTGTAAATGCAGGTACGTGGTAGCTAATAGATCTGACTCCTGAGCTTACCGCAAGTCTTCCTCACTTAGCTGCTCCAGGGAGCTGATACCCAACCTGGTGGGATAGGCTCTTAGTTGCCCTATATATCTGCTACCCATGGTCTTTGCTACACAAACCCTTATGCATGTAGTGTTCACTGCTGAAGGTTATGTCCACCCCTCCTTTTCTGTGGCATTTTAAGACTTTCAAGAATTTATCATCTATAACCAAAACTTAAGCTGATGTTCTAGATAATTTTATTTGGAGTTCATGGCTGGCAAAAGCTTTTGGACAGAATCCCTCAGGGTATTCTTGGTTAAAAAAAAACTTGCTGCAACATGCAGAATGTAAGGTTTTGTTGAGTCTGCAGAAGCTGAGACAGGGGCTCTAGTAAGACAGTGTAGTTTTTTTTAAAAGCTTCAGTACAACTGATGTTCCTCCAGATTCCAACTGAACACAGTCAGATCAACCAAATATACAAGGCACCGTAGCAGATTCCTATCCCCCACCACTCTTTCCATTAATCACTGGAATGTGGCAGGTGCCCAGGTGATATCTTGTGGCATCTGCTCTGCTGGAGCAATTCTTCCAGATCTCTCTCTGAAAGTCAAATATGGTGCTTAACATCTTTGGCTAATACAACATCCAAGTCCTCCACTGAGAACACCTGTGTTGGCTATGACAATTGCTGGGAAAGCCTTTCCTCTATTCTGGTGTGATAGCATAATCACAAGTTGAAATGTTCTGGATCAATCTGAGCTTGGAGGAGAGAATCCTTCATCACCTCTGTGAACACATCAGCTTCCTGACACTTAGACAGTAAAATTGTTTTTTTTTTTCCTTTGATGTTATGACTAAACACCATTGACATCCAGGTCAGAAGGTAACAATTAAATGGAGACAAAGCCACTCCTCAGGAAGAGTTTTGGGAGCTTCAAAGACTAAAATACCAGGTTTTCTGGTTTGCATAAGCGATCCTGAGAGTATGTGCGCAAACAGTTCAAAACAGTCCTGGTGAAGGGTTCATGGCTGAAAGCCCCGGCATTTGGCACTTGATTGGGTCCTTGAGGATCAGGACACACTAGAGCCAAAACAGTCCTCAGTTGGTACAGTCCTCTGGAAACTCTAAAGTAACTCCCACATAGCCTTTATAGGGCTAGCTAGTGTCACTTAATCCCCAAATAGCAAGACCGGAGATAGGCTGAATAGGTACATGGGACAAATATTGCTTGTATCAGTTCTCAAATATAACAGTTATACTTAAGCCACTATCTAGTAAACTGTACATAACTGTCCTTTAATGACACAGTACTCTTTTTTTACACTGCAGTTCTCTTTACACAATCTCTATTTAATCCTTTTAAAAATACAAAACATGGCTTGACAAAACAAAGTAACCCCCCATTGCAGGCCTGATAACTTGGTCCCAACTTGCTCAGTGTACTTACAGTCTCTTTGATCTACTCCTGGTGTGCATGCAAAGCAAGAGTGAGGCTGAGCTGAACTTGGTTGGAAAGGTGGCCAAGGGCGTACTCCACTGATGTCAACTGAATCAGCAGGTGCATCCTGAGACCTGTCATGCTAACCAGGGGTAGATGTGCTCCAACACAGCTCTCAGAGGAACCACCAACTTAATCCGGGTAGTTATTGGGCTGTCTGAGTGGCAACCGTACTCTTTCGATGGTTCACTCTTGTAAGTCTCTGCGGCCGAATGCAATGAGTTAGACAATTGTTTCATGACCTAATATGGCAGTAAAATAACTGCAGTAAAATAACTATTTGGAGTACTCTACATACAACTGGGCTGGGGCAAAACTTTATCCCTTAAAACCACCAGAGCTCTGAGTTCAGCCATGCTTACTTTACCTGCCTCTCTTAGTAGTTAGTTTTTTGCTAAAAAAAATGTTAAAAAGTTAAACACTGACCAAAACTAAGGCTTGCTTGTATTAGCCTGATCAAAGGCGCTTTGTACAGCACTGACTTGTAAAATATTTTTGTATGTAATGAAATAATAGGTTATATATATATATATATATATATATATATATATATATATATATATATATATATATATATATATAGTAGAGGAAGGTACATGCAGTATTTATTTTATTTATTTCAGATTTAGGTATAGTTGCCACTGTTTCTATTAGCATCAGCTCAACATCAAAAATAAGTGCCTGTCCACGGGTTATTTCAAACATATTTGTATTGTTTACATTCTGATATTCTGAAAAAAACAGTCAATATGTTTATCTTATGTTCACATTAAACCACTTTTATTGGTTTTATTTATTTCACAAAGATTTATTAGTGTTTTTGATGTTCCACATTAAGATGTGTTACAGATTTTAAAGTTGCAATAGCAATGTGCTTTACAGAAAGACATTAACCCCCTGGGGTCGACAGACGCGGGGGCGCGTTTCTATTAATATCTTTGCGATAACGCGGCGCAGAAATACAATTTAAACATTTCCTGAATCAACAGATTCCGTCCTTGCATTACACCCAATCCTGAGTCTGTACCTCACTCTCGTCCGAAGTTATGAGCCTATAAATAAAAAGCAACCCAGTCAGCCTCTCCTGTCTGACTGGTGGATGCTCTGTTTTGTGTGAAGCTGACCAACGAGCTTTCATAAAATCACTAATGACCCGCCCACACATCAATTCCATCAATATTCATCAGAGAGAGACATACCCGGGAGCTAACAGTTCACAGCTGCTGAAGCTGCAGCAGCGATGAAGATAGCGGTTCATCAGAGCCTGAGACTTTGATTCATATGATTAGGAAGAATATGAAAACAATCAGGATCCGTTTGAAGATCGCTTAGTGTATTTATAAAAACTTATTTTATGAGGAGAGCTAGCTAGCAGGCTAAAGGGTGTTTCTGTGTGTGAGGAATTGATTTGTGAGCACCATCTAGCCAGTTAGCTAGTTAGGTTACAGCAGTCATGACCTAATTGATTCGTGTCCCATAGTAAATGCTTACTTTGCTATTTAAAAGTTCATTTTCTGCACATTAGTAAATGTTTACTGTATAAATGTAATTTCCTTTATTAAAGCTTCACTTACAAATAACAATACTGTTTATGACCACTGATGGATACAGTAAACATTTACTAATGTATTTCTTCATGTTTATGTCCAAGTTTATGGCTGTTGTCGGTTGTATCAAGTAGAGTGGCAACATTCTACTCAATAAACGTTTTTACAGAATTTATTTCACATTTGTACACTATTTTATTCATACATTCAACTATTGATGTAAAGCTAAGGCTCTGGTAAATCCATTTCAAGCACCAAAACAGTTTGTCCACATAAGTAAAACACATTTTTTACAAGATATATGAAGAATTTTAAAATTGGACTTCAAGTTTTTCAGGTTTAGGACCAGATAATCTCCTCATACTTTCTCTAGGTCACTTATTTCCTCATTACTGAGACAGCAAAGACTGTTCTGAATATTTTGATATTAAATATTTGGTTATTATGTTACATGCAAGTGTCTTTAAAGTATATATTTAAAAATCGAGATAATGCCCTTAGACCCCAAAGGGTTAATCGTGAAAAATTCATTTAACTGGGACTTTGCCCATCATTTGTTTTTTAGTGTTCTGTTCTGGTTTCAGTATAATTATATAACACTTAGGAAGAAAGATACAGAATAACAAACCAAAGCTTGATGCCAGAATAGCAAATATCTCCACAGCTACAGTGAACTTTCCAGGAGAGCTGACATAAGCTGGGATGAAGGTGACCCAAACTGCACAGAATATGAGCATGCTGAATGTGATGAACTTGGCTTCATTAAAGTTATCAGGCAGCTTTCGAGCCAAAAAAGCTAAAACAAAACACACTAAAGCCAAGAGTCCTATGTAAACCAGCACAGCCCAGAAACCTACTGCTGAACCCAACTGACATTCTAGAATGATCTTCTCCTTGTAGTACTTTAGATTTTTGAAGGGAAAAGGAGGAGATGTTGTCAACCAAAGAACACAAATAAGAACCTGTATGAGAGTGAAAGCAAGTACACTGAGTCTCTGCTGTAGAGGCCCAAACCATTTCATAATATTACTGCCTGGAAGTGTAGCTCTGAAGGCCATTAGCACAACTATTGTTTTCCCCAGAACACATGAGATGCAGAGGACGAAGGTGATCCCAAATGCTGTGTGACGCAGCACACAGGACCACTCTGAGGGTTGACCAATGAAAGTAAGTGAACAGAGAAAACACAGAGCCAGTGAGAAGAGCAATAGGAAACTAAGCTCTGAATTATTAGCTTTGACTATTGGAGTATTTTTATGTCTGAAGAATATGATCGCTATTATTATTGTCATAAATGTACCAATAATTGAAACAGCTGTTAGCAATATTCCCATAGTTTCCTCGTGTGACAAGAATTCAATTTCCTTTGTTACACATTCATTTCTGTGTTGGTTTGACCAGTAGTCTTCATAGCATTGTTCACATTTAATTGAGTCTGTCAAAGAGAGAAACAATATAAATAATAGTTAGATGCAGAGGGACAGTCATTGAAGGAATGTATTACATGAAATGTAGTGACTGTCTTCTGTCTGCAGAATATAGAATACTCAGTATATATGCATTTCAGTTTTCGTACCTGTCATATTACTGATCTCTCCTTCAGCACATGGTATACAGTCAAAGCAGCAGATAGGCTTTCCTTTCTGTACAGCCTTCCTGGTGCCTGGGGGACAGCTCTCACTGCACACAGACACTGGCACCTGTTGTCAAAATCAATGTTTAGTAATCTTAAAAACATATACTTTATATAGATTTTGAGTAGTACATTACTATTATATTTTACCAACTCGCTGTTTTATTCCTTTACCTGATGTTTATTTTGTGCCCACACAATAGAGGCCATTATTACTGATAATCGATAACGATCAGGTAAAGAAGAGTCATAAAATCCAACAGTGACCAACTCATGCTGATCTTCAATAGTTTGCATGTTTATTATTTCATATTTTGCCGCAGGGTCACCATTTTTATCAAAATAAACTTCTTCACCTTCTTTGGTTTTAAAGCGCACCTTTTTCAGATGTTCTAGAAACTAAGGAAAAAGAAAACATTAAATTACAAATTAACACTTCATATTTAAAAACACAGAACTGTGGCTACTTATTCTGAATTAGTTCAACACCTGACAAAGCTGTGAAATCCTATGATTAAGATCTTAGAACTTACAGTGAGAGGATCAGGCTGCTTCTTCGTAGGACAAGTTTCTGTGCAGCCGAGAATGTTGTGGAGAGTATGGGCAACAGCATATACTCCTTTATACACATTACTGAAAATAGGCATCATAGTCATGTCTATGAAGGTGTTTTCCATTTCAGACAGCTTTTCCTCTCCTGTGCATGCTGTTATACCTTGTGAATCATTCTGCATTGTGTATGTACACTTAAACAAAGCCTCCCAAATTTCTGTAAAAAATGCACTGCCTGCAGATTTCAGATAATGTATACCCAGAATAAAGTCCTTCAGACCTGTTACCTTAGTTTTAGGAATTGCTAGCCCTATGGCTCCTTGCAGGATTTTGTGCTTATCCTCTCTGGCTACAGATGAATCAGAGAGCCAACCTTCAGTTCCAACCCACTGATATCCAGCAATATTGTGCTCATAAAATATATTCAGTAAAATTTCCAAGTCCCAATAAGTGACAAATAACACAATCACTTGAGAAGTAGAGCTTTTGATCTGCTGGATCATTCTAAGCACTTTTTCCAGTGAGTAGGTTCTGAAAAATGGAAGAGAATATTCTAAGCAAATTCCCAGCTGTTCTGCAGCTTCAGTAAATGCAGCCATCCCACTGTTACCATAGTCATCATCACTTCTTATTGCTCCGACCCAGATCCAACCAAAGTGCTTGACCATTTCTGCGAGTGCTCTGCTCTGATAGTAATCACTGGGAATAGTGCGCAGAAATGAGGGATATTTGCTTTTGTCACTGAGACACTCACAGGTAGAATAGTAACTGATCTAAAAACAGATTTGAACAGGTATGTCAGGGAATGTATTCAGTCGTATTTTATGCTTCATATTTACTGCATTTAATGTTAAAAGTAAGTTCTGGTTTAACTGTACTAGTATATAGCAGTTATAATATTAAATCAAGTTACATAAATTCTTACTAAGGGAATGCTGAAAGGTCCAACACTCTTTGCAATAGCCATTCAAGAGTTTTATTGTCATATGTACAGCAGAACAGACAGTTACACTGTACAATGAAATTCTTACTTTGCTGCTCCTCCATTCACCAATAGATAAGATAACAAATAAAAGAAATAAAAAATATATATACAAAATATACAAAGTATAACAATATAAGTTGAAGTAGATAAAAATATTTTTATAGTTAAAGAATAAAAAATAAAAGTTATGTGTGCTTTTATGTGCAAGTATGAAGAGCAGCAGCCATAAAGTGCAAGTTGCAAGTAACAAATGTAAACAATAATGTTTGTGTGAGTAGTGAGTGTGAACAGTATTCTGACAGTACAGTGAATGTAAACAGTATTCTGACAGTACAGTGAGTGTAAGGTGCAGTTAAATCAGACCAGTTAAAACCAGTTCAGAAAGGAGAGGTTGGAGAGGTAGTGCGTGAGGTGTTCACAAGCCTGATGGCCTGTGAGTAGAAACTGTTTGTCAGTCTTGTGGTCCTGGACTTCACACTCCTGTAACGTCTGCCTGAAGGTAAACGTGTGAAGAGTGTGTGCTGGGGGTGTGTACTGTCCCTGATTATGTTGTGGGCCCTCCTGGTGACCCTGGTGTGGTAGATGTTCTGTAGTGAGGGGAAGGCTGCTCCTGAGATGGACTGTGCAGTTTTGATCACACGCTGGAGAGCCTTTCTGTCCTGAGCAGTAGAGTTTCCATACCAGACGATGATGGAGCTGGTAAGAACACTCTCAATCATACTCCTGTAGAAGGTGCTGAGAATTTTGGTTGGCATACCAAATTTTCTCAGCCTTCTCAGAAAGTACAGTCGCTGCTGGGACTTCCTGATGATGATCTGAGTGTTGTGGGACCAGCTGAGATCCTCACTGATGTGAATGCCAAGAAACTTAAAGGTTTTCACCCTCTCTACCTCAGTCTCCCCTATGTACAGGGGTGTGTGTAGCTCTCGCTTCCTCCTTGGATCAACAATCATTTCCTTGGTCTTGTCTGCATTCAAGGAAAGATTGTTGTCATGACACCAGGCCACCAGCTCAGCCACCTCCTTCCTGTACGCTGTCTCTTCCCCACTAGTGATCAGTCCAATGACTGTAGTATCATCAGCAAATTTGATGATGCTGGTGTTGTTCTGGGAGGCCACGCAGTCGTATGTGAAGAGCGTGTACAGAAGGGGGCTCAGCACACAGCCTTGAGGGACCCCTGTGCTCACTGTTCTTGTGCTGGATGTGCAGCTGCCGACTCTGACTGACTGGGGTCTGTCTGTTAGAAAGTTCAGCACCCAGTTGCAGAGGGCTGGTGTCAGTCCGAGGGTGAGGAGCTTTTCTGAGAGTCTGTGTGGGATGACCGTGTTGAATGCTGAACTGTAGTCAATAAAGAGCATTCTGACATATGTGTCCTTGCCCTCCAGGTGTGTGAGGGCTTTGTGAAGAGTAGCGTTGATTGCGTCGTCTGTAGACCGGTTCCGGCGGTATGCGAACTGTAAAGGATCTATAGTGTTGGGAATGGTCTTCCGGATGTGAGTCATGACTATCCTCTCGAAGCACTTCATCACGATTGAAGTGAGTGCAACAGGGCGATAGTCATTTAGGCATCTCACATTACTTTTCTTTGGGAGGGGCACGATGGTGGTGGTCTTAAAACAGGATGGCACAAAAGCTTGCGTGAGTGACAGATTGAATATGTCTACAAACACATCAGCCAGTTCTGATGAGCAAACCCTGAGCGCACGCCCGGGGATGTTGTCTGGGCCTGCTGCTCTGCGTGGGTTGATTCTCATCAGGTTCCTGCGCACATCCACTGTTGTTACAATGAGTGATGGGTTCTGTGTGCTCTCCTTGGCCTTCAGTTGGTCAAGGTTGAAGACATCGAAGCGAGCATAGAACTCATTCAGCTCATCAGGCAATGCAGAATGGCTGGTTGTGAGTGCCGTGCTTGTTTGTTGATGGTTGGTGATACGGTGCAGTCCTTGCCACATGCGCCGGGAGTCTGCTGTGGTGTAGTAGCCCTCCAGCTTCAGCCTGTACTGTCTCTTAGCTTCTCTGATAGATCTACGCAGGTCGTATCTAGACCTTTTGTAGTCATCAGCGTTGCCAGAGAGAAATGCAGTCTGGCGAGCACGTAGCATGGACCGAACTTCACCATTTATCCATGGTTTTTGGTTGGGGTACTTTATGCAGCGCTTTGAAGGGACAATGGTTTCAATGCAGCTGCTGATGTAACCAGTTACCCCAGAAGCATAGTCCTCTAGATCAACAGAACCATCCTCTCTCACAGCAGCAGTTCTAAACACATCCCAGTTTGTACTGTCAAAGCAGTCCCGAAGCACTGAATCAGTTTCTTCATTCCACACTATAACAGTTTTACTCACTGGAAGTGACCGCTTGAGGAGTTGTCTGTATGCTGGGTAGAGGAAGACGGAGATGTGATCGGACTGTCCGAAGTGTGGCCGAGGCACAGCTCTGTAGGCCCCCCTCACGTTGCTGTAGACTTGGTCAAGTAAGTTGTTCTCCCTCGTCGGGAAGCTCACGTGCTGATGGTACTTGGGGAGGACAGTCCTCAGGTTGCAATGATTAAAGTCGCCGGCAACAATAAACACGGCGTCCGGGTGCGCGGTCTCTTGTTTACTGATGACGTCATGCAGCAGCCCCAGCGCCGCAGCGGAGTTCGCGCGAGGCGGAATGTAAACAGCCAGAATAAACACACCGCTAAACTCTCTCGGCAGATAGTGGGGTCTGCACTTCACCATCAGCAGTTCTAAGTCCGCTAGACAAAGTTTTTCAACTGTCTTTACGTCTGAACACCACGCGTTGTTTACGTAAACACAGACACCGCCGCCTTTGTTCTTCCCCGACGCTGCCGTGCGGTCGCCACGGTGAACGGAGTGAGTGTCTAGCTGGATCGCTGATTCTGGCGTGTTGCCAGAAAGCCAGGTTTCTGTGAAGACCAGAGCACAACACTCTCTGATCTCACGCTGAGCTGTTATTCTGGTTCTCAGCTCATCCAGCTTGTTTTCGAGGGAGCGAACATTAGCTAGCAACAGGCTAGGTAGCGGTGGCCGCGTAGCTCTCGCCTTTAGCCTAGCATGTAGCCCACCTCTCTTACCCCGCTTCCGTCTTGGCCGCTCTGTTTGTCGGCTGCGCCGCTCACCCGAGGCCGGTGCTGCTGGGCCTTGCGCGGAGCTGGTGAAGTGCGAGTGCGAGCGTAACAGAAAGCTGAAGTCAGAAAGGCTAAAGGTAAGTTCATGTCGAACTTTACCAATCTCCAGGAGAGCCTCTCTACTGTAGCTAAATGTTCCGGATGTATACTGTACATTTAAAATAAATACTAAAGACAAAATAAATAATAAATAACGTTGGCTTCCGGAGGAACACACAAAGACGTCTGCCACGGTGGGCGCCATCATTGATACTGGTGATTGTGTTTCACCAATTATAGCTTGCAGCTGTGCTGACTTCGTGCATTGCTCATGTAAAGTTGAGTTCTCATTCCCGTTAAGAAGTGCCATTGCCACTCTGACCCCCATAGCTATAGAAGTGCATGTGTCATAAATCTTGTAGCCCAGTGAGACGCCAGGGAGTAAAGAGGAACTGTTGTTGATCTCTTCTATTGCAAAGATCAAGGATTGTGAGAACTGTAAAGATCTGAAGTCAACTCTACATTAGAAAAAAAGTTACTTTAAGAATGACATCTAAAAGCTTTGTCAATGCAGTGTAATGTAAATATTTGAAATTGTACATATTCTTTTAATATATGAAAAAACACAACTTGTCTTGATACTTACGTAATGCAATTCATTGGTGATGGCTTGACCATATAGGTCATCTCTGTGATTTCCCAAGTCCTATGAAGGGGAAAAATCCCTCCAACTATAATGTCACCCTCCTTTGAAAGTCGTGGGTCTACAGGGTCTCCCTGCAGGCTACAGAGAGATTCATTTGTGCTGGAAAAATTAAGGATGGCTATTACCACATGCAGGAGAGTAAAGATAGACTCCATACACCTTTTCAGCTTTTGTTGAATAGAGATAATGATTGATGTGAGTGCAGAGTCTGATATGTTTGCTGGTTAAAGTATGTGGTATTTATACAGACAGAAATGCAAATTCTCTGCAGTAATGTTACACTGCTGGGCTGCAGTCAAAGGAGGTGTGACTTTTACTTGTCAGCAGCACTAATCAGAAAGAAGTAGGCCTCAATATATCTTTGCCTGTTTTTACACTTGTATAGTTTTGGTGCTTTCTTGTTTCTGTTTTTGCAGATTCCTCTGAATTTTTTGTATTTTGTTCATTCTTTTTCAATGTTATGTTACAAATATTGTCAGAGTTATATTATCACGTCATACCTTTTTTGCCTGGCCACAAAATGTGTAACAAATCCCTCTTAAAGACAAATAAATAAATAACAATGGTGCCTTGGTCTGTATCCCCCATAACTCATAATTCTATATCACTGACTTCATACCTTATGGGCATATTGCGAAATCTACAAGAATTGATAATGCAGCCCTCTAGAACACTCTATTAATGGAATAATAGAATTTCGAAACCTAAGTACCTTTTGCTGAAATATGTATTGTGTTGAGGCTGCATTGTGCTGAGGCTGTTTTACAACATTAATACAAAAAAAAAAAAAAAAAAAAAAAAAAAAAAAAAATATATATATATATATATATATATATATATATATATATATATATATATATATATATATATATATATACAGTGGGGCCCAAAAGTTTGGGACTGCACAGAAAATCTGTGATTTTTTTTTTTCAACCTGTAAATGGAAAAAAATAATGTTTTAGCATTTTAAAGTGTTTACATTAATTTTTTTACAAATGACCAAAATCAAGTATTTTCAGCATGGAGAGCTACTTGCAGGTTGTTTTATTTGTTTGTCCATTTCTTTATTTCTTTGTTAGTTTGTTTGTATGTTTGTTTGTTTCAGTCTTACCACTTACAGACTTCTATCAGGATAACTCATAACAAAACTAAAAACATATGTGTAGGTTCAAAGGTTATTTTTAACATCAAATGTATATATTCATGGCAGTACACATTGAGAAAAGTTAACCAATTTGCGCATCATGTACTTTATTTTAAGCAATATTAATAGTAAGTGTGCAGCTCACTTAACTGGCACTTTTCCCATCATTTGTTTTTTAGTGTTCTGTTCTGGTTTCAGTATGATGATGTAACACTTTGGAAGAAAGATACAGAATAACAAACCAAAGCTTGAGGCCAGAATAGCAAATATCTCCACAGCTACAGTGAACTTTCCAGGAGAGCTGATGTAAGCTGGGATGAAGGTGATCCACACTGCACAGAATATGAGCATGCTGAATGTGATGAACTTGGCTTCATTAAACTTATCCGGCAGCTTTCGAGCCAAAAAAGCTAAAAGAAAACACAATAGAGCCAAGAGTCCTATGTAACCCAGCACAGCCCAGAAACCTACTGCTGAACCCAACTGACATTCTAGAATGATCTTCTCCTTGTAGTGTTTTAGATTTTTGAAGGGGAAAGGAGGATATGTTGTTAACCAAACTACACAAATAAGGACCTGTATGAGAGTGAAAGCAAGAACACTGAGTCTCTGCTGTGGAGGCCCAAACCATTTCATAACATTACTGCCTGGAAGTGTAGCTCTGAAGGCCATTAACACCACTATAGTTTTACCCAGAACACAGGAGATGCAGAGGACGAAGGTGATCCCAAACGCTGTGTGACGCAGCACACAGGACCACTCAGAGGGCCGACCAATGAAAGTAAGTGAACAGAGGAAACACAGAGCCAGTGAGAAGAGCAATAAGAAACTCAGCTCTGAGTTGTTGGCTTTGACTATTGGGGTATTTTTATGTCTGAAGAATATAATCGCTATTATTAATGTCATGAATGTACCAACAATTGAAACAGCTGTTAGCAAAATTCCCATAGTTTCCTCATAGGACAAAAATTCAATTTCCTTTTTTACACATTCATTTCTGTGGGGATTTGACCAGTAGTCCTGGAAGCACTGTTCACATTTAATTGAGTCTGTCAGAGAGAGATAAATGACAAATACAAAACCATTTAGGTAAACAAGCAAAGTAACTGATGGAATACATTACTTATAATGTTGTCATTGTCTTCTGTCTCCTTAAAAATTAAAAAACAAAATTATTACATATTTTCTAGGATATATTTAGTTACAGTGCTTTTAGCAACAATTTGACTTTTTTACCTTCAGTTTTTCTGAATGTATCTACCTGTAAAATTACTGATTGTTCCTTCAGCACAGGGTATACAGTCAAAGCAGCAGATGGGCTTTCCTTTCTGTACAGCCTTCCTGGTGCCTGGGGGGCAGCTCTCACTGCACACAGATACTGGCACCTATTATCAAATAAATATTTAATAACCTAAAAGCATATTTTTATATATATTATAATATAATTCAAACTTGCAGTTCTCTCCTTGTACCTGATATTTATTTTGTGCCCACACAATAGAGGCCATTTTTACTGATAATCGACTGCGATCAGGTAAAGATGAATCATAAAGTCCAACAGTAACAAACTCATGGTGATCTACAGTGGTTTGCACATTTATTATTTCATATTTAGCCACCGGGTCACCATTTTTATCAAAATATACTTCTTCACCATCTTTGGTTTTGAAGCGCACCTTTTTAAGATGTTCTAGAAACTGATGAAATAGAATAAAAATAAAAAAGTTACAAATTTTGCAGGAGATTAACACTGTGTGTGTAAAAGTACAGCACTGTGGCTTTTTTTCCTGTCAGTACAGCAAAACTCTTAAGATCTGTGCTAAAATGTTAACTTACAGTGAGAGGATCAGGCTGCTTCTTTGTAAGACATGTTTGTGTGCAGCGGAGAAGATTGTGTAGAGTATGGGCAACAGCATATACTCCTTTGTAGACATTACTGAAAATAGGCATCAGGGTCATGTCTGTGAAAGCACTGTTCATTTCAGAGGGCTTCTCTTGGCCTGTGCACGCCGTTGTATCTTCTGAGTTGTCATTTTTTTTATATTTACACTTAAATAACGCTTCCCAGAATTCAGTAAAAATTGCTTTGCCTGCAGATTTAAGCGGATGTATATCCAGAATAAAGTCCTCCAGACCTGTGACAGTTGTTTTAGGAATAGCTAGCCCTATGGCTCCCTGCAGTATTTTGTGCTCATCCAGTCTGGCTACAGTTGAATCAGCAATCCAACCTTCAGTTCCCACCCACTGGTATCCAGTAATGTTGTACTCATGAAATACATTCAGTAAAATTTCCAGGTCATTATAAGTAACAAATGCCACAATCACTCGAGAAGTAGAGCTTTTGATCTGTTGAATTATTCTCAGTACTTTTTCATGTGAGTAGGTTCTGAAAAATGGAAGAGAATATTCTAAACAAATGCCCAGCTGTTCTGCAGCTTCAGTAAATGCTGCCATCCCGTTGTTACCATAGTCATCATCTCTTCTTATTGCACCCACCCAGGTCCAGCCAAAGTGCTTGACCATCTCTGCCAGTGCTCTGCTCTGATAGTAATCACTGGGAATAGTGCGCAGAAATGAGGGATATTTGCTTTTGTCACTGAGACACTCACATGTGGAATAGTGACTGATCTATCAACAGATTTAAACAGATATGTCAGGGAATATATTCAGTCGTATTATTTTGCCAGATGTAACATTAAAGGCAAGCTCAGAAATAATTATTTTTACTAAATATAACAGTTGCAAATTACTTAAATACTTACTAAGGGAATGCTGAAAGGTCCAACACTTTTTGCAATAGCCATTGATACTGGTGATTGTGTTTCACCAATTATGGCTTGTACCTGTGCTGGCTTTGTGCAGTTCTCATTTAAGATTAAGTTATCATTTCCATTAACAAGTGCCATAGCCATTCTAACACCCATAGCTGTAGATGTGCATGTGTCATAAATTGTGTATCCCAATGAGACACCAGGGAGCAAAGAGGAACTGTTGTTGATCTCTTCTATTGCAAATATTAATGATTGTGAAAACTGGAAAGATCTAAAATCAACACTAGATTAGGAAAAAAAACACATGTTTAAACAATGACATATATAAGCTTTTTCACTACTATGTAAAACAACTATTTAAATGACAAATTATTATTATTATTATTATTATTATTATTATTATTATTATTATTATTATTATTATTATAATTATATGATTTTTTATTATACGACCATTAATTGAGTAATGAAATAAAAAATTGTAGTCCTTCTACTTACCTCATGCAATTCAGTGGTGATGGCTTGACCGTATAGGATACATCTGTAATTTTCCAAGTTTTGTGGAAGGGGAAAATCCCTCCAACTATGATATCACCGTCCTTTGAAAGTTGTGGGTATGCAGGCTCTCCCTGCAGGCTACAGAAAGTCTGATTTGTGCTGGAAAAATTGATGATGGCCATTACCATATGCAGGAGAGTAAAGATGGACTCCATTCGCCTATTCTGTACTCCACAATAGCGGATTGATGTGAGTGCAGGCTCTGATGTTGTTGCTGGTTGGACTGGAAGTATTTGTTGTATTTATACAGACAGAAATGCAAATCCTCTCTGGTGATGTTACACTGCTGGGCTGCAGACAAAGGAGGTGTGACTTTCAGGCTTCAGCAGCTTTCACCAGAAAAAAGTGGGCCTTAATATCTCTTTTGTATACATTTGTTTTGTTTTTTGCTGTTTTTATTTTCCATTGTTGTTATGTTATGGATATATTCATAGTTATGTTTATTAGTAGGTCATACCTGTTTGCCTGATCATTTTAGACAAATGTCTCTCCTAAAGAAAAATAAAAGAATGGCTAAACAGATAACATGTATTGCTCTGCAACCCTTTATATTGCTGGCTCCATATCTTATTGGACATCCTCTATCTGAAATTATTATCCACAGTTGTTAACAGTGCAGCCCTAGAACTATTTATTCATGGAATAATATAATTTCTAAAGTAAAGTTCTTTTTGCTGAACTATGTATTGAAGCTGTTGATCTTTTAAGTGGCCTGTGTATGCTAATATGATCAGTTTCTGCTAAATGCAATGTGTGCGCAGGTTGGAGTTGAAATACTGCTTTAGTTCTTTAATCAGAGTGCTCTATAGAGGCTATACTGGACTTTTTTTTATCCTGCAAAATTATGTATACTGACTTTGCATACCAGACCAACATTTCTGTACCATCTCACAGCTTTCTATGCATGACAAATTATGTAATTATAATGACCAGCCTCCACAGTTGTATAGCATTTTTAGGATAAGTGCATTATATGTATATATCTGAAGTTTTGTTACCACCTCTGGCTATGAGCCTTCATAGAAGACTTTGCAATCTAAGGGTGCAGAGAGAGTCAGTGTAAAGGAAGAAATGGAACAAAATCTGATTTCAGGTTCAGGTACTTTACAGTGCTTTTGGTAAACGTCCACTTGTGTCAGATCCTCTTCTGTTCAGAAAGCCTATTCCTGTTCAGGATTGGTCCAGAGCTACGAAGTTTTATACCACTATATCGTTTAAATCAATATAGTTTACACTGGTGTCTGCTCTCTATGGTGCTGATCCTGTAAGTGCTCTTCGTGACAAGCATGACTGTCCCCTTATTGATTATAATGGGAATGTTTGTTGTAATAAATCTTTTTGCATATTTGTAGCTCTTGAAAAGGCCCCGCACACAAATTCTCTTTGTCCCTGTGTGCCTGTTTTCTTCCACAATCTGTCTTGTCACCCTGATTTATGTTTTGTGAACTATTTACTTACTGGGCTTTTGCAAGGTTATGTCTCAAAAATCAGTCAGCGCTGCTTGACCTGGTGTTGTTTCTGCTCTCTTGGCTAAAGTGAGGAATACAAGTTATGTGAGCAGTTGTTTTTGATAACTTGTCCCCATTTAAATCTTGTGGCTAATGTTAACAAATGCTTCTGTAGATGGAGCTATTTGGCAGGCCACGGCACTTTGCTTGCTAAAGCTGCCCATTAATCATATTTTGGTATTTAGTGGTATTCCAAAGTATACTTTCAGTTATAGTAGTAGTCCCTGCATATTTATATTCCTGAGACATGATGTTAGATCCAGGTAAGTGTTTGCAAGCTGCCCTTCATTTTGCATTTGCTGGATGATTTTTTGCTAATTGACCTCATCTTCTAGCTCTGTTATTGATTATCTCAAGGTGGCCTTTGACAGTTTGAGTGTTCTAGTGACTGGGTGTTCTGCTGACTACCGTTGGTTTATCTACTGCTCTCAAGTTTCTCTGTATCATCCTAGACCCTGTTGGGATGCTGGCCTCTCTCCCTGCTGAAACATTTCTCTGGATAAGGTCTATTCAGAAACGTTTCTTTTGTCACCATTTGTTTCCATTAACAAGTGCTATAGCCTTTATAACCCCCATAGCTGTGGAGTCACTGTTGCCAGTGACGCACTGAGGAGTAAAGAGAAACTGCTGCAAAGATCCAGCGCTGTGATAGCATATGCACAGACGTTTGAAGGATAAAGGTTGTGGGTGTGCATGATCTCCTAACAGGCTACAGAAAAACCTGTTTGTTGTGTAAAATTTGATAGTGGCCATGTTTGGCTCCTAGTCAGAGGGCCCACCTACAAAAAGTTGGTGCACACATTTTTCACCAATGTGGACCCGATCTATAGAGGTGCTGACGCACACTGATCCCCTGTTCCCCCGGGACTCCATATTCCTGTGCACACCTTACATACCCTTTTCTGTCATATGGGCAACAGGGGTTTTGTATCTGTCATTATATTACTCTGCTCTGGGCCACATGCAAACCACTTGGTATTCAGATTATCTGGGAAAAAGAACTTAGCATGTGGAGCAATGTCCCTTCATCCTAATTATCAATTAATACTGTGGGGCGCTAGAGGGTAGTGAGGGACCACAGGAGAAGAGGAGTACAGTTGCCAGACTCTGCCGCTCAATTTGTTAACAAAAATTAGCCACAAAAATTTGTGAGAGAAAAAAACTCAAAAAAAAAGAGAGAGAGAGAATACGGCTGCATTTGGCTCCTGCTTTCTGCCTCTCTCGTGCCTCTGACGGGGTTTCGGGAAAGCCCCTGGGTGAAGCACGTGCGAAGGGGATTTCCCAGCGGTACATGTACTGCAGTGGCTTAGGGGTTCCTTCGTGATCGCTTCAGTCTGCTGTCGGAGAGAGAGAGAGAGAAGGAAGACAGAGCGGTTAGCAGCGTGGAGTCTCGTTCAGAGCTACTCACCTGACTGAGGCTCCGTGAGCTCTTTTTACGGTGGCGTCTCAAGCCGGGTGAGTGGCTGCAGCTGTGCCGCTCATCCGCTGCCAGGCATGAGTGGTTTCGCGCCCTGCCCCCTTGGCCACGCAGTCGCTGGCTGTCCATAATAGAGGGTGCTGAAGCTGGCGGGCTGCCTTCAGGACCCTGGAGAGGGGCTTTTTTGCGGCATGTCTCGGAGGAGCTGGACCTGTGAGACGGCTGCCGGCCACATCCCCCCCCTTCAGAGACACGCCGGGAGGAGGGCCATCCGATGCCCAGCAGGCGGGAGAGGGCATCCGCGTTGCCGTGCAAGGCACCCGCTCTATGCTGCACCTGGAACGAAAAATCCTGCAGGGAGAGGAACCACCAGGTGACCCGCGGGTTAGAATCCTTAGCCTGGGCCAGCCACTGTAGGGGGGCATGGTCCGTTACCAGGATAAAGGGCATACCAGTCAGGTAAAAACGTAGCTCCTCTATGGTCCATTTGATGGCCAGGGCCTCTCGCTCAAGGGCAGCATAGTGTCGTTCAGTGGGAGTGAGCTTGCGGCTGATGAACAATACGGGATGCTCCTCTCCGCCAAAATCCTGCACTAGGACTGCCCCGAGGCCCTGCTCCGAAGCATCTGTTTGAACCCAAAATGGCCTATCGAAATCTGGACTCCACAGGACGGGTTCGGAGGTTAGGCAGGCCTTCAGGTGCTCGAAGGCGGTCTCGGCATTGGGAATCCAGAGCACGGTCTCTGGCTGGCCCTTCCTGGTAAGGTCAGACGGGGGGGAAGCTATAGAGTAGAAGTTAGAGACGACCCCAAAAAGGCATGTACCTGTTTTTTGGTCTTGGGCCTCGGCCAGTTAAGGATGGCCTCCACCTTTCTCTGCTGGGGCCGTAAGAGTCCTCACCCAATGCGAATCTGTGAGCCCAAGGTGGCACTTTTTGGTGTTGGCCGTGAGTCCAGCCTCACGGAGGCTGCTCAATACCCTCCTCAGGTGTCAAACGTGTTCAGACCATGTTTCCGAGTGGACGATGATATCGTCCAGGTAGGCCGCTGCAAAGGCCTGGAGCAGGGGTGGAAAAAGTATCCCTTGGTGAGGTCCAAGGTGGAAATAAAGCGAGACCTACCGAGACGATCAGGTCGTCCACCCTGGGAAGAGGGTAAGAGTCGAACTGTGAGACCTCATTTAATTCATTTAAGTCATTGCTGAACCTCCACGAACCATCCGGTTTGGGGACCAGGACGATGGGGCTGGACTACGGGCTGTTGGATGGCTCAATGATACCAACATTCGCTCCACCTCCTCCTTTATGGGCGTGCAACGGGCCTCAGGGACACGGTAGGGCCGCTGCCGAACGGTCACTCCCACAGGGATCCGGATGTCATGCTGGATAATGTGGGTCCGGCCAGGGGTGGTGGAGAATACATCCCAGAACTGTTCCACCAACTCTGTAAGTTCCTGGCATTGGGCAGGAATAAGTTCTTCTCCCCATTGGATTTCGGCTCTAGCTGGGACTTTGGCCGCGGCAAAGTCGGAGAGTCGGGGGCTGGTTCGACCCACTTTTTAAGGAGGTTGATATGGTAGACCTGCTGGTTCTTTCTCCGACCTGGCTGGTCGGACGGTGACCTTTTCTCGGACGGTGTAGGGTCTCTGCCATATGGCCAGGAATTTATAGGTGGTTGTGGGGACCAAAACCAGGACACGCTGTCCCGGCTGGAACTCCCTGGGCCGAGCAGGGCAGTTTTAGGCTCTCTGTTGGGCCCACTGAGCCTCCTCCATATGCTCCCAAACAATGGGGGCCACTGCATCAATCCGCTGCTGCATTTCCTGCACATACTCAATGGCCGAGCGGTAAGGGGAGGGCTGCTGCTCCCACGCCTCTCTCACCACATCGAGAAGTCCCCGGGGGAGGCGAGAATAAAGCAGCTCGAAGGGAGAAAACCCAGTAAAGGCCTGGGGAACCTCCCAAATGGCGAAGATGGCGTAGGGTATCAGCAGGTCCCAGTCCCGCCCGTCTTGAGCAACCACCTTCCTCAGCATGCGCTTCAGAGTCTGGTTGAAGCGCTCCACCAGTCTATCGGTCTGTGGGTGATAGACCAAGGTGGGGAGGTGCTTTGTGCGCAGGAGCTTGCAGAGGTCCGCCACCAGCCGGGGGACAAACGGGGTGCCCTGGTCAGTGATAATGTCTTTCGGGATCCCCACACGGCTACAGAGCAGGAACAGCTCCTGGGCGATCGCCTTGGAGGTGGCATTCTGGAGAGGGACAGCCTCCGGGTACCGAGTGGCGTAGTCCACCATCACAAGGATGTATTCGTGGCCCCGGCCAGACTTCGGCAGCGGCCCGACAATGTCCATGCCAATGCGCTCGAAGGGGACTCAGATAATCGAGAGCGGGATGAGAGGGGCAGGTGGCGGCTTCTTCGGGGAGGTGAGCTGGCACCTTGGGCAGCGGGTGCAGAAATTCTTAACCTCGGCATGGATGGAAGGCCAGTAGAATCTAGGCAGGATGCGGGCCAAGGTTTTTTCCTGGGCCAGGTGCCCCCCCCAGTGGGTGGTGGTGAGCCAGGTGCATGACTGCGTCGATGCGGGACCTGGGGAGAATGAGAGTTTCCTGGGGGCCATCTGGCAGATGGCACACGTGGTATAGAAGGTTGTTTTTAACCACAAAGTGCGGGTTGGGGAGAGGCCCTGGAGCATGGGAAACTCCGTCCAGGACCATCACGTTCTTCCAGGCCCGCCTCAAACGGTCATCCTCTCTCTGTTCCTTTGCAAAACCACCCTCTGCTTGGATCTGCTGGAACAGAGAGGAGAGAGGATTATTGACACCCTGGTTCTTACTTTCACCACTCGCTTCCCCGCTGTCCTCTCTTGGACGAAGCAATAGAGCCGACCCTGTCTTTGGGCGGGTCTTACGGTTGGGGCGCCGCCGTGGATGAGTCCATGGGTGACCCTGGTTGAACCCGGGGAAGTCCTGTCCGACCAGTAGGGGTACGGGGAGGTCCGGGACGAGGCCCACAGTCAGGGGCCATTGGTGATCCTCTCCTCCGATCCAGACCCGGGCGGTGGGGAAATGCCATACCTCCCTGTAGACACAGGAGACGGGCAGGGTCTCTCCAGAGGGTCGGAGCCAGGGGAATTCGGCTGGGCGGAGCAGCGTTATGGTGCTTCCGGAGTCCATGAGCGCACGGAATGCACGGCCACCGACTCGGAGCATCAAGTCCTGCTATGGGGGCATGCCTCCCCTTTTCAGGGCACCCAGGGGTGAATAGTACTGTGGACATCTTGAGCAGACAGTTTTGGTGGTCTAATATGGAGCAAAAGGAACTTCTTTGCCACGTCTTGCAAGACGTGTGTATTGCAAGGCACCCAGGTTGCGGCCTGTAGTCCTTTTCCATCTGCTGCCCATCCCTGTGTGTCTCTGGACTTTGTCACAGGCATGCTCCCCTCCAGAGGCAACACAGTCATCCTGGTCCTCATTGTATAAGGCATGCAAGTTTGTGTCACAGCCCAAGCTTCAATCTGCCAAGGAAACAGCAGAGTTGTTGTTACAGCATGTGGTCAGGGTCCATTGGATGCTGATCGAGCTGGTGTTTGACCAGGGGGCCCCAGTTCCCAAGCTTATTCTGGAAGCCTCATGAGAGTCTCTGTTAGCCTCTCCCCTATTCACCCAGAGTCCTCCAACATTCATCCCTGGGCATGTCATCCTTAGAATGCGAGTTTGGGTTTCCTCCACCCATGTCTGCTGAAGAGGAGCACAAGGTTAGGCTTCTGGCTGCAGAACCATTTGTGCAGTGTTGGCAGAGGGCATGGCAAAAGGCCTGTGCTTTCCTCCTGACCACCAAGACCAGAAACTGAGTGGCTGACTGCAAGAAGCACCAGTTCTGGTCATTGGCTCTGGCTATCCGGGTCATTAGCTCTGGCTCCATGCTAAGAACCCCCTGCTCCATGTGAGGTCTAAGAACTGGCGCCTTTTTCTCTGCTCAAATGATAAAAAACAAGGTCTTTAAACCTGTCCACTCTTCTCCTCGTATTCAGAAAGAAGGTTTTTTTTAACTTCCTTTAAGTTCATCATAACTCATCCATTGTTTAAGCATGCTTAACCTACCAGTTTAGATTTTCTATCTCTATAGGCATTATTCTGCTTCTCACCTGCACATTCTGGTGGAGCAGCAGCAGAGTCATGAATTGCCACCAAAGAGGTTGGCAGTTCAGTACCCAAGCAGGTCGTGCTAGTATATAATCTCCAATCTCTCTCACTTATGTTATTTCTATATAAACGTTTTGGCGATTTGTCCTGTCTGCGCTTGGGTCTGCCCTTTGCTAGCCTGTATCAATAACAAAGCATAGAATAATCATGTTTTTTACACATATTACATCAAATGTAAAGAATGTAAAGAAATGATGTAAAGAACTTACATTTTAAATCCAAATTTAAAACCATTGTTACAATGGAAATCTGGTTTTAAGTTGTATAAGTTAACACATACCAGGCAGCCATAATGACATTGGAGCCAAGGGAATCCCAACACCAGCTGCCAATCGGGTTCATTGATCAAGGTGATCTGCTCTGCATGCTGTCCGCTCTAAAGTGTAAGCGGGCGAGTTTGAAAGGAGACCACCCCAGGTTCAAGGGACAGATCAATTGTCTAATGAAACCAAGGGCAACATAAGCCCCCTGGCCAACGCAGCATCAATAAAATTCCCAGCTGCCCATGAATCAATAAAGACTTTGAGGCAGATGCCCCCCACAAGATTGTAGTATTGAGGAACACCCAAGAGCCCCAGAGAAGAGTGGATGTGTCTTTCATAGACCCCCCCCCCACTTGACCTACCAGTCTGCTTCCCTTGAACAGACACAAGTGCCAGTAAAGGCACTGCCCCTCACGCATGCATTCTTGGCAAGAGGTCGTGTGTGTCCTAAATATAGAGTCTCAGGAACAGAAAAGTGAAACCAGAGCAGGAAGCATTTTGTGGGAGGCTTGGGAACTACTAGCCCTCTGACACATATGCAGCTGTAACAGCCTATTGTCTAACCTAAAGGTTAGTTAAATTAGGTCGTCAAGGGATGTAGTGATGTCTCGAGCAGCCAGCTTGTCCTTTAGCTCCTTGCACAGGCCTTGTTGGAAAGTGGCCAGCAGTGCAACTTTAAGCCGCCACTGTGCAGAACTTAATTGCATATTGTTGCAAAAATGGGTGGAAAACAAAAAGGCATCCAGCATAACTCGGGGTGCTTTGACAGGAAGTAGAACAAAGGCTGCCAGAGAAAACACACCTTGGGAAACATAAGGAAAGCAGAGAAAACCTAAAAGCAAAGTTTCTCAGAAAATAAAACAGGAGAAACAAGGATAAGAACTCTCTTTTTAAGGCAAAAGAGAACTGAGAGGAAGAAATGAGGGGGAGTGTGATAAACTCTCAGCCCTCTACCAAAATTACTATCTGTTTTCATGTCTTTTCGGGGTAAATTACAGAGGTAAAACTCCCTCCAATACCCCCGGAAATTGAAACCATGGCTCTGCTACCAAAGGCACAGCTGGCACTCTCTTAATATTATGTATTGTTCTGCCAGAAAGACTTAACAAGTAAAGGGATGTAAAACAAGTTTAATCTTCGATAAGGTGTAAAATTTGAAGGTTAGCTATTGAAATACATAAGAAAAAGTCTTTGGCATAGGTCCAGTCTAGGTCTAGGTTTTTAAGCATGCAAATCCTCGCAGATCCTACTGGATATGGACAGCATGGTTGAAGCCGACTCCCAAAATATTATAGAATTTTATAAATCAAGTATACCCACCAGACAAGCATTTACCGGGATCGAATAGTCTGAAAAGAAACACAAGAGATAATATTAACAAAACATAAGAGAAAAAACAACCTTGAGTACATGCAAATAGAAATGGTTACAACGTTTACAAGGTTTAAGTTAATACTGAGAAGTAAGAGTTTGTATGAACTAGGTGCTTTAAGCCTATTGTTACAACAATGTGATATCAGTAAAGTGCTTGTGAAATTAGTTAACTAGTCAAAGGATAGATTTTGCTACAGCTAAGGATCGGCGGTCTTGAAGAAAGACAGAAATGTCACCACAATCCACCGTTTGACGGTCTATAGCTGCAGAAAGGAGTAGCAGGGATGTGAAATTGACATTCTTACCCTGAAGGATGTCAGCCCTCAGGCGAGGAGAGACCATCACTGCAGCAGGAGGAACAAAATGCCTACAAAGAGCTTACGCAGGCACGGCGGTGGACAGGCTGAAGGTAGGCAGAGCAGAAACAGGCTGAGGCGTCCAGGAGCAGAGCAGCAGAAGCCACCGAGACAGCAGAGGGCAAAGCGGGAGCGACACTTGAGCCAGGAGCCAAATGACTTTTCAGCAGCCAGCCTGGATTCGAGGCTCTTGTCAAATCACTGGCAACTGGAATCCCACATTCGCATTAAAAGTCCCAATTTCGCCATAGACGGACAAGAAGATGAGAAAGGCTCGCGTTCACTGCAATGCACAGAAGCCGGCAGAGACAGAGTGACAAGATTACCATCTGAATCCTAAATCAGCAATATTGCTTAGCGACATAGTGGCCACAAATACCAGAGTGACAGCATGTTGAAACGTCAGCACCTGAAAGCAGCAGAGTGGGAACGTAAGATGAATCCTTTTAAAGACAGGTGGCAGACTGCAATTGGTCAGAGTAATGAATGAAAGAGTGACATGGCATTGGAGTCTTCCTGGCAGAACTTGTGTAAAACTTTCTTTTTTCGGTCACTTATTCAGTTGCTCTAGTGTTGCCACAATACAGAAATTTCAGTAAAACACTTTAAATAGTATTCAATGTCAGTCTTGATACCAAAGATGTATGGGTGATTAGGGAACTTAAAGGTCTTTTAGTTTGTTTGTTTGTTTTATTATATTTTTTATCGCAATATTTATTTATTTTTTTTTTACAGACAAACATTTTGTTTTTAGATCAGGTGTTCTTTAGAAGAAGAAAATGTGTACAATGTGTAAAATATATACATTACTATAAAAAGTGAGTTATTTGGGTTTAGCCATTTAACAGGATGTTTGGAAATGATGTCACGTTACTGCATTGAACAGGAAGTGATTTTCTACAGCACTAATACAAGTAAACAGAGGACAAGACAATCTGTACAAAGTCAGTTTCTTATTCGCCAGTTTTCCTATTCCGGGATAACTTGCACTCAGCAGTTTGTGTCCTGAAAACCTGAAGTGATATTTGTTTGGTTGGGTAAAGAAGAAAGAACTGATTTGTAGTGTACAATGAAGTGAACAGATACTCTGTAGACAAAGTAACTTGGGACATGTTAGAAAACAAGACTGGTTTTTAAGAGTATGCTTTAATGCACTAAATATATAATATTTAACACAAACACTTTATAGCTGCTTAAACTACATTAATTCTTTTTTTGCACATTATAACAGCCTTTCTGGGGAAAAAAGACATTATTTACACATATTTTAAAAGTATAACATATACATATTCCAAAATGTGTAAGACCATACTGAAAATCTGGGATTTATTTTCTTTAACATTACTTTAAATACATTCTAAACAAAATCTAAACAAAGCAAAGCCATGATAAATAAAATGAAAGAAGAAATTTTTAAATTCATACAAATATTTCAAATATCATATTTTTCACATTGTTATGCTGATAATCAATTGTGTAATGAGAAAAGCTATATTAAAGTAGCAAACAATGCATAACTGAAGGTTTTTAACTAGTGGTCTCAGATTTGTAGATCTCACTGTATGTAATGTATTGAAACATATTTCAAAAGCATGAAACATGCATATTATAAAAAAAATCTATGTTCAATGTAACTACCAATGTAAACTGTGCCATTCTAGGCAACCTGAACAATGATTCACAGTAGTGTTGGTAGGAAAAAAAATGTTTAAAATACTTCATGCCTCTAAAAGCTACCTTACGGAAAGTTAATTACCCGGTTTATTTTACTTTAAAATTACTTTACTTTAGGTTTAAAATAAGGTTTTGGCCTTAAGCACGTTTTTTTTTTTCATTTATGGTGAAGATACACATGCAGGGTATTACAGTGCACATTAGTGCCCTAGTAGTAATAGAAATAAAAAAAATATTGTTTCCTGTTTAGTCAAATTTACCACTATTAACATTATCTACAGTATATAGAGAAACTGCCAATACATTGCCTTATGCCTGAGAAATTTCTTTACTTCAGGTTTAAAATAAGGTTTTGGCCTTCAACATGTTTTTTTCATTTATGGTGAAGATACACATGCAGGGTATTGCAGGGCACATTTGTACCCTACTAGTAATAGAAATAAAAAAAAATATTGTTTCCTGTTTAGTCAAATTTACCACTATTAACATTATCTACAGTATATAGAGAAAACTAGGAAGACATGTGCAGGATTACAGATTATTTTGAAAAGCAAATTAAATAACTGTGTGTTTTAAACATTGTTCATAGTCCTAGTTCATAGTCGAGACATTAAATATATACAGTAGCCAGTAAGTTTCCCTGAAATTTTTACATCAAATTACTCATATGAATTCTATATTTATCTTGAAAATCTAATTATACAGAAATTTGTATTTTAAAATAGTGCTATTATTTTTAAAAAAGGCTCACACCCTTTAATATTATTATTAGTAAATGTGCAGGTCACTTACCTGGCACTTTACCCATAATTTGCTTTTTAGTGTTCTGTTCTGGTTTCAGTATGATGATGTAACACTTAGGAAGAAAGATACAGAATAACAAACCAAAGCTTGAGGCCAGAATAGCAAATATCTCCACAGCTACAGTGAACTTTCCAGGAGAGCTGACATAAGCTGGGATGAAGGTGATCCAAACTGCACAGAATATGAGCATGCTGAAAGTGATGAACTTGGCCTCATTAAACTTATCTGGCAGCTTCCGAGCCAAAAAAGCTAAAACAAAGCATAGTAGAGCCAAGAGTCCTATATAACCCAGTACAGCCCAGAAACCTACTGTTGAACCTAACTGACATTCTAGAATGATCTTCTCTTTGTAGTGTTTAAAGTTTTTAAAGGGGAAAGGAGGAGATGTTGTTAACCAAACTACACAAATAAGAACCTGTATGAGAGTGAAAGCAAGAACACTGAGTCTCTGCTGTAAAGGCCCAAACCATTTCATAACATTACTGCCTGGAAGTGTAGCTCTGAAGGCCATTAACACCACTATTGTTTTCCCCAGAACACAGGAGATGCAGAGGACGAAGGTGATCCCAAATGCTGTGTGACGCAGCACACAGGACCACTCAGAGGGCCGACCAATAAAAGTAAGTGAACAGAGGAAACACAGAGCCAGTGAGAAGAGCAATAAGAAACTCAGTTCTGAATTGTTGGCTTTGACTATTGGGGTATTTTTATGTCTGAAGAATATTATTGCTATTAGTAATGTCATAAATGTACCAATAATTGAAACAGCTGTTAGCAATATTCCCATAGTTTCCTCATATGACAAGAATTCAATTTCCTTTTTTACACATTCATCTCTTTGTGGATTGGACCAGTAGTCCTGGTAGCACTGTTCACATTTAATTGAGTCTGTCAAAGAGAGAAATAAATAACATAAGTAACAAAAACATTTAACTACACAAGAAATTAATTATATCTAATTCATTCATTTATTGTAGACAGTTTTATCACACATATTCAAAAATGTTTTCTGGTTCTAACAATAAAATTAACAATACTTTGTTTCAACTTTTGTGAGTTTTTGTACCTGTCGTATTACTGATCTCTCCTTCAGCACATGGTATACAGTCAAAACAGCAGATAGGCTTTCCTTTCTGTACAGCCTTCCTGGTGCCTGGAGGGCAGCTCTCACTGCACACAGACACCGGCACCTATCAACAAAATAAATGTTCTCTAACCTGAAACATTTATCTTAGACCTATTTTACAGTTTTTTAGATAAAATGCAGTTCTATCCCTGTACCTGATTTGTATTTTGTGCCCACACAATAGAGGCCATATTTACTGCTAATCGATTGTGATCAAGGTAAGAAGAATCATAAACTCCAACAGTGACAATATCATAGTGATCTTCAATAGTTTGCCAATTTCTTATTTCATATTTGGCCACTGGGTCACCATTTTTATCAAAATAAACCTCTTCACCTTCTTTGGTTTTAAAATGCACCCTTTTCAGATATTCTAGAAACTGAGAAAATACAAGCTTAAGTTAGAACATTCGAAAGAGCTTTACTTCTCCATAAACATACAACATTTTGACGGAATCTTCTGAAGTAGTGCTTCAAATGTGAGCCAAAAATGTGAAGTTTAATATTGATATCTGTGCTTAAACATACTTTTTACTTACAGTGAGAGGATCAGGCTGCTTTCTTGTGGGACATGTTTGTGTGCAGCCAAGAAGGTTGTGCAGGGTATGGCCAACAGCATAAACCCCTTTATACACATTATTGAAAAAGGGCATCAGGGTCATGTCTGGGAATTCGTTTTTCATATTAGATAGTTTCTCTTGCCCTGTACACACTGTTATATTTTCTGAGTCATTCTTCATTGTATATTTACACTTAAACAAAGCTTCCCAAAATTCTGTAAAAATTGCATTGCCAGCAGACTGCAGTGGATGCATATCCAGAATGAAGTCCTCCAGACCTATTACTTTTATATTGGGTATACATAGCCCTATGGCCCCATGCAGTATTTTGTGCTTATCCATTTTGGCTACAGTGGAATCAATGATCCAACCTTCAGTTCCCACCCACTGGTATCCAGTAATGTTGTGCTCATAAAATGCATCCAGCAACATCTCTAAGTCCCGTGCATCTACAAAACCCACAATTACTCGAGAAGTAGAGATTTTGATCTGCTGAATTATTCTTAGAACTTTTTCTTGTGAGTAAGTACTAAAATATGGAAGGGAATATTCTAAACATATGCCCAGCTCTTCTGCAGCTTCAGTAAATGCAGCCATCCCAATATTACCATAGTCATCATCTCTTCTTATTGCTCCCACCCAGGTCCAGCCAAAGTGCTTGACCATCTCTGCCAGTGCTCTGCTCTGATAGTAGTCACTGGGAACAGTGCGCAGAAATGAGGGATATGTCCTTTTATCACTGAGACACTCACAGGTGGAGGCGTGACTGATCTATCAACAGATACACACAAGTATGCCAGGGTTTATGTTTAGGTAGATTTTTTTTGCTAGATATTAAATGTATTTATCATTAAAAAGTAAGCTGAGAAATGATTTAACCCAGTAGTTATAGCATTTGCTTAGACAATTTCAACAAATTCTTACTAAGGGAATGCTGAAAGGTCCAACACTCTTTGCAATAGCCATTGACGCTGATGAGAATGTCTCGCCAATTATGGCTTGCACCTGTGCTGGCTTTGTGCATTGCTCATCCAGTGCTGAGTTATCATTTCCATTAACAAGTGCCATAGCCATTCTGACCCCCATAGCGGTAGAACCACATGTGTCATAGAGTTTGTATCCCAGTGAGACACCAGGGAGTAAAGAGGAACTGTTGTTGATCTCTTCTATTGCAAAGATCAAGGACTGTGAAAACTGAATGGTTATGAAATCAAGACTGTATTAGGAAGAAACAGATATACACAGATATTTTAAGCATGACACCTAGAAGCGTTATTACTACTATATAATGTAATTATTTAAAATAATATATATTCAAAGCATCAAAGTCACAGTTAATCTTGCTGCTTACCTCACACAATTCAAGGGTGATGGCTTAACCATATAGGACATGTCTGTGATTTCCCAGCTCTTGTGAAAGGGAAAAATCCCTCCAACTATTATATCACCATCCTTTGAAAATTGTGGGTATACAGGATCACCTTGCAGGCTACAGATAGTCCCATTTAGTTTTGAAAAATTGATGATGGCTATTACCACATGCAACAGAGCAAAGATAGACTCCATTTATCTAAACAGCAGGTTAGAGGTAAGGATGGGGTCTGTTTAAGGTCTGACTTTTAACTTGCTGGACCGTAAAGTTTTGCGATATTTATACATATAGAAATGCAAATCCTCTTTGGTAATATTACTCAAAGGAGGCGTGACATACAAATTTGAGCAGCACCAATCTGAAAGAAGTTGGTCTCAGTATCCCTTTTATCCTTTTTATGGTTTTAGTGCTTTCTTATTTCTATTTTTGCAGTGTGTTTTTAAAAAAAGTTTTTTTTTCATTTCATTTGATTGTTTTAGTTTATTGTTGTTTAGTGTTTTAATCTTTGTGTAGTTATTTATTTTGTCATACCTATTTGCCTGTCAAACTATTTTATTCAAATATCTAAATGTCCAACCTGTCCCTTCTATGAAAATTCAGATTCCTTCTATGAAAATTCAGATCCAGAGTTCTATTAAAGAAGACCACTGTATTACTTAAAAAAGCCCTTTGTAATTGTAGGGATTCAAATACAGCCCCTAAAACCTCATTGTATATGTTAGGGTTTTTCTTATTTTTCTTTTTCTCCACACAAATAAATTAATTGTGTAGACAAAGTTGTACAAACATGACACTTGGTCAGTAAGTAATTACACAAGCACAAGCACATGTATGTTTTGACTGATTGTTACAAAACCTCACAGGCACTTACCTGAGGTAAGTCATAGATGATCTTCAGAGTTTGGTGTAACTGCATTGCTAGATGGCAGTATAAATTGCAATTGCATTATTTCATATGTTAACTCCATCTATCAATTGTTCACTACCATTTTAAATATGGTAGATAACAGCCACTGGTGGACGCTAATCATATTTCAGAACACTGAAATTAGTAAATATCTTGTACTGTAAGCTTATTATACCATTTTTTTTTTACAAATGCACATAGATTAAAAAAACACATTTTAAACTACTTCTACAATGTACAGCTGATCATCTCGAAACACTTACAATAAACCTTGGAGTCTGTAAGTCAATAATTACTAAACAGTGTTTTTCAGTCCATTTATGCAGAGTTTTTAGGATCTTTAGGATCTGTAACTCATGCTTTTTTAAATAAATTTGGTACAGATATATAGAATTGTACTTTTTTTGCTAATTGGCAGCTAAATTCATATACATTTTAGTATTTAGTCTAATTCCATGTATGATCTTAAGTTTTTTGTTTTCTCATTCTGGTTTACCCCTTCACTTTTGTTGCTTGGTAGTTTGGTAATTCTGGTATTTTGATCCTGATCTATCTTCTAACCTCACTCCTTTTCCTTGTCTGTTTTGATTGTCTTTGTTGTTACACACTGGGTAGCATCATGTTTTGTACCTTCCATGCACTCCTTCAAATAAAAACACTTCTGATTTTAGATCAATGAGCATCTGGTTTCTCTCTCCAGTGTTCCTCTGTTGTACGCATAGGAGATGGGAGTCAGTCTCAGCGGTTGTGAACAGGTTGCTGAATGCACATATCTTAGTCTGGATTGGCCTAAATGAGGGCTCAACCTGGGAGTAAGCTGGAGCAGTTAATTTTCTTATTGGTGATGGATGGATTTTGAATAAATATTTATCTCTAATAAACATAACAATCATTGAAATGCTGCAGTTTGTGTTTATATTAAAATTATTTGGAAAAAAAAAATTTGTGTTATGTGGTAACAAAGTAACAAACTGTCTCAAATGTGCAGATATCCTCCTAGTACAGTAAAGTAAACAGATACTGTATAGGCAGTGTAATTTGTTAATAATATTGTTAAAAATATTGCTTTTTAACTGTTAGGGTTATACAAAAAAATACTTTATATTTCAAATATTGTATAATACAAACACAACTTCACTATAAAACATTTTAATAATATTTGAATAATATTAATATAAAATCATTTTAATTTGGTAAAAAAGTAGTTGCTTGTGATTTTGGTAATTAGTGCTAATTGTTATTTTTTCTAGTTATAGCTACTTTAATTACCTTACTGCAACGTTATAGCTAAATATGTAGCCAAATGATTTCATAGTAAATCATAATAAATTTAAGGTAGCATTATGATTAAAGCAAAAGTGAGGCTTACCAAATACAAAGAAATTTAGAAATTCATGTAAATATTTAAGAGACTCTACTTTTCAATGTATTCAAATTAGTAATTCAAATATCTTTAATTAACAAAGAAGGCAATAAAGTAGATTTTAACTAGTGGTCTCAGACTTTTGGACCATACTGCAGGTAATCCTTTTTATTAAATGTACATATCTGATATGAAACTCACCAAATTCAGAATCATTTACAGGGGTCTTGACAGGAAACAAAACATCCAAAACACAAAAGCTATGTCGCAGTAAGTTGTTTTTGTAGGTTCCTTGGATACCAACTGAAATTACTACATTTGTAATTTAGTCATTGTGGCACCTGGTTTAAATACGAACAGTTTTTAGTAAGTATTTCTAAATATGTCACAACAAACTATTTATATTTACACTATATTAATTTGCTGTACATCTTACAGATTTAATTATACAGAAGCTTTATTAACTTTATTTTAAAGTGTCGATTTAAAGGGCCGTTGTAAACCACCACACCCTTTAAAATAATTTATATTAATAGTGAACATGCAGCTCACTTAACTGGCACTTTACCCATTATTTGCTTTTTAGTATTCTGTTCTGGTTTCAGTATGATGATGTAACATTTTGGAAGAAAGATACAGACTAACAAAGCAAAGCTTGATGCCAGAATAGCAAATATTTCCACAGCTACAGTAAACTTTCCAGGAGAGCTGACATAAGCTGGGATGAAGGTGATCCACACTGCACAGAATATGAGCATGCTGAATGTGATGAACTTGGCTTCATTAAATTTGTCGGGCAACTTCCGAGCCAGAAAAGCTAAAACAAAGCACAGTAGAGCCAAGAGTCCTATATAACCCAGCACAGCCCAGAAACCTACTGCTGAACCTAACTGACATTCTAGAATGATCTTTTCTTTGTAGTGTTTTAGGTTTTTAAAGGGGAAAGGAGGAGATGTAGTTAACCAAAGAACACAAATAAGAACCTGTATGAGAGTGAAAGCAAGAACACTGAGTCTCTGCTGTGGAGGCCCAAACCATTTCATAACATTACTGCCTGGAAGTGTAGCTCTGAAGGCCATTAACACCACTATAGTTTTCCCCAGAACACATGAGATGCAGAGGACGAAGGTGATCCCAAATGCTGTGTGACGTAACACACAGGACCATTCAGAGGGTTGACCAATGAAAGTAAGGGAGCAAAGGAAACACAGAGCCAGTGAGAAGAGCAGCAGGAAACTTAGTTCTGAATTGTTGGCTTTGACTATTGGGGTATTTTTATGTCTGAAGAATATAATCGCTGTTAGTAATGTCATAAATGTACCAAAGATTGAAACAGCTGTTAGCAATATTCCCATAGTTTCTTCGTATGACAAAAATTCAATTTCCTTCTTCACACATTCATTCCTGTGTGGATTGGACCAGTAGTCCTGGTAGCACTGTTCACATTTAATTGAGTCTGTCAGAGAAAGAAATGAAATAAATAACAAAAAAATTTGATTAATAGGGAAAGTAACTAAATGAATGCATTACTTTCATTTAGTTTGTCATTGTCTTCTGTTTTCTAAAACATGAAGAAAAATGTCTGAACAGTTTAGACTTAATATTTTCTAGTTTAAAAAATGAAACCAACAGTGTTTTGTATGTTTCAGCTTCGTTAAATAATTGTACCTGTTATATTACTGATCTCTCCTTCAGCACATGGTATACAGTCAAAGCAGCAGATGGGCTTTCCTTTCTGTACAGCCTTCCTGGTGCCTGGAGGACAGCTCTCACTACACACAGACACCGGCACCTATGATCAAAATACACGTTCTATATTCTACAAAATTTATTATTATATTTATACATATTATCAAAAATCTTTTACTGGAGATTCATGCTTTGTTAAGACCTAAGTGTAGTTCTATCTCTGTACCTCATGTGCATTTTGTGCCCACACAACAGAGGCCATTTTCACTGCTAATCGATTGTGAGCAGGGAAAGAAGAATCATAAATTCCAACAGTGACAATATCAAGTTGGTCCTCAATAGTTTGCCAATTTATGATTTCATATATAGCCACAGGGTCACCGTTGTTATCAAAATAAACCTCTTCACCTTCTTTGGTTTTGAAGTGCACCCTTTTCAAATAATCTAGAAACTGAGGGAATACAAGTTTAAGTTAGAACATTCGAAGGAGCTTAACATTCACTTCTTCCTTAACATACAGTATTTTAACTGACCTAACTGAAATTGTTCTTCACACTTGAGGCAAAGCTGTGAAACTGTAAGTTTAAGATCTGCTTAAACAGACTTTTTACTTACAGTCAGCGCATCAGGCTGCTTCTTTGTAGGACATGTTTGTGTGCAGCCGAGAAGGTTGTGCAGTGTATGGGCAACAGAATATACACCTTTATACACATTATTGAAAAAGGGCATCAGGGTCATGTCTGTGAATTCATTTTCCATGTCAGACAGTTTCTCTTGGCCTGTGCACACTGTTATATCTTCAGAGTTATTCTCCACTGTATATTTACACTTAAACAGAGCTTCCCAGAGTTCAGTAAAAATGATCCTGCCTGCAGACTGCAGTGGATGTATATCCAGAATGAAGTCCTCCATACCTGTTACTTTTGTATTGGGTATACATAGCCCTATGGATCCTTGCAATATTTTGTGTCTATCCATTCTGATTACATTTAAATTAGAGATCCAAGCTTCAGTTCCCACCCACTGGTATCCAGTAATATTGTGCTCATAAAATACATCCAGCAACATCTCTAAGTCCCGTGCATCGAGAAACCCCACTATTACTCGTGAAGTAGAGGTTTTTATTTGCTGAATTATTCTCAGCACTTTTTCTTGTGAGTAAGTGCTAAAATATGGAAGGGAATATTCTAAACATATGCCCAGCTCTTCTGCAGCTTCAGTAAATGCAGCCATCCCAATATTACCATAGTCATCATCTCTTCTTACTGCACCCACCCAGGTCCAGCCAAACTGCCTGACCATCTCTGCCAGTGCTCTGCTCTGATAGTAATCACTGGGAACAGTGCGCAGAAATGAGGGATATTTTCTTTTGTCACTGAGACACTCACAGGTGGAGGCGTGACTGATCTAAAAAACACACAGTTATGCCAGGGATTATATTCAGTCAAATTTTTTTCTGCTATTTTTTGAATGCATGTAACCTTTAAAGTAAATATACGTAGTGTTTGCTTAATTTTTAAAAATCTTACTAGGGGAATGCTGAAAGGTCCGACAGTCTTTGCAATAGCCATTGACGCTGATGAGAATGTCTCGCCAATTATGGCTTGCACCTGTGCTGGTTTTGTGCATTCCTCATCCAGTGTTGAGTTCTCATTTCCATTAACAAGTGCCATAGCCACTCTTACACCCATAGCCGTGGAACCGCATGTGTCATACAGCTTGTATCCCAGTGAGACACCAGGCAGTAAAGAAGAACTGTTATTGATCTCTTCTATTGCAAAGATTAAAGACTGTGAAAACTGAATGGTTATGAAATCAAGACTGTATCAGGAGGAAACAGATATACACAGACAATTTTAGCATGACACCTAGAATATTTTGTTCAAGTATGTAATGCAATTATTTTAAAAAAATCATGTTCAATGTATAAAAATCTCAGTTTATCCTGCTACTTACTTCTCACAATTCAGTGGTGATGGCTTAACCATGTAGGTCACATCAGTATTTTCCCAGCTTTTGTGGAAAGGAAAAATCCCTCCAATTATGATATCCCCATCTCTTGAAAGTTGTGGGTATACAAGATCTCCTTGCAGGCTACAGAAAGTCCCATTTAGTCTTGAAAAATTGATGATGACCATCACCACATGCAGGAGAGTAAAGATAGACTCCATCCACCCATTCAACTACTGAATAAAGATAAAGTTGGAGTGTGTGTAATTTCTAATGTTGCAACTTGCTAGACAACAAAGATTTGTGATATTTATAGATAAAGAAAAGCAACATCTCTAGGGTGACATTAAACTGCTCAGCCACAGTCAAAGGAGGCGTGGCATTCAAATTTTAGAGGCACTTACTCAGCATGCCCAATATCTCTTTTGCCTGTTATTTTTCTTTATATCGTTTTATTATTGTGCACAACACTATTGTGCAATGTTTTTTTCATTTGTTACATTTGTTATAATTATAATTTTTGCTAAATCTCACATACTAGTCCATAATTTTTTGCCTAATCTGCATAAAGCTGTTACCAACTGGATCCAAATAGCCTGACCTTTAATGCTTACTGCAAAAAAGATTTGAATGTCAACAACTTTTTGGGCATCCAGTGTGGAGTTCATTTTGCAAAAATCTTGCATGTAACTCAAAAACTTTTATTGTTACAAAACGTTACTGGCATGTACCTGAGGCGAATCATATATTATCTTTAAAGCTTGGTTTAACTGTGTTGCTAGATGGTGCTATATCCAATGGGTTAAGCAAGCTAAGGCTGTCCAGTTGACATCAAATTTGTTTGCTGCTACTATGTGAGAGTCAAATAGAAATTATAGACAAATAATGAGCTCAGCATTACTTTTTCCCCCAAAGGACTCTGTATTTATTTATTTTTATTAATATAGTACTTATGCTGGAAGCTTAAGACTTTTAACTAGAGAGAGATCTAAAAAAAAGTCAGGGAGGTGAGAATAGGCTTTCCTGAAGTATGAAGGAACAAGTGCCATCAATAGCCCCAGGCATGGCACATGAAACATAGTTTTCATGTACAAGGAGCATGGAAGGAGTAAGCGGTATGAGACTGGGTTGACCCTATGAATGATAATCCCAGCCTCCAAAATTCCACACAGAGCATTAAGTCCTTAGCTGAAAGCTAGACCCATAGTCCAGGCCAGAAGGTGGGCGCAAGTTGCCATCTCTGGTCTGCAGCTTGCCTTTGGCCTGCAGAGAGCAAGTTGTGCTTTTCACCATGCCCGACAAATAAAATATTTGGCTGTTGGGACATGTTTAGAGATGAGTGCCAAAAAGTGCCGTTGCTGTAAACTGCCCAGAACAGGTGATCAGCCCAGGAGAATGGATTAGAAGAGGCCAAACTCTGCTTTCAAGGTCCTGATTGACTTTCTCTGTTTTGGCCATTGGACTGTGGGTAAAAGCCTATTGAAAGTGTTACTGAGGCACCCAGTAGTTACAAAAAGCCTTCCAGAATTGGCTTGCAAATTGGGGGATTGGTCAAACACCAAATACCTTGTCAGCCTGTGGACCCTGACCACAAAAAAAATCACCTGTGCAGGAAAAGATTAAACATGTCCCCACTGTAGGACCTGAGTTCTAACAGAAGTAGGGACATAGATTCATCCAGAGAGATGCACACCTGGGTCAGGCTCACTCTGGATTTTGGATCAGTCTCCAGGAATTATCAGCTCTGGCAGGTAGTCAGAGGATAGAGGGTGCCACTACCAGGGGAGGCTTTCAGGTTTGCTGTTCTTCAACCCTGTTTGATATGACAGAATGGAATTAAACGGAGAAAAACTAAATGCCCACTGAGCCTAATGGTGGTTCAGATGCTTGGCCTGTTTTATGTAGGCCACATTTTTACGATCTTTCCACACCAAGACGTGGTGGTTAGCCCCCTTCAGTCATTGCCTCATTCCTCCAAGGCTCATTTCGCCACCAACATTTTCTTGCCTCTTACATAATTTTGTTTCATGGATGTAAGGCAACAGGAATAGAAAGTTCAGTGAAGCAGCTTGTGATTAGAGCTAGAATGCTGCAACACCTCTGCCCCTTCGTCTATGTCATCTAGTTTTACCAGGAATGATCTAAGGAAAGTGACCAACAGAGCATGAAACCGAGATCTCTCTAGTTGTACGTTGAGATGATTCTTCCAGAGAGTCACACAACATTGGCCGTCCACAAACTCCAATACCCAGAAATTTGTAGTTCCTGACATCATGGACACATGCTCATTTTACCCACTTTCATCTCCAGATAATCACCTAAATTTGGTTAATTCACCTGTTAGTCGTTCACCTAATTGTACATATCTGTTGTTTTTCTCTGGTTATCGTGATGTACTGTCATTTCATTTGTCTTATGCATAGTGAGTGGTCCCACTTTTTTTCATCTTCCTGCACCCAAACAAGGTTGTAGGTGCTGCACAGATTCAGATATGGAGCACCTCGAATTTATACAGGCCTGTAGTTAATGCTGGGACAACGACCCCCGTGCTTCTTTATTACAAAGAAAGACCCCTGCCCCTGCTGAAGAGCTGGTGTCACGTACTGGGTGTGTGGCACAGACGAGAAGCAGGGCAGAGCAGACACAAACACAAGCTTTCACAAAATGTACTTTAATAAATACATGAACGGAAACAAAACACAAAGTACACAAACACAAGATAAATGAAAACAAGTCAGGTACCAGTAACAGGTGGAAACATCATGGTTATCACAAAATCACAAACATGACAAAATTCACAAAATGAACCACAAGGCAGAGGGCAAAACAGGATGTATAAATGTACAGACAAACGAGGGATAAACAGCTGACATGATTAATGACAGACGAGGAAACGGTGACCACGGACAGGCAGGGTGTGACAGTACACGCCCCCCTTAAAAGTGCAACTCCAGAGGCGTGAAAGTGAACATGCCCCAGGAGTCCATCTTAAGGGGAAGGCCAGGAGAATGAAACAGACAAGACTAGACAAGGCACAGGACAGGGAACTGAGCAGAAAAACAAATGTTAGACAAAACACCAGACTGGACAGGGGAATGGACACCGGACAAGACAGGAAATTGGACTGGGGACAGAACAGGAGATTGGGCTGGGCACTGGACTGGAGTGGGAAACAGTCATGGGATGAGACTGGGAACGGAGCTGTGGACAAGACGATAAACTGGACCAAAACAGACAGAGGGACAGGAATGGAAACAGTTACTGGGAAAGGGACGAACAGATGGACAGGAACGGGGACAGAGAGACCAAAGAAGACAGGAAGAGGGAAACAGATAGAGACAGGAACTGGAAGAAACACAATGATAGGGACGAACACCAAACCAGGAATTGGAGACAGGACAGGAGCAGGGTGAGGAACATGAACAGAATGAGGAACACTAACAAAATGGGGAACAGTTACTAAGGTGACCCGGGGAACAGCCCGGGGCGCAGAGTAAGGAACCACCTGGGGAATAGCCCTGGACGCAGAGTAAGGAACCATCCAGGGAACCGCCTAAGGAACATCCCAGGTCGCAGGGACAGGAGGGATAAATAGCTGACGGGACTAATGACCGATGAGTAACTGCTGAGACAGGCGGGGCTAGGGCGGAGACAAGGAGCACATAACAAAAACATTAGCACATGGGTATAATGGGCAAGGACAGGCGGGCAAAACAAATGTGGCCATTATGGGTGGACAACTGAGATGGTGGCCACTCAGTTGTGTCTGGTGCTCAAAGGGAAAGCACTAAGGAAACTGGTCGATCTACCAGAGAGAGAACATGGCAATCTGGACGCCCTTAAGATGGCCCTTTGAGAGTGATTCGGACAGACCCTGCCTGCCATAGTACAGATGTACTGACTCTGGGAGCACTGGTGGAAGAAATGAGAGAGGCTTGGAGTACTGGCCGCCAAGCTGTGCACCCTGGTAAGGCAGGCTTACCCCAGCTTTGTGGACGATGTGAGGGGAAACTGGAGGCCTTCTTGAATGTGCTGATGCCTGAGAGTCTGCAGCGACATGTTCAGTTGATTGCACCCACCTCGCTTGAGTAGGCCATCATGGAGGCTGAACAGGCGACCACTCAGTAAGGGGTGGGGGTCCCTGGAGTCCTGCACCAGCCAAGTCGAGCCAATGGTGGGGAAGCTAGGGAACTGGCACAGGCTATGGCTCCACTGTGTCATCCAGGAGGTTCAGTCATGGCTATTATTAACACCGGCTCCACAGTGTCTCTTTTGTGGCCTGAGGTGTGGCCTAGAACGAGTGGTGGTATGACAGAGGACTGGGACCCCGTAGGCATCAGCTTGAAATCAATGACGAGCAGTAAGGTCATGATGGCGGGCAAGACACACCTTCAAGTCCATGTGGCGTAATGCCTGCAGGAACATAAGCTCTGGCTGGCCCCATCCAGGATCCATGTATTCTGGGTCTGTACTTTCTTGGCAATAGGTGCCGCCCTTAATATCCCAGCTGCTGTGCTCCGTAAGGGGAAGTCTGCATTCCTCTTGCAAAGGAGAGACAGGGAAGCCCGACGACAGATGGATACAGCAGTCTGGTTGCGACAACATTTCCAGCAAGCTCAGGTCAATGACCCTGTGTTGGCCCAGGTACTCCAGTGGCAGAGGGAGGGTTGGAGACCAGAGTGCTCAGATGTAACACCTCATGGCCCTACCATGAAAGTTTACTGGTCTGCAGGGGACAGCTTAGTAGAGCACAATGAGCAAGATTACCGGTGCTGAAAAAATTGCAGTTCCGCAAAGGGTGGTGTGGTATCTTTGAGTTCCCTGTAGTCTCTGCTCCAAGGTTTTGCGGGCTTTGCAGGGACCCATCGGAGTGGGGCATTTGGAAATCCCAAAGACTCTGAGACAGCTCCGACAACTGTGTTTCTGGCCTGGCTGCCACACTGATGTGGAACTGTTTGTACACTGCTGCAATGATTTGACAGCAAAAAAGGAGTTTCTGGCCCACATGGACACCAGGGGAAGGCCAGCCTACGACAGAAGCGGGCGTATAACATACAGTGCCAGGGCGAATGTCCACTGCTTTGCTATTCCTGCTCATCACTGTGACAGAATGAATGACCCTTAGGACACAGCAAGCTTTTACCGTTCGAGGCTTGCGATCCATCGGTAGCCCTTCGGCCTGGACGATCTAGCTCATGTCATTGGCCGCTACTCCGAGCAACCTCGCCGGAGAAAGGCCCAGTGGCGCAGGCGCGCACTAGAGGCTCCCCCAGCATGGAATCGCTCTGCTAGCTCAGGTGAGCTGCGGATGGAATGCCTCCAGGTTGCACTGGCTCCAGGTGCAGCGCAGCCTCAAGCCCCAAGCCCATGAGCACTCTTCCTCGGCGCCACTCCTGAGCCCCACTGGCGCTCCGGCACCACCTAGAGCTCCGGAGCGTAGACAAATCCGCCGAGCAGCGTCCGCTGCACACCTGGACGTCATGGCACTCCCGTCCATCCCTGTGCCTGCTCCCCGGACGGTGATCCGGGCGGCTCCTGAACCTGCTCCCCGTACGGTGACCCGGGCTCCTGACGCCCCCCCCTCCAGGCACCTCCTGACTCAGCGCCCAGAGCGCTTAATGCGGGCTCTGCTGTCCCCGCCCGCCCACCCTTTTTTGTTCCTGTTTTGTTCCTCTTGTGGTCCTGTGCCTGTTCCGTTTTCTGTTGTCCCTGTTCCTGTTGTTGTTCCAGTTCCCATCGTTCTTCCTGTTCCTGTTTTTGGTGTTTGCGTTCCTGTTCGTGTTTCTGACCCCTTTGTTTTGTTTGTTTATGTTTTTGTGTTTTGTCCTCTTCCCTGTCTCCTGTCTGGTCTGTCTCGTGTTTTGTCCTGTTCTCGTGTTTGAGTTCTGTCAGGTGTTTGGTTGTTTCTCTGTGGTGGTTCCGTTTTCCCTTGTCCTCGTGTTGGTCTCCTCCCATTCCATCTCATCAGTCTCCTCCGTTGTCTGCTCGTCGTCCTTCCTCGGTTCCCTTGACGTCCTCCTCCTGTGTCGTCTTGTCGACTTCCTCCCTGTTTGTCTCCTCGTCCGTCCTCGTCCTTCTGGGTTTTGTGTTCTGGTCTTTGTTCCTGTTTCCCTAGTTTCTGTCTGTCTGCCCCTGGCTCATTTGTTTTTTTCTTTCTGTTCCTGTCTGTCTGCTTGCCTGTTCCCGTCTGTCTGTCTGCGCCTGTCTGTCTGTCGGTCCGTCTGTGTCCGTCCGCCTGTCTGTCTGCCTGGTCCGTCCGTCTGTCTGTCTCCCTGGTCCGTCCGTCTGTCTGCCCGTTTCTGTCCTGTCTTTGTCCTGGCCCTCCTCTGGGGTGGCTCCTGGGGCGGTTCTGTTGCTCCCCGTTGTCTCGCCTGGGTGGGGTGGTGCTTCGCTATTCCTATCACCGTGACAGCGAACCGCTAGATGTAAAAACAATGCACAAAAATCTTATAATGACTGTGGACTTTTTGCTACTCTCTGATTTAAACGAGACTAAGAGGTAATATATTGAAAATTGACAGGATAAACCACTTAGTGTAAGTTACATACATTTTCGATGAAACATTAGATGTTGTCAAAGCTACAAAGAGGTCTATGGTAGAGATGGCTCGTAATAAAGAGGAGGTAAAGGGAAGAGTCCAGAAAACACTGAACATTCTCACTGTCTTGTGAAGAGATTGTTACTGTGCTGACTATAATGCAAGGGGTGCCCTAGTGGTAATTTGTTATAGCGTGACAAATTAAGTTTGAACATTTGGAGTTGCCGTAGTTCGGTTTTCTCAGTCCAATACTACAGAGAAGCAAACTCTCAAAGCTCTTATAGTTAGGTAATAAAACAATGTCTGTAAGTACTTATCCTTGTTTTCTTAATGAGATGATTATAATGTAGAAACTATGAGTTTTGTGAGGGTATCATTGTGTATTTATATGGTACAAAAAGGCAATAATTTGCTAGCATTTCTATGGAAATTTCTGTTTAAATTAGCATCAACTAAACAGTTGTAAAGCTATGGTTAATGTAAATTCTACATCTTTTGATATGTATGTCAATGGACAAGCATTTGTGACATACATTTCATTTGTTTCAGTTTTACAGTGCTTCTTCTTTTATGTAAACATTCAAGTCATTGAGATCCAGTCTCTTGGAATTTTTTGGAAAACTCAGTTATCTATCTGTCGAGCTACGGCGTTTTAGCAGCGGCAGAATAGTTACAGAAGGCCCCCTTAAGGAATTGATTTTGGATAGTGTTGTTCTTTCATGCACTGTACCTAACATTGTGCAAAGTGGCATTCATACTGGATGTAATAGACGTTTCAGAGGATCAAAAGCAGTGTAGGGACAGTGAGCTGAAGCTTCCATCAAGTTCACCCCTGAATGGCTCAGAAGAAACAAAATTAAGGTTTTGGAGTCTTGACTTGAATCCCATAGAGATGATAGGGCAAGACCTTAAATGGCAGTTCATGCTGAAAAACCCTTTAGTGTAGTTGAATTAAAACAATTTTACAAAATTCTTCAGCAGACATTTATTTCAAGTTGTGGCAAACTTTTGATTCTAGTTTTTACTGCCAAGAGTAGCACAATTAGCTATTAAGTTCAGGGGGCAATCACATTGTTACATGGGTCATAGGGGTATTGAATAAAACTCATTATAGCTAAATTATATCTAAATGGTTCTGTAATCAGAAATAATTGGAAAAGCGGACATATACCAGTTTTTCTGGGGGAAAAATCCTTTAATTACACATATTTCAAATGCATAAAATATAAAGATTTTAAATGTCTAAGATGGAATGAGATTTGTGAAATTTATTATTATTATTCAGAGGCTTTTGTTGAGTTTATGACAGGATGAGTGCACACTGTGAGACTTACCAAATTCCAAAATTCATGTTAATATTTTAAAGATTTTACTTTTCACTCACAGTGTTATGCTGATATAGTGGTTTGTAATGAAAAGAAATGTGGAAATTAGAAAACAATGCAAAATATAAGGGGTTCAAGTAGTCATTTGTGTGGTCTGGAGTAAAAAATTGCCTATACAGAGTCATTGACAGCATAATAGGAACCAAATGCCCAAAACACTTAATGTCTTTAAAAGCTACCTCACAAAAAGCTGTTTCATTAAACGATTTCCAATACATTGACTTATGCCTGAGAAATTATTTTACTGTAGCGTTGAAATGAGGTTTTGACCTTGTATTCATGTATTTATTCTTTCAGTCTGTTTATGGTGAATAAACACATGCAGGGCATGGTAGCTTAAAATCCCTGAATATGAATAGTAATGAGAACTGTTTACATCTATGTTACATGTAAAACATCTCATCATAAATATGAACAGTTGTCAATTTGTTTTTCTAAAATATCATACGAAACTACTCATATTGATTATTTATGTATTTTGAAGACTAATTCTACAAAACCTATATAGGTACTTTTATATTTGATATAAAAGTAGTGGTATGCCTCTTTAAGGTTATGTTTTAAATTTTCAACAAATAAAGATTACAGAAACAAGACTAATATGCTTAAAAAAACATGTTAATAGTAAATATGCAGGTCACTTAACTGGCAATTTTCCCATAATTTGTTTCTTAGTGTTCTGTTCTGGTTTCAATATGATGATGTAACACTTTGGAAGAAAAATACAGAATAACAAACCAAAGCTTGAGGACAGAATAGCAAATATCTCCACAGCTACAGTGAACTTTCCAGGAGAGCTGACATAAGCTGGGATGAAGGTGATCCACACTGCACAGAATATGAGCATGCTGAATGTGATGAACTTGGCTTCATTAAACTTATCCGGCAGCTTTCGAGCCAGAAAAGCTAAAACAAAACACAATAGAGCCAAGAGTCCTATATAACCCAGCACAGCCCAGAAACCTACTGCTGAACCTAACTGACATTCTAGAATGATCTTCTCCTTGTAGTGTTTTAGATTTTTAAAGGGGAAAGGAGGAGATGTTGTTAACCAAACTACACAAATAAGAACCTGTATGAGAGTGAAGGCAAGAACACTGAGTCTCTGCTGTGGAGGCCCAAACCATTTCATAACATCACTGCCTGGAAGTGTAGCTCTGAAGGCCATTAACACCACTATTGTTTTCCCCAGAACACAGGAGATGCAGAGGACAAAGGTGATCCCAAACGCTGTGTGACGCAGCACACAGGACCACTCAGAGGGCCGACCAATGAAAGTAAGCGAACAGAGGAAACACAGAGCCAGTGAGAAGAGCAATAAGAAACTCAGTTCTGAATTGTTGGCTTTAACTATTGGGGTATTTTTATGTCTGAAGAATATTATCGCTATTATTATTGTCATAAATGTACCAAAGATTGAAACAGCTGTTAGTAAAATTCCCATAGTTTCTTCATATGACAAAAATTCAATTTCCTTCTTTATGCATTCATCTCTGTGTAGATTGGACCAGTAGTCCTGGTAGCACTGTTCACATTTAATCGAGTCTGTCAGAGAAAGAAAAATAACACAAGTTAGATGCCCAGAGAAAGTAACTAAAGGAAAACATTTAATGTAATGCTGACATTGTCTTTTGTTTATGTTGTGTGTTTCAGCATTGCTGAATGTTTGTACCTGTCATATTACTGATCTCTCCTTCAGCACAGGGTATACAGTCAAAGCAGCAGATGGGCTTTCCTTTCTGTACAGCCTTCCTGGTGCCTGGAGGGCAGCTTTTACTGCACACAGACACCGGCACCTGTGATCAAAATAAATGTTCTATAACTTAAAACATATTACACATATTATACAGTCTTTTTCTAGAGTTTGCATGCTTTAATGAGACCAATGTGTAGTTCTATTTCTGTACCTGATTTGTATTTCTTGCCCACACAATAGAGGCCATTCTCACTGCTAATCGAGTGTGAGCAGGGAAAGAAGAATCATAATGTCCAACAGTGACAGTGTCTAGCTGATCTTCAATAGTTTGCCAATTTATGATTTCATATTTGGCCACAGGGTCACCGTTTTGATCAAAATAAACTTCTTCACCTTCTTTGGTTTTGAAGTGCACCCTTTTTAAATCTTCTAGAAACTGAGGGAATACAAGTTTAAATTAGAACATTTAAAAGAGTTTAACTCTTACATCTCCATTAACAGACATCATTTTGACATATTTTTCTGAGGTGCTGCTTCACACTTGACCCAAAGCTGTAAGTTATAGATCCGTGCATAAACAGACTGTTAACTTACAGTCAGCGCATCAGGCTGCCTCTTTGTAGGACATGTTTGTGTGCAGCTGAGAAGGTTGTGCAGTGTATGGGCAACAGCATATACCCCTTTATACACATTATTGAAAAAGGGCATCAGGGTCATGTCTGTAAATTCATTTTCCATGTCAGACAGTTTCTCTTGGCCTGTGCACACTGTTATATCTTCAGAGTTATTCTCCACTGTATATTTACACTTAAACAGAGCTTCCCAGAATTCAGTAAAAATAGCACTGCCTGCAGACTGCAGTGGATGTATATCCAGAATGTAGTCCTTTAGACCGGTTACCTTTGTATTAGGTATACATAGCCCTATGGCTCCTTGTAATATTTTGTGTTTATCCGCTCTGGCTATGTTTGAATTAGAGATCCACGCTTCAGTTCCCACCCACTGGTATCCAGTAATGTTGTGCTCATGAAATAAATCCAGCAAAATCTCTAAGTCTCTTGTATCGAGAAATCCCACTATTACCCGAGAAGTAGAGCTTTTGATCTGCTGAATTATTCTCAGCACCTTTTCTTGTGAGTAGGTTCTGAAATATGGAAGGGAATATTCTAAACATATGCCCAGCTGTTCTGCAGCTTCAGTAAATGCAGCCATTCCATTGTTACCATAGTCGTCATCTCTTCTTATTGCACCCACCCAGGTCCAGCCAAACTGCCTGACCATCTCTGCCAGTGCTCTGCTCTGATAGTAATCACTGGGAACAGTGCGCAGAAATGAGGGATATTTTCTTTTGTCACTGAGACACTCACAGGTTGATGTGGGACTGATCTGATAACAGAGGTCAGGCAATATATTAAATAGTTTTTAATACTAAATACTAAAAATTAAACGCATGTTACATTAAAGGTAAGTTGAGAAGTATTTTGTGTAGTATTTATAAAATTTGTATAAATTGCTTAAATTCTTACTAAAGGAACACTAAAAGGTCCAACACTCTTTGCAATAGCCATTGACACTGATGAATATGTCTCGCCAATTATAGCTTGCACCTGTGCTGGCTTTGTGCAGTTCTCATCCAATGCTGAGTTCTCGTTTCCATTAACAAGTGCCATAGCCATTTTAACCCCCATAGCTGTGGAACTGCATGAGTCATAGATCTTGTAGCCCAGTGAGACACCAGGGAGTAAAGAAGAACTGTTGTTGATCTCTTCTATTGCAAAGATCAAGGACAGTGAATACTGAATGCTTATGAAATCAAGACTGGATTAGGAAGAAACAGATATACACAGACAATTTAGGTTTGACATATAGAAGCATTTACTACCTGTGTAGTACTACTATTTAATGTAATTATTTAAATAATAAAAATATATATGTTTAATATTTAAAAATATATATTTTGTCCTGCTACTTACCTCACACATTTTAGTGGTGATGGCTTGACAATATATGTCACTTCTGTGATTTCCCAGCTATTGTGGAAAGGAAAAATCCCTCCAATTATGATATCGCCATCCTTTAAAAGTTGTGGGTAAACTGCATCTCCTTGCAGGCTACAGAAAGTCCCATTTGTTCTGGAAAAATTCATGATGACCATCACCACATGCAGGAGAGTAAAGATTGACTCCATCCATTCACACTACTGAATAAATAAGGCCTGAGTGTGTTCAGTGTTTCCGATGTTTCAGCTCTTTGTAAAGATTTGTGGTTATTTTATAACACACATGACGAAATGTCAATCCTCTCTGAGGAAATCGTTTCAACTGCGTATGCCACAGGCGCAAAGGAGGCGTGACTTTCAAATTTGAGTAGCTGGAAGTAGTTGGCCTCTATACCTTATTTGCCTGTTTATTATTTTTTTTCTTGTTTCTTTCTTTCAGTTTAAATTGTCATTTTTGCTGTTTTATTGAGTTCATTATTATTATTTGTTATTATTATCATTTTTATTTATTATTACAGTTACTTCATAATAACCACACAGATATTTTTAGAGTACTATGAGGCTATGTAAAGTTTGAAATAGTCATTTACATGACATGCGCTGTCTGATGCTGTTGCTGACTTTGACTGTGTAATAATAGACATGTTTTCACCTGCCGGTCTTCTTATGTTATTTGGTTGCTGTATGTTTGTCTATTGAGATATTTTATTTTTCCTTCTCTCTTTTCTTCTCTCTACCTTTTTTTTTCTTTTATCTGTATGTTTTCTTATTTTATTTGGAAAATCTTTTCCCTGTCCTCTAATGTTTTTGTTGTGCTATTTGGTATTGAACAGAGAAGCATGGGTTTCCTCTCTTTATTCTTGGTTTCTCTAAAGTCTTCTTTCTCCTGCTCTTAGGGAGTTGTTTTTAGTTTTTTAGCATCTTGCTACTGGCTAGCACAAAATTGTGGACATGCAGGTGGCATGTTCATGTGAATAAGCTTTTGGAAAGTGAAACAGCTTGCGCGACGCTATCCAGTAGCCAGATTCAAGACCGTGTAAAATGAGCTTTTTGCTGTGGATTTAGGATGTGCATGTAATCTGCAACTTTTGTTTAATAAGGCGCTCTTCTTACTTCATGCCAACACCATAGTATTTAATTAGTCATCAGTATTCGGTAACAATTCCAAGTTTAAGGCAGAATCTAATAAGTGAGCACAGAACTAAGGCACCCATCTGTCTTATGGTGATTACATTAACACAGCACAGGACGCATGAAAGTCCAATGCTTTTCATGTGGACTGGCAGTTACCTGGGATCTTGAACGCTGTCCTGTTCTTCTATCAATGATATGCATACCACTGTATTGTTATTAGTTACCTGTTTTGGCAAGAAACACGTTTTCTATATGGTTCATTTACCACAATATTATTACAGTATAAACTTAAACGAACTAAGTAATGTACTGAGTCACTGTAGTTACGACCGCTATGCAGCAAAAAGATGCCCAATGAATGGTCATGTTACCGTTCAGTGTGAATGTTGCATAAACACAAAAAACTTCTAGGTCAGAGCTATTGTGTGATTAATTGAACAGATAAATTCAGCAAAAATTAAGAGCAAATGTTATACAGACTGTCAAAAGATAAAAGAAAACCAAATTACCTTTCCATTCTCCAGCTTTTAGTTTATATTTACTAGTTCCGCCTTAAATGGTACAACAGTTGAATTCTGGATTTTGTGTTAGGAATTTTGGATTTTGGGGTAAAATCATATCAACTTATTTTCTGTTATGGCTATTTATCAGTTAAATACAACTTTTCTTTCCAGTGATGTCCTGTATGTAACGCTGGTGAGACAAATCAAACATTTGTAGATATTAAGGTGAAGAAAGCATTAATGTTGGAAAACCCACTTGTTTCTTGTGCCGCCTCTGAACTCTGAACTGTCCAAACAAACATTAGCAGCTTCCCAGACTTGTTTAACTTCAAAGAGAACCACTCCTCTACAGTTAGTGTAACCCATAAGAAATATGGATCAACCTTTTTACTCCCGTAAGAGGGCACTATAGCTTTTTTACGCATTGAAGCATTAAAAGTAGTTGCTTCGATCACTATTTTCCTTTTTTCCACTTGAGAGATCTGCAGCAACGTGCTTCAGACCAGCTGAGCAATTCTCGGTATGAAATACCCACTAATTCTTCTAAAATATTGACTTATGCCATATATTAAGGCTAATAAGCTGTTCTTTTATCAGAAAGCTCGGCTGGTGGAACAGGAGGGAAGGCAAGTTTCCTTCGACGACTAAAACTATAATTTGAATGAAACCGTTGATGAGTTGAAGCCCCAGTCTCTCTGCTTAGTTAGCTTAGCTAGTCATTGTAAAGGTAGAGTGCACCCTGCTTTTAAGTTCATACGCTTTACAGAAGAAAGGAAAGGAATTAAAAACCAATTGGGATTATGAGAATGTTGTTTAGCACACGTGAAATGCTTTAAAAGTGTGATTAATACTAAGCGCTAGGTTGTGCTAAATCAAACATTTGTAGATATTAAGGTGAAGAAAGCATTAATGTTGGAAAACCCACTTGTTTCTTGTGCCGCCTCTGAACTCTGAACTGTCCCAAACAAAACAAAATTGCCAAGCTTCCCAGACTTTGTTTTAAACTTTGTTCAAAGAGAAACCACGCCTCTACAGTTTAGTGTAACCCAATAAAGAAAATATGGATCTAACCTTTTTACGCTCTCGGTAAGAGCGGCTCTCATCGCTTTTTTAACGCATTGTAGGCCATTCTTCAGTAGTTGCTTTCGAATCACTATTTTCTCTCCTTCACCACTTGAGAGATCTGCAGCAACGTGCTTCAGACCAGCTGAGCAATTCTCGGTATGAAATACCCACTAATTCTTCTAAAATATTGACTTATGCCATATATTAAGGCTAATAAGCTGTTCTTTTATCAGAATCTCGGCTGTGAACATGAGGGAAGCAGTTTCTGTCGATAAAACTATATTTGAAACTTTGATGAGTTGAAGCCCCAGTCTCTCTGCTTAGTTAGCTTAGCTAGTCATTGTAAAGGTAGAGTGCACCCTGCTTTTAAGTTCTATCACGCTTTACCCACGAAGAAAGAGAAAGGGAAATTAAAAAACCATATTGGGGATTATGAGAATGTTGTGTGTGCACACGTGAAATAGCGTTCTTAAAATAACATGTCTGTGAATTCAGAATACACGTAACGGCGCTAGATAGTATAGATAAGCATCGTTTCTAATACACAGTAACAATACTCCCTGCTGTTTCTCTAGAGTGTCTAGATGCGCTAAGGTACTGAATCTCTGACGACTTTGAATCTCCAGCTGCCGAAAAGAGGCTAGCATAGACTGTGCTCAGAAATGCATAACACTTTCAGTAGAACCAATGATGTGCGCAGCGATGACACAATATCGGATCTAGAGTCTAAATTAGATTAAGTTTGCAGTATCACTACTATCCGCCCGCACTGTCGGCGAGCGAGTGAACTAAAAGTCATTAGGATCTGTATATCGCATCTAGTAAACAGACGAGTTTGTACATGTAAGATTATGATCGTAGTTTGTATAGATGGCGAAAAATATAGCGAGACTACTTTCTCACTACTCTGTCTCATAACAACAATGCCGCAGACCTAACTACCTTCTGTATCACTCCACGCTTACTGCTCAAAGTGGAGGCAGGTTTGCTTGTGAGTGCTTTGTAGTGAACTCAGGGATGCAATTCGTTGTCTGCGCGCGCAGTAGCCCATGGTAGAGTCCTCTCATGCGCATACTGGTTTCCAGGGTGGATGGGGCCATGACGCAAGAGAGAGATGAGTCCAAATAAAACCCCCATAGATGTATTGAGACTATGGAGTACCGCGCAGCATCACTTGGCCTGAGAAATGAGCGCGCTATCCAGTACTCCCACCGGAGCCAGGCCTTGAGTGGAAGGGAGCTTCCATCGGTTACGGGCGCACTGGTAGGCTGGGCTTTTACCCAGTCCGCGACCTGCGGCAACAAGCGCGAAAGGAGAGGAACATGGCGTCCATCCCTCCCATGGGCCCACCACCTGTGCATACGGTGGATCCGGTATCCTCGGTCAGGTTCTACTAGCAGAGACACTGTGCTCTGGGTAACGCTAATTGGTTACTTTTTATACCTCATCTCGGCTCGAAGAAGCACTGATTAGCTGGTCCTGTGAGGTGGTATTGTAAGGCAGGTACCAAGCTAGTATACGTAGGAGGGCCTACCTCACACTTACACAAGCCATGGCGACTGCTGGAATCCAAGCTATTGCCTTGAAGAAGTGGACTGGAATTTGTTTCACTCTGGAGGGTGGCCCAGCGGTGAAATAAGACAAAGGCGATCAGGACAGAGAGTGGGTGCTTTATTGGTTCGAACCCCCTGGCTGGATAGCCTGTATATTGGTGTTTCTCTCCAAGAGTGGAAGAGAGGCGTACTTTCTCCCAGTGCCTTTCAGGGTTGGGGGAACGTGGCACTGAACTGTCCGTCTGCAGCTTATGAGCCGAACAGCCAAGCCTGGAGTACCAGCACTTCTTGGACGGTCCCAGAGAGGAGTGCTGGGAAAGTGCCCCTTACTGGGGACACTCTGTGCTGCTGTGTGGACTGTCATTGCTCATGATGGCGCTAATGACAGGGAAACCTGGATGGGAGTAATTGGGAGGATCTGAACCCAAATGGCGTTTTGTTATTGGACTTCTTTGCTTGTCACAGTTTGTCCATAACGAACACCATGTCCGAGCTCAAGTGGGTCCATAAATGCATGTGGCACTAGGACACCCTAGGCTGCAGTTCAATGATTGACTTTGCTCGCTCATGTCATCATGACATCTGCAGCCATGGTGTCTTGGGACACTCAGGCAAGAGAGCGGGAGCTGAGCTGTCAACTGATCACCACCCGGTGGTAAATTGGATCAGTGGCAGGGTGAGGATGCCGGGACTGACTGGGCAGGCGCCAAATGGATAGTGGAGGGTTTGCTAGGAAACCGTTTGGCAAGAGGAACCTGTCAGAAAGATCTTCACACTTCCCACCTCTGGCAGGGCTTTCGCGACTGCATCCCGGGGAGAGCTGGGACATTAAAAGGTCCGAATTGGGCGATGTTTACGCAATCTCCATTGTCAAAGCAAGCGGACTGGAAGCTCTGGCGCAAGGTTGTCTCGCTGCCTGGCGACTGGTGGCAACGCGAACCTGATTGGTGCGAGACTCGGTAAGGGAGGTTGTCAAGCGAAGAAAAGAGTCCTTATCCGGTGCCTTGATGGCTTGTGGGGACTCCAGGAGGCAGTCTTGGGACGAGTACCGACATTCCAAGCGCGGCTGCAGCATGAAACGTCAGCTTTTTCACCCACCAGCAGCTGTATATATGCGTGAGGGGGAGGCTTATTGACCTTGACTAGGGAAGTCGTTGGGTGGTTGAAGGAATACTTCGAGGATCTCCTTAATCCCACCAACATGCCTTCTGTAGAGGAAACAGAACTTAGGGACCCGGATGGGGGCTCGTCTATCACTTGGGCAGAAGTAGCCATGGTAGTCAAAAAAAAGATCCGCCCTGAGTTCCTCAAGGTTCTGGATGATACAGGGCTGTCTTGGCTGACCTGCCCCTACAACATCGCGTGGGCATCAGAGGCAGTACCCCTGGATTGGCCGACTGGGGTGGTGGTCCCCCTTTTTAAGAAGGGTGACCAGAGGCTGTGTTCCAGCTATAGGGGAATCACACTCCTCAGCCTCCCTGGTAAGTTCCATGCAGGGGTACTGGAGAAAAGATTCCAGCAGATGGTCAAATCTCAAATCCAGGAGGAATAATGCGGGTTTCTTCCTGGCCATGGAACACTGGACCAGCTCTTTACCCTCACTAGGGTCCTGGAGGGTACCGGCCCTGCTCATAATTTTTATGGGCAAGATTTCTCAGTGCAGCCAGGGGACGGTGGATGTCCCGTTTGGTCGCCTTCGGATTCCCAATCTCCTGCTATTATTGCAGATGATGTGGTACCTGCTGGTAGTCATCTAAACGTGGACCGTCCAGTTTGCAAGCCGAGTGTGAAGCAAACCTGGGATGAAAATCACAGCACACACGCCAAGATCCCGAGACTATGGTTTTCTCTGAGTGGTACTGTGTGCTGCGTCACACCAGCATTTGGGATCAACCTTCGTCCTCTGCATCTCCTGGTGTTCTGGGACTATAAGTGGTGTTAATGGCCGTGCAGATCTACACTTCCAGGCGAGTAATAGTTATGAAATGGTTTGGGTCCTCCACAGCAAGAGGCACTCAGTGGTCATCGCCTTACACTCTCATACAGGTTTCTTATTTGTGGTAGTTTTTGGTTAACAACATCGTCCACCTTTTCCCACTTTAAATAAAAATCCAAAAGTACTACAAGGAGAAGATTCAGAAAAGGCGTGGAGTGCCCACTCCAGGTTGGAAATGACCTCCGGCCGCAAGTACGGAGGAGTTTAAGTATTTCGTCATGTTCCCGAGTGAGGAAAGGATGGAGCGGTGAGGTTGCCACTGTGTCTGCATGTGATGCGGGTATCCGAGTCCCGGTCTGTCCAGGTGCAAAGAGAGAGCTGAGCGCCCTAAGGGCAAAGCTCTCGGTTATAAATCTGGGTTTAATACTAGTTCCTTATGAAAGCCTATTGGTCCCAAGCTATTGCGGTAATGACCAAAAGCACGAGATCGTGGATACAAGCTGCCTAAATGAGTTTTCTCCATGGGGTGTCGGGTCTCACCCTTAGGGACAGGATGAGGAGCTTGATTACACGGGGGAGGCTCAGAGTCAAGCTGCTACTCCTCTACATCGAGAGGAACCAGCTGAGGTGGTTCAGGCATCTGGTTAGGATGCCTCCTGGACGCCACTGTGAGGAGGTGTTCTCGGACATTTCCAACCGGGAGGAGACCTCGGGGAAGACCTAGGACACGCTGGAGGGATTATATCTCTTGGCTGGCCTAGAGGATGTGGCGGGGAGAGAGAAATTTGGGTTTATCTGCTTAGACTGTTACCCCAGCGACCTGGATCCCCGGAATAAACTGTAGATAATAAATGGATGGATGTACTATTTTTTAAATTACTTTGTAGCACAACTGTGCAATGATTGAGTATTTTTTGGTTATTTAAGTGCACATATTGAGGAACGGTTTTGGTAATTTAATTTACATTCATGTTCAAAGCATAAAAGAACATGTTTCAGCTTAAAAGTGAAGGAACAGGAATAGTAATTCCTTTGTCAATGCTATGAGTGTTACTTAATCCTTTGTACTCAAGTTGTGTTCTGAAATTAAGAAAAAGAAGTAAATGAGGTCTCATGTTAGAAACAGAATTGAAGGATTTATTATTCTGCACTATGTGTGTAAATTGTTTTTTGTTAGCCTCACAGAAAGACCTTGAGAACCAAGATGGTGAGCCCAGCCCTGTGAGGATTATAGAAGCTGTGTGGCCTACTGTAAGACTGTTCACAGAAGTTGTTGATGACACCAGATAAGAACCTAGTCACATTATTCCCTCTACCCAAGTAGAATCATAGAATAGTATAAAATTCTGTAGGAAAAATAACTTATAAATACACTTATTCAAGGACAAGAACTGAATTTTTGGATCCTACCTCCTTGAATTAAAGGATCGTGTGAAAGTTTCTACTATTCCCTCCAAAAATTGTATATTTTCTTTGATAGCTCTATTTTATTTATTTGTTTAGATTTTTATGCAGCGCTGTGTATATGTGTGCATTTCAGTAAATGTGGGGCAATACAAGTTTTAATTGTCCAATTTCACCGTAATGTTTTTATGACTTCAGGATGTACCGCTTCTCGGATCTAGGTATATGTTAGTACCTCTTTTGTTACTGCCATTAACAAGCACAAGTACTACATTAGGTACAAGAGTCTGAGACAACATAGAAAATCTGGCATATAATTTTGTTAACCTGTAAATGAACATGTTTTAGAATTCTCAAAAAAAGAAAGCTATCACAAGTAACATGTATAAGTAGTATTCAGGTTGTTTTTACACTTTTATTGTTCACATATAAGCACATTTCTGACAGGAAACATGTAAAGGCCTTTGTACATACAGGTCAGAATATTATCTCTCCTACTGAAACGTGTTATATTAAAGAAAGAAATTGGTTTAAACATGCAAGTATCTTCCTAAATTCAATGAAAGGCATACATTTACTGTTCCTAATGTAACATGGAAAGTGTTAGTAAAGAAACATTACATAACAGTTTATGTTAAACTTAACTGTTTACTTTCATATACTAAATATATTATTTAAGACAAATTACTTTATGAACTACTTTAATAACATTTCACTATTGCAACAATAATTATAATTATGATTATTATGTAAATTATACATTATTAATTTATTTATAACTATAATGTTATAGTGGTTTATGATGTTGGTAATAGTGTGTAAATGTAATTTTAGCTAATTGTAGCGATTTCAGCATAATGCTAATTTCTACGTGAATGTTAATTAGCTTTTGTAAAGAATTATCAGGTTTAAATCTAGCTTGGGAGAGATATTATGAACATATATTTGACACAATAACACGCACTCTTTACGTTTCGCAATCTGGTGAACAGCAAAAGCTGAATTTTAATGATTCATCATACCTTCTTCACAAGCTCTCCACAAATCATACGTTTTATCCAAGTAATTAAGAGAATCAATGGTGTTGATAGAATACAAACCTCTCAAAAGCTCACTTATGTTCTGGAAGCGTCCTTTTTAAATGAAATAAACATCTAACAAGCAATTGTTTTTTGCTTAGTTCTTAGGATCGTGAGGAGTTTGAATCATATTTTGGTTTAAGGTTAAAGTTAGGGTTAATTTAAGGGCCAGGTTAAGTGATCAAAGTTTGTGGGCCTGAAAGTGTTCAAGTTAGGGCATAGGGCCAAATGGGTCATATGAATGTTAAGTCCAGCGTCACTTTTACTGTAGAATTCAGCTAACTGCATGTTTATTCTATATACTGCTAAAGTCCGCCTAGGAGATATTATCATTTTTACTAGCTGACCTACTTTTACTTTGATGTGTTGTTAATATCTTCATAATACTGTTAAGGGTTTATTAATTACCTACAAGGGATCACTTAAAGTGTAACCAACTTTATAGTGATAGTGGTGTGCCCTTAAAACTTCAGATGGCAGTAGTGAGGCTAACACGCTTTATGTAAAGGGAATGTTCAGCTCACTTATCTGGCACTTTACTCATAATTTGTTTTTTAGTGTTCTGTTCTGGTTTCAGTATGATGATGTAACACTTTGGAAGGAAGATACAGAATAACAAACCAAAGCTCGAGGCCAAAATAGCAAATATCTCCACAGCTACAGTGAACTGTACAGGAGAGCTGACATAAGCTGGAATAAAGGTGATCCAAACAAGCACAGAATATGAGCATGCTGAATGTGATGAACTTCGCTTCATTAAACGTTATCAGGCAGCTTTCGAGCCAGAAAAAAGCTAAAACAAAACACAGTAGAGACAAGAGTCCCTATATAACCCAGCACAGCCCAGAAAACCTACTGCTGAAACCCAACTGACATTCTAGAATAATCTTCTCCTTGTAGTACTTTAGGTTTTTTAAAGGGAAAAGGAGGAGATGTTGTTAACCAAACTACACAAATAAGAACCTGTATGAGAGTGAAAGCAAGAACACTGAGTCTCTGCTGTGGAGGCCCAAACCATTTCATAACATTACTTGCCTGGAAGTGTAGCTCTGAAGGCCATTAACACCACTATTGTTTTTCCCCAGAAACACAGGAGATGCAGAGGACGAAAGGTGATCCCAAATGCTGTGTGACGCAGCACACAGGACCACTCAGAGGGCCGACCAATGAAAGTAAGCGAACAGAGGAAACACAGAGCCAGTGAGAAGAGCAATAAGAAACTCAGCTCTGAATTGTTGGCTTTGACTATTGGAGTATTTTTATATCTGAAGAATATGATTACTATTGTTAGTGTCATAAGTGTACCAATGATTGAAACAGATGTTAGTAAAACCCCCATAGTTTCCTCATATGACAAGAATTCTGTTTCCTTCTTTACACATTCATCTCTGTGTGGATTTGACCAGTAGTCCTGGAAGCACTGTTCACACTTAATGGAGTCTGTTAGAGAGATAAATAACATAAGTAACAAAAAGTTAGATGCACAGAGAAGGTAGCTGAAGGAATATATTACTAGTGATTTTTATTAGTGATTTTGACATTATCTTCTGTCTCCTAAACTATTTAAGAAAATCATCTGGACAGTTTAGATTGATTGCAAATATACAGTCAATTGTAAATGTTTGTACCTGTCATATTACTGATCTCTCCTTCAGCACAGGGTATACAATCAAAGCAGCAGATGGGCTTTCCTTTCTGTACAGCCTTCCTGGTGCCTGGAGGGCAGCTCTTACTGCACACAGACACCGGCACCTATCAACAAAATAAATGTTCTGTAACTTAATACAGTTTTTTTAAATATTAAATATTAAAGAGTCTTTCCAGTTAGCATGCTTCACTGAGACAAAAGTGTGGTTCTATCCCTGTACCTGATTTGTATTTTGTGCCCACACAATAGAGGACATATTCACTGCTAATCGATTGTGAGCAGGGAAAGAAGAATCATAAACTCCAACAGTGACAATATCAAGCTGATCTTCAGTAGTTTGCCAATTTACTATTTCATATTTGGCCACAGGATCACCATTTTTATCGAAATAAACCTCTTCACCTTCTTTCGTTTTAAAGTGCACCCTTTTTAAATGTTCTAGAAACTTAAAGAATACAAGTTTAAGTTGGTACATTTGAAAGAGCTTAACATTTACTTCTTCATTACCAAGCAGTATTTGAACTGACTTATCTAAAATATCGCTTCACACTTGAGCTGTGAAACAGTAAATCATAGATCTGTGCTTAAACAGACTTTTTACTTACAGTCAGCGCATCAGGCTGCTTCTTTGTAGGACATGTTTGTGTGCAGCCGAGAAGGTTGTGTAACGTGTGTGCAACAGAATATACACCTTTATACACATTATTCATAAGGGGCATCAGGGTCATGTCTGTAAATCCGTTTTCCATTTCAGGCAGTTTCTCTTGCCCTGTACACACTGTTAATTCTTCAGAGTTATTCTGCACTGTATATTTGCACTTAAAGAGAGCTTCCCAGAATTCAGTAAAAATAGCACTGCCTGCAGATTTCAGTGGATGTATATCCAGAATGAAATTCTCCAGACCGGTTACCTTTGTATTGGGTATACATAGCCCTATGGCTCCCTGCAGTATTTTGTGTTTATCCGCTCTGGCTATGTTTGAAATAGTAATCCAAGCTTCAGTTCCCACCCACTGGTATCCAGTAATGTTGTGCTCATAAAATACATCCAGCAAAATCTCTATGTCCCGTGCATCAACAAATCCCACTATTACTCGAGAAGTAGAGCTTTTGATCTCCTGAATTATTCTCAGCACTTTCTCTTGTGAGTAGGTTCTGAAAAATGGTAGTGAATATTCTAAACATATGCCCAGCTGTTCTGCAGCTTCAGTAAATGCAGCCATCCCACTGTTGCCATAGTCATCATCTCTTCTTACTGCACCCACCCAGGTCCAGCCAAACTGCCTGACCATCTCTGCCAGTGCCCTGCTCTGATAGTAATCACTGGGAACAGTGCGCAGAAATGAGGGATATTTTTTTTTGTCACTGAGACACTCACAGGTGGAGGCGTGACTTATCTAACAATAGATGCACACAAGTATACCAGGGTTTATGTTCAGGTATATTTTTTTGGCTAGGTATTAAATTCATTTAATGTTAAATGTAATCTGAGAAATGATTGCTTAAATTCTTACTAAGGGAATGGTGAAAGGTCCAACACTCTTTGCAATAGCCATTGATACTGATGAGAATATCTCACCAATTATGGCTTGCACCTGTGCTGGCTTTGTGCAGTTCTCATCCAGTGCTGTGTTCTCATTTCCATTAACAAGTGCCAAAGCCATTTTAACCCCCATAGCTGTGGAACCGCATGTGTCATAGATCTTGTAGCCCAGTGAGACACCAGGCAGTAAAGAGGAACTGTTGTTGATCTCTTCTATTGCAAAGATCAAGGACTGTGAAAACTGGAAGGGTCTGAAATCAAGACTGGATTAGAAAAAACAGACATACACAGACATTTGAAGGATGACGTCTAGAAGCGTTATTACTACTATGTAATGTAATTATTTTTAATAATTAGTGAATAATATATGAAAATCTCAGTATATCTTGCTACTTACCTCACACACTTCAGTGGTGATGGCTTGGCCGTGTAGGTCACATCTGTAATTTCCCAGCTACTGTGGAAGGGAAAAATCCCTCCGACTATAATATCACCATCCCTTGAAAGTTGTGGGTAAACAGAATCTCCTTGTAGCCTACAGAAAGTCCCATTTATTCTGGAAAAATTCATGATGACCATTACCATATGCAGGAGAGTAAAGATAGACTCCATCCATTCACACTACTGTATAGATAAGATCTAAGTATGTTCAATGTCTGATATGGCAGCATGTTGTAAAGATTTGTGGTATTTATACATACAGAAATTCCAGTCATCTACGGGAACATTACACTGCTGGGCCACAGCCAAAGGAGGCGTGACTTTCAAACTTGAGCAGCACTAAACTGAAAGTAGTTCGCCTCAGTATGTATTTATTATTTTATTGTTTATTATTTTTAGTGTTTTCTTGTGTTTTTTTTGCAGTTAAAATGATATTTTTTAGCTATTTTATTGATTTCATTATTTTCTGTGTTGATAATTTTAGAATATCTGTGTTGTTATGTTCATTATTGTCTCTTAACTGTATTTCTGAGCAACATTATTCAAAGCATCTAAATATTTGTGTGTGTGCACTACTGTGAGGCTAGCTGTTTGATGCTGTTGTTTTATCTGATCAGGTGCCCTTACTGACCTGTCACAGACTTTGACTATGTAGACTGCCTCACAAATACAATGAGCTCTTCACTCTGTGTTTGTCTGTTGGCATATTTTCTTTTCCCCTTCGCTCCCATTCTTCTCTCTTCCTCTTTTTCCTTATGTATGTTTTTTTTTAATTGAATAATCTTATCCCTGCCCTTTAATGTTTTTTTTTTTGCTATTCGGTATCAAACAGAGAAGGATGGGTTCCCCTTTTTGACTATTGTTTTTTTCTAAAGTGTTCTTCCTTTTTCTCATAGGGAGTTGTTTGGTAGGACATTATTATCAGGTGAGTACTTCGTTTTGTAGTGTCCTGCTATTGGCTATCTGAAAGAAACAGCTGTGGTAAAAAACATCTTGTAGTTATTCAGCAAAAAAAAGAAATCAATGTAGAGAACATTTACACAACATATGCAAAAATAACATTTTGTTTTCTTTTTTCTTTATTTACAAAAATTACAATCCTATAATTTAACCCAACTTGCATGGTTTTTTTTGTTTGTTGAGCCTCTCTGTTTCTTATGTGACAGTATCAGGTGTAGCTATGTTGCGTTCCTTGTGATTGTTTTTAGGTAAGAACAGTAGTACTAAATCACTGTAGTTACACCCACTATTTAGCAAAAAGATGCCCAATGACTGGTCATGTTAGCATTCAGTGCAAATGCTGTATAAACACAAAAAGTGGGAAACAGCTTTTGTGTGATTGATTATACAAATAAATTCAGCAAGGATCTAAAGCAATCTTTATACAGACTGCCAAAAGATAAAGAAAAGCTAATGGATCAAGGCTGAAGTCACCATCCTATTGGCCAGCTTCTAGTTCACAGTAAATTATTTTCAGTTAAATACATCTTTTATTTCCATGTGCTTTCTGTAACGCTGCTGTGAAGAAAGCTTATGGACTACCAAGATTTCAACCCTCCTTGTGCCTCTTCCTCCAAATCTCACTCTTCTTGTATCTCTGACTGGAGCTGACTTATTTTCTCAGTACCTCTTTTCCTTTGGAGGTAAACAACAGATGTACTTGTCTTCAGTGGCACGCCCTGATGACATGCCTTCTGCTTACTCTGGAAGAGATGTCAGGCCCTCTTCCATGGCCTTTGGCTGTGCCCGCTAATGTACCTGGGCCAATGCACTTATTCTGCTGTGCCAGCTTCAGCGGTGCCACTGCACCCTCCTGCTGTTTCTTTTTCAGGTCTCCCTACTGCTATGCCTCTTCGTCTGCCTCCATCTGGTCATGCTGACCCTCCATTCTTCCTCTTGACTGCCCCTGTGGACGCTTCTCTCACTCATTTAACCCCCTTTTGTTTTGTCCACGCTGCGGATGTCGCTCTCCCCTCATTGCTGCTCTCTTGTCCTTGTCCTTCTGCTCATTGTACAATTAACACTAGCAATGTGTCAATGACTTTAAGGCCTTCTGATGCCCATTGGTATCGCCACTTACAAGTATTCAGGCAAGAAGCACCAGATTATTGATCTCTCTGCCCCTTATGGATCTGTGAAACTCTCTGTAAGCAGCCTCATACTGAGTTTTGCACACTTTTGGCTACAAAGTAGTCCAAAATATTTCACACCCTTGCAGAACCCTCTGCTGGATCCTGCTCAACACGCTGAAGCTCCCTTCATTCTCCATCCTCTTGATGACGCTGGTTATTGATTTCCCATATTCGCCTCCAGCACGCAGCCTCAGTGTTCTATGGTGTTCTACACCACCATCCCAGCTTCTCCCTCTCCTCCAACTTTTACTCTGTCTTTACTTGGCAAAGGGGGTTCTGGCTTCAGGTCTTAGCAGCCAAAGCCACTCAGAACTCCAGCCCAGGTTTCTCAGAGTTCCACTTCCTTGCCTTGCCTTAGTAGTCTGCACTTAGCAAACTGAAAATTAGGTCATCCCATACCTTTGTTCTGCTTTGGTCTTTACATAATGTCCTTTCTACTTCTAACAGGTTTGCTGCTCTACATAAAAGTGATTTTACTATCAAGCTGCTTAAAAATGACTATGAGGCACATTGGAAACTGAATACAAAATTGGGGATCCTTCCATCCATCCATTATCTACCCCTTTTCCAAGGGTCTGGGTCACGGGGGTAGAAGTCTAAGCAGAGAAACCCAGACTTCCCTCTCCCCAGCCACATCCTCTAGGTCCTCCGGGGGGATACCAAGGCATTTCCAGGCCAACCAAGAGATATAATCCCTCCAGCCTTAGGTCTTAGGTCTTCCCTGGGGTCTCCTCCCAGTCTGACATGTCCGGAACACCTCCACAGGGCATCCAGGTATCCAGGAGGCATCCTAATCAGATGCCTGAACAACCTCAGCTGATTCCTATCGACATGGAGGAGTAGTGGCTCGATTCTGAGCCTCCCCCGTATAATCAATCTTTGAGGGTGAGACCTCACACCCCACGAAGAAATGTGATCTCGTTCTTTCGGTCACTACCCAGAGCTCATGACCATAGATGAGAGTAGGAACGTAGATTTACTGGTAAATCAAGAGTTTCGCCTTTTGGCTCAGCTTTCTCTTCAGCAGGACAGACCAGTACAGAGCCTGCATTACAGCAGATGCTGCACCAATCCGCCAGTCAACCTTCCGCTCCATCCTTCCTTCACTCGTGAACAAGACCCCTAGATACTTGAGCTCCCCCACTTGAGGCAGAAGGTAATTTCCAACCTGGAGAGGGCACTCCACCCTTTTCCAACCATAGTCACGGATTTGGAGGTGCTGATTTTCATCCCAGCTGCAACTGAAGCTGAAACTGGAGGTCACAATTTGATGATGCCAGTAGGACCACATCATCTGCAAAAAGCAGAGATGGAATACAGAGGAGCCCTGACAGAGTCTAATCCTCATTGTTACTCCGCATTGTTCCTCCTGGATCCGAGAGTCGATCATCTGCTGGACTCTCTTCTCTAGTACCCCTGCATAGACCTTACTGGGGAGGCTGAGGAGTGTAATTCCCGTATAGTTGGAACACACTCTCCGGCCCCTCTTCTTAAAAAGGGGGACCACCACCCCAGTCTGCCAATCCAGCGGCACTGATGCCCCTGATGCCCACGTGATGTTGCAGAGGCGTGTCAGCTAAGACAGCCCTGTGTCATCCAGAACCTTGAGGAACTCAGGACAGATCTCTTCCACCCCTGGAGCCCTGCCACCAAGGAATTTTTTGACTAACTTGGCTACTTCTGCCTGAGTGATTGACGAGCCCCCATCTGGAATCCCCAAGTTCTGCTTCTTCTATGTAAGGCATGCTGGTGGGATTGAGGAGATCCTCGAAGTATTCCTTCTACTGCTCAATGACTTGTCTAGTCAAGGTCAACAGCTCCCCGTACATCCTGTATACAGTGCTTAGCCACCTGATTGTTTGCCAGAATCTTCTTGGAGTCGACTGAAAGTCATTTTCCATAGCCTCAGCAATGGCCGCTGTTGCAGCCCGCTTGCAGCTGCCTCTGGAGTCCTACAACCTAGCAAGACTCGATAGGACTCTTTCTTCAGCTTGACAACCTCGCTTACCAGAGGTGTCCACCACCGGGTTCGGGGGATGCCACCATGACAGGCACAAGGTTGTCCGCCACCTCGACAATGGAGGTGCGAAACATAGCCCGTTCGGACTCAATGCCCCAGTCTTCCAGGATGCAGTCGGAGCCCTGTCGGAGGTGGGAGTTGAAGATCTTTCTGATCTTCCCAATCTTTTTTTATGGATAAACTATGATGAGCACAGAACTCATCACTGCAGTTCACATTCCTCCCAATTCCTCCCCTCCAACCTGTTTCACGGTCATTGCCCACATGAGCATTGAGGTCCCCCAGCAGAACAAAGAAGCCCCCAGTAGGGCACTTTTCAGCACCCCCTCTAAGGACTCCAAGAAGGCCGGTTACTCTGTGCTGCTGTGCAGCACGTAAGCGCTGACTACAGTCAGAGCCCGTTCCCCAACCGGAAGGCTCAGGGAAAGTACCCTCTCATCCACTGTGCAGAATCCCAATATACAGGTGTCCAGCCGGGGGGCTACCAATAAGCCCACTCCTGCCTGACGCCTCTTACCCTGCTCAAAGTCCAGTCCTTCTTCAGGATATTAGTTCCAGAGCCCACACTGTGTGTTGAGGTGAGTCCAACTAGATCTAACTGGTACCTCTTAACCTCACACACCAGCTCAGGCTCTTTCCCCACCAGAAAGGTTACATTCCATGTACCCAGAGCCAGATTCAGTAACCTAGGATCGGAATGCCTAGGCCTTCGCCTTTGACCGCCAGTTGTTCCACATTGCACCAGACCCCCATTCCCCCTCCTACATGTGGTGGGCCCATGGGAGGGTGGACCCATGTATTTCTTTAAGGCTAAGCCTGGTTGGGCCTCATGGGTGAAAGCCTGGCCACCAGGTGCTCACTGAGGTGCCCCTCCCCCAGACCTGGCTCCAGGGTGGGGATCTGGTAACCCTAGTCTGGGCAAGGGATGCTGAGTCCTTGATGCTTTTGTGGTCATCATGGGGGTTTATTTTTCAATCACTATTTGTCTGGCCCATCACCTAGGATCAGTTTGCCGTGGGAGACCCAACCAGGGGCTATTGCCCCTGACAACATATATTGGAGATTATATTCTTTTTTTGGAATGTTACCTCTCCTTGCTGTTAGAAATTTGGCCTTCAGAAATCAGAAGTCAGGAGACCTTAAGCACTGACTTAAGTTAATTGATGCACACAGGAATGTACGATTACAGCTCAGTCGATCACAACCAGTCTGTTAGCAATTGGAAGGCAGTCTTAATCAGGTGCATGCAGAAGCATACACGGGCACAGCTTAGGTCAAAGTCTGGTCGAAGTCCAGGCTCCTTAGGACGAGTTTGGAGGTCAGGCAGGACTCGGCCTCTGGGGTTCAGCGAACGGTCTCCGGCTGGCTCTTTTCTAGTAATGTCAGAAAGAGGGGAGGCAATAGAGGAGAAGTTAGGTACGAACCACTGGTATTTGCCCAAAAAGGCACGTACCTGTTTCTTGGACCGGGGTCTCGGGCAGTTAAGGATAGCCTTTATCTTCCTTACCTGGGGCTGTGGGAGTTTTTGCCCAATCGGATACCCAAGGTAGTGGGCCTCAGTGAGCCCTAGGTGGCACTTTCTGGGGCCGGCGGTGAATCCAGCCTCGCGGAGGTGACTCAATACCCTCCTCTGGTGGTCGACATGTTCAGACCACATTTCTAAGTAGACAATGACATCGTCCAGGTAGGCCATTGCGAAGGCCTGAAGCAGCCTTAGGGCCACATGCATGAGCCACTGGAGGGTGGCTGGGGCCCCATGAAGGCAGAACAGGGTTTGGTTGAAGCGCTCCACCAACCTGTCGGTCTGGGGGTGGTAGACCGAGGCGGGGATGTGCTTTATGCGCAGGAATTCACAGAGGTCTGCCACTAGTCAGGAGACAAAGGGGTTGTTTTAGTCAGTAATGATGTCTTTGGGGATCTTCACACATGTGCAAAGTGGGGACAGCCTCTGGGTACTTAGTGGCGTAGTTCACCATCACAAGGATGTTTTCATGGCCACAGCCGGACTTCAGCAGTGGTCCGACAATGTCTATCCCAATCCGCTCTAAAGAAGCTTCGATGATGGGGACCAGGATGAGGGGCGCCGGTGGTGGCTTCTTGGGCGAGGTTAGTTGGCACAGCGCTGGTAGAAGTTTCTGACCTCTGCATGGATGGAGGGCCAGTAGAAGCTGGGCATGATGCAGTCCAGGGTGTTTTCATATGCTAGATGCTTGTATTTGCTGAAACAGAGGGGAGAGGATTAATGGCACCTGGCTTCTCTGCTATCCTCCTGAGGCCGAGCCAACAGAGCTGACCCGGTCCTGAACCGGCCCTTACTATGGCGTTGTCGTGATGGGACCCGACGGTGGCCCTGGCTCCCAGCAGCGGGCTGGGGAGGTCCAGAACAAGGCTTACACTGACCCTAACCCCTGCTCTCACAAGATGACGCGGGCAGTGGGGAACTGCCACACCTCCCCGTGCACAGAGGTGATGGGTAGGGTCTTCCGGGAGGGCTGGAGCCAGGGAAATTCGGCTAGGCAGAGTAGGGTCATGGTATTCCATGGTATAAGCCACAGAGTCAATGCCAGATGCCAGAGTCTACTGGCATTACAAACCTGGTTACAAATATCACACAGTAAGGGCTGAATCAGAAAGTTTTATAGGTCTAAAACCACTGAAGCTTTAAAACTTTGCTTGCTGTTTATAGAGTAATTCCTTAATTCCTAAGGAGACTGTGTTTTCCAAGCTATGCTTTATTTTCTGCAGAAAATTTTTGCAGATATTTAATTAGCTAAAAATCTATTAATGTAGCATCACTCTCTAATTCTGAGACATACAACCCCAATTCGAAAAAAGTAAGGATGCTGTGTAAAATGAAAATAAGTATTAAAAAACTCAGGATGCAATGATTTGCAAATCTTATCGCCCTATAATTTATTCACAACAGAACATAGAACACATATATCATATATTGAAAGTGAGAAATTTTACCATTTCATAAGCAATTAAATTAAGCTCAAAAAGTTGGGACAGGGCAATGTCTACCATTGTGTAGCATCCCATCATCTTTCACAACAGTCTGGAAAGTGAGGAGACCATTTGCTGGAGTTTTGGGAGAGGAATGTTATTCCATTCCTGTTTGATGTAGGATTCTAGCAACACTCAACACACACTGATAACAAGTTGAATGGCTTCTTTGTTTCCTCTTCCGCAGGACAAACCACCTGTAGTTTCCAAAAAGAATTTTAAATTCTGATTCAGAACAGTTTTCCATCTTGTCTCAGTCCATTTTAAATTAGCTTTTTTTGACATATTCTTTGTATTGTACAGCTTTTATTGGGGATTGCACAGTGAACCTTGTTCACAAACAATGATTGTTGGAAGTATTTCTGAGCCCATGCAGTGATTTTCAGCACAAAATCATACCTGTTTTTAAGGCAGTGCCACCTGAGGGCCTAAACATAACATGCAATGGATTTTGACCATTGCCCTTGTCCCTTGCACACAGGGATTTCTCCAGATTTTCTGAATCTTTAGATGATATTTTGTACTGTGGATGGAGTGATGTCCAAAGTTCCACGATTTTAGACATTTTTTTATTGATTGGTATCCCTCTCCCCATCTTTGCTTCTGAGAGATTCTACCTCTCTAGAATGCTTTTTTTATATCCAGTCATGTGACTTAGTTGCACTTTGTTCCTCCAGCTCTTGTTTTGTTAGACCACTTACCTTCCCAGTCTTTTGTTGTCCATGTCCCAATGCTTTTGAGATGCGTTGCTGCCATCAAGTTTTAAAATTCCAAACATGGGTTTTAGGGATTTGCAAACCTATAGTTACTATAGTTTAGAAATGAGGTTTTAGCCTTTAAGTCATTCATTGTAAAGAAACACACAAAGGACATTGTAAGGCAAAATAGTACCTTAATAGTAATGATAAAAAGACAACATTTTTTCACATTAGTTACAAATAGCACTATTAATATTTATAAATACATTTTTATAGCATTTTAAGGCATGCTTAACTCTTAGTTCCTAGGACCATTATGAAAAACGAACAGTTATCAGTACATCTTCTTGAAAGTTCTACATCAAACCACTCATACGTTTAGTTTACATGCCATTACATCATGTAGGGTCTATTTTTCATTTTAAGATTAAGATTACAGCAGCAAGGGTCAGACACATTTTATGAACCTATTGTAATAGTGAATGTGCAGCTCACTTAACTGGCACTTTACCCATAATTTGTTTTTTAGTGTTCTGTTCTGGTTTCAGTATGATGATGTAACACTTTGGGAGAAAGATACAGAATAACAAACCAAAGCTTGAGGCCAAAATAGCAAATATCTCCACAGCTACAGTGAACTTTCCAGGAGAGCTGACATAAGCTGGAATAAAGGTGATCCAAACAGCACAGAATATGAGCATGCTGAATGTGATGAACTTCGCTTCATTAAAGTTATCGGGCAGCTTTCGAGCCAAAAAAGCTAAAACAAAACACAGTAGAGACAAGAGTCCTATATAACCCAGCACAGCCCAAAAACCTACTGCTGAACCCAACTGACATTCTAGAATAATCTTCTCCTTGTAGTACTTTAGGTTTTTAAAGGGGAAAGGAGGAGATGTTGTTAACCAAACTACACAAATAAGAACCTGTATGAGAGTGAAAGCAAGAACACTGAGTCTCTGCTGTAGAGGCCCAAACCATTTCATAACATTACTGCCTGGAAGTGTAGCTCTGAAGGCCATTAACACCACTATTGTTTTCCCCAGAACACAGGAGATGCAGAGGACGAAAGTGATCCCAAATGCTGTGTGACGCAGAACACAGGACCACTCAGAGGGCCGATCAATGAAAGTAAGTGAACAGAGGAAACACAGAGCCAGAGAGAAGAGCAATAAGAAACTCAGCTCTGAATTATTAGCTTTGACTATTGGAGTATTTTTATGTCTGAAGAATATGATCGCTATTGTTAGTGTCATAAGTGTACCAATAATTGAAACAGCTGTTAGTAAACCCCCCATAGTTTCCTCATATGACAAGAATTCTGTTTCCTTCTTTACACATTCATCTCTGTGTGGATTTGACCAATAGTCTTGGAAGCATTGTTCACACTTAATGGAGTCTGTTAGAGAGATAAATAACATAAGTAACAAAAAGTTAGATGCACAGAGAAGGTAGCTGAAGGAATATATTACTAGTGATTTTTGTTAGTGATTTTGACATTATCTTCTGTCTCCTAAACTATTTAAGAAAATCCTCTGGACAGTTTAGATTGATTGCAAATATACAATCAATCAATTGTGAATGTTTGTACCTGTCATATTACTGATCTCTCCTTCAGCACAGGGTATACAGTCAAAGCAGCAGATGGGCTTTCCTTTCTGTACAGCCTTCCTGGTGCCTGGAGGGCAGCTCTCACTGCACACAGACACCGGCACCTATTAACAAAATAAATGTTCTGTAACTTAATACAGTTTTTTAAAAATATTTAATATTAAAGAGTCTTTCCAGTTAGCATGCTTCACTGAGACAAAAGTGTGGTTCTATCCCTGTACCTGATTTGAATTTTGTGCCCACACAATAGAGACCATATTCACTGCTAATCGATTGTGAGCAGGGAAAGAAGAATCATAAACTCCAACAGTGACAATATCAAGCTGATCTTCAGTAGTTTGCCAATTTATTATTTCATATTTGGCCACAGGATCACCATTTTTATCGAAATAAACCTCTTCACCTTCTTTCGTTTTAAAGTGCACCCTTTTTAAATGTTCTAGAAACTTAAAGAATACAAGTTTAAGTTGGTACATTTGAAACAGCTTAACATTTACTTCTTCATTACCAAGCAGTATTTGAACTGACTTATCTAAAATATCCCTTCACACTTGAGGCAAAGCTGTGAAACAGTAAATCATAGATCTGTGCTTAAACAGACTTTTTACTTACAGTTAGCGCATCAGGCTGCTTCTTTGTAGGACATGTTTGTGTGCAGCCGAGAAGGTTGTGTAACGTGTGTGCAACAGAATATACACCTTTATACACATTATTCAAAAAGGGCATCAGGGTCATGTCTGTAAATCCGTTTTCCATTTCAGACAGTTTCTCTTGCCCTGTACAGACTGTTAATTCTTCAGAGTTATTCTGCACTGTATATTTGCACTTAAACAGAGCTTCCCAGAATTCAGTAAAAATAGCACTGCCTGCAGATTTCAGTGGATGTATATCCAGAATGAAATTCTCCAGACCGGTTACCTTTGTATTGGGTATACATAGCCCTATGGCTCCTTGCAGTATTTTGTGTTTATCCGCTCTGGCTATGTTTGAATTAGCGATCCAAGCTTCAGTTCCCACCCACTGGTATCCAGTAATGTTGTGCTCATAAAATACATCCAGCAAAATCTCTATGTCCCGTGCATCAACAAATCCCACTATTACCCGAGAAGTAGAGCTTTTGATCTCCTGAATTATTCTCAGCACTTTTTCTTGTGAGTAGGTTCTGAAAAATGGTAGTGAATATTCTAAACATATGCCCAGTTGTTCTGCAGCCTCAGTAAATGCAGCCATCCCACTGTTGCCATAGTCATCATCTTTTCTTATTGCACCCACCCAGGTCCAGCCAAACTGCCTGACCATCTCTGCCAGTGCTCTGCTCTGATAGTAATCACTGGCAACAGTGCGCAGAAATGAGGGATATTTCCTTTTGTCACTGAGACACTCACAGGTCGAAGTGGGACTGATCTAAAACAGATACACACAGGTATATCAGGTATTGTGTTAATAATTTTTTGTGCAAGTTCAGGAATGATTTTCTGTAGTAAGTATGAAATTTATATAAATTCTTACTAAAGGAATACTGAAAGGTCCAACACTCTTTGCAATAGCCATTGATACTGATGAGAATATCTCGCCAATTATTGCTTGCACCTGTGCTGGCTTTGTGCAGTTCTCATCCAATGCTGAGTTCTTGTTTCCATTAAGAAGTGCCATAGCCATTCTGACCCCCATAGCTGTGGAACTGCATGAGTCATAAATCTTGTACCCCAGCAAAACACCAGGCAGTAAAGAGGAACTGTTGTTGATCTCTTCTATTGCAAAGATCAAGGACTGTAAAAACTGGAAGGATCTGAAATCAAGACTGGATTAGGAAGAGACAGATATACACAGATATTTTAAGGATGACATCTAAAAGCATTATTACTACTATGTAATGTATTTATTTAAAATAATAAATAAATAATTTATGTTTAATTGATGAAAAAAAGTATATCTTTCTACTTACCTCACACATTTCAGTGGTGATGGCTTGGCCGTGTAGGTCACATCTGTAATTTCCCAGCTACTGTGGAAGGGAAAAATCCCTCCGAATATAATATCACCATCTTTTGAAAATTGTGGGTAATATGCATCTCCTTGCAGGCTACAGAAAGTCCCATTTATTCTGGAAAAATTCATGATGACCATTACCACATGCAGGAAAGTAAAGATAGACTCCATCCACACTACTGAATAGACAAGGCCTGAGTGTGTTCAGTTTCTGTTGTTTCAGCTTGTAAAAATTTGTGTTATTTATACACACTGAAATGTCAATCCTCTGTGGTAACATTACACTGCTGGGCCACAGGCAAAGGAGGCGTGACGTCCAAATTTGAGCAGTTGGCCTCAGTGTCTTTTTTGTTTAATATTTTTAGTGCTTTGTTTCTTTCTTGCAGTTTATTTTGTATTTTTAAGCTGTTATGTTAATTTCATTTTTTTGGGTTGATGTTTCTAGAATATCTGTGTAGTTATGTTTATGTCGTACCTCTTTTTCTGAGCAACATTGTTTGAAGCATCTGAATCCTTAGGCCTGTGCACTACTATGAGGCTATGTAAAGCTTGAAATGGTCATTTATATTCTGTGCTGTTTAATGCTGTTTCCTCATCTGATCAGCTGCCCCTACTGACCTGTATTAGACTTTGACTGTGTAATAAAAAATATTTCTAACCTGCCTCACAATGTATTGAGCTCTTCCTATACTTTTTGGTTACTCTGGTTTGTCTATTAAGACATTTTCTTTTTCCCTTCTCTCCATTCTTCTTTTTACCTATATTTCTTTTATGCTTTTGCTTAATTTATTTATTTTTGTTTTGCTATTTGCTATCAAACAGAGGAGGATGGGCCCCCCTCCTGATTCTTGGTTTCTCTAAAGTTTTTTCCTCTTGCTCTGCGAGAGTTGTTTGGTAGGACATTATTTTCAGGTAAGTACTTACCAAAAAAATAATATTAATTACAATGTAAATATTTGTTGCTGTTGATTTAGGAATGTGCATGTATTGTTTGCAATATTCTGGTTGGTGGGTGTTGGAGTCTGCCATGAACTGAAGATGTGGTTGGAAGTAAAAGTGGTTTTATTTAAAGCACTTTGTTTAGTAGGGTCTTCTTTCTCTATGCCAATACCACAGTATTTAATAAGTCATTTTGTATTATATCATGTAATACATAAATTAATAAAACAAAAAAACATAGTATTACAGCAAAAATGGAAATTAATGTAGAGAACATGTACATAGAATATGCAAATGTAACATTTAAGCTCCTACCCAAAAAGTAGACGGCAGAGTTCAATAACAATTCATAGTTTAAGGCAGAATCTAATAAGCTTGCAAATAACTGTAGATCCCATCTGTCTTACGAGATTAAGCCCAGTGCTTTTCATGTGGACTGGATTACTGGATTGAACGTGTCTCTTTTTTTGGACCCCATTTGTTTTTGAGCTGTTCGCTCTTGTACTTGTGTTCTGTGGATATTCTGTATATAGCAAATCTGTCTCTGTAGGTTTGGCAGTTAGGGACAACAACGAAAAGGAAGTTCTTTTAAATAAATCTTTTATTTTCATTCAGGTGCTGTATGTACCACTGCTGTTACACATCAAAAGCTTGCAGATATAAACCCTAAAAGTTAGCTCACCCTCAGCTTCTTGTGATGAAATTTGCACCAACATATCCATGCCCTTATTCTGTGGCATTTGCTACTCCTTGCTCTCTGCCACCATGCGTCTAGGTTTATCCGCTTCAGATGGCGCTCATCGTGGGTAGCCAGTCCGTACTTTCCCGTGCTCATCAACTAAGGCCCGTTGCCTCCATCTACTTAGCTACTTCCGCTAATCCTGCTTCGTCCCCAGCATGTTCCCGCTCCTGTTTGCCTCACTCCAGCTCTCAGAGATCCCGTTGTTGCTCACTTGCTTTTCCAGCTTCACATGCCTGGTCCATGCATTTAGTGGCCTCGCGCCTGCCTCATCTGCACATCTGCCAAACCTCCTCCCAAATCTCACTCTCCTTGTATCTCTGACTAGACTGGTATTAGGCTCCAAAGGTTTTGGGGGAACACTGAGTCCCTTTTGTTCATTCCACCTCAAAAGGCCAAACTTTTTTCTCTGTATCTCTCCTCTATTGGAGGTAAACGACCTGTGCATTTGGTTTCACTAGCGCACCCTGATGATGTCATGCCCTCTGCTTACTTTGGAGGGGATGTCAGGCCCTCTTCCAATGCCCTTTTATCGCCCTCCGCTGCTGCTCCCAGGTCAATGCAGCCTGTGTCTGCCACTGCTGCTGGCCCCACCTCTGCTGTGCTGGCTTCGTCGGTTCAACTGCAGGTTTCTTACATCTTTCCTTGCCTCTTTTTTTCTCTCCCAATTCCTGTTTCTGCCGGCGCCGTTTGTCGAGCTCAGACATTTTTTTCTTAAATCATCTCTCCCCCTCACCCATGTCCCATTCTCTCAATCATCCTTCCCCTCCCCAAATAATCCTGCATCTCTCACTCAACTCAAATCTTCCTTGCACCCTCTTGCTGTTTCCTTTCCAGGCCTCCCCTCAGCCATGCCTCTTATACAGCCTCCAGCTGGTCATGATGAACCTTCGTTCTTCCTCTCTACTGCCCCTGCGGCTGCTCCTCTCACTTATTAAACCTCCCTCTTGTTTTGTCCATGCTGCAGATGTCGCTGTCCCCTCATTTCTGCTCTCTTGTCCTGGTCCTTCTGCTCATTGTACAGTTAACACTGGCAATGTGTCAGTGACTTGAAGGCCCGCTGTTCCCCATTGGCGTCACTACTCAAGTATTCAAGCAAGAAGCACCAGATTACCTGCCCCTTATGGATCTGTGATTCCTTCTTTAAACAGCCTCATACCCATGGCTGCAAAATAGTCCAAAATATTTGACACCCTCACAGAAGCCCTCTGCTGGATCCTGCCCAACATGCAGAAGCTGCCTTCGTTCTCCATTTTCTTGATGACTCTGGTTATTGATCTTTGCCTCCAGGACTCAGCCTCAATGTACTATCCAGTACCTTTCACCACCTCGGGTCAAGGACGGATTAAGGATAGCCTGGGCTCCCCGACCCGCACCCCTCGTGATCAAGGGCCCTCTAATGGTATGCCCTGCTCTTCTCTATGGCCCCCCCCCAGGCTCTTATAACCAGGGCCCTCTAAAATTATGCCCCGCTCTTTCCTAGGACCCTTAATAGCCAGAAGTCAAAGTCAGAGCAGTGCCACAACGTCTCGTTCATTTTCAAAAGGGGCCCAAAAGCATGGCTAGGGCCCCCAAAAACGTGGCTATGGCCCAAAAGCATGGCTAGGGGCCCCAAAAGCATGACTAGGGCTCCCAAGAGGCCTAGGGTCAAAGTCCCTAAAAGTCAGAGGATCCTTAAAATGGAGGGCCCTCGGAAATAAAAATATATTGTATCATAAATGTTGATAGGCATCACAAAATGTTTTGGGCCAGGGCCCCCCCGGGGCCCCCTGACTTCAAGGGCCCCTGGGCGCTGGCTCCACTGGTCCGGTCAGTAATCCAGCTATGCCTCAGGTTTCCTCCCTCCAGTGTCAAAACTGTGGACTCTTCTGCCTCTGTCGAGTTCCTTGGTCTCAATCTCATTCCAAATAGTAGTGCCTTAGTAATCCGCACTTAGCAAACTTAGCAAAAGCTAGGTCTTTCCATACCTCTGATCTGATCCAATCCTCCTTTGGTCACACTTATTCAGTTTGTTTACCGATAATATTTTAAGTAAGTTAAAATGAGTAAATTAAACGACTGCGTTTATGCATTAGCTTTTATCACAGTTGAAGATAACTGGTACTGTAGCAGACCTCTCCTTTCTCCTCAGTCTGATAACTGCTGCAGCACCTCCTCCCTCTCCATTTTTGCCTGCTTGCACTCAGATTGACCCTTAGATTTCATTCATATTGATCTATTCAAAATCTGGGCTTTTAATTACAGTTCAACCCACTGTTGACTTCTGAAAGTTTAAGCATTATTGCTGCCAGCACTGTGGTAGTAAACACTGGATTTATTCTAACCGAGAAAAAAAGCTAATTTCGTTTTATAACCTGTATTGTACAAAGGGTTTTTGTACTCCATGCATATATTAGACCAAGGAACCTTTATATTTTTACATTTGTATGTGTTTCCATTGTACATCAGTTATGTGCATCAGAGAGTTAATGAAGTAGGACTTGGCAGACTTGCACTGTGTTTGTTGGTAAATTGGTAACTTGGTTTAATCCACATCCTATAATTCTTCTTTTGGTTCTTTTGTTTTGGAAATGGGTAAAAATGCAGCCCTTCTCCAGACTCTGGAAATACAGTATTGGGTATCTGATTCATAAATTCTCTCCACACACAAAGCTTGAACATAATTCGAAGTGATTGAGTGTTTATGCCTAGTTCCAGTTTATAAGCCACAATTGGTCAGAAAGAAAAGTTGGAGTCTACTGGCATTACAAACATGGTTACAAACATCACACAGTAGGGGCTGAATTTTTATACTTGTATAGATCTAAAACCACTGAAGCTTCAAAACGTTGCTTCCTGTTTATAGAGTAATTCCTTAAGTCCTAAAGAGACAGGGTTTTTCAAGTCATGTTTTACTTTCTGCAGAAATTTTATGCAGATATTTAATTAGCTAAAAATCTATTTATGGAGCATTACTCTCTAATTCTGAGAAATACAACCACAATTCCGAAAATGTTGGGATGCTGTGTAAAATAAAAATGAATATAAATAAACATAATGCAATGATTTGCAAATCTCATAGACCCATATTTTATTCGCAAGAAAACATACAACACATATATTAGGTGTTGAAAGTGAGACATTTACCATTTCATAAGCATTTTTTAAAATATTAACTTGATGGCAGTAATGCATCTCAAGAAGGTTGTTGTCCCATTCTTGTAAGATTCTAATAACACCCAAGACTACTGGGTCTTCTTGCTGAATTTCTTGTTTTATGATAAGCTAAAATGCAGGCGGGTCGGTTCTGCACATGGACTCTTCTGTAAAACCATGCTGTTATGATAGATGTGTATGTGGTTTTGAATTGTCATGCTAAAATATATCTCTGAAAGAGATGGTGTCTTGATGGGTGCATATGTTGTTCTGAAACCTCTATCTACTGTTCAGTATTGATTCCAGATGTGTAAGATGCTCATGCCATATGCACTAATTCAACCCCAGATCATCAGAGATGCTTCTTTACTGTATACTGGCAATGGTCCCTCTCCTCTTGAGTCTGCAGGGCACACCATCTGTCCATTCAATCCGTTTTAAATTAGCTTTGGCCGAGAGAAGAGTTCCTGGATAGTTTTGACCTTTCTTTGCATTATACAGCTTTTTGTAGATTACACAGAGAACTTTGTAAACAGACAATGATTTTTAGAAGTATTCCTGAGCCAACGCAGTGATTTCCAGCTCAAAATCATACCTGCTTTTAATGCAGTGCCACCTGAGGTCCTGAACAAAACATGCACCGGATATTGAACATGGCCTCGTACCTTGCACACAGGGATTTCTCAGGGATTTTTTATATTTTTATGAAATGTTAAAATGTGTTCTATTTTGGGTCTTTGAGATTTGCAAACCTATAGTTACTATAGTTTAGAAATGAGGTTTTAGCCTTAAACAAATGTGTTTAAGGTGTTTAAAAGTCATTCAATGTGGAGAAACACAAAAAGGACATTGTAAGGCAAAATAGTACCCTAATAGTAATAATAAAAAGAAAATCGCTATTAACCACTACACCACTATTAACAATTATGAATAAATTTTTATACTACATTTAAAAACTCAGCATATGTGGAGGGTCACTGTTTATTGTGTTTTAGACAGTGTGACTCCTAGTTCCTAGGACCATTATGAAAAATGAACAGTTATTAGTAAATTTCCCTGAAAGTTCCACATCAAACCACTCAAACTTATTTTGTTTACACATCAATGATTACATCATGTAGGGTATATTTTTCCTATTCAAGATTACAGCAGCAAGGGTTAGACACTTTTTATGAAGCCATTTCAATAGGGAATGTGCAGCTCACTTAACTGGGATTTTACCCATAATTTGTTTTTTAGTGTTCTGTTCTGGTTTCAATATAATGATGTAACACTTTGGAAGAAAAATACAGAATAACAAACCAAAGCTTGAAGCCAAAATGGCAAATATCTCCACAGCTACAGTGAACTTTCCAGGAGAGCTGACATAAGCGGGGATGAAGGTTATCCAAACTGCACAGAATATGAGCATGCTGAAAGTGATGAACTTGGCTTCATTAAACTTATCAGGCAGCTTCCGAGCCAGAAAAGCTAAAACAAAACACAGTAAAGCTAAGAATCCTATGTAACCCAGCACAGCCCAGAAACCTACTGCTGAACCTAACTGACATTCTAGAATGATCTTCTCCTTGTAGTGCTTTAGGTTTTTAAAGGGAAAAGGAGGAGATGTTGTTAACCATATAACACAAATAAGACCTTGTATTAAAGTAAAAGCAAGAACACTGAGTCTCTGCTGTAGAGGCCCAAACCATTTCATGACATTACTGCCTGGAAGTGTAGCTCTGAAGGCCATTAACACCACTATTGTTTTCCCCAGAACACAGGAGATGCAGAGGACGAAGGTGATCCCAAACGCTGTGTGGCGGAACACGCAGGACCACTCAGAGGGTCGACCAATGAAAGTAAGTGAACAGAGGAAACACAGAGCCAGTGAGAAGAGCAATAAGAAGCTCAGCTCTGAGTTGTTGGCTTTGACTATTGGAGTATTTTTATGTCTGAAGAATATAATCGCTATTAATGTTGTCATAAGTGTACCGGCTATTGAAACAGCTGTTAGCAATATTCCCATAGTTTCCTCATATGACAAGAACTCAACTTCCTTCTTTATACATTCATTTCTGTGTAGATTTGACCAGTAGTCCTCATAGCATTGTTCACATTTAATCGAGTCTGTCAGAGAGAGATGAATAATATAAAACAATAAAAGATAGATGTACAAGAAAGTAATTCATGGAATGCATCACACATATTTTTAACATTATTTTCTGTCTCCAAAACCATGTAGAAAAATGTATAGACAGTTTAGACTTAATTATTACAAATATTCTAGAATATTATCTAGTAAACAATAATACCAATATTGCTTTGTGTGTTTCACCAATTGTGATGTTTGTACCTGTCATATTACTGATCTCTCCTTCAGCACATGGTATACAGTCAAAGCAGCAGATGGGCTTTCCTTTCTGTACAGCCTTTCTGGTGCCTGGAGGACAGCTCTCACTGCACACAGACACTGGCACCTATCATCAAAATACATGTTCTATAATCTACAATGTTTATTTTATATATATTATAAAATCTTTTTACAAAGTATACAAGCCTCATTAAGACCGAAGTGTAGTTCTATCCCTTTACCTGATCTGTATGTTGTGCCCACAGTATAGAAGCCATTCTTATTGTTAATCGGTTGTGAGCAGGTAAAGAAGAATCATAAAGTCCAACACGCACAAACTCATGGTGATCTTCAATAGTTTTCCAGTTAATTATTTCATATTTAGCCACAGGATCACCGTTTTTATCAAAATAAACTTCTTCACCGTCTTTGGTTTTGAAGTGCACTTTTTTCAGATGTTCTAGAAACTGATTAAAAATAAAAAGGAAAGTTTAAGTTACAAAAACAACATACAAAAAAGATGAACTCTTCCTTATGGCATTTTGATTGTTTTTCTGAATTGCTTCTTCATACATGGCAAAGTTATAAAAGTCTAAGTTTAAGATTTGTGCTAAACAGACTTTTAACTCACGGTGAGAGGATCAGGCTGTTTCTTTGTAGGACATGTTTGTGTGCAGCCGAGAAGGTTGTGTAGGGTGTGGGCAATAGCATATACTCCTTTATACACATTACACGAAATTGGCATTAGAGATAAGTCTGTGAAGGTGTTTTCTGTTTCAGACAGTTTCTCTTGGCCTGTGCACACTGCTATATCTTCTGAGTCATTCTGCATTGTAAATTTGCACCTAAACAAAGTCTCCCAGAGTTCTGTAAAAATGGCACTGCCTGCAGACTGCAGGGAATTTATATCCTGTATGAAGTCTTTCAAACCTGTCACATTTGTTTGGGCTAAAGCTAGCCCTATGGCTCCTTGTAGTATATTGTGTTTATCCAGTCTGGCTACTGTTGCATCAGTAATCCAACCTTCAGTTCCCACCCACTGGTATCCAGTAATCTTGTGCTCATGGAATACATTCAGTAAAATCTCAAAGTCCCAGGAGGTGACAAATGCCACAATCACTCTAGAAGTAGAGCTTTTGATCTGCTGAATTATTCTCAACACTTTTTCTTGTGAGTAAGTTGTAAAAAATGGAAGGGAATATTCTAAGCAAACACCCAGCTGTTGTGCAGCTTCAGTAAATGCAGCCATTCCACTGTTACCATAGTCATCATCTCTTCTGATTGCACCCACCCAGGTCCAGCCGAACTGCTTGACCATCTCTGCCAGTGCTCTGCTCTGATAGTAATCACTGGGAACAGTGCGCAGAAACGAGGGATATTTTCTTTTGTCACTGAGACACTCACAGGTGGCATCATGACTGATCTAACAACAGATTTACACAGGTAAGTCAGGTATAATTATATATTCATGCCAAATATTAACTACATTTAACATTGAAGGTAAGTTTAAGAATGACTTACTAAGGGAATGCTGAAAGGTCCAATACTCTTCGCGATAGCCATTGATACTGATGACTGTGTCTCGCCGATTATGGCTTGCACCTGTGCTGGCTTTGTACAGTCCTCATCCAATGCTGAGTTCTCATTTCCATTAAGAAGTGCTATAGCCGTTTTAACCCCCATAGCTGTGGAACTGCATGTGTCATAGAGCTTGTAGCCCAGTGAGACACCAGGGAGCAAAGAGGAACTGTTGTTGATCTCTTCTATTGCAAAGATCAAGGACTGTGAAAACTGGATGGTTCTGAAATCAAGACTGGATTAGAAAAAGCAGACATACACAGACATTTTACACATTATAACTAGAAGCACTGTTCTGTATATATTAATACACTGCTTACTCGTTTAGTGTTTGAAAATCTCATACTGTTTTGCTACTAACCTCAAGCAGTTCAGTGGTGATGGTTTGACCATGTATGACACATCTGTGATTTTCCAAGTCCTGTGGAAAGGGAAAATCCCTCCAACTATGATATCACCATCCTTTGAAAGTTGTGGGTATACAGGTTCTCCTTGTAGGCTACAGAAAGTACCATTTGTGCTGGAAAAATTGATAATAGCCATTACCACATGCAGGAAAGTGAAGATGAACTCCATCTACCTATTCATCAGTTGTATATAGATAAGGATTGAGTGCATTCAAGGTCTGATGCTTCTGCTGGTTGGACAAGAAGGGCTTGTAGTATTTATACAGATAGAAATGTAAATCTTCTATGGTAATGTTTCAGTGCTGGCCCGCCAGGGAGGTGTGGCTTTCAGATGTGAGCACCAGTTACCTTAAAGAAGTCAGTCTCGGCACCTCTTTTGCCTGTTTTTACATTTTAATTGATCTTGGTACTTTCTTGTTTATTTAATCTCTTTGTCATAATTAAAACATTAAATGTTTGCTCGGTTATTTAAAGCAATTGGCAGTCATTACGGGTCATCTGAATATTGCCAACCAACTCTAATATGGTCCGATTTGTCACTTTATCTCAAGACTTGCTAGACTTGACAAATTATGTACAATACAGTAATATACAGTACAGTACACATTACTGTATAGGATCAGCACTGATTTAAGTTTTTGTTGTGTTATTGCTTGACTTCTCCATTAGGGGGCCAGCCATATGCTTTGGTTACAGTGTCTGGCTTCCATGCAGCATCACTGACAACCCTCTTATTTCTCAACCCATTGATTTGACAGTATACTGTAATGATTAACCTCCCTCAAACATTAACTATGCCATGAAACAGAAACCAGAAGCAAAGATGCCACTACTTTAATGCTTTTTTTTAACAAATAAGAAATAGCAATGATGGGTGGGCTTGCATACTACATAATTACATCTGGATTCTTGGGCTGATGCCAGATACAGTGGCACAGAGATTTCCCCCACTCTGATAATTCTAATTGTAGTGTCCGATCACTGAAAAGCTCGAATAGCACATCTTATTTTCAGCTCAGATGGTAGGTCACTGCAAGAGGAGCACATAAAAAGCTGGTGAACCCAGTCACATTTCTCCAGAATGTGTTCTTTGGGGAAATATGGGAAATCCAACCCCCCTACAGTTTGCTTATCGTCCCAACTCCTCAACAGACACAAAGAGATGCCAATACCCTGCACCTGGACCTTGATCATCTAGACATAAGACATTTATGTCAGAATGCTGTTCATTGACTCTAGTTCAGCACTTAACACTATCAAAGACACTAGTGAAGCTGAGACTGCTGGGCCTAAATACCTCCCTCTGCAACTGGATACTAAATTTCCCGACAGAGGGACCTAAATCGGTCAGGATAGGCAACAGCATCTCCAGCAGCATCACAGAGGCACCCCAAAGGTCATGTACTCAGCCGTACCCCTGCTGTTCACCTTACAGACCCATGATTGTGTGGCAACACACAGCTCTAATGGCATTATCAAATTTGCTGTTGATAAGACTGTACTTGGTTGTATCAGGGGAGATAATGATGTGGTACAATGGCTTATACACTGGTGCAGAACCAACATGTTGTCTCTCGACATGAGAAAAAAGCTTGTTGTTGACTTCAGGAAAGAGCCCTGGGAATACACTCTGCTGACCATCAACAGCTCTACAGTGAAGATCATCTAGAGCACATGATCTCAAAGAACCTTGCATGGCCCCTTAACACCAGTTCCATCATCAAAAAAGCACAACAGTGTCTCTACTGCCTATGGACATGGAAATCATCCATTGTCCACAGAGCACCAAGTTACTCAGTCTCTACTTCCTGCGGAGTTTGAGGAAATCATGTGTCCCTGCTCCCACCCTCACTCTGTTCTACAGAAGCACAAACTAGAGCATCCTGAGCAGCAGTAACACTGCTTGGTATGGGAACTGCACTGCAATGGTACGCAAGACTTTAACGTGAATAGTGAGGACAGCTGAAAGGATTATTGGAGCCACTCCCCCTGTCACAGACATGTACACCACATGCTGCATCTGCAACGCCACCATCCTGACCCCACTCACCCTCCCACACTCTCTTCTCTCTTCTGCCTTCTGGCAGAAGGTTCCGTAGCATTCAGGCCTCCACTGCCAGGCTGGGAAACGGCTTCTTTCCCCTAGCTATCAGACTTTTGTACCAGAATCCATCCAGGACTTTAATCACATGCACAAACAACAAATGTTTACACAACTTATAACAGTCCTGAAATGGTCACCACCATAATATTTAGTTACCATAGCATTTTTACATTGATGATAACAGACTTTGTCATACACTGTCTGCGTTATTGCACTATTGGTCATTGGCACATTATAGCACAAAAACTATAACAATATTTAAATATAATAATAATATATATAATATTTCACACATTTCACTATGGAAATGCATGTCGGTTGCCCTGTATTCTGTTTTTTACATGTCAGTCTTGTCTAGCACTTCTTTTTGCATTGTTTGTGGTGTTGTTCTCTTGTATTGTTTCCACTGTGTAGTTGTGTTTTACTGTTTAATCTGTGTTATTCCTTGTGTTCATCATATGTTCCTGGAGGAATGTTGTTTTGTTTTAATGTGTACTGTGTAGGTTATTGAAATGACAAACTTCACTTTACTTGATTTACTTTTCAAATTGGTGACAGCGGTCAGGAAGACCTCAGAGGTGAGTGGTAATTGTGGAAATTAACATTCATAGAATTCTTTCCTTATCTAGGAAACATTTAAACATCTCTACTTTCCACATATGCTGCAAGCATAAACTTTGTCTGAGAGGTCAGGATATTGCTGTTGGGGAATGCAGTTGCTGTATTTATTGTATTTGACAAATATGTCTTCCAGGTTTTCGGTCAGTGAGGTGGTGTATGAGGAGGAAAAGCATGTCTGAGAGAAACATATGCACTTCATCCCACATCTCAAACAGGCTTGACTTGAACAGACTTGAAGGCCACCTTACTTTAGAATGAAAAAGAGGAGCCTGGTAGAGTCTGGTAGTTAGTGGCCATAATTTAAAATAATTTACTATTTTGGTTGCTGTTTGGAGGACATCATTAAGCTCAGGTTCTAGTATCTTGATAGGAAGCACCTCCCTGTGGATAATGGATGTTGACTTCGGAAAGGAGCCCTGGGAATACACTCTGCCGACCATCAATGGCTCCACAGTGGGGATCGTCCAGAACACAAACTTCCTTGTTGTTCACATTGCAAAGACCCTTGCATGGTCCCTCAACACCAGTTCACCAAAAAAGCACAACAGAAGCGCCTCCCTGTGGATAATGGAGGTGTGACACATAGACATTTTGCTTTCAGTCCTTTGTTTTTTCATTGCTTACTCCAGCACCCTCTGTGTAGATGCCACTGCAGTTGTCCCAACACGGCCCTTCCTTCACCATCTTACTTAAGCTTGATAAAAATATCAGCATTGCACCTTCCCTTTAGCTCAGAGCAGAACAGCACATCTTCATTCTTCATGACAGTAGCAAATAAATGCCATGTGTGTGACATTTGTCATATTAGTGGAATCATGTAGTTTAAAAAAAAATCCATATATTTTTGCCTCCTCTTGTTTTGTCACTCTTGCAATGCCTTTAATGCCTTTAAACATTGTGGCTGGCCATAACAATTGCAGCAGAAAGGACAAGGGTTTCACCAATTGTGTGTAGCTTTTGCAGTCAATCGTGATATTGTGATCTTTTCTACATTTTCAAGAGACTTGAATGTGGGACTGACAAGAGACATCTACAAATCAATCAATGATCAGTCAATGATATGAACAGTTATAAGAAACTTGTACGCTGGGAAAAGAGGCCCTGGCTGAGCCCCCATATGTAGGGTGGCATCTACAGTATAGGGGGCGCATAGAGTGTGTGCTGATTAAGAAAAGTGAAGAAGCCAGATAACAGAAATTGTCTTGTCAACTTTTTACTCAAGCAAAGATTATAAATATACAACATAGTAAGCTAAATTTAAATGTTTCAGATCAGCTTTAGACCAGCCAACCACACTGGGCAGACTGTGGATGGGGCCAAAGGTAAGAAAGAAAATGTAATCAGCTTACCTAATAAATAGAGGTGTGACAATGTTTTTGTACATGGTTCGTCCTACAATGCAATGTAAAGGCCTCCCACCAGGGTAGTGGTTAAAATATCTATATAGAGATTCAAATAACATGACTTAAAATTGCTGCTAGAGGTGCTGCTAATGACTTAAATTACTGGTCATTAGCAGCACCTCTCAAGCATAGCTAGCAGCAACACATTCAAATTTAAGCTAGCAACAACAGCACAAACTTAACAAACTTGAGCTTGCACCAGTACAAAAACCTTCTGAGATACCTTCTTAGAGTATTAGAAATACTTGTTTGTGCTGTGGGTAACAGTAGCTAATTGTTAATAGCTACTGTACTCAGGCTAATGCTAAATTATAGCTGAGTGCTTCTGTAATAAAATAGGTGGCCTGGGAAAAAAACAAGCTGTAATAGGTTTTAAAAGTTTGAAATGTAATGAAAAAAATATATAGAAATAGATAAATATATAGAAATATATAAAAAGAATTTCAGAATGTCTTTCAATCTGAAATTAACAAAACAATGTGTTAGAATTTAAAAATATTGAAAAGCTATGAAAAGTAACATGATTAAGTAGTATTAATTTCATTACTCACATCTAAGCACATTTCTGACACCGAACATGCCAAGGCCTTTGTACAAATCAGAAATCTCATCTCTCCTACTGGAATGCGCATTTACGCTAAGGCAAGGAATTTAAACTGATTTTAACATACAAAATGTCTGTACAAAATGTAACATGGTTTTTCTTTTAACTGTTTATTTAAATATACCAAATAGGTTATTTAAGGCCACATTTATAATAGCTATTATAAACAAATTGAATATCATTTTTTAATAATATAGTCATTTAAATTATTAACATATGTTAATGTGATCAAAATATGTATTTTCACATTAACATTGCGATTTTTGGTAATTTCATAATTGTTAATTTAACTACTTGTAGCTACTTTATCTTAAAGCTAAATATACCTAAATTGTACTTAGCTAAATGCTTTAATAATGATTAGGTATAAAAAAGTGGACATATATTTGCACATTACAAGTTTGTCCATGGAAACTAAATTATAACTATATTAATTGTATTTATTTTTTATTTGTTTTTTCATTACAATTATAACAAAATTAAAAATCTACAGTGGTGTCCAAAAGACCATACTGAAAATCTAGGATTTATTTCATTAGAAATGTTAGAAACAAAGCAATGCTAAGATAAATGGATTTTGTACTTTTTATTAGGTCACTGTACGATTGTGAAATCTGATTCTGAGCAATCTGATGTGAAATACTACAATCTAGAGAACCTGGCAAATCCAGAATCATTTACAGCGGTAAGAAGAGTTATTTAAAATGATTTTACATATTTATAAATAAAAAGTTTTCATATCCTTCAATATATATATATATATATATATATATATATATATATATATTATCTGCATTATATATAATAACTCAGAGGAGAAGGTTCAGTTCTAGCTGTAATTGTGGTTTGACATCGTGATCACTGGTTCTTCAGATTAAATATGAATATGCTCATTAAATATGAACAAATGTCAGGAAATGTACTTAAGTATCAAACTACTCATATTGATTTTGTTTACATCGTGAATATTGCATTATATAGAATAGCTTTTTGGTGACAGTTCATTTGGAGGGCTCTTCTGAGAAGAAAAAAAACATTTAGCTGTGTATAAATGATATAAATATAAATTCAGTTGCGTAAATAAGATTTATTAATTATCTATGTTTCACTTTATTTGCAGAATCCAAGTTAACCTGAGAGGTCACTGAACATGTAACAGTTAGAATACAGTCCATCTCAACATGTGCATGCTGCTGACACCATTCTGAAACTGCAGTTTAAACTGATTAGGTTGTGGATAATCTTAGAGTCAGATTAGGAGAAAAAATTTATTTTAATTGATTTTAAATTAAGGTTAAGATTAAGGTTAGGATAAGGTTTAGAGTGAAGGTTAGATTGAAGTTAAGTTTAAAGTTAGGGTTAGGATTAGGTTTTGGGCTTAAATTTTAGTTAGTATTTGGGCTAAGTTTAAGGTTAAGTTAACATTAAAGTTAAGACACCAGTAAGGCTCACACGCTTTATGTAAAGCCATTTTAATAGTGAATTTGTAGCTCATTTACCTGGCACCTTAACCATAATTTGTTTCTTAGTGTTCTGTTCTGGTTTCAATATGATGATGTAACACTTTGGTAGAAAGATACAGAACAACAAACCAAAGCTTGAGGCCAGAATAGCAAATATCTCCACAGCTACAGTGAACTTTCCAGGAGAGCTGACATAAGCGGGAATGAAGGTGATCCACACTGCACAGAATATGAGCATGCTGAATGTGATGAACTTGGCTTCATTAAACTTATCCGGCAGCTTCCGAGCCAGAAAAGCTAAAACAAAACACAATAGAGCCAAGAGTCCTATATAACCCAGCACAGCCCAGAATCCTACTGCTGAACCCAACTGACATTCTAGAATGATCTTTTCTTTGTAGTACTTTAGGTTTTTAAAGGGAAAAGGAGGAGATGTTGTTAACCAAAGCACACAAATAAGAACCTGTATGAGAGTGAAAGCAAGAACACTGAGTCTCTGCTGTGGAGGCCCAAACCATTTCATAACATTACTGCCTGGAAGTGTAGCTCTGAAAGCCATTAACACCACTATAGTTTTCCCCAGAACACAGGAGATGCAGAGGACGAAGGTGATCCCAAACGCTGTGTGACGCAGCACACAGGACCAGTCTGAGGGTTGACCAATGAAAGTAAGTGAACAGAGGAAACACAGAGCCAGCGAGAAGAGCAGAAGGAAGCTGAGCTCCGAGTTATTTGCTTTGACTATTGGAGTATTTTTATGTCTGAAGAATATGATCGCTATTATTAATGTCATAAATGTACCGATAATTGAAACAGCTGTTAACAAAATTCCCATAGTTTCCTCATATGACAAGAATTCAATTTCCTTCTTTATACATTCATTTCTGTGTTGGTTTGACCAGTAGTCTTCATAGCATTGTTCACATTTAATCGAGTCTGTCAAAGAGATAAAAATGACATACATAACAAAAAAGTTAGGGATTTATATTTGCAGCAGTAATAGCAATGATTTAATTTTTTTTTTTTTTACCTGTCATATTACTGATCTCTCCTTCAGCACATGGTATACAGTCAAAGCAGCAGATGGGCTTTCCTTTCTGTACAGCCTTCCTGGTGCCTGGAGGGCAGCTCTCACTGCACACAGACACCGGCACCTATTAGCAAAACATATGTTCAACAATAATAATAAACAACGTATGCATGCTTTATTGAGACAAAAGTGCAATTCTCTCTGTACCTGGTTTGTATTTTGAGCCCACACAATATTGTCCATTTTCATGGTTAATCGACTGTGAGCAGGGAAAGAAGAATCATAAAGTCCAACAGTGATAAACTCATGGTGATCTTCAATAGTGTGCCAGTTTATTATTTCATATTTAGCCACAGGATCACCATTTTTATCAAAATACACTTCTTCACCATCTTTGGTTATGAAGCGCACCTTTTTCAGATGTTCAAGAAACTGATGAAACAAAAAAGGAGTTTCAACACTAAAAAAAGTTTAACATTTCCTTCTACATAAGCGTAAAAAAACTCATTTTTTTGAAGCTGTGAAGCTTTATGTTTAAAATCTATGCTTTAAGGTCTGTGCCTAGTCGTTTAACTTACAGTGAGAGGATCAGGCTGTTTTTTTGTAGGACATGTTTGTGTGCAGCCGAGGAGGTTGTGCAGTGTATGGGCAACAGCATATACCCCTTTATACACATTACAGAAAATTGGCATCAGAGACAAGTCTGTAAAGGCATTTTCTGTTTCAGACAGTTTCTCTTGTCCTGTGCACACTGTTATATCTTCTGAGTCATTCTCCATTGCATATTTACAATTAAACAGAGCTTCCCAGAATTCAATAAAAATGGCATTTCCTACAGCCTGCAGTGGATTTATATCCAAAATGAAGTCTTTCAAACCTGTCACATTTGTTTGGGCTAAAGCTAGCCCTATGGCTCCTTGCAGTATTTTGTGTTTATCCAGTCTGGCTACAGTTGAATCAGTAATCCAACCTTCAGTTCCCACCCACTGGTATCCAGTTATATTGTGCTCATGAAATATATTCAGCAAAATCTCAAAGTCCCAGGAGGTGACAAATGCCACAATCACTCGAGAAGTAGACATTTTGATCTGCTGAATTATTCTCAACACTTTTTCTTGTGAATAGGTTCTAAAAAATGGAAGAGAATATTCTAAGCAAACACCCAGCTGTTGTGCAGCTTCAGTAAATGCAGCCATTCCATTGTTACCATAGTCATCATCTCTTCTGATTGCACCCACCCAGGACCAGCCAAACTGCTTGACCATCTCTGCCAGTGCTCTGCTTTGATAGTAATCACTGGGAACAGTGCGCAGAAAGGAGGGATATGTCCTTTTGTCACTGAGACACTCACAGGTGGCATCATGACTGATCTAACAACAGATTTACACAGAAATTGTGTCAGAAATTATATTTAGCCATGAATTTTCATGCCTGATTTATTATTAACTGTTTTTAACCTTAATGGTAATCCAGGGAATTTGATCTTGACTAGTAGTTTAATACTGATAAAAAAAAAATGCTCAAATTCTTACTAAGGGAATGCTGAAAGGTCCAACAGTCTTTGCAATAGCCATTGATACTGATGAGTATGTCTCACCGATAATGGCTTGCACCTGTGCTGGCTTTGTGCAGTTCTCATCCAATGCTGAGTTCTCATTTCCATTAACAAGTGCCATAGCCATTCTGACCCCCATGCCTGTGGAACTGCATGTGTCATAAAGCTTGTAGCCCAGTGAGACACCAGGGAGTAAAGAGGAACTGTTGTTGATTTCTTCTATTGCAAAGATCAAGGACTGTGAAAACTGTATTGTTCTAAAATCAATACTGGATTAGAAAAAACAGACATACAATAGCAGTTATGGAAAAACATGTAAACTCTTTAGTACTACCGTATAATGTACCTGTAATGTAAAAATACTTTTATTCAATGTATGAAAATCTTACCTCACACAATTGAGTGGTGATGGCTTGACCATATAGGACACATCTGTAATTTTCCAAGTTCTGTGAAAAGGGAAAATCCCTCCGACTATGATATCACCATCCTTTGAAAGTTGTGGGTATGCAGGATCTCCTTGCAGCCTGCAGAAAGTCCCATTTGTGGTGGAAAAATTTATAATCGCTATTATTACATGCAACAGAGTAAAGGTAGGCTCCATCCACCCATTCAACTGCTGAATATAGATAATAATTAGGCAAGGTCTGATATTTCCACTGGTTAAACAGGAAGCATTTGTGCTATTTATACAGATAGAAATGCAAATCCTCTGTGGTAAAGGTGCACTGTTGGGTCATAGTCAAAGTAGGTGTGACTTTAATAAGGGATCAGCATGTTTAATAGAAGTAGGTCTTTAGTTTTGTTAAACACTGTTATGTTTTGAATTTTTAATATTTTTCAAGAATGTCTTTGTAGTTCTATGTATTATGTCATACATATTTGTCAGTAATTACTCATTTAGATCAAATATCCTAATGTCCAACATTCCCCTCCTTCAGAAAATTTAAACAATCAGAATATTTTTCCCCCAAGTATGTTACACTTACAAGGAACTTGTCTTGATAAGTGCATGGCATGTAACATATTAACCAGACCAGACAAGCCGACATACTAACTAGAAAAGTGCATTTCTTGAAGAACATGCAGAGTGATTGATAAGGTTGTGCAGCTTGTTGTTGTGTAGCTGTTAGGGCTTAATTTGTGTTTGCAAGGTGTTGCTAAAAATGAATGGGAGTGCATGAGAGCGATAAACAACACATAGAGGAGTATGGGCCTGTATGGCTGTGGATTACAGCTTGGGGACCTGCTTTGAGTGAGTACATGCAGTTTTGTGGCTTTTGAGCAAAGAAAGCAATAGGGCCTGAGTAGACTGATTTAGACTATGGGAGAAATAAAGAATGAAAACATATAGATGTGTGTTTCTTTATAGCAATGTATAAGACATTGTTCTTAAATGTCTGTCAGTGTTCCCTGACTGAGCTTGACGAACAGTAGACTGCCTTAACAAAGTGCAAAAGTGTACAGGCTTTTCACCAAGGCAAACATTTGCAGTGTTATCTCCTAATGCCAAAGAATAGGTTAAAATATTTTACAATTGACTGTCGTTTAGAATTATACAATGGAAATTAAATCATGATTATGTCATTGGGTTTGTAATGGCTTTATCCTGTAAGACAACTTGTTGATTAAATGTTTAAATTGCTGGGGAAAAAAAGTAAAAAGAAAAGAAGAAGATAAAATGACTCATGGCTTGCCAAGCATTCTGTCTTATTCTCTGTCTCCAAAGCACAGATAGTGGCCTGCTGCTGTTGACCATTAGCATCTCCCATTGCTCTTTGCCAGCTGGTTGACCTATTATGACTATCTAAAAGCTCTACTTAACTTTTTTTAAGTCAGTCTGTTGTAAATCATTTGAGAGTTTGTTGCTTAATTACCTTAAAACGGAAGCTTTAACAATCGTTCTGCCAAGAACATTCTAATGCTACATCATTTATTTATTCATTACTCCTGATCATGATCTGTGGAGTAAGGCTTAGTCATGTAAAAAAGCATGGTTCATGGCAAGTTGTGGTTACCATTGTTACCACAGCAATTATTTGTTACAGTGGATTCAGGCTGTGATTGAACCCAGGGTGTGAAATACCTCTTGGCATTCAGAAGGTCCCATTTTGGCTAACTACTCCAGCACTGGATGGAAGTTACTTCATCATTAGTGTCATTGATGCTAGCTCCAAACGCAACAGTGCAATTGGTTTATAAAGTCATTTTTTGCAAATGCTTTGTAGTTACAGTCTTTCATACATTTACTGGGATCTTACACATCTCCTCTTATACTCTTAGTTTAAGAATTCAAATATTGATTGAACGCAGTGTGCAAAATACCCTTGGAATACACCTGTGTCTCAAAATGCATGTACAATCCGAAATTACAAAAAGTTGGGACAGTATGGAAAATGCCAAAAAGTAGTTAAATAGCCAAGCTTATTAGTTGCAAGTAGGATGTCAAAATTAGTCTGGCTAGCACATTTTAGCGAAGCATAGGGTTAAACTGGGTTTCTGAGGCTCTAGCTATGTTTGTCGTTTGAAGTTGGCCTGTTTGAATAGGGCACAGTGTACTGACTGGTTGTTGGAGGTTGTTTATACTCTGCTTCCTCTCCACTTTCTTTTTAGCATGTTTAAGTGGTGTTTTGTCTCAGAAAGAGTCTTTCTTTTTGTAACTCAGCCTACTTCTACCTGCTGGTTTTCCTCTCATTGTGATCCATCAACAGCTGGGCTTCATTGTTCCAGGGATATCCAATCTTTATCTCCCAAGGGTCATTGTGGCTGCCAGACATTGAAATTTCATTTGGATTTTAGATTATATCAGGAAAAGAGTTAATAACCTTGCATTGTTTATACATTCTGGCAAAGCTATCCAACCAATATCTTTTCAACAAGCTTTTGCTGGGTGGTCTCTAGCGTAAGTAATAAACACAAAGATGATACTACAGTCCTTTTTCCCGCAGGATAGATTGACTAATTAACCCTAACATTCCTGATGGCACATCTTATTGTGACCTACATCCCAAACCTGTAAAGAATTTCCAATTTACCTTTAAAGTAAAATGGCTTTGATAAGACAGAGCACAGCTCAGTCAGCTGGACTAAGTTCTAACATCAGTCCTGATAAGCAGAGATCAGAAATGACTTCATTCTCAGTTATCAGGATCTTACAACTGTTTTAAGAAGATTATGATTAATCCAGTTCTTTCTTCATTTCTTCAGATGGATTTAGATTTTGTTCATAATTATGCCTTAACTATTGTAAACTGTTCTATATCAACTGGTGTTTTTCCAGTAGTTCTTAAAACTGCCTTGGTGAAGTGTCTACTAAAAAAGAGTAGTGTTGATCTTTCTGTGCTAGATAATTGTAGACCTATTTCTAATCTGCCTTTCTTAAGTAAAGTCATGTTGGTTGTTTTTAACCAATTAAATGTTTTTTTCTAATATGAAACACATTATATGAGTAGTTCTGGGATGGTATTGGTTTATGATGTCACTAACCTCTTGTACTGATGTACCAAATCCTTCTATTCTAGTCTTATTGGATCACAGTGCAGCTTTTATTACTATTGGTCACAAGATTCTAGTCCACTATGAATACTGGGTAGGTCTCAAGGCACAGTGCTAGAATGGTTTAAATCCTATTTAACAAATTCTTGGCACAAGGGTCAGTTTTAGGGTCTTATGGTGTGTGCCAGATATTTATCAGTGAATGTCACAGAATGTTCTACAAAAAAAAAAGAAATACTTGTTCTTGTTTATTTAGCTACATATACTAAACCTAGAGTACGAATACTGTGTATAATCTTAGATTCTGAGCTCAGTTTTATCCTACAGGTCAATGCAGTCTCTACAGTATTGTTTATCATTTAAGAAATATCACAAAAGTTCAGCCTTCATATCTACAAACATTTCATATTTACAAAAATGCCCCTTTAAAAATTTCCCTTAATGGTGAGACCATAACATTACTATGCTTGCATTTCACAGTGGAGATTTTGGTTATGTGAGTGACTGACAGACTGATTGATTGTATCAGCATTTGGGTCATGCTTACCATATAAGTGCCTTTGTTGCTGCATAGGTGCAATTAAAACCTTGCCAAAAAAAAAAACAATTGAAGCTAAGTATTTTATTATGTTATACATTATTAAAAAACAAACAAAGAAAATGCATCCATATATAAACATTCTTGGGCATGCATCTACCCAGTCATGGCAAGACACATGATAGACTGGACAATGGAAGTTAGCATTGGATGAACACATGGGTTGACATACATTTGCTGACATATTGTACTATGCACGGTGATCTAAGTTCAGATATACTTCAGAAACATTATTTCAATTAACCTGATATTTAACAGGGTGAACGTCTTATGCTTCTGCTCTGCACAGAGACAATTTGAGAAATTTCAGTAAATTTACCTGTATATACATAAAAATGTTTTGACTAGCTTGATGCTACATTATCGTTAAATGATAGTTTAACGGTTCTGCAAGAAATTATCAGGTTTCAAGTAAGTGCAAATAGAGGAGACATCCAAACAATTATTCTGTGAAACAGAGAGAAAATGGAAGTTTCTAAAAGGTAAATTATGCAGATTTTTACAGTAGAGTCTGAAAGCCTGAGACTACATTAAAATCTGGGACTTAAAATTAGAATTTTAAAAATTAAAGAAACCAATGATATTTCCATTTTACTTATAGTAATGTGCACTATTTCTAATAAATGTAATCATATTTGTGACACTGACCATGTTATTGCCTTTCTACCAAAATGGCTAGTTTTTTCTTTTTCCTATCTCTTCCACTGGGGTTCAGAACAATTCAGGTAGATTTTATCTACTAATCAAATTTTGAATGCACACTGACATTAAAGCATATTGCATAAACAGCTCACTTAACTAACACTTTTCCCATCATTTGTTTTTTAGTGTTCTGTTCTGGTTTCAATATGATGATGTAACACTTTGGAAGAAAGATACAGAATAACAAACCAAAGCTTGAGGCCAAAATAGCAAATATCTCCACAGCTACAGTGAACTTTCCAGGAGAGCTGACATAAGCTGGAATGAAGGTGATCCAAACTGCACAGAATATGAGCATGCTGAATGTGATGAACTTGGCTTCATTAAACTTATCAGGCAGCTTTCGAGCCAAAAAAGCTAAAACAAAGCACGATAAAGCCAAGAGTCCTATATAACCCAGCACAGCCCAGAAACCTACTGCTGAACCCAACTGACATTCTAGAATAATCTTTTCCTTGTAGTGCTTTAGATTTTTGAAGGGGAAAGGAGGAGATGTTGTTAACCAAAGAACACAAATAATGACCTGTATGAAGGTGAAGGCAAGAACACTGAGTCTCTGCTGTAGAGGCCCAAACCATTTCATAACATTACTGCCTGGAAGTGTAGCTCTGAAGGCCATTAACACCACTATTGTTTTTCCCAGAACACAGGAGATGCAGAGGACGAAGGTGATCCCGAATGCTGTGTGACGCAGCACACAGGACCACTCAGAGGGCCGACCAATGAAAGTAAGTGAACACAGAAAGCACAGAGTCAGCGAGAAGAGCAGAAGGAAGCTGAGCTCTGAGTTATTAGCTTTGACTATTGGAGTATTTTTATATCTGAAGAATATGATCCCTATTATTATTGTTATAAAAGTGCCAAAAATAGAAACAGCAGTCAGCAAAATCCCCATAGTTTCTTCATAGGATAGGAATTCAATGTCCTTTATTACACATTCATTCCTGTGTTGATTTGACCAGTAATCTTCATGACATTGTTCACATTTAATAGAGTCTGTCAAAAAGATAAATAACACAAATAACAAAACGAAGTTAGATGCAGAGAGAAAGTAACAGAAATAATGCATTACATATAACTGCAATCAATGTCTTTCTGTATTTGAAACAGTTTACACTTATCAAAAATATTCTAGAGTATTTTGTTCTTACAGCAGTAATAGCAACAATACTTTCTTTTTTTTATGAATGTTTGTACCTGTCATATTACTGATCTCTCCTTCAGCACATGGTATACAGTCAAAGCAGCAGATGGGCTTTCCTTTCTGTACAGCCTTCCTGGTGCCTGGAGGGCAGCTTTCACTGCACACAGACACCGGCACCTATAATCATGTATAGTTTAGGCATATTATACAAATTTATAAGACGTTTTATGCTTAATTGAGGCCAAATTTACTCTAATACCTGATTTGTATTTTGTGCCCACACAATGGAGGACATTTTTACCGCTAAACGGTTGTGAGCAGGAAAAGATGAGTCATAATGTCCAACAGTGATAAACTCATGGCGATTTTCAATAGTTTGTATGTTTATTATTTCATATTTAGCCACAGGGTCACCATTTTCATCAAAATAAACCTCTTCACCTTCTTTGGTTTTAAAGTGAACCTTTTTCAAATGTTCAAGAAACTGAAGAAATAGAACAAAGTTCTCCTTAAAGCATAAGATTTTGGCTGTTAGTGCAAAATATGTGCCAAAGATTACAATATAAAGTTTAAGACCTGTGCTTAAACAGATGTAACTTACAATGAAAGGGTCAGGCTGCTTCTTTGTAGGACATGTTTGTGTGCAGCCGAGAAGGTCATGTAGAGTATGGGCAATAGCATATACTCCTTTATACACATTATTGAAAATAGGCATCATGGTCATGTCTGTATATTCGTTTTCCATTTCAGACAAATTCTCTTGGCCTGTGCACAGTGTTGTATATTCTGAGTCACTGTGCATCATATATCTACACTTAAACAGAGCCTCCCAGAATTCAATAAAAATTGCTCTGCCTGCAGATCTCAATGGATGTATATCCAGAATGAAGTCCTTTAGACCTGTTACCTTGGTTTTGGGTATAGCAAGCCCTATTGCCCCTTGCAGTATTTTGTGCTTATCCATTCTTGCTACAGTGGAATCAGAGATCCAGCTTTCAGTTGCCACCCACTGGTATCCAGTAATGTTGTGCTCATGAAATACATCCAGTAAAATCTCCAGGTCCCAATAAGTGACATATGCCACAATCACTCGAGAAGTAGAGCTTTTGATCTGCTGAATTATTCTTAGCAGTTTTTCGCGTGAGTAGCTTGTAAAAAATGGAAGTGAATATTCTAAACAAATGCCCAACTGTTCTGCAGCTTTAATAAATGTAGCCATTCCATTGTTACCATAATCATCATCTCTCCGGATTCCACCCACCCAGGTCCAGCCAAAATGCTTGACCAACTCTGCCATTGCTATACTCTGGTAGTAATCACTGGGAACAGTGCGCAGAAATGCGGGATATTTCCTTTTGTCACTGAGACACTCGCAGGTGGCATCATGACTGATCTAAAAACAAATTCACACAGGTAAGTCAGGGATTACTTTCAGCCATGCTTTTTATGCCAGATATTAAAATGTAGGTTCAGGAATTTGTTATTGATATAAATTGCTTAAATACTTACTAAGGGAATGCTGAAAGGTCCAATTGTCTTTGCAATAGCTGTTGATACTGATGAATATGTCTCGCCAATTATGGCTTGCACCTGTGCTGGCTTTGTGCAGTTCTCATCCAGTGTTGAGTTCTCATTTCCATTAACAAGTGCCATAGCCATTTTAACCCCCATAGCTGTGGAAGCACATGTGTCATAGATCTTGTATCCCAGTGAGACACCAGGGAGTAAAGATGAACTGTTGTTGATCTCCTCGATTGCAAAGATCAAGGACTGTGAGTACTGCATTGCTCTGAAATCAAGACTGGATTAGGACAAAACAGACATGACATCTACAGTTTAATTGCGATGTAATGTAACTGTACACATCTTTACATATTCTTGCAATGATTGAAAATGATCTATTGTCTTGCTACTTACCTCACGCAATTGAGTGGTGATGGTTTAACCATATAGGATACCTCTGTAATTTTCCAACTCCTATGAAAGGGGAAAATTCCTCCAACTATGATATCACCATCTTTTGAAAGTGTTGGGTATACAGGATCTCCAAGCAGGCTACAGAAAGTCCCATTTGTGCTGGAAAAATTGATAATGGCCATTACCACATGCAGGAGAGTAAAGATAGACTCCATCCACCCTTTCAACTAGTGAGACGAGATAATGATAAATGACTGTGTGCCAGGTCTGATGTTTCAGTTTCAGGCTGAACAGGAAGGATTTGTAGTATTTATACAGAAGCAAATCCTCTACGGTAATGTTACACAGCTGGACGAAAGAGGTGTGACTTTTAAATTAGCACTAAAGTAGTAGAATGTCTCAATCTTTGCCTGTTTTGCTTTTTTGTTGTTATTTTTTTAATAAAAAACACATTTTCCTTATTTTTCATAGTTGTTATAAATGTTTTATGTAATGCTTATATCTATTATGTTATGCCTCTAAATGTCCAACTTATTCTTCCCTAAAGAACAGGAATAAGTACATAAATAACAAATTATCAGTTTTTACAATGAAAAATGTATCACTTATTAATATGCCATGTTGACCTGTGATAGCCTGGTCCCTTCTGCAACGCTGAGGTAATATTTGAGGTAACGTTATTCTGTAAAAATCTTGTAAACTGGCTTCAACACCACATGCCAAATTAGTTACGTAACAATGCAGGAACATACAACCAGTATTGCATAATATCTTCACTGGACACGGTTTAAACAGTCAGGACCACTGATCGAAAAGTATGTGAACCTCTAGGAGAAGTATCTCTTGAATAAGCTAACTGAGATCTCGTCACAGAAGACTCTGCTTTCTAAGGATGCAAGAAGTCAGTATAAAGAAAGTGATTGTATAGCTACATGATTCCAGGTTCTTGCTGTTTTACTGGGATTAACTCTTGGCTGGATGGGCCAGCTTTATGTTTTGGTTGAACCTATTGCCTTCCATACAGTAGCACTAGCATTCTGTGGTAGCCTGTTTTACTAATTGTGTCAGATTATCATAGGCAGTCATTGTTTCTAGGTTAGGAACTATCTTTATGATTGCAAGTTCACTGACATGAGACCTTCAAGTCACAGGACACGACTGAAGTGCCCTTGAGCATGTCACCTAACCCCCAACTGCTCCCTGGGCACTGTGCGTGTGTTTACTAGTGCGCATGTGGGTGTTTCACTTCAAACACAAGTGGCAAATTCTGTTCCAAAATCTGACCAGTAGTGTTTAATGAGCCTATGCCCATTCAGGATTGTTCCAGAGCTCTTTGAGAGAACTAAGAGTACAAGTTTATGAACACAGTTGACAACTGGAATGGTTGCAGCATGCTTTTCCAAGCAGGCAGCTTGGCTGTTGACAATGGTGGTGGCTCAGTCATACACTCCAGAGCACCTGCCAGTGTCCAGGTGTTGGGTTGTTGCAGTCATTCTAGCCAGAAAAAATTCTTATCCTTCACCATGAACAGTAAACTCCAACCCTGCAAATCTAAAACTGGGGCATGCCTCCAAACCTCGCTTGGCTCCCCAGTCTGAGAAGCAGCAGACAAAGGGCGGCATTCTCCACCAGTGTTGTATCGACTTGGGAGGGTCTGACACACATTGACTGGGAAACCTGACCAGATCTCAGAGATGCAAAGAGAATCACCAGTGTGAGTCAAACAGAGTGCAATTAACCCAAATCAAAGCAGGCGAACCTAGCTCTGTCCCTTGTCTTTCTTTCTCTGTAGGGTGTACTCAAGGTACCTTTGCCTATCCACCACCCCAATATGTAACTAACTGTATTGTTCTATTGCTAACATCAAATGACAGCTTAATTACATTTACATTTACATTTACGGCATTTAGCAGACGCTCTTATCCAGAGCGACTTACAAAAGTGCTTAGTGTTCGGTTAGAGTATGTACCTCTATCTAGTACAAACAGGATTAAGTCCAAACTACTTTTATACTCAAACACTGCCATAAACACAGGGCCAGTGCTGATACCTAGAAAAAAGACAATGCAATATCTAGCAAGACTGGAACACCTACAGAGAAGAGAACAAATACAAGACTACATACAGTACAAGTGCTATACTTAGCCAGTGCTCCCAGAACATAAAGTGCAGTTACAGTTTATACCAGTACTTTAGTATATTAGTGATTATAGGTGCTTTACAAAGAGATAGGTCTTCAGTCGGCGTTTGAAGACCGCGAGAGAGTTCGCTGTTCGGACAGCCAGTGGAAGTTCGTTCCACTGGCTGTTACGGTATTACAATGCAAATACATTCAATTATGATTATTCCTTGGAGCTTATTTCTTGACTTTCTATTTTGACTTTTAAAATTCATTAAGCAGAATGCCCATAGGTTCGATATTCAGTTAATTGTATTCCAAATTTTGTATTCTGGCTGTACCAGCCATCCTGTTCTCTCCTGTCTGCTCCCTGAACAGTAAACTGGACTACATCAGACTCCAGTATACTACACAATGTGAGCTTAGAGACAGCTGCTTTAGTTTGTACTGAAACGTGGCCCAGCAATTTCTGATACCACCATTCAGCTGGATAGGCTAGGCTTGTTTCATGCTGAAAGAAGTGCAGCTCTGATGGGGGTATTTGTTTACACAAATATCGTCATTGTGTTCTGGACACATACTGGGTACCCTGCTCCCACCTCAGTTACTCAGACTACATTTCTGTAATGCTGATGTCCGCATCCAGATGGCTTGTTAGATGCTCAGAAGTAGGGGAAAACCTGAATGTCAGGAACCATCTCTGTGCTTTAAATTAGGAGAAAAAAACATGGGACATATTTAGGGAGACTGCCACCAATGGTGACTCAGAGGGATATACGGTATTGGTGACTAGCTATATCAGCAAGTGCATTGATGAGGCTTCTTCAAGACTATCGCTGCACGCAAAAATCAGAAGTCGTAGATGACGATTGAGATGACTCAGCCTTCAGAGCAGGTGATAAAATGATCCTAAGAACAGTAAGGTGCCAAACAGTCACATCAGAGTGGTGAAGCACACACACAAACTGCAAACCCTCACAAACTGCAGAAAAACATCCCCCTCTTGTGACAGTGATGCTTTTTTCTCAGATACGTTGAATGATTTACATACACACGGGTGCTGTGTCTGACCACAACTGATGTGAGGCTCACAGAGTCAACTCACAGGAGGCTGCTGGACCAGACAGTATTACTGGCCGAGCGTTCAGAGAATGTGCAGGCAACCTAGCGGATGTTCTTGCAGACATCTTCAACATCTCTCTAAGCAGCACTGTCATCCCAGTGTGGTTTAAGGCCTGTGCGCCAAAGAAGTCTCCAGTGTCTTGTCCAATGACAACCATCACGTCACACTTACTTCTGCCATCATGAAGTGCTTCGAGAGGCTTGTCATGAGGCACATAATGGCCCAACTCCCTTCCTCACTGGACCCCCTGAAATTTGTTCATAGACTTTAGTTTAGCATTCCATACCATCGTTCCTCAGCAGCTGTTTGAGAGGCTGAGACTGCTGGGCCTAAATGCCTTCCTCTGCAACTTGATCCTAGACTTTCTTACTGAGGGAGCCTAATTATTCAGGATCAGCGCAACATCTCTAGCACACTCACACATCACACAGGGGCACCCCAAGCTTGAGTATCCAACCCCCTGCTGTTCAACCTGCTCTAACCACATCATCAGATTTGCTGATGACATGACCTTGGTGGGTTTGATCAGGGGTGATGTCAAGGCAGCATACATAGATGAGGTACAATGGCTTATGGACTAGTGCAAAACAAATAACCTGTCTTTCAATGTAGACAAGGCAAAAGAGGCCATTAAAACTTGATTTGTAAACAGGTATGTGAATTGAATCTGATTTTCCCTGCAGGCACTGTTATTTTCTGTATGAATATATGAGTTGGAAGTTCAATAACAAATTTTAGAACTCTTAGTAAATCTTAGAAAAGATCTGTGACTTGACAAATCTAATCCACAATTCACAGTAAAAAGCTAGAACATGCAGATTCTCTGTTTCAGGGCTTTGTTTATATTGACATTTATTTATGTTTACCTGGGGAAAAAATTACTGGTTTATTTTAATAAAACATAAAAATGACTGTCGGATGCAAACAATTAATAGTTACAAAAATGGTGTTATTTCGCTTAATGGCGTGACCCTAATAAATAGTGTTATGCTTGTATTCACAGTGGAGATTTTGGTTGTGTGAGTAACTGAAAATTGAAAACTTTACCAAAACACCAATGATTAAAGTTAACTACTTAACTACTAACTAATTTACATGAATCAAACAAATACTGCATTAAATAAATCAATTTTTTTATACTTTATATATTTATATATATTTATGCTATATATTTTTTATACATTATTAAAAAAAACAAAGAAAGAAAATGCATACATATATACACATTCTTGGGCATGCATCTACTAAGTCATGGCAAGACACATCATAGGGTGATCAATTTTAACTAAAGTTAGCATTTGATGAGCACATTGGCTGACCTAATGTTGCAGACACCTTGTACTGTTCAAGATGAACTTGTTTTTTAAGATATACTAGCATTGTTTCAAATAACCAGATATAAAACAGGGTGAACTTCTAAAGCTTGACCTTTTGATAGACAATTTGTGAAATGTAAAGTAAAACTAATTATATATTTATAAGAATTTTTTAATTAGCTTGAAGCTACATTATTGTTAAATGATAGTTTAACCTGTTCTGCAATAAATTTTAAGGTTATAATTAAAAGGTTTCAAGTAAGTGGGAAAAGAGGAGACATCCAAACAATTATTCTGGGAAACAGACAGAAAATGAAAGTTTCTATTGAGTAAATTGCACAGATTCTCCAACCAGAGTCTAAAAGCCTAAGACTACATTGAAATCTGGGACTTAAAAATAGTATTTAAAAAAATGAAAGAAACCTATTATATTTTCCATATTCTATTTTATTTATAGTAATGTGCACTATTTCTATTAAATGTAATCATATTTGTGACACTGACCATGTTATTGCCTTTCTATCAAAATGCCTAAAGTTTTTCTTTATCTTATCTCTTCCACTGGTGTTCACAACAATTCAGGTAGATTTGATCTACTAATCAAATGTTGAATGCAGGATGACATTAAAGCATATTGCATGAACAGCTCACTTAACTGAAACTTTTCCCATCATTTGTTTTTTAGTGTTCTGTTCTGGTTTCAGTATGATGATATAACACTTTGGAAGAAAGATACAGAATAACAAACCAAAGCTTGAGGCCAGAATAGCAAATATCTCCACAGCTACAGTGAACTTTCCAGGAGAGCTGACATAAGCGGGGATAAAAGTGATCCAAACTGCACAGAATATGAGCATGCTGAAAGTGATGAACTTGGCTTCATTAAACTTGTCGGGCAGCTTTCGAGCCAGAAAAGCTAAAACAAAACACAGTAAAGCCAAGAGTCCTATATAACCCAGCACAGCCCAGAAACCTACTGCTGAACCCAACTGACATTCTAGAATGATCTTTTCCTTGTAGTGCTTTAGGTTTTTAAAGGGAAAAGGAGGAGATGTAGTTAACCAAACAACACAAATAAGAACCTGTATGAGAGTAAAAGCAAGAACACTGAGTCTCTGCTGTGGAGGCCCAAACCATTTCATAACATTACTGCCTGGAAGTGTAGCTCTGAAAGCCATTAACACCACTATAGTTTTCCCCAGAACACAGGAGATGCAGAGGACGAAGGTGATCCCAAACGCTGTGTGACGCAGCACACAGGACCACTCAGAGGGCCGACCAATGAACGTAAGTGAACAGAGGAAACACAGAGCCAGTGAGAAGAGCAATAAGAAACTCAGCTCTGAGTTGTTGGCTTTGACTATTGGAGTATTTTTATATCTGAGGAATATGATCCCTATTATTAATGTCATAAATGTACCAATAATTGAAACAGCTGTTAGTAATATTCCCATAGTTTCCTCATATGACAGAAATTCAATGTCCTTTATTACACATTCATTTCTGTGTTGGTTTGACCAGTAGTCTTCATAGCATTGTTCACATTTAATAGAGTCTGTCAGAGAGAGAAAAATAACATAAATAACAATACTTAAAGTTAGATGCAGAGGGAAAATAATTGCAATGGACTTTTTTCTTCCAAAATATAGATGAACAATTTTATACATGAAACAGTTTACATTTAATTATCAAAAATATTCTAGAGTTTTTTCTTCTTACAGCAGTAATAGCAACAGTACTTTCTTTTCTGAATGTTTGTACCTGTCATATTACTGATCTCTCCTTCAGCACATGGTATACAGTCAAAGCAGCAGATGGGCTTTCCTTTCTGTACAGCCTTCCTGGTGCCTGGAGGGCAGCTCTCACTACACACAGACACCGGCACCTATCATCATGTATAGTTTAAGCATGTTATACAAACTTTATATGAAGTTTTTATGCTTAATTGAGGCCAGATTTACTCTAGTACCTGATTTGTATTTTGTGCCCACACAATAGAGGACATTTTTATCGCTAAACGGTTGTGAGCAGGAAAAGATGAGTCATATAGTCCAACCGTAATAAATTCATGGCGATTTTCAATAGTTTGTAAGTTTATTATTTCATATTTAGCCACAGGGTCACCATTTTTATCAAAATAAACCTCTTCACCTTCTTTGGTTTTAAAGTGAACCTTTTTCAAATGTTCAAGAAACTGAAAAAATAGAATAAAGTTCTCCTTAAAGCATAAGATTTTGGCTGTTAGTGCGAAATATGTGCCAAAGATTACAACATTAAGTTTAAGATCTGTGCTTAAACAGATGTAACTTACAATAAAAGGGTCAGGCTGCTTCTTTGTAGGACATGTTTGTGTGCAGCCGAGAAGGTCATGTAGAGTATGGGCAATAGCATATACTCCTTTATACACATTATTGAAAATAGGCATCATGGTCATGTCTGTATATTCGTTTTCCATTTTAGACAAATTCTCTTGGCCTGTGCACAGTGTTGTATATTCTGAGTCACTGTGCATCATATATCTACACTTAAACAGAGCCTCCCAGAATTCAATAAAAATTGCTCTGCCTGCAGATCTCAATGGATGTATATCCAGAATGAAGTCCTTTAGACCTGTTACTTTGGTTTTGGGCATAGCGAGCCCTATTGCCCCTTGCAGTATTTTGTGCTTATCCATTCTTGCTACAGTGGAATCAGAGATCCAGCCTTCCGTTCCCACCCACTGGTATCCAGTAATGTTGTGCTCATGAAATACATCCAGTAAAATCTCCAGGTCCCAATAAGTGACATATGCCACAATCACTCGAGAAGTAGAGCTTTTGATCTGCTGAATTATTCTTAGCAGTTTTTCGCGTGAGTAGCTTGTAAAAAATGGAAGGGAATATTCTAAACAAATGCCCAACTGTTCTGCAGCTTTAATAAATGTAGCCATTCCATTGTTACCATAATCATCATCTCTCCGGATTCCACCCACCCAGGTCCAGCCAAACTGCTTGACCAACTCTGCCAGTGCTATGCTCTGGTAGTAATCACTGGGAACAGTGCGCAGAAACGCGGGATATTTCCTTTTGTCACTGAGACACTCGCAGGTGGCATCATGACTGATCTAACAACAAATTCACACAGGTAAGTCAGGTATTACTTTCAGCCTTGCTTTTTATCCCAGTTATAAATATTTAGGTTCAGGGTTAAAAAAACAAACAAACAAAAAAGATGTTAAAAATGTATTTGTTATTGTTATTATATATAAATTGCTTAAATACTTACTAAGGGAATGCTGAAAGGTCCAATAGTTTTTGCAATAGCTGTTGATACTGATGAATATGTCTCGCCAATTATGGCTTGCACCTGTGCTGGCTTTGTGCAGTTCTCATCCAGTGTTGAGTTCTCATTTCCATTAACAAGTGCCATAGCCATTTTAACCCCCATAGCTGTGGAAGCACATGTGTCATAGATCTTGTATCCCAATGAGACACCAGGGAGTAAAGATGAACTGTTGTTGATCTCCTCTGTTGCGAAGATCAAGGACTGTGAAAACTGCATTGCTCTGAAATCAAGACTGGATTAAGACAAATTAGACATGGCATCTAGAGTTTAATTGCTACTGTGTAACTGTATACAACTTTACATATGTTTGAAAATCGTTTTTGTCTGGCTACTTACCTCACACAATTGAGTGGTGATGGCTTGACCATGTATGATACCTCTGTGATTTTCCAACTCCTATGAAAGGGGAATATTCCTCCAACTATGATATCACCATCTTTTGAAAGTGTTGGGTATACAGGATCTCCAAGCAGGCTACAGAAAGTCCCATTTGTGCTGGAAAAATTGATGATGGCCATTACCACATGCAGCAGAGTAAAGATAGACTCCATCCACCCATTCAACTACTGAGATGAGATAGTAATAAATGAGTGTGCGCCAGGTCTGATGTTTCAGCTGACTGAACAGGAAGGATTTGTAGTATTTATACAGATGCAAATCCTCTACGGTAATGTTACACAGCTGAACGAAAGTTAAAGGAGGTGTCACTTTTAGATTAGCACTGATCTAGAGTCTCGGTATATCTTTGTCTGTTTCGCTTTTCTATTGATTTGTTGTGTTTTCTTGTTTTTTTAACAGATTGTTTCCTTTATTTTGCCTGTTTGATACGTTATGAATTTCCTGTTTGTTGGTTATCAGTCATTTTGATCAAATACCTAAATGTCCAACCTATCCTTCCCAAAGGAAAACGAATAAATACATAACTACAATCCGATTATCAGTTTTTACAATGAAAAATGTATAAATTATGATTATACCATGTGACTGGTGATGGCTTAATCCCTTCTGCAATGCTACGGTAATATTTAGTATTATTCTGGAAAATCCTGTAAACAATGCAGGAACATACAACCAGTATTGCATAATCTCTTCATTGAGCATGGTTAAGCCCACTGATGCAAAAGTATGTAAACCTCTAGGAGAAGTATAGTGCACCTAGAAAGTATTCACAGCGCTGCACCTTTTCCACATTTTGTTATGTTACAGCTTTTTTCGTAAATGGACATTTTTCCCTCAAAATTCTGCACAAAATTCTGCACAATTTGCAAATTAATTAAAAATGAAAAACAAGAAAAAAAATCACATGTACATAAGTATTCATAGCCTTTGCCTTTACTTTTGTGCTACACACAAAAATCAGAAGCTGTGCATGACTACTGGGTTGGCTTAGCCTTCAGAGCAGATCATAAACTGATCCTAGGAACAGTAAGGTGCAAAACAGTCACATCAGAGAGGTGAAGCACACACACAAACTGCAAACCCTCACGAACTGCAGAAAAACAGCACCCTCTTGTGACAGTGATGCTTTCTCCTTAGATACATTGAATGACTTGTACACGCAGGTGCTGTGTCTGACCACACAGACAATCTCACACGAGGAAGCTGGACCATGCAACAGTACTGGCTGAGAACCCAGGGATTGTGCAGACCACCTAGTAAATGTTCTTGCAGACATATCCAACATCTCTCTGAGCAGCACTGTCATCCCATTGTGAGGCAGCTCCCTTCTTCACTGGACCACCTGAAATTTGTTCATAGACTTTAGTTTAGCGTTCCACACCATCGTTCCTCAGCAGCTGTTTGAGAAGCTGAGACTGCTGGGCCTAAATACCTCCGTCTGCAACTAACTGAGGGACCTTAATGAGTTGGAATCAGCTGTGACATCCCCAGCACCATCACATTTCACATTGGGGCACCTCAAGGTTGTGTACTAAGCCAGCTGCTGTTCACCCTGCTGACCCTCGAATGTGTGATGACACACGGCTCTAAACACATCATCAGATTTGCTAATAACACGTCCTTGGTGGGTTTGATCCGGCGTGATGACAAGGCAGCATACATAGATGATGTACAGTGGCTTATGAACTAGTGCAAAACCAACAACCTCTCTCTTAATGAGGACACGGCAAAAGAGCTGGTTGTTGACTTCAGGAAGTAGCCCCGGGAGTACATTCCGCTGACCATCAACAACTCTACAGTGGAGATCGTCCATTGTCCACAGAGCACCAAGTTCCTCAGTGTTCATATCACGGAGATCCTTTATTGGTCCCTCAACACTAGCTTCATCGCAAAGAAAGCACAGCAGCATCTTGAGGAAAGCATGCGTCCCCTTTCCAACCCTGACTCTGTTCTGCAGAGGGCCAATAGAGAGTGTACTGAGCAGCTGGGAACTGCACTGCCAGTGAACTGCCATTGTCATGGACATTTACACCACACGCTGCATCTGCAAGGCCACCAGTATTGTGGATGACCCCACTCACCCCTCTAAACTCTCTTCTGACTTCTGACAAAAAGTTCCGCAGCATTTGGGCCTTCACTGCAGGACTGGGAACAACTTTTTTTCCACAAGCTGTCTCCTGAACCAGAACCCACCCAGGACTGTCATCGTAAACACATACACACTGAATGGTTGAGCTGGTCACCACCATAGTATTTTACGTTTGATAACAGACTCTTTTGGTAACTCTGTTGTACACTGTATCTAAAGCACAAAAACATACTTTTGCATATTACGCTTTTTTTTTATTTCACCTTGGAACTGAACATCAACTGCTCTGTGTTCTATGGTCCTGTACTGTTTCCTACATGTTAATCTTTCAGCACTGTTTGTACTGTTTTACTGTAGCATAGAAATATTAATAATAATAATAACAAGAAGAAGAAGAAGAAGAACTGCAATGACAACAGTCCTTGTCTAATCATTTGTGTTGTGGAACATTTACTCTGCAATAACTGCAAATTATAGAAATCAATCTGCTTTTTAAGTGAATTCACTTTACAATAGCACAATAATAAAGATCAAAGTCCAATAAATTGACCTACTGAGAGAAGAAGAAATGTAAATGTAATACTTGTCTATTGTGTATGCATCATTTTTTTCCCAAGCAGATATTAATTTAGATATTTGTGGTCAAGACTTTTTGAAGATAAGATTGGTGCTGCTAATACTATCCTGTATTTTTTTACACTCTTAAATGTTAAATTGTGTTCAGCTGATTAAAAGTTTAAGGGTTTATTGGGTTAAAATGTATAATTTACGCCGAAGTCAACTGAGTCTAACTGTGAGGGGGAAAAAAGTCAAAGGTTCAAGTGACTTCATAAAGTTTAGCGCATAGATCTGCTTTTCTGTCTGCTTGTGTGTGCGTGCATGAACGGGAGGTGATGACATCACGACACTAGCGGTAGAAACACTGGACTGTTCATTCTTTCTGCCGGGCAGTAAACAATAACTATCTTTACTACATTTTTTACTTCACAGGGATTGCGCTGCAATCTTATATTTATCTGTTAGTGATCTACGAATATCTGTGGTAAAAAAAAACAACAACTGATAAAGGTTTGCTTACACTTTTGTGTATTTAACCAACTGGCCTAAACTGGCAATGTTAACACGTTAGCACATTAGGCTACACGTCAGTTAGCGCGTTATTTTACGGTTTGTCCGTCAGCTAGCGCGTTTTTTTCACGGTTAGCCCGTCAGTTAGCCCGTTGTTTCACGATTAGCGCATCAGCTAGCGCGTTTTTTCACGGTTAGCCCGTCAGCTAGCGCGTTATTTCACGGTTAGCCCGTCAGTTAGCCCGTTGTTTCACGATTAGCGCGTCAGCTAGCGCGTTTTTTCACGGTTAGCCCGTCAGGTAGCGCGTTTTTTCACGGTTAGCCCGTCAGTTAGCCCGTTGTTTCACGGTTAGCCCGTCAGCTAGCGCGTTTTTTTCACGGTTAGCCCGTCAGCTAGCGCGTTTTTTCACGGTTAGCCCGTCAGCTAGCGCGTTTTTTCACGGTTAGCCCGTCAGTTAGCCCGTTGTTTCACGGTTAGCCCGTCAGCTAGCGCGTTTTTTTCACGGTTAGCCCATCAGCTAGCGCGTTATTTTTCGGTTAGCACGTCAGCTAGCGCGTTTTTTTCACGGTTAGCTCGTCAGCTGGCGCGTTATTTCACGTTTAGCCCGTAAACTCGCGCGTTATTTTATGGTTAGTCCGTCAGCTAAAGCGTTACCTCACGGGTAGCTTCCTTTGCTTTTGTTTAGCATGTCAACCCCAAAGCTGACATTTTTATGCCAGTTAACATAATTCCTTGGTTCAAAGGCAAATGCACACACAAACCTCTTTCCAATAAGTTGGAACAGTATATTAAAAATAAAATCAGAAGACAGTGATTAGTAAATTCAACATTACCTGTATTTCAACTAAAACACAACCAGTGCAGCCTCACAAAACCTGCTCCTTATGGCAGCAGTCGGGAGTCCAGTCTTTTTGGGTTAAGTCAATCCTTTATTTTATACGAATCCAGCTCAAATAGGACTTAATACCAGTTTTGCATGGGGTTGGGGAAGATGAGTTGTAATCTAAATGTACACCAGCAGTATTGATCATCAATATATTAGATCTGTGTTGTCAGAAAATACATTTCTAATACAGTTTGCTTAAGAAAACCCTCATATGTCAAAAATGTAATGTCAGTCAGTGATCAGTCATTTTGCTGTTATCGTTTGGTCTGTTTATCATAAAATATACACATAATGTGAAGGGTAGCATCTGTTTTCAAATTCTGTTGCAAACTGAAAAACAACAAAAATGATTTTGTACCCACAGGAGTGATTATGCTAAGATGTCATGATAGTCTTCTTAGCAGTTATGTTTTTTTGATGTTTCATTGTATTTTATTATTGTTTTAACCTTATTTTTTTTTTTTTATAAAAAAAGCATTTACTAGCTTCATCCACTTTTAAGCAAACTTAAATAAATGTTGTTGTTTTGTTATACTGGTGTTAAAAATGAAGGAAATATGTCTGACTCTAATTTAATCACTATTGCTGAAAATCTTTTTAGTGAATGTATTCAGGCCCCTTTTTTAATTATAATAATAATAATAATAACAACTAGGATAATACTTCTAGTTGTGTGGCACACTTTCGTTTAAGAGATGGCCCTGATCTGTTGTTAGTGTGGTCAGATCTGTGTCAGATTAAATTTATTGAAATAAGGTGTGGATCTGTTTCAGATATGGCCTATGTCTTTTGCTCTGTGTCTGGTCCGGATTGTATGGTTGTTTGGTTTGGTTTTAGCTGTTTTGAAACATGGTCCTTATCTGATGCCTTTTTGGTGTCATAAATCCATGCAGCAAGTCGGCCAGAACAATTTTATCATGGCGATAACCTTGTTTTGTTTTGAAAAAAGATTTAGAGAAATTTTTAGAATTTTTTTTTGTCATTAGAGGGTGGACATCTTATGTCTAGAGACAGATATATATATATATATATATATATATATATATATATATATATATATATATATATATATATATATATATATATAAGTAAGCAAGCTGTGGACACATTAGTTGTATTGGTACTGTCTCATGCTAGAAATCAATTTCTTTTATAATAATATAGTTATTTAATAATTATGTACATTTTAAAAGTGTTAGAATTTTTCTTTTTGCTTTCAGTTTACATCTCTAATTTTACATCTTTAAAGTTTCAAATAAAATAAAGCTGAATGATTCACTTAACTGGCACTTTACTCATAATTTGTTTTTTACTGTTTTGCTCTGGTTTCATTATGATGATGTAACACTTTGGGAGAAAGATGCAGAATAACAAACCAAAGCTTGAGGCCAGAATAGCAAATATCTCCACAGCTACAGTGAACTTTCCAGGAGAGCTGACATAAGCTGGAATGAAGGTGATCCAGACGGCACAGAATATGAGCATGCTGAATGTGATGAACTTGGCTTCATTAAACTTATCCGGCAGCTTTCGAGCCAGAAAAGCTAAAACAAAACAAAGTAAAGCCAAGAGTCCTATGTAACCCAGCACAGCCCAGAAACCTACTGCTGAACCCAACTGACATTCTAGAATGATCTTTTCTTTGTAGTACTTTAGATTTTTAAAGGGAAAAGGAGGAGATGTTGTTAACCAAAGAACACAAATAATGACCTGTATGAGTGTAAAAGCAAGAACACTGAGTCTCTGCTGTGGAGGCCCAAACCATTTCATAACATTACTGCCTGGAAGTGTAGCTCTGAAGGCCATTAGCACCACTATAGTTTTCCCCAGAACACAGGAGATGCAGAGGACGAAGGTGATCCCAAACGCTGTATGGCGCAGCATACAGGACCACTCAGAGGGCCGACCAATGAAAGTAAGTGAACAAAGAAAACACAGAGCCAGTGAGAAGAGCAATAAGAAACTCAGTTCTGAATTATTAGCTTTGACTATTGGAGTATTTTTATGTCTGAAGAATATGATTGCTGTTATAATCGTCATAAATGTACCAATAATTGAAACAGCTGTTAGCAATATTCCCATAGTTTCCTCATATGACAAGAATTCAATGTCCTTTATTACACATTCATTTCTGTGTTGGTTTGACCAGTAGTCCTCATAGCATTGTTCACATTTAATAGAGTCTGTCAGAGAGAGGTAAATACATGACAAAAAGATAAGATGCAGAAAGAAAGTAATTAACGGAATGTCTTAAAAATGTTGTAATAGATTTCTGTCCCTTAAAACATAGACAAAAATCTGTAATATCAGCAAAATTTTGTTTGCTTTTCTGAATGTTTGTACCTGTCATATTACTGATTTCTCCTTCAGCACATGGTATACAGTCAAAGCAGCAGATGGGCTTTCCTTTCTGTACAGCCTTCCTGGTGCCTGGGGGGCAGCTCTCACTACACACAGACATTGGCACCTATTATTAAAAGAAATGTTTAATAAACTAAAACAACATATCTTTTATATATATATTAAAGAAACACTATATATAGTGTGCATGCTTTATTAAGAGCAAAATGCAATTAAATGCAAACCTGTTTTTTATTTTGTGCCCACACAATAGAGGCCATTCCTACTGCTAATCGCTTGTTTTCAGGTAAAGAAAAGTCATAATGTCCAACTGTGACAAACTCATGGTGATTGTCAACAGTCTGGTAGTTTATTAATTCATATTTAGCCACAGGGTCACCATTTTTGTCAAAGTAAACTTCTTCACCTTCTTTGGTTTTAAACCGCACCCTTTTTATATGTTCTAGAAACTGAAGAAATAGAAAAAGTTTTTTATATTAGTGCAGCATTTTCACAGATTTTTCAGAATTAGTGTTACACACATGTAGCAAAGCTTAATCTTAATATCATGTGCATAAACAGACTTTTAACTTACAGTGAGAGGATCAGGCTGCTCCTTTGTAGGACATGCCTGCGAGCAGCCAAGAAGATTGTGCAGAGTATGCGCAAGAGCATATACTGCTTTATACACATTATTAAAAATGGGCATCATAGTCATGTCTGTAAATTCCTTTTCCATTTCAGACAATTTCTCGTGTCCAGTGCACACTGTTACACCTTCTGAGTCATTTTGCACTGTATATTTACACCTAAACAATGCTTCCCAGAATTCAGTAAAAATGACACTGCCTGCAGATTTTAGTGGATGTATATCTAGAATGAAGTCCTCCAGACCTGTCACTGTTGTTTTGGGTACAGTTAGTCCTATGGCTCCTTGCAATATTTTGTGCTTATCTGCTCTGGCTACAGCTGAATCAGCAATCCAACCTTCAGTTCCCACCCACTGGTATCCAGTAATGTTGTGCTTGTAAAGTACATCTAGCAAAATCTCCACGTCCCAATAAGAGACAAATGCCACAATCACTCGAGAAGTGGAGCCTTTGATATGCTGTGCTATTTTTAGCATTTTTTCTTGTGAGTAGGTATTAAGAATTGGAAGGGAATATTCTAAGCAAACGCCCAGATTTTTTGCGGCTTGAGTGAATGCAGCCATTCCATTGTTACCATAGTCATCATCTCTCCGGATTGCACCCACCCAGGTCCAGCCAAAGTACTTGACCGTCTCTGCCAGTGCTATGCTCTGATAGTAATCACTGGGAACAGTGCGTAGAAATGAGGGATATTTTTTTTTGTCACTGAGACACTCACATGTGGCATCGTGACTGACCTAAAAACAGATTCACACAGGTATAATGTTCAGTTACATTTTTTATGCCAGATATTAAATGCATGACACATTAAATAGGATGTTCGTTCAGGAAAGTTTGTTCAGGAAAAATGTAGGTTAGTAATTGTAGTGTTGTAATAAATTGCTGAAATACTTACTATAGGAATGCTGAAAGGTCCAATTGTCTTTGCAAAAGCCACTGATACTGATGAATATGTCTCGCCAATTATGGCTTGCACCTGTGTTGGCTTTGTGCATTGCTCATCCAGTGTTGAGTTCTCATTTCCATTAACAAGTGCCATAGCCATTTTAACCCCCATGGCTGTGGAGGCGCATGTGTCATAGATCTTGTATCCCAGTGAGACACCAGGGAGTAAAGATGAACTGTTGTTGATCTCCTCGATTGCAAAGATCAAGGACTGTGAGTACTGCATTGCTCTGAAATCAAGACTGGATTAGGACAAAACAAACATGACATCTACAGTTTAATTGCGATGTAATGTAACTGTACACATCTTTACATATTCTTGCAATGATTGAAAATGATCTATTGTCTTGCTACTTACCTCACGCAATTGAGTGGTGATGGCTTGACCATATATGATACCTCTGTAATTTTCCAACTCCTATGAAAGGGGAAAATTCCTCCAACTATGATATCACCATCTTTTGAAAGTGTTGGGTATACAGGATCTCCTAGCAGGCTACAGAAAGTCCCATTTGTGCTGGAAAAATTGATGATGGCCATTACCACATGCAGGAGAGTAAAGATAGACTCCATCCACCCATTCAACTACTGAGACAAGATAATGATTGTGTGTGTAATGTCTGATGTTTCAGCTGACTGAACAGGAAGGATTTGTAGTATTTATACAGATGCAATTCTCTAAGGTACAGTGCTGGGCCAAAGTTAAAGGAGGTGCCTCTTTTGGATTAGATCAGCAATAATGGTTTCAGTATCTCATTCGCAAGTGCTTTTCTATTGATTTAGGTGTTTTCTTGTTGTGTTTTTTCTTGCTGCTTTGTATTTAAGTCGTTTTCAGATACACTGATCAGCCATAACATTTAAACCATTTCCTTACATCTACACATATTGTTAATTTTATCAGCTCCACTTACCATATAGGAGCACTTTGTTGTTCAACAGTTGCAGACTGTTGTCAGTCTGAATTGCTGCATGCATTGTTGTTCCCTTTTACCTGTTCTTTAACGATTCGGACCCCCATAGGACCACCACAGAGCAGATGTTATTGGGGAGGTGGACCGTTTTCAGCGCTGCAGTATCATTGACATGGTGGCGGTGTGTTGGTGTGTGTTGTGCTTGGATTAGTGGATCAGATGCAGCAGTGCTACTGGAATATTTAAAGCCCTCCATGTCACTGCTGAGAATAGTCCAACAACCAGTAACATCCAGCCAATAGTGTCCTGTGGGCAGTGTCCGATGACCACTAATTAAGGACTGGAGAATGATGACAAATGAGCTATCATCTCTGACTTTACACATACATGGTGGACCAACAAGGTAGAACTGTATTAAAAGATTGGACAGTGAGTGGACACAGTGTTTTAATACTCCATCAGCATTGCTGTGTCTGATCCATTTGTACCAGCACAACATGCACTAACACACCACCACCACATCAGTGGCACAGTAGTGCTGAAATTGACCCACCGCCTAAATAATATCCCCTCTGTGGTTGTTCTTTGAGGGTCCTGAGCATTAAAGAACAGGGTAATTGGGGGCTTACAACGCATGCGTGATTGTGGAGCTGATAAAATAGGCAAAGGAGTTTGATACAATAAGATGGTTTTAATGTTATGGTTAATCTGTGTACAGCAATTATAAAGGACCCTCATGTGATGAGTCAGTTTATTTTCCTATTGTATCCAAATCAGACATTCTTTCCCACCAAACAGTAGTAACAGTGAACATCTTTAAATGAAAATATAAATAAAATTACTTGACAGAGTATTATATTTAGTGATGTGAAAAAGTATTTTCCCCTTTCCAAATACTTATACGTTTGCATATTTCTCACAATGTTTCATACTTCAATTTGCCTTTAATACCAGGCAATAACCCAAGTAAACCTACAAAAGTTTTTTTAAAATTATAAATTAATTTATTGAAAGAAAAAAAATGTATTCAGCCCTGCCTGCCCTATGTGAAAAGTAATTGCTCCCTTAGCTACTAAAACCAAAGTTGATTAACTATTGGGTTCAGTATCAATAGCCACACCCAGGCATGATTACTGTCAGACCTTTTGAATCCAAATATCACTGAAAGTAGAACCTGTCAGTTTGACTTTACTGTAGTCTGTTTGTTTATTTTATCTCTCAATTTATTAGTATTTTTAATTAGGTCTATAGCCTGGCATATGTGTGTAGTTTCATGTGGACTGATTTGTGTTATGTAACTATTAGTCTAGAAAGAAGTCCCAATCCAGCCTTGGACTTACTTAAAGGAATGTTCCAATGTGGAGTTCAGTACTAACTGTTAAAATATTAGTTAGTACAGCTTCCAACAATGTCTATCTCAAATTCTTGACAAGCAAAATCAAACAAATGTGTTTTGGTGCCCTATATGTGTGAATCATTTCAAGATGTCAGGTGTATGTGTAACAATACAAACATATTCCATAAAAATGGGAAGTTTACAAGCCAGTACGTTTTGATATCTGCTTGAGTGATATATAGTACTATAAATATAATGGGGGTAGTCGTGGCCTGAAGGTTAGGGATCTGGTCTTGTGACTGGAGTGTCGCCAGTTTGATCCCCAGGACCCGTAGGAAATGACTGTAGGACCTAACCCCACCCAACCCCCAACTGCTCCCCAGGCACCCTGGATAAGGCTTCCCACTGCTCCATGCACGTGTGATCACTGCCCTCTAGTGTGTATGTTCACTAGTGTTTGTATATGTGGGTGTTTCACTGCATGGATGGGTTAAACGTGGAGGTCAAATTTTTCTGTGTGCAAAACACAAGTAACAAAGTAATTTAAAGTTACTTTTACTTTTGTGCCACCTTTGACCATAGACCATACAAGCAGTCATACATGGTCATTGTAGTGTGATGGTCTGCTTTTGCTGGACCTAACTAAACTAAAGTCTTAACTGATGGAACCATGAATTTTGCCCAAATATCCCAAAGAAGAATATCCACCTGTCAATTTGTGAGCAAAAGCTTAAGTGCGAAGTCCTGATTTAAATCTCATTAAAATGCCATGACAAGAACTTCAGTGGGCTGTTTATACTTGGAAAACCTCAAATGTAGATGAATTAAAATATTTCTGCAGAGAAAAGTTGGACAAAATTCCCACACAGCAATCACATTGTAAGTTATCGCAAATGTTTGACTGCAGTTGTTACTGCCAAGGGCAGCACAACCTCCATGTTTTAGTTTTTGGGGAACAATTATTAAGTGATATGCGCAAATCTTGGATCTTCAGTAAATGGAATGTTTGTCTTTGAGACAATTTAATGAGACATTTACTTTTAAATGTGACAAAGTAGCAAAACATTGGTGAGGAGCAAATACTTCACAGCACTGTATAATAAACCAACTTGTACTACAATATAGTGTGGCAAAAAGTATGTAGTCAGCCACTGATTCTGCAAGTTCTCCTACTTAGAAAAAAGAGAGAGGTCTGTAATTTTTATCATAGGTACACTTCAACTATGAGACACAAAATGAGAAATACTGGATAAAATCTAGGAAATCACATTGTAGGATTTTCAAAGAATTTATTTGTAAATTTTGGTGAAAATATGTATTTGTTCAATACCAAAAGTTCAACTCGGTACTTTGAAAACATAAACTTTGTTGGCAGTGACAGAGGTCCTCACCAGGTTTGCACACACCATAGCTGGCATTTTGGCCCATTTCTCCATAAAGATTTCCTCTAGAGTAATGATGTTTTGGGGCTGTCGCTGGCAACACGGACTATCATTTCCCAAATGTTCTATGGGGTTGAGGTCCTTGAAATGCTTTATTTCAGAGCCACTCATTTTGTTGTACAAGCGTTGTGTTTGGGATCATTGTCATGCTGAAAGACCCAGCCATGTTCCATCTTCATTGCTCTCACTGACGGATGGAGTTTTTGGCTAAAATCTCACAATACATGGCCCCGTTCATTCTTCCCTTAACACGGATCAGTCCTCCAGTCCCCTTTGCAGAAAAAACAGCCCCAAAGTATGATGTTTCCACCCCCATGCTTCACAGTAGGTAAGGTGTTTTTAGGATGCAACTTAGCATTCTTCTTCCTCCAAACAGAGATCTTGCGTAGGGCCCCAGATCAGTGGTCTTTTATGACTTCTATTTTCTCACAATTGCTCCCACAGTTGATTTATTCACACCAACCTGCTTGCCTATTGTAGATTCACTCTTCCCAGCCTGGTGCAGGTCTACAATTTTCCTGCTGTCCTTCGACAAGTTTGTTGGTCCTGGACATGGTTGACTTTGGAGTCTGACTGTTGGAGGCTGTGGACAGGTGTCTTTTATTCAGATAACGAGGTCAAACTGGTACCATTAATACACATAACTAGTGGAGGACAGAAGAGCTTCTTAAAGAAGTTAAAAGTCTGTGAATCTTGTTTGTTTTTGGGTGACCAAATACTTATTTTCCACCAGAATATACAAATAAAATCCTACAATATGATTTCTGTCTAGGTAAGAGAACACAATTAATGAATGACTAAATACCTTTTTGCCCCATGGTATTTTAATAAAACTTGAATACAGGTAAACAAAGACATAACAAGGTGTAAACCTATTGTGCACGTGTCCTCTCTAATTCAAGGGAAAGACACCTTTAGCTCGAGTTATCATTTGGAAAGAAGGAAAATGGTGAGAAATCTGATTGTGTGACTGAATGAATGATTTCAGGGTTTTGCTGTTTTTACTTGTGCAGCAACACTGGACTTCTGTGCTCCCTGAATATATACTTGTATCAGTTGTGGTCCTCACTGTTGAGTTTATGTCTGTTACGGATTTCTCCAGAGCTCCAGAAAGTTGTGACCACACTGTTATATACATTTTTGTTAAAACTGAACTAATTGAAGTAGCTTTCAAAGTCAAAATGAAAGAACATACTAAGATGAGGTGTCTGTGCACTAAAGGAGATCTGTAAAGCCTTGAATTTTCAAAAGTCAAAGCTGTCTAAACCACTTCAAGGGTGTTTACATTTTAACATCACAAATATCAGCTCAAAACAAGCTCCGATTTAATGTTCAGATCTCAACTTCCAAATTAGTATTATCCTGCAGAAAACATGATAACAATAGTAGATTACTTCACCCTCTGAAGACATGTCCATCATCAAGTTTTGACGGTGTTCTCTTTTAATATATTCTTGTGACAAAATTCCCTTCTGCTCATAGCATGTAATGTAATGTATGATTTCAACAGAGGGGTCTTTCAAACCCTAAAACTTACTTTGTATAACATTGATGACCACATCATGCACCTTAGTTTTTACTGTAAGCTTTCTGCTATATTATCACAATACAGGAATCTTATCCTGGCAGTTATCAAATGCAGATGAGTAAGAATAATATTGATATTTCATGAAATTGATATTTCAAATGTTTAGACAGGAAAGATTTGTAATATTTATACAGATAAAAATAAAACTTATTTACAGTAATGTTACACTGCTGGGCCACAGTAAAAGGATCTGTGATTTTCAGATGTAAGCAGCACTAATCTAAAGGAAGATGGTCTTCAGGACACTCTCTGATGTGCCTGGTTAACAAAATGTCACAGTTCAAAACCATCCAAAATTCATGTATGTATATCTCAGGTCAGTGCTCCCTGAATTCAGTCAGCATGTGGATTTCTTAATGAGAGGGATGAATGTGCTGGACCTTGCTTACACAGCAAACAGTAGGCCAGGCCATCAACAACTACAGTAAAATGTCACCCTCCTGTGACAGTGATTCCTCATTTCCAGTTGACCACTGCTAATACGAGAAAAGGATATTGCTGGCCAAATGCCCAGAGAATGTGTAGATCAGCAATGGATGTTTTCATAGACATGTTCAACATCACTCCAAGCAAAACAGTCATGCCAATATGCTTCAAGGCCAGTACCTTTGTTCTTGTGCCGAAGAAAAATTTTCAGTGTCTTGTCTCAATGTTCACTCAGATGACCAGCAGTTATGCTGAAACCCTTAACTTGAAGGCTGGAGCAGAATCTGCTATACTTCTTTAAATTACCAAAGTGGATGTAACTCTGGTTCCCCCTGCAGACACTGTTATGTTCAATATGCATGTATAGGCTGAAGACTGAATTACAAGTATCAAAAGTGTCTTAATTGTTGTTAAGATCTGTGTCTTAATGAATCCAAATCCACAATATATCCAAAAAAAATCCAAAAATATTATAATGTATTTAGTGTTGCAATAGAAAGAAGCAATGTTTGGTTTGTGGTGAATTTTATTAAGTTTGTTAAATTATTAAAACCACACCCATCTTTTAAAGAAGTGATTCATCATATTTCCATTTTATTTATTTATTTTTATTGAAACTTAACATCCAACATAACGTCAAAGATAAGTATTATACAAAACATCAAATATTTTGTAATATGTTCACAGGCTTTAAAGTACCATTGTTGGAATGTGATGAGTGATAGGATGTAAAATTAAGACGGGGTGAAGTTAAACAGTTTGCATCTTTTAAATCAATAGTGTTTGAGTTAATAGCCATTTATTAACAATGCATAATATTCGTAATAGGGTGGACAATTTTAGCTTTTTGATGACATACATTTGCCTACAACTACAGAAACTATAGTTTGTTTCAAAGATATATTTTTAGAAGATATTTCTCCAGGATGGAGTGGACATCTTAAGCATGACCTAAGGTAATACTGAAGACAATATGACAAATATGATGTTGTTAACTTTCTTAAAAGGGCACTTAACCCAAATGGCAGGGTGAACAGCAAATCTTCATAACTTAAAACTTTAAACATAACCATTCAGTGTCTCAGACATGTCAAAATCTCCAACTGCATATCCCATAAAATTTATAATTTAAAGTGAAGGTTAACACGCAGTGTAAATAGAAACATGCATGAGGGACACATTAGGCACATTATATTGATGTTCAATTGTTTATACTAGTATAGTTATTTAATAATTGCTTACATTTTAATTTGTTACAAATATTTTATTTTGCTTTTATTTTGTAATAATTGTGTATGCTACTGCTACTTGTTAATATATTAAATGTTAAATTACAGCTATGTCTAAAATCAATTTTCAGACAATGGAAAAACTGACATATATGCTTGGACTTCGTGACCCATAGGACTATAATTATAGAAAAATAATTTAGAAGTTACATTACTAAAATATTTCCATCAACATTGTTTATTGTTTTTGTGCTTGTTTTTTGTTTTCCAAATAAAAATACAATTGCAAGGGTCACTTAACTGGCACTTTACTCATCATTTGTTTCTTGGTGTTTTGTTCTGGTTTCAATATGATGATGTAACACTTTGGAAAAAAGATACAGAATAACAAACCAAAGCTTGAGGCCAAAATAGCAAATATCTCCACAGCTACAGTGAACTTTCCAGGAGAGCTGACATAAGCTGGGATGAAGGTGATCCACACTGCACAGAATATGAGCATACTGAAAGTGATGAATTTTGCTTCATTAAACTTATCCGGCAACTTCCGAGCCAAAAAAGCTAAAACAAAACACAGTAAAGCCAAGAGTCCTATGTAACCCAGCACAGCCCAGAAACCTACTGCTGAACCTAACTGACATTCTAGAATGATCTTTTCTTTGTAGTACTTTAGATTTTTAAAGGGGAAAGGAGGAGATGTTGTTAACCAAAGGATACAAATTAGGACCTGTATGAGAGTAAAAGCAAGAACACTGAGTCTCTGCTGTGGAGGCCCAAACCATTTCATAACATTACTGCCTGGAAGTGTAGCTCTGAAGGCCATTAACACCACTATAGTTTTCCCCAGAACACAGGAGATGCAGAGGACGAATGTGATCCCAAATGCTGTGTGACGCAGCACACAGGACCACTCAGAGGGTTGACCAATGAAAGTAAGCGAACAGAGAAAGCACAGAGCCAGTGAGAAGAGCAATAAGAAACTCAGCTCTGAATTATTAGCTTTGACTATTGGAGTATTTTTATGTCTGAAGAATATGATCGCTATTATTAATGTCATAAATGTACCAATAATTGAAACAACTGTTAGCATAATTCCCATAGTTTCCTCATATGACAAAAATTCAATTTCTTTTAATACACATTCATTCCTGTGTTGATTTGACCAGTAATCTTCATAGCATTGTTCACATGTAATGGAGTCTATCAGAAAGAGAAGAATAGGAATGTGATATACATGTTATTGTATTCTGTCTCCTGAAATATGGCGAAAAATGAAGACATTCTCTAATGTTGTCTAATATTTTACATCAGTTAAAGCAACAGTACTTGTTTCAGCTTTGGTAAATGTTTTTACCTGTCATGTTACTGATCTCTCCTTCAGCACATGGTATACAGTCAAAGCAGCAGATAGGTTTTCCTTTCTGTACAGCCTTTCTGGTGCCTGGAGGACAGCTCTCACTGCACACGGACACTGGTACCTGTGATGAAAATACATTTTTAATAAACTAACATATCATTTATGCATATTACAGACACTATATATATATATATATATATATATATATATATATATATATATATATATATATATATATATATATATATATATATATATTTATATATATATATATATATATATATATATATATATATATATATATATATATGCATGCTTCGCTGAGAGCAATGTGCAAATCTGTACCTCATTTGAATTTCCTGCCCACACAAAAGAGGCCATGTTCACTTTTAATCGCTTGTCTTCAGGTAAAGAATAATCATAATTTCCAACTGTGACAAACTCATGGTGATTGTTAACCGTCTGGTAGTTTATTAATTCATATCTAGCCACAGGGTCACCATATTTATCAAAATAAACCTCTTCACCTGCTTTGGTTATAAAGCGCACCTTTTTCAGATGTTCTAAAAACTGAAGAAATAGAAAATGTTTTCATATTAGGACAGCATTTTTAAAGAACTATTGTTACACGTCTGTTTAAAAATATCAACCTTAATATCTTTATGAACAAAATAAGAACAAACTTTTAACTTACAGTGTAAGGATCAGGCTGCTGCTTAGTAGGACAGGTATGTGTGCAGCCAAGAAGGTTGTGCAGGGTATGGGCAAGAGCATATACTCCTTTATACACATTATGGAAAATGGGCATCATGGTCATGTCTGTGAATGCTTTGTCCATTTCAGACAGTTTTTCTTCTCCTGTGCACACTTTTGTGTATTCCGAGTCATTCTGCATTGCATATGTACACTTAAACAAAGCTTCCCAGAATTCAGTAAAAATGACACTACCTGCAGATTTCAGTGGATATATATCTAGAATGAAGTTTTCAAGACCTGTCAAATTTGTTTTGGGTACAGTTAGTCCTATGGCTCCTTGCAAAATTTTGTGTTTATCCGCTCTGGCTACAGCTGAATCAGCAATCCAACCTTCAGTTCCCACCCACTGGTATCCAGTAAGGTTGTGCTTATGAAAAACATCCACCAAAATCTCCACGTCCCAATAAGAGACAAATGCCACAATCACTCGAGAAGTAGAGCTTTTGACCTGCTGTGCTATTTTTAGCATTTTTTCTTGTGAGTAGGTATTAAGAATTGGAAGGGAGTATTCTATGCAAACACCCAGCTGTTTTGCAGCTTCAATAAATGCAGCCATTCCACTGTTACCATAGTCATCATCTCTTCTAATTCCACCCACCCAAGTCCAGCCAAATTGCTTGATCATTTCCGCTGTTGCTCTGCTCAGATAGAAATCGCTGGGAACAGTGCGGAAAAACGAAGGATGTTTCGTTTTGTCACTGAGACACTCGCAGGTAGCATCATGACTGATCTTTAAACAGATTTACATTCATATGTCAAAGATTTCGTTCAGTCATATATTGTTTTATGCCAGAGATGAACTGCATTTAACATTAAAAGTAAGCTCATTTTTTTATCTAGTAAGTATGACAGTGATATAAATGGCTTCAATCCTTACTAAGGGAATGCTGAACGGTCCGATGCTCTTTGCGACAGCAGATGACACTGATGAGTATGACTCTCCAATTATGCCCTGCACCTGTGCTGGCTTTGTGCAGGGTTCCTCTAATATTGAGTTCTCATTTCCATTAATCATCGCCATAGCCACTCTAACCCCCATACCCGAAGAACTGCACGTGTCATAGATCTTGTATCCCAGTGAGACACCAGGGAGTAAAGAGGAACTGTTGTTGATCTCCTCTACTGCAAAAATCAAGGACTGTGAATACTGCATTGCTCTGAAATCAAGACTATCAGAAAAAATAGATACATTAAAAAAAACAAAAACATTTTTTATTGCTTCTGTCTAATGTAAGCATTTAAAACAATACATATTGATTTAATGTAGAAAACGCTTGTCTTGCTGCTTACCTCAAACATTTCAGTGCTGATGGCTTAAACTTATAGGTCACGTCTGTGACTTCCCAGCTCCTATGGAAAGGGAAAATCCCTCCAATTATGATCTCACCTTCCTTCGAAAGTTGTGGTTGAACAGGATCTCCTTGCAGGCTACAGAAAGTCCCATTTGTTCTGAAAACATTGATGATGACCATTACCACATGCAAAAGAGTAAAGACAGGCTCCATCCACCCATTCAACTACAGTGTAGAGATAATGATAGAGTGTGTGCACACGGTCTAACGTTTAAGCTGCTTTAACAGGAAGGACTTGTGGTATTTATATAGATAGAATTCTCAAATTCTCTGTGGTAACATTACGCTGCTGGGCCTCAGTCAAAGGAGGCGTGACTTGCAAATGTGAGCAGCACTGAAAGAATTAGGTCACATCTCTTTTGTAGATTTTACATTGGCATTTCTTTGTGATTTCTTGTTTTTTTTGTGCAGTTTTAGTTACAAACTAAACCATTATTTTTCATTGTTGATGTTTGTATTTCTCTCATATCATACATGCAGTTTTAGTCAACTCTTAAAGCTTAAGAATTGACTCAATATTCTTCTCTTAAAGCTTAAAACAATAATGAAAACAATAACAGGCAAACACTAAAACATGTTACTCTATTACTAAATATGTATAATATAACATAATATATAACATGTTATGATTATGCCGTTGAGCTTTGCTCGATTTGTCACTTAGCTAAATAAGTTCATTTAGTACCGCAAAAGTACAGGACACCCTTTTCAGGAAGGAAAGGGAAAATGACATATCTGAATACCCCATCAAGTAATGGGTGAGGGGGCCTATCTTTCAAGTTATGTCCTGAACATCGCCGCCACTTTGAAAGTCGCCATATTGGATCAAGGGCAAGTTTTTTCAATTGAAAGGTGGTCTTGTAGCATATCCTAAGACTTTTGACTCACCCTGTATATACAAACACATACACATAAAAGCAACCCAACAGCTTAAGACTTTTCTTTAGTTTGACTGCAAGACAAACCGAAAAGCATAATTTTTATGACCAGACAGTAATACAGACTTCTTTGGTTAGTGCTTGTCAACACTAACACCCTTGACATCTTGTACAAGTCATGTGCTGTGAATGACACGGGCTAATTAAGATCATGTCGCCTCTGAATCACAAGAGCCTTTGATGGAAGGTGCACCCTTTGATGTGTTACACATGACTACTGCCTCAGTATGTAAGGGGTCTGTCTGTGCTGCCAGCAGAGGGTGACTGCAGCGAAGCAGTGGTACTTAAGGTGACTATAAATTCCAGAATGTAAAGGGGTTTTAAGTACTTGTAAATACAGACGTTTAAGGCTGTGGCCAATAGCACACACCCTGTCACACCTTATTGGAGGTTGACCAATATGTTAAACTGAGAAAGAAATGGTGAACTAAGATTTAAAACAGAGAAAGGAAAGACAGATGAACTGAGGACTGGACCAAATAAAACCAATTAAGGTTAAGGAAACCAATTTTTTTTCTGTGTCACACCATCTTGGCATCTCCTTTGTTTGGTTTTCCTATATCTTTTCCCTGCCATTAGGAGGGCAATGTTTCTTTCAGCCCTGAGAGGCTGGACTTCACGGTGGTCCCCCATAGTTGTTTGCACTTTCGGCCACTGAGCGCTCAGCCATGGAGGCTTACATCTAGGAGGTATCAGAACTAGGCTTTATTCATTATCTTTTTCTGCTGGAGTGAGCTGCTTCTTCGAGGGTAAGATGAATTGAGACCTTTACCCTGTGTTCATTATCAGGGCCTGAACTCAATCACCATCAAAGACCACCACTTTCTGCTTATGTGTACACCATATTTACCAGGTCTTGCAGTTGTTACTGAAGAATCTCTTGTACATGAAGCTGAAGAAGTCTGAGTTCTATCTAGAATGTCGTGGACTGGCCCATCCTACCTCCTTCAGGTTGATCTAGCGGTTATTGTGTTCGATTCTTAACAACTCACACAGTAGCTGTCTTCTTAGGACTTCCTATTTACTAGTTGCTTGTGGAAGGTTTTTCTTCCACCCAGAGTCTAATAGCTAAACTAAGAAGATCAATCAGGACTTTGGCCAGACACAGCAGTATTTGGCCTGTACTAACCCAGCCACTTGGGTGGACCATCTACCCTGGGCTGAAAACGCCCATAATACCTCCTAGTTTGATCACATTTCAATTGGCCAAGAAGTATGTTGGTAGTTGAAGTAGTAAGCATAAAATAGGTTCATGATTAACAGGGAGGTAGTGTGTGTGAAATCTAGTGATAATACAGTTAATGTCAGGGGTGGGGCAGTGAGGTTTTTTGCACTGCACTCAAATTAGTGTAATTGCAATTCTCACAAACACCTGTAGAGAGCAGTTTAAAGCCCTCTGTTCCAGCTTGGGAAGGCCAGTTAAGGCAGGAACTTTTTTTTTGAGCAAGAGAGAGAAAAGCATTTGTTTAAGAAGCTAGAGTACTTATTGTTAATGAGATAACAAATATCTCCACAGCTACAGTGAGCTTTCCTGGTGAGCTGACATAAACTGGGATAAAAGTGATCCAAACTGCACAGAATATGAGCATGCTGAATGTGATGAACTTGACTTTGTTAAAGTTAACTGGAAACGTCTGAGCTAAAGAAGCTAAAACAAAACAGAGTAAAGCCAAGAGTCCTGTATACCCTAGCACATCCTAGAATTGGTGGCTTTGGCTATTGGAGTATTTATTTATATTTTTATGTCTGAATTAATATTATCACTATTATTGTCATAAATGTACCAAAATTGTAGTATTGCAGTAGTTTCCTCATATGACAATAATTCAATTAGCTTCTTTAGATTTCTTTGATTTTACCAGTAGTCTTGATAGCGTTGTTCACATTTAATTGAGTCTGTCAGAGAGAGTTAAATAGCATTAATAACAAAAGCGTTGCATGTAATGATGTGATTGTCTTCTGTCAAAACATGAAGAAAAATATTCTCCATTATCAGTTTTTCGAAATTATCATAAATATTTTAAATAAAATATTCTTACTGCAGTAATGATACTTTGTTTTAGCTTTGGTAAATGTTTGTACCCATCTTATTACTGATCTCTCTTTCAGCATATGGTATACAGTCAAAGCAGCAAAACGGCTTTTCTTTCTGCACAGCCTTCCTGGTGCCGGGCAGCACCTCAAAAGGGAAATGTGGACGGCATTAGAAGTATGCAAATGAATGAAAGTTAGTTCAACTGGTAACATAATTTATCTTTCTAGTTACAAGTTTGGAGTTTCTCACAACCCTCCTCAAACCTGAAGTCCCTGGTCAATAAACACACCCAGTCACCATGTTGAAAGGAGGGGGTACCACCCTGCCGCCTATCCACCTGGACCTTATAGCAACTGATGGCTTCTTCGGTGCAGATGTTAGTTTCCTCCCAACCCTCCTCTCTATGACGCATCGACTCATCCACAGCAGGAACATCAGTACGGACAGCAGTCCAGGGAGCTTAAGGGGGTTGATGACCCAAATTGATAATTCCGGTGTAAGAATTAGTGAGCGAGTTCTCAGCAATTTCTGCCCACACCAAATAATTAGACCAGTCTTTGGAATTGTTCAGACAGTACATACGTAAATATTTACATTGCTCCTGATTAGTTCTTTCACACTGACCATTGGTTTGAGGATGACAACCTGACGACAGATTCACGCTAAACCCCAAGTGTTCAAAAACGCTCTCCAAACTCTGGAAGCAAATTGAGAGCCTCTGTCCAAAACTGTCTTCTGGAATACCATAATGTCTGAAGACATGATTATAAAGAGCGAGGACAGTGTCGATGACAGTAGGAAGTGACACACTATGTAAGAGGTGATCCACTACAGTAAGTACAGTAGTAAAATTATCAGAGGGGGAAGATCAGTGACAAAATCTACTGCTAAGTGTGACCACGAGTGATTAGGTACAGGTAAAGGCATGAGTTTACCAGCTAGGGGTTTTACTTTGAGCACAGACAGAACAAAAAGATACAAATTCATGAACATCCTTTCTAAGGGACTCCCACCAATACCGAGCTGAGATCAGTTGCTAAGTGCACTTCTCACCAGGATGACCAAATGGGCCCATGTGATGAGCCATGGCTAGGAACATAAGGCTTATCTACGGGACATCCCTCGAGAACTGGACTGTTATTTTGGGAGGAAGCTATCGCCTCCTTTAACTCCCAGCGCACAGGAGCTACAGTAACAAGACGCAGGATGTATTAATGTGGTTCATCAGAGTCTTCAACCTGATGTAATCTGGACAGGGCATCAGCTTTAGTGTTACGACTACCCGGGCAATAAGTAATAGTAAAGTTGAAGCTTGAAAAGAAGAGGGACCTGGCCTGACATGGGTTCATGTGCTTAGCAGTGCGTAAAAACTCAAGGTTTTTCTGATCCGTAAGAACGACAAAGGGATGCAGAACAATCATAGGGTCACAGAGAATGTCATTAATGAAAGACTTGAAAACAGAAGGTACATTAGCTAGACCATAGCTCATAACTTATCATTCGTAGTGCCCTCTATTGGTGACAAAAGTTGTCTTCCATTCATCACCTTCATGTATACGGACTAAATTATAGGCACTACGATGATCAAGTTTAGTGAAAAACTGTGCACCTCTCAGCTGCTCTAGTGCTGCCGGTACGAGAGGCAGAGGATAAGCACATTTCTGAGTGACATCATCAAGGGCTCGGTAAGCTATACAGGGCCTCTACTCGCCCTCCTTCTTCTTAACAAAGACAAACCACGAGCAGCTGGTGACCTTGGCGGATGAATAAACCCCTGAGCTAAAACTTGATCTGTATAGTCCTCCATAGCTTTCTCTTCCTGTGTAAAAGGATAAATGAGGGATTTGGGAAGAGTAGCGTTATTTATTAGATCAATAGCACAGTCATTGGGGCGATGAAGTAGCTTAGTAGCTTTCTCCCTTCTAAATACCTCCAGAGGATCTGAGTACTCAACTGGGATGTTAATGATGTAGTTTACTTTAGGACTCTTAACAGTAATAGATTGTACAGTTATGTGAGAGCTGGGCATACAGTTCTGGCAACAATAAGATTTAAGAGATTCAGAGATTCAAGGATTTTATTATCATATGTACAGCAGAAACAGACAGTTACACTGTACAATGAATTTTTTACTTTGCTGCTCCTCCATTTGCCAGTAGATAAAGATAACAAAATGAAATAAAAATAAACCAAATATATAAAGTATAGTAATATACTGGAAGTTAAAGTAAATACAATAAAATTATTTTTTTATAAGATGGGTTAGGGTTAGATGACCATGATACAATGTCGTGTTGGGCCCATGGGATAACAGGGTTGTATAACTCTAACCATGGTAAACCTAAGATTAGTGAATAATCTGAGTTGGGAAGGACGAGGAAGGAGATCCTCTCTGTGTGAAGAAAACTAGCCTTCAGAGACATTGGTAGAGTTCGGTGTGTGATGGGACCCTTTCCCACAGGGAGACCATCCAGGGCAAAGACTCTGAGCTGGTGAGGTAATGGATCCACAGGAAACTTGGCCTTGAAAGCATGGACTGGACCTTGTGGGTAAGTGAACTGGACTGCTTGACTTTGCTCTTTGGGACACCTTCGGAGCAACTAGTTGAGTCGAATAAACTGTGACAAAAACGTTCTTAAGAGCAGTCTCATTCCAGCCACTACAGAAGGTTACAGAATTAAGACAAGCGCAGATATAAAGATATTGAAGATTTAATAATCGGCATCAGGCAAAAGGCAAAACCAGAAAGACAATACAATAAACAAGGGACATATCAAAAGGACGAAATGGCATAACAGGTAAGAGTCCCAAAACCAATAGATCCAGTAAACAGGGCAAGGCTAAAATAGAGTTGAGAAATGGGACAAGGCAAGGCGAACAGACAGGATAAACAGTGCGCTTCGTAATGCTAGTGGAGTCAAAACTTGGCAATGAACAGAGCAGAGAACAGGATATAAATACAGCGGAGAAGAGGTGAACATAATCAATAGTCCGGTGACCTGGACCGCTATTAAGTCACATGACTCTGGTCGTGAGTTGTCAGCTGGATTTTAGGGTACCAGCCTTGTGATCAGAAGGTTACCGGTTCAATTCCCTGAGCTGACAGGAAACCTAACACCTAACTGTGGCTAGGGCTACCCACTGTTCTGCCACTCTGGGAAAGTGTGTTTACTGCCCCCAAGTGAGCGTGTTCACTAGTGTGTATGTGAGTGTTTAACTACACAGAGTACAGTATGAAGGTCTGTGTGCAAACACAAGTGGTAAATAGTTAGAAATTCAAAAAATTAGGCACATTATGAGATGAAATATGACAAAGGGGAGCCCGAACTGTTGAGCAGCTACAATCTAATACAGCTAATACAGCTGAAAACATTTCAATTTCAGAACTTTCAGGTCTCCTCAATTCCCAATCACTTAAAAAGTCTTAAAGGAAGTGGTAATGTGGCCAGTGGTAAATATGCTGCTGTCTCAGCTTTTAAAAAAAAAACAACATATTGCTGGCCACGATTCAAAATGGGCATACATTTTCAAAGACAATAACATTTCTTAGTTTCAACATTTGATATGTTGTCTTGTTATCATCTTGCATAGCATTACAACTGCATTTAAGTAATTTCTGATTCCCGCTGTTCATATGAGTTATCCAGTATAATATCCTGTCTTATGTATTGGTCCTCAGAGGTCTAAATGGTGAGTTTATGATTTATCTGATTGTATCCCTCTTGTGGGTCATCCTCTGCATCTTTTACTTTCAAGTCCTTCCAGCATAAAGGTCCAGAAAAGCACTAATGAATTGTTTCTTTTTTTGATCCCTTTAAAATATGAGAGGTGCGGCTTGATTTATTTGCTGCTTTAGTCTATGAAACCTTTTTTGGCTGCCTGTCTGGCATGTCATATTAGGGATTTTATTTATTTATTTATATATGCATTTATTTATATTTGCAGTAGTGTGGGAAATTATATCAGTATCATTTGATTATCCACAGCATTGTATGTGTGTATTTGACATTACTTCTGTGTTGTTCACGACCTGAATAGTAGATCATTTGTTCTCCTGGTTGGAAGTGTCCTAATTTGGTTTGTTTTAGCATGTTGACATTGATGTGTGGATCATCCATTTACAACTTCTCTATGGAGAAATCCTCAGCTCCTCCTTGATAGAATGTTGTGTGCCATCCAACATTTGGGTCCTATCTTCCGGTGCTGTTTTGAAACTCTATCAAACAGCAGACCTATCAATGTGGTCACCTCTGCGATTATCCCCTGATTCCATCGCCCTTCATTGCCGCTATCCATTATAGGTTTATAGCAGCTTACCAAACCTCTGCTGAGAACGTTTCCACGATAAGAGACCCTGGTATAACTCTTAACTACTCCAGTGCATGCAAACCTCCATGCCTTAGCGCTGCACCATATCATGACACTTTATTATGTTGTAAAAATAGCTGTTTGTGCTTTTGGTAATAATATCTAAAAAATTTTTGGCTATTTATAGCTGCTATTATTACCTAAATTTTAAGTAGCTGAATCCTGAGTAGCCAATTGGCTGTGTAATAATTATCAGGCTTCAGATATATGGAAAAAGTGGACATACATGTTTTTAACTTCACAACTAACATTGCAATACAATTTTTGGGGAACAAAAAATCAACATTATGCAGACTTTGCCAAAATGTACAGGAGAAATTTGATTAAATTTAACTTGTAAATGAACAAAAAATATTTTAGAATTTCCAATTTTTTAAACAAAGCAATTCTATGACAAGATAAATGTAGAATCAATATTCATTATCATACAATATTTTTAATTCAGTGTTCAAACATGAGCACATTTCTGAAATTTAAGACACATTTAAGGCCTCTGTACAAAAAATGTCTGGTCATTACTACTATTTTTTTACTTGCCCATTCAGATTTTTACAGTGGTGGTGATTGGTGGCTTTCAATGCATTTAATGCTCTTTAAAAGCTGCCTCACCGAAAGTTACTGTTCAAATATATTTCACTAAATCAAAATTAGTTTACTAAAGTTCTTAAATAAGGCTTAACCCTTATATATATATGTATAGGGTGGAGCGAGGTACATGCTGGGTATTTTATTTATTTATTTATTTCTTTTAACACTCCTGTTAGATTTACCACTGTTTCTATCAGCATCAACTTATGAATATGTGCTTGTCCACTGGTTATTTGTAACATATTTGTGTTGTTTACATTCTGAAAAAAACAGTATGTTTTATTTTTAGTGTTCACATTAAACCACATTTTACTTATTTCTCAAAGATTTATTAGTGTTTTTGATATTCCACATTAAGCTGTTTTAACAAATTATAATTGCAGTTGCAATGGCAATGTGCTTTACAGAAAAACATATTAATAGTGAGAAACTCATTTAACTGGCGCTTTACCCATAAGCTGTTTCTTAGTGTTCTGTTCTGGTTTCAGTATAATTATATAACACTTTGGGAGAAAAATACAGAATAACAAACCAAAGCTTGAGGCCAGAATAGCAAATATCTCCACAGCTACAGTGAACTTTCCAGGAGAGCTGATGTAAGCTGGGATGAAGGTGATCCAAACTGCACAGAATATGAGCATGCTGAATGTGATGAACTTCGCTTCATTAAACTTATCTGGCAGCTTTCGAGCCAGGAATGCTAAAAGAAAACACAATAAAGCCAAGAGTCCTATATAGCTTAAAACAGCCCAGAAACCTACTGCTGAACCTAACTGACATTCTAGAATGATCTTTTCCTTGTAGTGCTTTAGGTTTTTAAAAGGAAAAGGAGGAGATGTTGTTAACCAAAGCACACAAATAAGAACCTGGATGAAAGTGAATGCAAGAACACTGAGTCTCTGCTGTGGAGGCCCAAACCATTTCATAACATTACTGCCTGGAAGTGTAGCTCTGAAGGCCATTAACACCACTATTGTTTTCCCCAGAACACAGGAGATGCATAGGACGAAGGTGATCCCAAATGCTGTGTGACGCAGCACACAAGACCACTCGGAGGGCTGGCCAATGAAAGTAAGTGAACAGAGGAAACATAGAGTTAGTGAAAAGAGCAATAAGAAACTTAGCTCTGAGTTGTTGGCTTTGACTATTGGAGTATTTTTATGTCTGAAGAATATAATCGCTATTATTAATGTCATAAATGTACCAACAACTGAAACAACTGTTAACAAAATTCCCATAGTTTCCTCATGTGACAAGAATTCAATTTCCTTTGTTACACATTCATTCCTCTGTGGATTTGACCAGTAGTCTTGATAGCACTGTTCACATTTAATTGAGTCTGTCAGAGAGAGACAATAATATAAATAACAGTTGTAGATGTAGTTAGATGCAGAGCTACTGTCATTGAAGGAGTGTATTACATAAACTGTTATGACTGTCTTCTGTCTGCAGAAAATTGAATACTCTGTATATATGCATTTCAGTTTTCGTACCTGTCATATTACTGATCTCTCCTTCAGCACATGGTATACAGTCAAAGCAGCAGATAGGCTTTCCTTTCTGTACAGCCTTCCTGGTGCCTGGGGGACAGCTTTCACTGCACACAGACACTGGTACCTATCATCAAAATCAATGTTTAGTAATCTTATAAACATGTACTTTATATAGATTTTGAGTAGTACATTAATTACTATTATATTTTACCAACTCGCAGTTTTATTCCTGTACCTGATGTTTATTTTGTGCCCACACAATAGAGGCCATTATTACTGATAATCGATAACAATCAGGTAAAGAAGAGTCATAAAATCCAACAGTGACAAACTCATGCTGATCATTAATAGTTTGCATGTTTATTATTTCATATTTTGCCGCAGGGTCACCATTTTTATCAAAAAAAACTTCTTCACCATCTTTGGTTTTGAAGCGCACCTTTTTCAGATGTTCTAGAAACTAAAGAAAAAGAAAACATTAAATTACAAATTAACACTTCATATTTAAAAACACAGAACTGTGGCTACTTATTCTGAATTTGTGACAAAGCTGTGAAACTCTAAGATATGTGCTTAAGTAGACTAAAAAGACTTTGAACTTACAGTGAGAGGATCAGGCTGCTTCTTCGTAGGACAAGTTTCTGTGCAGCCGAGAAGTTTGTGGAGCGCATGGGCAACAGCATATACTCCTTTATAGACATTACTGAAAATAGGCATCAAGGTCATGTCTGTGAAGGTGTTTTCCATTTCAGACTGTTTTTCTTCTCCTGTGCACGCTGTTATACCTTGTGAATCATTCTGCATTGTATATGTACACTTAAACAAAGCCTCCCAAATTTCAGTAAAAATGGCACTACCTGCAGATTTCAGTGAATGTATGTTCAGAATGAAGTCCTCCAGACCTGTTACCTTAGTTTTAGGAATAGCTAGCCCTATGGCTCCTTGCAGGATTTTGTGTTTATCCAGTCTGGCTACAGTTGAATCAGAGATCCAACCTTCAGTTCCTACCCACTGATATCCAGTAATGTTGTGCTCGTAAAATGCATTCAGCAGAATCTCCAAGTCCCAATAAGTGACAAATAACACAATCACTCGAGAAGTAGAGCTTCTGATCTGCTGAATTATTCTCAGCATTTTTTCTTGTGAGTAGGTTTTAATAAATGGAAGAGAATATTCTAAACATATGCCCAGCTGTTCTGCAACTTCAGTAAAAACAGCCATTCCACTGTTACCATAGTCATCATCTCTTCTTATTGCGCCCACCCAGGTCCAGCCAAAGTGCTTGACCATCTCTGCGAGTGCTCTGCTCTGATAGTAATCACTGGGAATAGTGCGCAGAAATGAGGGATATTTGCTTTTATCACTGAGACACTCACAGGTAGAATAGTAACTGATCTAAAAACAGAGTTGAACAGGGAATGTCAGGGAATATATTCAGTCGTATTTTATGCTTCATATTAACTGCATTTAATGTTAAAAGTAAATTCTGGAATATCTACTAGTATACAGTAGTTAAAGTGTTAAATCAAGTTACATGAATTCTTACTAAGGGAATGCTGAAAGGTCCAACCGTCTTTGCAATAGCCATTGATACTGGTGATTGTGTCTCACCAATTATAGCCTGCACCTGTGCTGGCTTTGTGCATTGCTCATTTAAGGCTGAGTTCTCATTCCCGTTAAGAAGTGCCATTGCCACTCTAACCCCCATAGCTGTAGAAGTGCATGTGTCATAGATCTTGTAGCCCAGTGAGACACCAGGGAGTAAAGAGGAACTGTTGTTGATCTCTTCTATTGCAAAGATCAAGGACTGTGAAAACTGGAAAGATCTAAAATCAACACTACATTAGAAAAAAACAGTTACTTCAAGAATGACATCTAAAAGCTTTATCAATGCAGTGTAATGTAAATATTTAAAATAGTACATATCCATTAAAAACATGAAAATCTTGGCTTGCCATGATACTTACCTCATGCAATACAGTGGTAATGGCTTGACCTTATAGGTCATCTCTGTGATTTCCCAAGTCCTATGAAGGGGAAAAATCCCTCCAATTGTGATATCACCATCCTTTGAAAGTTGTGGGTCTACAGGGTCTCCCTGCAGGCTACAGAGAGATTCATTTGTGCTGGAAAAATTAAGGATGGCTATTACCACATGCAGGAGAGTAAAGATAGACTCCATACACCTTTTCAGCTTTTGTTGAGAATAGATAATGATTGAGTGCAGGGTCTGATATGTTTGCTGGTTGGACAGGAAGTATTTGTGGTATTTATACAGACAGAAATGCAAATCCTCTGTGGTAATGTTACACTGCTGGGCTGCAGACAAAGGAGGTGTGACTTTCACGTGTCAGCAGCACTAATCTGAAAGAAGTGGGCCTCAACATCTGTTTTATATTAATTTGTATTGTTTTGGTGTTTTCTTACAAAAAGGTTCTTTGCTGTTGCTTTTTATTTTCCAATGGTGTTGTGTTATTAATCTTTTTATGGTTATGATTAAAATTAGATCATACTTCTATCTGATGACTTCAGACTAATGTCCATCCAATCCCTCTTAAAGAAAAGCTAAATGAATGAATAGCTAAATAACTAAAATGTCTTGCTCTGCAATCCTTTATATCACTGGCTCCATATGTTATTGGACATCCTCTGTCTGAAATTACGATCCACAATAATTAACAGTGCAGCCCCCAGAACCCTTAATATGTGGAATAGTGGAATATCCAAAGTGAGGTTTCTTTGGCTTAATTATGTGTTGAAGCTGTTAATCTACACTCAACATTTTTTCATCCTGCGAAAGTATGTATACTGACTTTGCATACCAGGCCAACATTTCTGTACCATCTAGCATGACAAATTATGTATTTAATTACCAGCACCCACAGTTGTATAGCATTTTTAGGACAAGTGCATTGTATGTATATATCTGAAGTTTTGTTACCACCTCTGGCTATGAGCCTTCATAGAAGACTATGCAATCCAATAGTGCAGAGAGAGTCATGGTAAAGGAAGAAGTAGATCAAAATCTGATTGTTTGACTGGGTAAGTGATTTCAGGTTCAGGTACTATACAGTTGTTTTGGTAAACGTCCACTTGTGTCAGATCCTCTTTTGTTCAGAAAGCCTGTGCCTGATCTCCGGAGTTATATACCACTATATTGTTTAAATCAATATAGTTGACACTGGCTTACACTGGCGCAACTTTTTTCTGCTGTCCATAGTGCTGATTCTTTAAACGCTCTTCGTGACATATGTGGCTGTCCCCTTATTGATTATAAATGGAACATTTGTTGCAATAAATCTTTTTGTACTTTTCCATATTTGTAGTTCTTGCAAGGACCCCCACCCAAAATCTGATAGTCCTTATTGCCTTTGTCCTGTGAGGAAAGCCTTCTGTCCACTCCTCTGTGTGTGCCTGTCTTGTCATCTGAATTAATGCTTTGTGAACTATTTGGTATTCTTCCTCCTCTGTTTTGGCTAAAGAGGTCAATAAATGTTATGTGGTCAGTTCTTTTTGAGACCACTGTGATTATTTAGTCCTTCAATGCTGCAGACATTTTTCAGTCCCTTTCCCAGATTTGTGCCTCAATACAATCCTGTCTCGGAGGTCTACAGACAATTCCTTGGACTTCATAGCTTGGTTTGTGCTCTGACATGTACTGTTAACTATGGGACCTTATTTAGACAGGTGTGTACCTTTCCAGATCATGTCCAATCAACTGGATTTACCACAGGTGACTCCAATCAAGTCGTTGAACCAACTGAAGGATGATCAGGGGAAGCAGGATGCATCTGAGCTCAATTATATTTTTTAATTTTATGTATGTGATTTTTTTTTTTGGTGTTTTTTTTTTGGGAAATTTGCTAAATATTAAAATATCTTTTTTAACATAGGGTAAATATGGGGTATTGTTCATAGAGTTTTGAGGGAAAAATGAATTTAATCCATTTTTAATCGACACAACATGTGGGGAAAAAGCAGCCAGCATTATATAGAATGTTTACTTAACATGAATTAAGCAGTCAAGTTAACTGAAATCTCTGTAATTGCCAAGCCAATTATTAAATGTTTTGGGGCTGCTTTGGGTAAACTTAGATTTCACCCTTGTAGAGATGTCTGGCATGTGTGACTTTTAGGTATTGCTAGTTTGGATGTGTTTGTGTTATTGTTTCAGCTTGCTTATAAAACCAAAGTATGGTCAGATGACACTACTGCTGTTTTGTTTGTCGACTAAAACAATTCACAATTTTTTTAACAGCCTGCAGTTGCTGTTCTAGCAAAACTCATCACACCAGAAGCAACTGTAGGCAGAGCTACAGTATCATATCCAGGTGTAGTGGAAATAGCCTGTCTGTATCAAAGAAATGAACAAACAGGACGATGCAGCTGGTAAAAATCTGAAAAAAGATGGGACAATATTGAAAAGAATGCAGTGTTTTCTTTGATTTTGTTTGTCCTTTATTTGCAGATATTATTGACACCAGATATTTCAGCCTTATAAGTTTTTTTTACTGGTCAGCTTCATTTATTAGAATTTTAAATAACATTGCCCCAGAGCCTAATGATGGCTTCAGCTGACATTGAGCTTCAGGTCTCAGCTATACAACCTTGCACCAAGTCTCACTTTCTGAATTACCTGGCTGACATCTGATGCTGAGTCCAAGCAAGAAGCTCCTGTACGTACATGGTAATGCATTTCCATGTTGTGGTTATTTCAACTATTTTGAAAACTACCTGGTCTTTGTGTACAAAAAGACATAGAACCTTAGTCTAGTTTGGATGACCGGTAATCATTCTGAGCTGATGTTGCAAACATCGGGAGCAGGAGTGTCTCTGTCATGTCAATTCCAGCATGCAGAACTCGGTTCAAGCACGCTAAGCCGTTTCTGAAGCATGTGAGAACCTTCTCAAGAGGGGGCCATGTTAGCAATTAAGGGCACACAGACTGGAATGTTTTCAAGGACCTTGCTACATTTAATGACGCTGATTTGGAGGAAGACACAGCATCAATGACTGGCTATATGAGCAAATGCATAGATGCTAAGAGTTCCTTCAAGACCATCACCACACATGTTAACCCCAGAAGTTGTGGATGACTGCAGAGGTTTGTGCACTGCTGGAAACCTTAAATGCTACCTTCAGATCCGAGGACAAGGCAGCTCTCAGCATAGCATGAGCCAACCTGTCCCATTCTATTAAAGAGGCAAAGCGAAACTAGAATTTACAGAGCATGCACAGAGAATTAACTTTATGCCTGTGATAGTAATGGCTCACTCCTAGATGCGCTAAAAGAATTCTACATATGGTTTGCATCACAAAACAACACGCCAGTGAGCAAGGCCCAGCCCCCCTCCCACCAATCAAGTAGTTCGCTGATCCTTTTGATTTTAGGACTACTCTCTTTAGAGTTAACCTTTGAAAGGCTGCTATTACCTGGTTGGGTGCCCCGCAGATGTGCAGACCAGCTTGCAGATGTTTTAACCAACATTGCTCTGAGCAAGGCTGTTGTCCTCCAGTACTTCAAAACAGCTACCATCATCCTTGGGCCAAGATAATCCACTATGGATCCTGTACTTTCTACTTGGGAGACCTTAGTCTGTCAAGATGGGCAAGAACACCTCAAGCACCACCACACTAAACTCACTAACACTAGCCCCTGCTATTTACACTGCTGACTCGTGACTGTGCTCAAGTTTGTTGATGATAATACAGTTGTGGTCTTCTCAGTAACCATGATGAGTCAGCGTACAGTGGAGTGGTTTTCATACTGGTGCAGAGACAACGATCTATCCCTTAATGACAAGATAAAATATATGATTGATGACTTCAGAAGTATTCATAAGACTGTAGAAATTCCTTGGTGTGCACATAACTGACAACCTCTCCTGGACAGCCCATAAATTTGAAGAGACCAACACAGGAACATAATTTACCTGATAGGGTTTTTGGAGGAGACATGAACAGCACAGCAACACTGAAACTGAATAGAAGCAAGTACTTACTAGTATTTATACTTACTATTAGGTGTTGCTGTGCTGTTCATATCTCCTCTAAGTATTGTGCTGGTGCACCATTGCTGAGATTTGTAAACATATATATATATATATATATATATATATATATATATATATATATATATATATATATATATATATATATATATATATATATATATACACAAACAAATAGTTTTTTTCCACTACTATTAATGAAAACAGATGACCAAAGTCAAATATAATGACCAAGATATCTAAGTTCTTTTAAATGACAGAACTGTAAAACATTAAAAAGAGAATAGTACAATTTATTACTGCGAACTACAGCAAGCCTTCTTTTCTAGATTTGTTTAAACCTTGAAATAAGAGATTCTGAAATGAAGGGTCAAATCAATGGCAGGTTAATATTAACATTTCGGCCACTCTTCTTTAGCTCACTTTGTGGGTAATTTACCCATAATTTGTTTCTTAGTGTTCTGTTCTGGTTTCAATATGATGATGTAACACTTTGGAAGGAAGATACAGAATAACAAACCAAAGCTTGAGGCCAGAATAGCAAATATCTCCACAGCTACAGTGAACTTTCCAGGAGAGCTGACATAAGCTGGAATGAAGGTGATCCAAACTGCACAGAATATGAGCATGCTGAATGTGATGAACTTGGCCTCATTAAAGTTATCAGGAAGCTTACGTGCCAAAAAAGCTAAAACAAAACAAAGCAGAGCCAAGAGTCCTATATAACCCAGCACAGCCCAGAATCCTATAGTTGAACCTAACTGACATTCTAGAATGATCTTTTCCTTGTAACGCTTTAAATTTTTGAATGGCATTGGAGGAGATGTTGTTAACCAAACTACACAAATAAGAACCTGTATGAAAGTGAACGCAAGAACACTGAGTCTCTGCTGTGGAGGCCCAAACCATTTCATAACATTACTGCCTGGAAGTGTAGCTCTGAAGGCCATTAACACCACTATAGTTTTCCCCAGAACACAGGAGATGCAGAGGACGAAGATGATCCCAAATGCTGTGTGACGCAGCACACAGGACCACTCGGAAGGCTGACCAATGAAAGTAAGTGAACAGAGAAAACACAGAGCCAGAGAGAAGAGCAATAAGAAACTCAGTTCTGAGTTGTTGGCTTTGACTATTGGAGTATTTTTATGTCTGAAGAATATTATTGCTATGATTATTGTCATGAAAGCACCAATAATAGAAACAGCTGTCAACATAATTCCCATAGTTTCCTCATAGGACAAATATTCAATTTCCTTCTTTACGCATTCGTTCCTGTGTGAATTTGACCAGTAGTCTTCAAAACATTGTTCACATTTAATTGAATCTGTCAGAGGAGTAGGAGAGAGAGAGAGTGAGAAACAGAAAAACAGAACATACATTAAAATACAACATGTGAGTCAACATGTAATGAATCTTACGAGAATTTGTCTCGTAACCATTTATAAGAATGATTTATAAAATATTTGGACATTCTGGACAGACTAATAGAAACAGTGCTCTGTTTGTTTCCTTATTGTCAAACATGTACCTGTCATATTGCTGATCTCTCCTTCAGCACATGGTATACAGTCAAAGCAGCAGATGGGCTTTCCTTTCTGTACAGCCTTCCTGGTGCCTGGAGGGCAGCTCTCACTGCATACAGACACCGGAACCTGAGGCGAAGAAAAGTCTTCACTTATCTTGTTTGAGGTATACTTTCATTGAGACCAATGTACAACTTTCTAGCTCATACTTACCTTGTTGCTATTTTGTGCCCACACAATTGAAGCCATATTTAGTGCTAATCTATTGTGAGCATGGAAAGAGGAATCATAAAGTCCAACGGTGACAAACTCATGTTGGGATTCTTTACTTGTCTGCCAATTTATTATCTCATATTTTGCAACAGGATCACCGTTTTTATCAAAGTAAACTTCTTCACCATCTTTGGTTTTAAAACGTACTGCTTTGAGATGTTCTAGAAACTAAAATCACAGAAGAAATATTATATGTATTATATAATTCAAGACACTTTACATTCTATTGCCTGCATGCAAATCAAACTCACTGTAAAAGGATCAGGCTGCATCTTTGTGGGGCATGTGTGCGTGCAGCCAAGCAGGGCATGTAGAGCATGGGCAATGGCATATACTCCTTTATACACATTACTGAAAATGGGCATCAGCGACATGTCTGTGAATGTGTTTTCCACATCTTGCAGCGTCTCATGACCTGTGCACTCTTTTAAGTTCTCAGTGTCATTCTGCATTGTGTACATACACTTAAACAAAGCCTCCCAGAATTTAGTAAAAACTGCTCTGCCTGCAGACCGCAGTGGATGTATATCCAGAATAAAGTCCTTTAGACCTGTCACCATTGTTTTGGGTATAGCGAGCCCTATGGCCCCTTGCAGTATGTTGTACTTATCCACTGTGGCCAGTTCTGGATCAAAGATCCATGCCTCGGTTCCCACCCACTGATATCCAGTAACATTGTGTTCAAAAAAGATATGCACCAAAATCTCCAAGTCCCATGTATCAACAAATCCCACTATTACTCGAGAAGTAGAGCTTTTGATCTGCTGGATCATTCTCAGCACTTTTTCCTCTGAGTAGGTTCTAAAAAATGGAAGTGAATATTCTAAACATATGCCCAGCTGTTCTGCAGCTTCAGTAAAAGCAGCCATTCCGCTGTTACCATAGTCATCATCTCTTCTTATTGCTCCCACCCAGGTCCAGCCAAAGTGTTTTACCATCTCTGCGAGTGCTCTGCTCTGGTAGTAATCACTGGGAATAGTGCGCAGAAATGAGGGATATTTCCTTTTGTCACTGAGACACTCACAGGTTGCATAGTGACTGATCTAAAAACAGATTCAATAAAAATACTGTCATGTTGTTGTTTTTTTTACTGACTGCTATATAAACCCACAAAATAAGGGGAGTATATTAGTGTAACATGACTTAATTTTATGTTTCTAATAATCTAATATACAATAATCAAAAACAAGAGTTTTGATTACTACAATAGAATTCATTCTTACTATGGGAACACTAAAAGGTCCAACACTGTTTGCTATAGCCATAGACACTGATGAATATGTCTCGCCGATTATGGCTTGAACCTGGGCTGGTTTTGCGCAGGATCCATCCAAGTCTGAATTGTCATTTCCATTAACAAGTGCCATGGTCATGCTAACGCCCATTGCTGTGGAACTGCAGGTGTCGTAGATCTTGTAGCCCAGTGAGACACCAGGGAGTAAATGGGAACTGTTGTTGATCTCCTCTATTGCAAATATCAAGGACTGTGAAAACTGGAACGCTCTGAAATCAAGACTGGTTAAAAAATATTCAGAGAATCATTACAAAGCATTTTTAGAAAATTAAAATCATGAGCTTCACTCTTGTGCATTTATGGGTTGTGTAACACTGTTTCATTCAATACATATTCGTATTGTAATTGTAAAACATGTGTAATGCTACTTTTTCTGCTTACCTCAGACACTTCACTGGAGGTGGCTTGAGCATGTAGGACAAGTCTGTGATCTCCCAGCTGCTATGAAAGGGGAAAATCCCACCAACAATGATATCTCCATCCTTTGAAAGTTGTGGGTATGCAGGCTCTCCTCGCAGACTACAAAAAGTCCCATTTGTTGTAGAAAAATTGATCATGGCCATCACCACATGCAAAAGAGTTAAGACAGACTCCATCCACTCATGTAACTGAGAGTGTGTTGAGATGCTGATGTTGTTTTAGTTAACTGAACAGATGGATTTGTGGTATATATATATCATTGGAAAGGCACATCCTTTGTTAAGACAGTGAAAGGAGGTGTGACTCTCCAAAATGATTGGTGCTAGTAAAACACAGACTACACTGGGTAACACTTGCTATGAATCCTGCATTTATAAAGCTTTATATATGCATTTAAAAGTCTAATACTTATTATGGCAGGTGTAGGATTGTGTAAGTTTATATTAGTTATAACTGAATAAATAAGTGAGTTATACGCCTAAATGTAGTTTTGTTATTCACACTATATGTAGTGAATATATATATATATATATATTTTTTTTTTTTTATTTTTTTTTTTTTTTGTACAAGATATATACAGTATTGTGAGAAATACTTACCCCTTAAGCGATTAGGTTTTGAGTCAAGGTTAATGTTAGAGCTAAGATTAGGGCCTGGGTTAGGCCTAAGGTTAGAGTTAGGTTTTGCTTAATGGTAGTAAAATTTTCAGAATTCCAAATTAACATATCAACAACATCAATCTAATGTCAGAAATGCATTAAAGTGCTTACCGCCAGAGAATGTCAACCAAAGGTCAACTTGAGTTTAAAAACACCCACAGGCGATGAGATCAGTCAGGCGAAAAGTCAGTGTGAACGCAGGGTTACTAATACTTTGTTTAGAATTTAATAATCATCCCAAGTGGGTCACTCAAAAAAGGTATTACTGTGATTCTATTTTTGCTAATTTGTCACATTTAAATGTTGCAGATTATACAAATAGTTTAATATAATAAATAATAAAGAACATGAGTAAACACAAAAATGCAAAATGCAGCTTTAAAACGATTATTGCATTTATTGAAGACATTTATTTATGCAGAGCGGAAATCACACATGTGAAAAGTAAATGCCCCCCTAAATCTAATAACTGGTTGTGCTATTATTGTAGTAACAACTGTAATTAAAGGTTTGTGATAATCTTTTACATCACTGAAGAGTAATTTTGGCAGCTCTTCTATGTAGACTTCATTTAATTCTACTACACTGGAGGGTTTATGAGCATGATCTGCCGGGTTAAAGTCTTGCCACAGCATCTCCACAGGAAGTCAAGACATGACTTGAGCTTTAGGTCACAGACTGATAAGCATCCTTCAGTAAGCCTTTGTGTTCTTTGCAACCTTGCAACTCTCCTTTGAATGCCATTTTTGCCCAGTGTCTACAATCATATACATTGCCTATAACTGAGGCAAGTGAGGCCTGGAGTTTTTTAGATGTTCATCTAGGTTAATTTGTGATCTCCTGAATGAGTTGTTGATGTGCTCTTGGTAAAATTTTGTTCAGCTCAGTCACCTCTGGGAAGGTTCAACCCTGTTCCAAGTTTTCTGTAGAACTCTTCCAGACTGAGGGGATTTTGATGGCTTTGTTTTGCATCTGTATTTGAATCTTTTCAGAACGTAGCCTCCTGTGTTCGTTTTTGAGATCTTTTAGATGTTTAAAAAAAGCCTGGCAATAATGCCTGGTTATGAATTATAAGATTTAACCCAGTAGTCAGGTAAGTCTGGTTGATTTAGTAGCTAAGGAGCCAATTACTTTTTCGAATGGGGCCAGGTAGGGCTGAACTGAATATTTTCTTCGTAATTAAAAAAAATCATTTTGTTTTTGCTTACATTATCTTTGTCTAATATTGAAAGTCGTTTGATTATCCAAAACACAAGACATTCAGAAAATTTTTCACAGCACTGTATCCTGGTTAACATTTGTTTGATATAACAGTTCAGTTACTGTAGACATATGAGATGTTTTGTATGGTTTGAGACAGTAAGGACTGTAGACTCTGGGCCTGGTACTGTTTCAAATGTGATTTTTTTCAAAAGCACAAATTTTATTTTCTGTGAAAATGTATACATATATATCCACTGTCTGTGCTGAACTGTCTAAGTATGTCAGAACGTAAAATGGCTGACAGAAGCATCTCTTTGTTAACCTAGACAACCTAGGTCAAGTGGCAGTGACCACACTGATGTACTTGAATGGTGAGTAAAACATATTATAAAGTGAACAGTTAATTTTAGAAATCACGTTTTGCAGATAATACTGGAGAACTTAGCCTTTCATGTTATGATGGGTATATTAGAGACTTACCTTCCCCAGAGTTGAATGCTAACTGCTGGGCTGTGCTTCTAAAATGGAGATCACACATGTTCTTGTCATGAGGTGGCATGGTCATATTTGTAGACAAAGTGGAGATATTCGCCTGCGTTTAAATTGGTGGCACTCACAATATAATTGCGTGGAAATACAGTGAGCCTAAACGTTAGGAAAGTCGCTAACATTTTACATTTTTATTTTTACATTTAAGGCGTACTGCTTTCTATCCCACTGTCATAAAGTTGCTTATAGTAGGATCCATCAGCATCTAGCTGCGCTACAAACAATAATGCAATAAACCTTCATAATAAACATTAATAATGACTATAGACATGCTTACATAGCCTATTTGCTGGAAGGTTTGTACAGGACTCTGAGATAGTATTAGAGTAGTGATTTTATTGTAAGGACAGGAATATATATTTTGCTTAGCTAAATATGATGACCACCCGACCCAAGTCAAACAGATTATTTCTGCTGTGGTACTGAGGCAATCTCCTACAATGTTGACTTCAATGTTGACAGTTCAAATAAGGCATGTGAATAAAGAGTTTTTAGGGTTTTGGTCTGCTAAAGGATATGTATTCAGATTTTTCATCATGAGAGCTGCTGTTACACTAAATATGAGAATAGCTGTATACTACCCTCTGCTGGAGATAAATATTGTTTCCTCATTGGTACCCTTGGTGAAGCCTGGGACAAAAATGTTTATTGCTGAGTTGATCTTACACCAAAATATATTTATATTTAACTTCCCAAAGAAGTTATATATATTTGTATTTTGTAAGCACATATGAATGTTTTGAAAGTGCTACATGATTAAACATGACTGTCTTTTGGGCAATAAGATAACTACCAGGAACATCGTTGAACAAAAATAATTCTCTTCTTTCTTTCTGTCTTTCTTGACATTTTTTTTTTATTTAATGGGTTTGGCATCGGTTTCTGGCTATAAACTCTCTGGCATTGAATTTAGTGGACTTTCAGTGGCACCTATCCTTCAATCCTGCCCCAGCCCTAGTCGTATCTGCTGTTACTGACTCCACATTTGTTGGCCTATCACTTATGGTATAACTATTCTAGATGTTTCACATGAGGTACCCTTGGATCCTTAACTACACTTGCCTACCTCCCCTACTATGCTATAGACTTTCTCCATAATTTCAATCATGCCTGTGTTCCTGTAGACTTTTATGGTGGCTGTCTTACAAAGTTCACTTACGTAGTCCATTGCTCTGCTCTTTTTCCTCCTTTGTTTTCTTGAAAATATAGTTTTTTTATTTAATATATGTTTCAGTTATTTTTGTTTGTTGAATACGTGCAATAATTTGTTTCACATTTTTTTAGAAATACAAATCTTTATGATGTCCTTATGATGTACATTTAGTCAGGTACATATTTATTTTTGATTATTACTCTATACTATTAGATATTCATTAAATATTTTTTTAGAATAACCCACTCTGGCCATGTAATCTTGCAGTTCTACAACAAATGATTGTAGCTTATGTAATACTATGCATAATTTGCCCCTTCTGTCATGCCCACCAATGGAAGAGGAAAAGAATAGGTTAAGATATTTGGGTGTGTGGACCATTCACATAACTGCAACCAACATGGTAGTCTTACATTAGAGGGAATTGTGCTGGTGTGTTACATGCAGGAGCATTTTTGAGAATACTACACAATGTTAACCAGCTGTGGACTTGTGGTCTGAAATTCTTTAAAAGATTCTAAGAAACATCTAAAACAATTTGTGCAAAGTATACCAACAAGATGCTTTGTTAGTGTGTCTCATAATAAACAACTGCCATGAGGAATAAGGAGGAAATTACAAAAGTTAAGGCAAATACTGTATTTAAATTTAAACTGTGTTTGAACATCCGAAATACATTTTCTAAAATATTAAAAAGCATTGAGTTATAAAAATATGGGCTTTGTTGACTATAGCTTACTTAACTGCCACTTTTCCCATCATTTGTTTTTTAGTGTTCTTCTCTGGTTTCAATATAATTATATAACATTTTGGAAGAAAGATACAAAACAGTAAACCAAAACTTGAAGCCAGAATAGCAAATATCTCCACAGCTACAGTGAACTTTCCAGGAGAGCTGACATAAGCTGGAATGAAGGTGATCCAAACTGCACAGAATATGAGCATGCTGAATGTGATGAACTTGGCTTCATTAAAGTTATCAGGCAGCTTACGTGCTAAAAAAGCTAAAACAAAACACAGTAAAGCCAAAAACCCTATATAACCCAGCACAGCCCAGAATCCTATAGTAGACCCTAAATGACATTCTAGAATTATCTTTTCTTTATAAGAATTTAGGTTTTTAAAGGGGAAAGGAGGAGATGATGTTAACCAAAGAACACAAATAAGGACCTGTATGAGAGTGAAAGCAAGAACACTGAGTCTCTGCTGTAGAGGTCCAAACCATTTCATAACATTACTGCCTGGAAGTGTAGCTCTGAAGGCCATTAACACCACTATTGTTTTCCCCAGAACACAGGAAATGCAGAGGACGAAGGTGATCCCAAACACTGTGTGACGCAGCACACAGGACCACTCAGAGGGCCGACCAATGAAAGTAAGTGAACAGAGAAAACACAGAGCCAGTGAGAAGAGCAGCAGGAAGCTCAGCTCTGAATTGTTGGCTTTGACTATTGGAGTATTTTTGTATCTAAAAAACATGATCATTATGATTATTGTCACAAATGCACCAAGAATTGAAACAGCTGTCAGCAACATTCCCATAGTTTCCTCATATGACAAGTATTCAATTTCCTTCTTCACACATTCGTCCCTGCGTGGATTTGACCAGTAGTCTTGGTTGCATTGTTCACATTTAATTAAATCTGTCAGACAGTAAGAGAGAAAATATAAAAAAAATAAATAGTTGGCTTAAATATAAAGGGATAATGAGCTAATACAAATGCTACACTTAATGGAACTAATTTGTCTGGTACATGAATCATCTCTGTACATCTCTGTTTTTTTTTTGTTGATTTTTTTAAATCTGAACCTTTTTGACCAAGGGTGTCCAGTCTTATCTGCAAAGGACTAGTGTGGCTGCATGTTTTCATATTGGTGAAACAGGAATGATTCTATGGATTCTGCTTATTTAATAAGACCAACGACCAATAAGACCAGGTGAACTACTGCTTTAGCTTGCCAGTAAGACTGGACACTCTTGATTTACATTTAATTATTATAAAACATTTCCTTTTTTTGTGATATGAGTATTTCACATATATGTACCTGTCATGTTACTGATCTCTCCTTCAGCACATGGTATACAGTCAAAGCAGCAGATGGGCTTTCCTTTCTGTACAGCCTTCCTGGTGCCTGGAGGGCAGCTCTCACTACACACAGACACCGGAACCTATAATAAAAGAAAGATAAATTTACCCCTTACCTAAAAATGTTCATGAAGTGTGCTGCTATTAAGACTAAAATGTAATCTTTTCCATTTAACTTACTTGGTTCCTATTTTGTGCCCACACAATAGAGGCCATGTTTACTGCTAATCGATTGTGAGCAGGGGATGAAGAGTCATAAAATCCAACAGTGACAAACTCATGCTGGTGTTCTTTGTTCTTCTGCCAGTTTATTATCTCATATTTTGCATCAGGATCACCATTTTTATCAAAATAAACTTCTTCACCATCTTTTGTTTTAAAACGCACACTTTTGAGATGTTCTAGAAACTTTCGAAATAAATAAACACCAATTTGTTAATAAAGTGTAAAGAGGTTCAATAGGTCTTTGTAGTGAATCCTCACAGAGTTGTATTAATCAGTGATTAATCAGACTCACTGTGAAGGGATCAGGCTGCTTCTTTGTTCGGCATGTTTGTGTGCACCCCAGAAGCTTGTGTAGGGTATGGGCAACAGCATATACTCCTTTATATACATTAATGAAAATGGGCATTAAAGACATATCTGTGAATGTGTTTTCCACCTCAGACACTTTCTCTTGGCCTGTGCACACAGGCGTATCCTCAGAGTCATTCTGTATTGCATGTTTGCACATGAACAAAGCTTCCCAGAATTCAGTAAAAATGGCACTGCCTGCAGATTTCAATGGACGTACATCCAGAATAAAATCCTTCAGACCTGACAGTGTTGTTTGGGGAATCGATAGCCCTATGGCTCCTTGCAGTATGTTGTATTTATCCGCTGTGGCCAGTTCTAGATCAAAGATCCATGCCTCAGTTCCCACCCACTGATATCCAGTAACATTGTGTTCAAAAAACGCATGCACCAAAATCTCCAAGTCCCATGTATCAACAAATCCCACTATTACTCGGGAAGTCGAGATTTTGATCTGCTCAACAATCCTCAGCACTTTTTCCTGTGAGTAGGTTCTAAAAAATGGAAGGGAATACTCTAGACATATACCCAACTGTTGTGCAGCTTCAATAAATGCTGCCATCCCACTGTTACCATAGTCATCATCTCTTCTTATTGCCCCTACCCAAGTCCATCCAAAGTGTTTTACCATCTCTGCCAGTGCTCTGCTCTGGTAGTAATCACTGGGAATAGTGCGGAGAAATGAGGGATATTTCCTTTTGTCACTGAGACACTCACAGGTGGAGTAATGACTAATCTAAAAACAGATTTACACAGGTTTGTCAGGTATATGCACAGAATAATAGAATAGTTATTAATTTAGAGCTTTCTAATGACAGGTTTGTAATCATGTTTATACATTTTAAGTGATACAAATTGAATAAATACTTACAACAGGTATACTTAAAGGTCCAATACTATTTGCTATAGCCATTGACACTGACGAGTATGTCTCACCCAGTATGGCTTGCACTTGGGCTGGCTTTGTGCACTGTTCATCCAAGACCGAATTCTCATTTCCATTGACAAGTGCCATAGCCATTCTAACCCCTATTGCTGTGGAACTACAGCTGTCATAGATCCTGTAGCCCAGCAAGACTCCGGGCAGTAAAGAAGAACTGTTGTTGATCTCCTCTATGGCATAGATCAAGGACTGTGAAAACTGAAAGCCTCTAAAATCAAGGCTGGTTTAGAACATAACAGAGATATACAAAAACTTTATTTTCGTAATTGCTCTATTCAGCTTTTTCAAGGATGTACATCAGTGTATTAGCACTGTGTAATAAAAATAATACAAATACATATGTATTAATATGACACTATTAAATGCATAATTATTCAATGTGTGTAAAGTGTTCCTACACTGCTTACCTCGTGCATTTCACTGGAGGTGGCTTGACCAAATAAGACAAGTCTGCGACATCCCATCTGCTATGGAAGGGTAAAATCCCCCCGACTATAATATCACCATCCTTTGATAATTGTGGGTATACATGCTCTCCTTGCAGTCTACACAAAGTTCCATTTATTCTGGAAAAATTAATGATGGCCATTACCATATGCAAGAGAGCAGAGATAGACTCCATCCACTTATAGAACTATTGAGTAGAAAAATTAAGAGTGTGTTGTCAGATCTGTTGTTTCAGTTGATTGAATAGAAGGCCTTTGTGGTATTTATCCAGTTCCAGTGGCATTTATGTAAACACAGTAGGGACACAGTCAAAGGAGGTGTGACTTTCTAAAACAGTGTGTCCCATTGTTTTGTGTTGTCTGCTTCATCTGTGGGTTTTGGTGGCTAGTTATTTTTGGTGGTTTCCAGAGGGGTGGGTAAGGTGGTAGCATTTATTGTTGCTTATCATCTCATTGATAAAACCTCCTGATCAGTGACATTGCCATCTATTGCTTCTGGTTTTGTTTGCAGGTTGGAAAAATGATAAAGTTTAGTTAAGTCAGTATTAAAAAAAACTTGGCCTATTCTCAACCCCTCACACCTTGAAGTGTGCGCCTTGCAAAATTCCCTCAAATGAATACACTAAAGAAAAGGGTCTTATAGAGCAAATATCAAGTACTAATCATTACAGCATGTTAAAGCTGTACTAAAATGAATATAGAGTTTTTGTAATAGCATGAGCAACCAGATAACACAGGAGGGCTGCCAACAATTGAAGGCATTATGCTCCATGCACCATACTAACTAACTGAGCCGGAAAAGACTCAGAAACAGAATCCAGTGTTGAAATATTATGCTTGATGTGATTGGTATCCAAAGCATTAAATGTAAGCAAATTGTTATACTTAAGAGATCCTGAAAAAGAGCTGCATCAAGATCAGCATTTTAAGGTGGGACAGGAACAGAAATAAACTCCATTTGGGGTTGTCACATTAGGAACCTGAGCAGAACACAGGCTGGCTAAGCAGTCCCTCACTACTCAGATGACTAAGCAAACTTCTCCAAAGTGAAGTTGCTAGTGACATATATCTAAGCTTTTTCTGGCATTGAGTGAGCCCATGTGCCTTTCTCCATGCAAGACAATATAGAAGAGTACTCTGGCCACAATGGATTAGTAGACCATCAACAGTGATGTGCTGCACTTGTTGAAGGACCTAAGTAAAAACAATACCTGCTCTGTCTTGCATTGTATGAGAGTTATACATCCAGTTCCTTCTGTTCAGATGGTGATAATGGCTTCCTTGTTTCTACATTTATTGTCTGTTTTATTGTTTCTCTGTGTACATGGTTGGTCCTCCTTTATCCAGCTCTTTGAAGGTCAGGACCACCACAGAGCAAATATTGTTTGGGTGATGGATCATTCTTAGCGCCATAGTGACACTGACGTGTGGTGTGTTAGTGTGTGTTGTACTGGTGTGAGTGGATCACACACCGCAGTACTGCTAAAGTGTTTAAATACCTCAATGTCACTGCTGGACTGAGAATAGCCCACTAACCAAAAACATACCGCCAATAGAATTTTATGGGCACCAGCCTATGCCTGAAACAGACCCGGGCAGCAGGAACGGGAGCAGCAACGTCCACGAGGGACACATCCATGGAGGCAGCGGTCACTGCCTTGGCATTCACGGAGGCAGCGGACACTGCATCGATGTCCACAGGGGCATGAGTGGCAGGCACGGCCGCTGGCATCATGGACATGCTAACATTGCGGTGGGCACAGAAACAGACAAGGCTGCTGGCATTGTGGTTCTCTCCAGAGCACTAGGTGGGGCCGGTGCACCAGCAGGGTGCGGAACGACACCGCAAGAAAGTGTGCACATGGCCGCGACTCAGCATGGACGAAAGCTCGAGGCTGAGCCAGGAGACTCCACACAGCTAGCTCACTAGAGGTCGCTGGTCAATCCCCTGCCGCGCCCCCCAAATTTTTTTGGAGGTTGGTCCATGCGCTGTTAGGAAAGTACCACTTTCTATTACACTGTCATAATGTTGCTTATAATAGGATCCATCAGCATCTAGCTACGCTACAAACAATGATGTAATAAACCTTCATTATAAACATTAATAATGACTTATTATGCTTAAATAGTCTATTTGCTGGGTGGTTTGTACAGGACTCTGAGACAGTAGTAGAGTATAGTGCTTTTATTTGAGGGACAGGAATACATATATTGCTAAGCTAAATATGATCACAAGCCAACGCAAATCAAACATATTAATTCTGCTGTGGTACTAAGCCATTTTCCTAAAATGTTGACTTCCGTTCAATAAGGCATGTGAATACATTTACATTTACATTTACGGCATTTAGCAGACGCTCTTATCCAGAGCGACTTACAAAAGTGCTTAGTGTTCGGTTAGAGTATTAATCTCTATCTAGTACAAACAGGTTTAAGTCTAAACTACTCTTATACTCAAGCACTGCCATAAACACAGGGCCAGTGCTGATACCTAGAAAAAAGACAACGCAATACCTAGCAATTAGCTCTAGAATCAGCAAAACAACCTTGTAGCAAGCAGTTTAAGTCAAAAGTAAATTGGGAAACTCAAGCCTACCTTACCAGCAGAGAAGACAGATCTAATCAGGACACACAAGCACACAAGATTAAGGAAGGATATGTATTCAGATTTTTTATCATGACAGCAAACTAACAAAATATTGTTTCCACGTTGCTACCCTTGGTGATGCATGGGACAAAATTGTTTGTTGCTAAATCGCTTGATCTTACACCAAAATATATTTATATTTAACCTTCGAATGAGATGAAAGATAAAAATGTGCTCCAAATAAGTTCAACATATATTTGTATTTCGTAAGCATATAGGAGTGTTTTTAAAGTGCAACATGGTTAAACAAACTTTGTCATTTGGGCAATAAGAAGGTTTAAATTAATTGCTCCAACTGTGTGGAACATTGTTGAACAGAATTGGAGTAGATGGATGAATGCTGGAATTATTAAATCTTCATAACTCGAGTCAAGCATCACATCCATGTAAGCTAATTCTAAGGAATGAGTGCCTTCACATTCCAACCTCTCCCTGCAGCCAGACTGTGATATTCAGTGGTGTAATCTGCCACTGAATGCTTGCCCTACCATAACTAAAGGAGGTGCAGAACCACACCAGCATTTCCATTCTCCTTTATCTTTGTGTCAGTTTACAGCACCCTATTTGCACCAACGCCACTACTAGACACATCGGACACCTTATTAGTTAATCAGTTCATGCTTGGTAGTCTTGCAGTCTCTGTATATGGTTTATCTTGTATCTTAGTGTCAGCACTGCTGGTAATAACACACGCATGTTATTAGCACATGCATGCTCATCAGCAAAAGACATACAGCCCACGTGCCACTTACTGTCACATTGTTTCTTCCTGGCTAGTCGTTTTAGATCTTCAATTCTGCCCCAGCCCTAGCTGTTTCTGCTATTACTGACTCCACATTTGTTGGCCTATCACTCATGGTATAACTATTCTAGATGTTTTACCCGAGGTAACATTGGTTCCTTAACTACTCTTGCCTACCCCCCCTATTAAGCTAGAGACTTGTTGTTTGACATGCTTCCAGAGCTGTATGTTGTTCAGGACTCCTCTCCAACTCCATTGTCCTACTGCCTCCATAATTTTAACCCTGCCTCTCTATCTGTAGACTTTGTCATTTATGATGGCTGGCCAGATCCAGTCCCACTAACTTCACTTAGTCAGTGCTCTACTCTTGTTACAGAACCCTCAGTCCTCCCTGGTCCTCTTTAAATTCTGTGTTCTCTCTCTTATTCCTGCTTTTTCTTCTTGAAAATATATTGTTTTGTGTTAAATATATTTTTCAGTTATTTTTGTTTGCTGTACACATACAATAAGTTGTTTAACATTTTCTTAGAAATACAAATTCTTGTCTTTATGATGTCTTAAAAGTTATAAAAATGTACATTAAGTCAGGTACATCGAAACTTTTGATTAGTATTATGTGCTAGTAACCCACCCTGGCCATTTAATCTTGTGGAATATGACTTGCCATACAAGTGCACTTTGCAGTTATACAACATATGATTGTAGCTTGTGTAATACTATGCATAATTTGCCCCTTTTTGTCATGCCCACCAATGGAAGAGGAACAGAGTAGGTTAAGATATTATTTGGGTGTGTGGACCGTTCACATAACTGCAACCAACATGGTAGCCTTACATTAGAGGGAATTCTGCTGGTGTGAGTTACATGCAGTAGCATTTTTGAGAATACTACACAATGTTAACCAACTGTGGTCCTGTGGCCAGAATTTGTCTAAAGGAGTCTAAAAGAGATCTAAAACAATCTGTGCAAAGTATACTAAAAATATGCTTTGTTAGTGTGTCTCATAACATACAATTCTGTGAAACAATAGCCATGAGGAATAAGGAGGAAATTAGAAAACTTAAGGCAAATACTTTATTTAAATTGAACATTAAAGATCAATTTTCTAAGCATTAAATTATAAAAAAATAGGGACTTTGTTGACTATAGCTTACTTAACTGACACTTTCCCCATCATTTGTTTTTTAGTGTTCTGCTCTGGCTTCAGTATAATTATATAACATTTTGGAAGAAAGATACAGAATAACAAACCAAAAGTTGAAGCCAGAATAGCAAATATCTCCACAGCTACAGTGAACTTTCCAGGAGAGCTGACATAAGCTGGGATGAAGGTGATCCACACTGCACAGAATATGAGCATGCTGAATGTGATGAACTTGGCTTCATTAAACTTATCCGGCAGCTTACGTGCTAGAAAAGCTAAAACAAAACACAGTAAAGCCAAAAACCCTATATAACCCAGCACAGCCCAGAATCCTATAGTAGATCCTAAATGACATTCTAGAATTATCTTTTCTTTATAAGAATTTAGGTTTTTAAAGGGAAATGGTGGAGATGTTGTCACCCATACTACACAAATAAGAACCTGTAAGAGAGTGAAAGCAAGAACACTGAGTCTCTGCTGTGGAGGCCCAAACCATTTCATAACATTACTGCCTGGAAGTGTAGCTCTGAAGGCCATTAACACCACTACCGTTTTCCCCAGAACACAGGAGATGCAGAGGACAAAGGTGATCCCAAAGGCTATGTGACGCAGCACACAGGACCACTCAGAGGGGCGACCGATGAAAGTAAGCGAACAGAGGAGACACAGAGCCAGTGAGAAGAGCAATAAGAAACTCAGCTCTGAGTTGTTGGCTTTAACTATTGGAGTGTTTTTATGTCTAAAAAACATGATTACGATGATTATTGTCATAAATGCACCAAGAATTGAAACAGCTGTCAGCAAAATTCCCATAGTTTCCTCATATGACAAGTATTCAAATTCCTTCTTCACACATTCGTCCCTGCGTGGATTTGACCAGTAGTCTTGGTTGCATTGTTCACATTTAATTGAATCTGTCAAAAAATAAATAGGAGGCTTAAATATAAAGGGATAGTAAGATAACACAAATGCAACACTTAAGGGAACTAATTTGTCTGGTACATGAATCATCTCTGTCTGTTTTTTTTGTTTGTTTGTTGGGTTTTTTTTTTCAATCTGAACCTTTTTGACCAATGGTGTCCAGTCTTTTCTGCAAAGGACTGTTGTGGCTGCATATTTGCATTTTGGCGAAACAGGAATGAATCTACTGTTTATGCTTGTTTAATAAGACCAACAACCAATAAGACCAGGTGAACTTCTGCTTTGGAAGGAAAACCTTTAGCCTGCGGATAAGATTGGACACTACTGATTTACATTTAATTATTACAATACAACTTTTTTTGTGATGGAATAATACAGGGAGTCTTTCAGATTTATTTTCTCTTTCACATATATGTACCTGTCATATTACTGATCTCTCCTTCAGCACATGGTATACAGTCAAAGCAGCAGATGGGCTTTCCTTTCTGTACAGCTTTCCTTGTTCCTGGAGGGCAGCTCTCACTGCACACAGAAACCGGCACCTATAATAAAAGAAAAATACATTTCCTAAAAATGTTCATGAAGTGTGCTGCTATTAAGACTAAAATGTAATCTTTTTCATTTAACTTACTTGGTTCCTATTTTGTGCCCACACAATAGAGGCCATGTTTACTGCTAATCGATTGTGAGCAGGGAATGAAGAGTCATAAAATCCAACAGTGACAAACTCATGCTGGTGTTCTTTGTTCTTCTGCCAGTTTATTATCTCATATTTTGCATCAGGGTCACCATTTTTATCAAAATAAACTTCTTCACCCTCTTTTGTTTTAAAACGCACACTTTTGAGATGTTCTAGAAACTTTTGAAATAAAGAAACTCAAACATGTTAATAAGTGTTAAAGAGATTCAAAAGGTTGTAAATGCAAATTGGTGATTAATCAGACTCACTGTGAAGGGATCAGGCTGCTTCTTTGTTCGGCATGTTTGTGTGCACCCCAGAAGCTTGTGTAGGGTATGGGCAACAGCATATACTCCTTTATATACATTAATGAAAATGGGCATAAAAGATGTGTCTGTGAATGCGTTTTCCACCTCAGACACTTTCTCTTGGCCTGTGCACACAGGCGTATCCTCAGAGTCATTCTGTATTGCATGTTTGCACATGAACAAAGCTTCCCAGAATTCAGTAAAAATGGCACTGCCTGCAGATTTCAATGGACGTACATCCAGAATAAAATCCTTCAGACCTGACAGTGTTGTTTGGGGAATCGATAGCCCTATGGCTCCTTGCAGTATGTTGTATTTATCCGCTGTGGCCAGTTCTAGATAAAAGATCCAAGCCTCAGTTCCCACCCACTGATATCCAGTAACATTGTGTTCAAAAAACGCATGCACCAAAATCTCCAAGTCCCAGGTGTCGACAAATCCCACTATTACTCGGGAAGTCGAGATTTTGATCTGCTCAACAATCCTCAGCACTTTTTCCTGTGAGTAGGTTCTAAAAAATGGAAGGGAATACTCTAGACATATACCCAACTGTTGTGCAGCTTCAATAAATGCTGCCATCCCATTGTTACCATAGTCATCATCTCTTCTTATTGCCCCTACCCAAGTCCATCCAAAGTGTTTTACCATCTCTGCCAGTGCTCTGCTCTGGTAGTAATCACTGGGAATAGTGCGCAGAAATGAGGGATATTTCCTTTTGTCACTGAGACACTCACAGGTGGAGTAATGACTAATCTAAAAACAGATTTACACAGGTTTGTCAGGTATATGCACATAATAATAGAAGTCAGTTATTTAAGTTAAGTTAAGTGATACAAATTGAATAAATACTTACAACAGGTATACTAAAAGGTCCAATACTATTTGCTATAGCCATTGACACTGACGAGTATGTCTCACCCAGTATGGCTTGCACTTGGGCTGGCTTTGTGCACTGTTCATCCAAGGCCGAATTCTCATTTCCATTGACAAGTGCCATAGCCATTCTAACCCCTATTACTGTGGAACTACAGCTGTCATAGATCCTGTAGCCCAGCAAGACTCCGGGCAGTAAAGAAGAACTGTTGTTGATCTCATCTATGGCATAGATCAAGGACTGTGAAAGCTGAAAGCCTCTAAAATCAAGGCTGGTTTAGAACATAACAGAGATATACAAAAACTTTATTTCGTAATTGCTCTATTCAGCTTTTTCAAGGATGTACATCAGTGTATTAGCACTGTGTAATAAAAATAATACAAATACATATGTATTAATATGACACTATTAAATGTATATTTATTCAATGTGTGTAAAGTGTTCCTACACTGCTTACCTCGTGCATTTCACTGGAGGTGGCTTGACCAAATAAGACAAGTCTGCGACATCCCATCTGCTATGGAAGGGTAAAATCCCCCCGACTATAATATCACCATCCTTTGATAATTGTGGGTGTACATGCTCTCCTTGCAGTCTACACAAAGTTCCATTTATTCTGGAAAAATTAATGATGGCTATTACCATATGCAAGAGAGCAGAGATAGACTCCATCCACTTATAGAACTATTGAGTAGAAAAATTAAGAGTGTGTTGTCAGATCTGTTGTTTCAGTTGATTGAATAGAAGGCATTTGTGGTATTTATCCAATTCCAGCGGTACATCCTCTATGTAAATTTTTACACAGTAGGGACACAGTCAAAGGAGGTGTGACTTTCTAAAACAGTGTGTCCCATTGTTTTGTGCTGTCTGCTTCACCTGTGGGTTTTGGGGGCTAGTTCTTTTTGGTGGTTTTCCAGATGGGTGGGTAATGTGTTAGCATTTATTGTTGGATATCATTTTGGTGATAAAACGTCCAGATCAGTGACATGGCCATTCATTGCTTCTTGTTTTATGGGCAGGTTGGAAAAAGTTTAGAGAATCTTTAAATATATGTCAAAATCTTATTAAATGTGGAAAGCTACTATATTAAATATACTCCAGTATAAGTTAAGTCAATATAAAAAAAAAAACATGGCCTATTCTCAACCCCTTAGCCCTTGAAGAGGGCGTCTTGTCAAATTCCCCTAAAAGAAAACACTAAAGGAAAGGGTCTTATAGAGCAAATATCAAGTGCTAAACATTACGACATGTAAAAACTGTACTAAAGTGAATATAGAGTTTTTGTAATAGCATGAGCCACCGGAGAACACAGGAGGGCTGCCAACAATTGAAGCCATTAGCCTCCATTCACCATACTAACTAACAGAGCTGGAGAATACTCAGAAACAGAATCCAGGGCTGAAATATATGTGATATGCTTGATGTGATTGGTATCCAAATCATCAGATGTGGGCAAATTGTTATACTTAGGAGATCCTGAAAAGGATCTGCATCAAGATCAGCATTTTAAGGTGAAACAGGAACAGAAATGGGTGCATAAACTCCATTTGGGGATGTCACATTAGGAACTGGAGCTGCTGTTTACAGAGCAGAGCACAGGCTGGCTAAGCAGCAACCATTCCTCTAGTCCTACAGTCTAAGATCTCAACCCCTGGTTTCTTGCAGACTGATGTTGCTTGAGTCTCTCACTACTCAGATGACTACCCCAGCTTCTCCAGTGAGAAGTTGCTAGTGACATATATCTAAGCTTTTTCAAATGTCTGGCATTGAGTAAGCTCATGTGCCTTTCTCAGTACATCACAACATAGAAGAGTACTCACAATGGATAAGTAGACCATCAACAGTGATGTGCTGCACTTGTTGAAGGACCTAAGTAAAAGAAATACCAGCTCTGCCTTGTCTTGCATAGTATGAGGGTTATACTGTTCATTCTGTTCAGATGGTGATAACTCCATCATTGTTTCTACATTTATTGTCCGTTTTATTGTTTTTCTGTATACATTGTTGGTCCTCCTTTATCCAGTTCTTCGACAGTCAGGCCCACCACAGAGCAGGTCTTATTTGGGTCGTGGATCATTCTCAGTGCCATAGTGACACTGACGTGGTGGTGTGTTAGTGTGAGCTACTACATCTGCCATTACATCTACAAGGTGGACCAATAAGGTACATGTGTCTCATACAGTGGACAGTGAGTGGACACAGTGTTTAAAAACTCTAGCAGCATAGCCACTCAGAACAGCACCATGTCAGTGCTGAGAATGATCCACCACCCAAACAATATCTGCTCTGTGGTGGTTCTGTGGGGATCCTGGTCAATGAAGAACAGGGGAATAAAGAATATGTAGGAAAGAATGGACTAGAGTCTAACTGTAGAACTACACATGGACAGTGAGTGGAGGTAACCCTTAAGAAGTGACTGGTTGCTCATGCATAGCGGACCACATGTTTTGTCCTGATATGTTTTATTGCTGCCCCCTCCCTTTCCTTCAACCCACTACAACCACAGTGACCCTCTCCCCATCATGACAACCCCCACCAAACAAAGAACTAGACCATTATATTCACAGCGAGTGGACACACGTTTTACAAGATTATTCGAATGTATAATAATATATATTTTTTTTTTCCATCTTTCTTTAAGTAACTTATTTTTAATGATCCAGATCCATTTCCCTCTTTTTAACTTTCTCAGCAGCACACACATATAGTAAACATAACAGGAAGTCCTGCCAATCCTGCTAGAAACCATGCACTTCTCGCATATCCATAACGGTTGTTTCAGCTAACAACCAAAAAAAGAAAACATACCCATAAACATCTCTAGATTTAGCCAGTTAACAATATTTGGCGCTGCAGCAGCAGTATTGAATGTTCTCTCCAATTTGTAAGATTTGATTAGATTGATTTGCTTTCAATAATGAAGTAATGAGTGACTTGTAAATGCAAACACATGCTGCTGGTCTGTCTAGATGTTTGCAGAAGTTAGAAGAATGCCAGTAGCTCCCCCTTGTGGAAAGACTCGTTAAACATCAGTGAGTGAGTGTAAGAGTCAATGTAGGAGTGAGTAGTTATTCTGAAAAGCAAATAAATGGAAATTACATTCTTGTTTTAGACCTCGTGACCCCTAGTTCCTATGACCATTGTTAGAAAAACAACACAGTGGGTTTCTGTACAATTTTATACCAAAACAATCTCTGATTTTATTTGCATTTTGAATTGGATTGTAAACTGTACTGAATAAATAAAAGTAATAACTTAGTAACATAGTGATTCGGTTATGAACAGGAACAGGAACATGATCAGGGGGTCATGTGTTTTGTATAAGGCAATATTGATGGTGACTGTACATCTTACTTTGCTTGCACTTTGCCCATCATTTGTTTTTTAGTATTCTGTTCTGGTTTTAGTATAATTATATAACACTTAGGAAGAAAGATACAGAATAACAAACCAAAGCTTGATGCCAGAATAGCAAATATCTCCACAGCCACAGTGAACTTTCCAGGAGAGCTGACATAAGCTGGGATGAAGGTTATCCAAACAGCACAGAATATGAGCATGCTGAATGTGATGAATTTGGCTTCATTAAACTTGTCGGGCAGCTTCCGAGCCAAAAAAGCTAAAACAAAACACAGTAAAGCCAAGAGTCCTATATAACTCAGCACAGCCCAGAAGCCGACAGTTGATCCCAAATGACATTCTAGGATGATCTTCTCCTTGTAGTGCTTAAGATTTTTGAAGGGGAAAGGAGGAGATGTTGTTAACCAAAGCACACAAATAAGAACCTGTATGAGAGTGAAAGCAAGAACACTGAGTCTCTGCTGTGGAGGCCCAAACCATTTCATAACATCACTGCCTGGAAGTGTAGCTCTGAAGGCCATTAACACCACTATAGTTTTCCCCAGAACACAGGAGATGCAGAGGACAAAGGTGATCCCGAATGTTGTGTGACGCAGCATACAGGACCACTCAGAGGGTTGACCAATGAAAGTAAGTGAGCAAAGGAAACACAGAGCCAGAGAAAGGAGCAATAAGAAACTCAGCTCTGAATTATTAGCTTTGACTATTGGAGTATTTTTGTGTCTGAAGAATATAATCCCTATTATTATTGTCAGAAATGTGCCAGCTATTGAAACAACTGTTAGTAAAATTCCCATAGTTTCCTCATATGACAAAAATTCAATTTCCTTCTTCACACATACATCTCTGTGTGGATTGGACCAGTAGTCCTGGTAGCACTGTTCACATTTGATTGAGTCTGTCAAAAAGAGAGAGATAGCTTAAATAACAAAAATGTTAGATGCACTGGGAAAGTATTTGATGTAATGTTGTGAATTAACTTCAGTCTCCTGAACAGTTTACATGTATACCTCACAATTATAATACAATAATACTCATTTAAATTAATTTAGGTGTAATCACTATATATAATATCTCTCATTTTCAGATTTGTTGGTAGCTTCTTCACATTACGTGTTGTAATTGATTTCAGAAGTCAGCTCCTCTCACTGCATTGGCAGGTATGTTTACTTGTAAGACATATGATCATGAGTAAAACTATTATCTGCAAGTGCAGTGAAATTCATGAATTGCTCAAAATACTTGTCTAGAAATAATTTAAACTATTTTATAAGAAGCTTACAACTATGTCAAGATGTGGAATTTTAGATAAATCACCTAAATTCTATGTCATTTTACATTCTTGAATGTTTGTACCTGTCATATTACTGATCTCTCCTTCAGCACATGGTATACAGTCAAAGCAGCAGATGGGCTTTCCTTTCTGTACAGCCTTCCTGGTGCCTGGAGGACAGCTCTCACTACACACAGACACTGGTACCTAGATAAATGTTAAATAACATAAAAAAGTTTATATTACAACATAAACAGTGTACATAGTATGCCTTACTCAAGCCAGATTGTTTGTTTATTCCATGTACTTACTTGATTACTGTTTTGTGCCCACACAAGAGAAGCCCTTTTTACTGCCAGTCGATTGTGAGCAGGAAGAGAGGAGTCATAAATCCCAACGGTGACAAACTGATGTTGCTGATCATTAATAGTTTGCCAGTTTATAATTTCATATTTAGCTGCAGGGTCACCATTTTTATCGAAGTAAACCTCTTCACCTTCTTTGGTTTTGAAGTTCACCTTTTTCAAATGTTCTAGAAACTGAGGGAATAGGACAAAGTTTAATTTAATACATACTTGCCTTTGAGTTAGCTGTATATATATATATATATATATATATATATATATATATATATATATATATATATATATATATATATATATATATATATAGATAACAAATGATTAAATATATATATGTGCCAGTGCTTTGGAGCTTTAACTGTAAGATACATGCTATCAACTTACAGTGAGAGGATAAGGCTGCTTCTTTGTTGGACATGTTTGTGTGCAGCCAAGAAGGTTGTGTAGGGTGTGGGCAATAGCATATACCCCTTTATACACATTACTGAAAATGGGCATCAGAGACATGTCGGTGAAAGAGTTTTCTGTTTCAGACAGTTTCTCTTGTCCTGTGCACGCTGTTGTGTATTCCGAGTCGTGCTGCATTGTATATTTACACCTAAACAGAGCCTCCCAGAGTTTAATAAAAATAGCACTGCCTGCAGACCGCAGTGGATGTATATCCAGAATAAAGTCTTTCAGACCTGTCACTGTTGTTTTAGGAATAGCTAGCCCTATGGCTCCTTGCAGTATTTTGTGTTTATCCAGTGTGGCTAGTCCTGAATCAGAGATCCAACCTTCAGTTCCCACCCACTGATATCCTGTAATGTTATGCTCATAAAATAAATGTAGCAAAATCTCCAAGTCCCAATGAGCAAGAAAACCCACAATCACTCGAGAAGTGGAGCTTTTGATCTGCTCGATCATTCTCAGCACTTTTTCCTCTGAGTAGGTTCTGAAATATGGAAGTGAATATTCTAAACATATGCCCAGCTGTGCTGCCGCTTCAGTAAATGCAGCCATTCCATTGTTACCATAGTCGTCATCTCTTCTGATTGCTCCGACCCAGGTCCAGCCAAAGTGTTTCACCATCTCTGCCAGTGCTCTGCTCTGATAGTGATCACTGGGAATAGTGCGCAGAAATGATGGATATTTCCTTTTGTCACTGAGACACTCACAGGTGGCATAATGACTGATCTAAATTTACATATTTACACAGGAAGGTCAGGGCCTATGTTTGACCTGAAGTTTTATGCCAGATATTATTCATAGCAGCACATTTTAACACGAATTCAAAGTATTTTCCAAAACTACTTGACAGATCAACATTTCTTTTGTTCTTTAAACATCATTCTAATAGATATTATTAAATATTGATAACAAATGATTCAATTCTTACTAATGGAATGCTGAAAGGTCCGACACTCTTTGCGATAGCCATTGATACTGATGAGTATGTTTCCCCAATTATGGCTTGCACCTGTGCTGGCTTTGTGCAATGCTCATCCAATGTTGAGTTCATATTTCCATTAACAAGTGCCATAGCCATTCTAACCCCCATAGCTGTGGAGGTACATGTGTCATAGATCTTGTAGCCCAGAGAAACACCAGGCAGCAAAGAAGAACTGTTGTTGATCTCTTCTATTGCAAAGATCAAGGACTGTGAAAACTGGAAGGCTCTGAAATCAAGACTGGATTAGAAAGAAACAGATATAGACATATTTAAAACTTTATTACTGTTCTTTAATGTAACTCTAATTAAAATTATACATATGCAGTCAATATCTGAAAGTTTCACTGTCTCTTGCTGCTTACCTCACACAGTTCAGCAGTGATGGCTTCAGCATATAGGACACATCTGTGATTTCCCAACTGCTATGAAAGGGGAAAATTCCTCCAACTATAATATCACCCTCTTTTGAAAGTACTGGGTATACAGGATCTCCTTGCAGGCTACAGAAAGTCCCATTTGTGCTGGAAAAATTAATGATGGCCATTACCACATACAAGAGAGTAAACATAGGCTCCATCCACCTACTGTGCTACTACTACTGAGAAGAAATAATGATTGAGTGTGTGCAAGGTCTGATGTTCCAGCTGGTTGGATAGGACGGACATGTGGTATTTATACAGATGGAAAGGCAAGTCCTCTGTAGCCACAGTCAAAGGAGGTGTGACTTTTTTTGTGCAGCACCAGCTCTAAGCTGTCAAGTTCTCCACCACCTTGTGCTAGGCATGACAAAAACAGCTTGTCACTGGGTTCATTCTTCTGTCATCTTCCTTGTAGAGCACCATGGCATACTTCTGTAATCCTAAGGTAGGTGAAGATGTGCCGGAACAAAAGTGCTGGTATACGTGTATGTTATACTGGTAAATACAAGTAAACAAGTATATGTAAAACACATCAGAAAGTGTTACTGCAACACGTTTATCATTAAACAATTTCAAATTTCATCATTTAGATGTATTAGTAAGGACATCATGTAATTGTAGCCATTTATTTTTTAGTCAAAGACAAATTTTTGAGATGTGACCAGCCACCCCACCCCCTCAGTTCAGAAATATGTGCCCCTAAGACCTGGTCATTTAGTGTTTGAAGTAGTTTCATAACACAGTCTGTGAGCTGTCATCATTTTCCCCAGCTTGTTTAAAATTCACAATAATTAATATTGTATAGCTTGTGATCTTGTGAATTGTGTGAAAGAAGCAGTGAGACATTACACAGTGCTTATTGGAGAAAAAAAATCTGCACATATTAAGTTTAGAATTATTCTGTAACTTACGATTGCACACAGTAAAATTTGACCTCCACATTTAACCTATCCATGCAGTAAAACCCCCAGATATACACACACACTAGGGGGCAGTGAGCACATGTGCCTGGAGCGGTGGGGAGCAGTTAGGAGGTTAGGTGCCTTGCTCAAGGGCACTTTAGTCGTGTTCTGCTGGTCCTGAGGATCAAACCTGCGACCTTCAGGTCACATAACTGGATCCCAAACCTTCAGGCCATGACTGCCCTTCAAAACATATTGACTGTGATCGCTGACCTCCACTGCTTCTACAGGGTCTTCTACGAATACTTGCTGTGGTTTTCTCCCCAGTGCTGGCATTCAAAGAGATTTATTTGTATTTTATTCTCTTTTTTGCAGAAACAACAATAACAGCAAGTCTCGAAGTTTCCAATTTGGCATGTGATAAACGCTTCTTACATTTATTTTCACAAATCAAAAGAATTTTGTTAACAGTCATTGTCACAAATCTTGGCGCTTTATAAAACATCATGTAGTGATTGAGCCTCAACTGTAATCATGCATATATTATATATGCTCCTAATGACTACAAGAATAATTGGCATTGCAGATTTCAGTATTCTTTCTCATTAAACACTCCTGATTTAACCCATCAGAAGATTAGCAAGGCTTTGTTTGAAATCCACAGTTTAGCCTTTGCAAAAAAGTTCAAATGAGATGTCAACATCCTGGCTACCTCTCTGACTGCTCTCTTGAAGAAGACATAGGGAAGCAGCAACCACCTTTTGTTTGCTGAAGTAAAGACTCTGCCTGGACTATAACATCCAGATTGTGGAGTTGCATGCCACAGATTTAGGGATAATGGCAGTGTCTCAATATCAAGATTAGATAACATATTTTTATGCTAGCCAAATCATCATAAGTGCAACAGAATGGGATTCCTCCACAGCTGGCCCAGTAAAATGATGACTCACTAAACCATCTACAGTAGATGTTGCCACCCAGCACTGCATAAATTCCCCAGAATATGAACACGAACCTTACAAGTATCAAATATGCTTAATATTTGAACACATCTGATATGTAGAGCCTGTGATTAATCAGGTGACCTATAGATTGCCACTCTCCATACACAACCGCACCTCACTTACAGTGACTTCACCCAATCCATGTTTGGTCCAGACCTTTAGACTTTTCAGCTCGATCTGAACTAAAATAGCAAGTGTGAAAGCTGCCTCGGTCCAAACTGAGCCATGGTTTGGTTCGTTTGTAGTGGGAAAACTGCACCCTAATGGATGGTTTGGACCAATTATAGGAAGTTCAGGCATGTTAGCATTGCCCATTAAACAATAGAAGCAGAAAAAGAATGTAAGTGAAGTAATAGAGAGCCTCTGTAGTAGTTATAGGAGAAGGCCCTAACAATGGGAGGCTTCGGTGGAAAAAAATAATCAAAAGTAAGTAGCATTTCCTTTATTTCATTACAAAAGGCATGGGGTGAAAACAAAGTATTTGTAATTTGGTGTTACAAAGAAGTGAGAAGTCAGCTTGCTGAAGCGTGTATCTTATTTTCTGAGAAGGTGATGGGATAGGAAATCAATACAGTGTATAAGCGGTTATATTAGACGCATATCGCAAGGTCGTGCATGTCCGTGCGCATGTTGCTGAACTCCAGGTTTGCGTACTTTCTACAGAGGCTTACCCTATGCTAGTGCAAAATGCTATCAGAAAAAGCATTGCTTCTGCAAATTCACAACACGTAGACATCAGAGGCCCTTCTGTATGCCAATCAATGTCAAGTTTAGGGAGACGCAGCCCACATAAATGATGATGACAGGAGTTAGATATTTTCTTTGGTGTGCTTACTAAACTATAATGTGAAACCAAAACTAACCAGATCAAATGTTTAAAATGTAGCAAAAGTATAAACCTTGGCTCAGACCTTGATCTGGGATTTCAAGTATGAAAACGCCTTCAGTTTTCCTGGGTCTATTCTCACGATGAATCTATTCTCACGATGGGTCTATTCTTCACCTTCTATCAGCTCCTGCCTTTTCCCTGACTTGATGTTTTTGGTCACATCTCTGGTGTATCTGCATGTGTTTAATACTGAGTTTTCTGATTTAGCTTTTTGTCTTAGAAGGGTGTAGAATTAGCATGGACAGAAGTGACATGTCCCCACCAATTTCCAGTGATTATTGAATTGTCCTTGCTGTCACGTGAGACTCTGTGGCTACATTTGGTTGTTAGCAGTGCCAAAACTGGAGGGAAAACTTTCCAGCCATATGAGACTCACTGTGCAAGACTCGACGTGGGAGACACATGGGTGTGAAAAGCAAGTGGGGATGGCAGCAAACAAAGCAATTTTCGAAGAAAAGTCTAGTTTACTAATAAAATGAGTAACCATAATGTTAATGGCAACGATCTGCTTTGGCGCTCAGCATACAGCAGGCTAAATCGTCTGTGGTTATGAATAACAAGCAGTGTTTCTACTTTTATTAATGTTTATGTATTAGAGATGGCAGTTGCACTATGGCTGAAGTAATGGTGATAAGTCTTCAGATGTAAACTCACTGTTTACTGGTTTGAAACTGGCTGACATGAGCCTGTGTCTTGTAGTTTAAGAAAGATCAAATTTTTCTGGGATTGTTTTTGTGGACAACAGTGGAGGGGGACTTGCTGTATTGTGTTTTGCATATTAAATATTTAATGCTTAGCACAAAGATTTGTGTTGTAATAATGAGAATAGGTTAGAAAGGGGTATGTGTTGTAGTAATCAGCACAGTAGTGTAGTGGTCAGTACGGTGGTGTAGTGGTCAGCACGGTGGTGTAGTGGTCAGCACGGTGGTGTAGTGATTAGTATAGTGGTGTAGTGGTTAGTACGGCGGTGTAGTGGTTAGTATGGTGGTGTAGTGGTTAGTACGGTGGTGTAGTGGTTAGTATGGTGGTGTAGTGGTCAGTACGGTGGTGTAGTGGTTAGTACGGTGGTGTAGTGGTTAGTACGGTGGTGTAGTGGTCAGTACGGTGGTGTACTGGTTAGTATGGTGGTGTAGTGGTTAGTACGGTGGTGTAGTGGTTAGTATGGTGGTGTAGTGGTTAGTACGGTGGTGTAGTGGTTAGTACGGTGGTGTAGTGGTTAGTATGGTGGTGTAGTGGTTAGTACGGTGGTGTAGTGGTCAGCACGGTGGTGTAGTGGTCAGCAAGGTGGTATAGTGGTGAGCACTGTCGCCTCACAGCAAGATGATCTGGGTTGGATTCCCAGTCTGGGCCTTCTGTTTGGAGTTTGCATGTTCTCCACGTGCTTGAGTGGGTTTCCTCTGGGTACTCCAGTTTCCGCCCAGAGTCTCCCTACCATCCCACCCCAGCCCTGACTATGACCCTGACTAGTGGGATAAAGCAGAAGATAAATGATGGATAAACAAACATAATAAGCTACTATTTAGATGGTGGGACTAGATGGCATCATTACACATACATCCATCACATATTGGTTAGCAGTTCACATTTCTTTAGGTTTTGGCTAAGATGTTTTGGTTTCTTGTTCAAATTTGAGGAGTATTCTGAGGCAAATTTACAATTAAAGTATATATTTTCCCTTTTTTTCTAACAAGACACTTACAAGACATGGTAAATCTGAGTTTTATTTGGTAGTCAATGTCAAGTATAGTTGAGTTGATGTCATACCTTTAAATCATAGACACAATACATCTTAGATCTTAGAGAAGAAAACAGAAAGGATTGGTGATCTTTTCATTACATATACATATATGTCATATTATATATTGTTTATATATATATATTACATAATTTGCCGGCCAGTTAACTTCTTTGACATTTAGCATTCTAATCAAATGGATTTTAAAGGATTTTTACCCATCATATGTTTTTTCGTGTTCTTATCTGGTTGTAGCAGAATTATGTAGCACTTGGGGAAAAATATACAGAACAGTAATCCAGAACTTGAAGCTAAAATGGCAAATATCTCCACAGCTACAGTAAACTTACCAGGAGAGCTGACATAAGCTGGGATAAAGGTGATCCATACTGCACAGAATATGAGCATACTGAATGTGATGAACTTGGCTTCATTGAAGTTATCAGGCAGCTTACGTGCCAGAAAAGCCAAAATAAAACACAAAAGAGCCAGAAATCCTATATAACCCAGCACAGCCCAGAAACCTACTGCTGAACCCACGTGGCATTCTAGAATTATTCTATCTTTGTAATGGTTCATGTTTTTATAAGGAAAAGGAGGTGATATTGTCAACCAGAGGACACAAATAAGGACCTGTATGAAAGTGAAGGCAAGAACACTGAGTCTCTGCTGTGGAGGCCCAAACCATTTCATAACATTACTGCCTGGAAGTGTAGCTCTGAAGGCCATTAACACCACTATTGTTTTACCCAGAACACAGGAGATGCAGAGGACAAAGGTGATCCCAAACGCTGTGTGACGCAGCATACAGGACCACTCAGAGGGCCGAGCAATGAAAGTTAGCGAGCAAAAGAAACATAGAGTCAGTGAGAAGAGCAGCAGGAAGCTCAGCTCTGAGTTGTTGGCCCTGACAATGGGAGTCTGTCTGTAGTGGTAGAAAATCAACCCAATTGTGATTGTGAGACACCCGCCAAACAAAGAGAATGTCATCAATAGAATTCCCATGATTTCATTAAAGTTCAGGAATTCAATATTTTTCAGGTCACATCGGGTCTTATTCCCACTTGACTTGTACTCGATAGGGCATGGCAGGCATGTCACTGCATCTGAAACCATAGACATATTGAAAAGGGGAAATGAGGACATTTCAAGATGGTGTGAAATCACTTGAGCTTTCAGTCGACCAACTAAGAACACCATCAGCATTAATGCAAAAGAGAGGAGCCTGGTCTTCTCACTTGTGGTGTTGCTGAACTCTCCATCTGCACATGGGATACAGTCAAAGCAGCAGATTGGCATTCCTTTTATCAAGGCCCTGCTGGTTCCAGGTAGGCAGCTTTCACTGCATACTGACTTTGGAACCTAAAGTTCATAGTTTGGTAACAAAAAATAAGACATTAATTGTTTTAGAGCTGGTGATTGAAATTCTTTTGCATGGCCTATGCACCAGAACAATAATTTATGTTGAACTTGCGCTGCTTTGCTTACCGTTTGCTGATCTCCTGCCCAGACTGCAGTGACATCATTCATTACGAACTCCTGGCCATCTTCCTTGGATGCATCATATAGGCCTATGGTCTCAAATATAATAGTTTCTTCGCTGTTCATCTGCCAGTTGACCAGGGCATAGCGTGCGACTGGGTCACCCAGCTCATCAAACAGCACTGATTCTCCATTTTTCATTGTAACGTTTACGTGGGAGAGGTAATGGAGAACCTGCAAAACATAGTGTACACGTACCCACTGAGCCATTAATTACTGAAATAAATGTCAGTGACATTAAGAAATGCTGTGACTCTGGAATTACACTGTACTCATGCCACCTGCCATGGCTGTAGTCTTCCCTTATTGGCACATGAGCCGTTGGGGAATGGCCCCTTCCCTTCCACACAGGCCAGCAGTCCATCCACAGCATAAGCCACAGCATACACAGCCTTATAGATGTTGTTTAGCAGGCTGGCATCTGTCACGTCTGTGAACCTTGTGGGTGCATTCTCCAGGGACTCCTTTCCAGTGCAGGATTTGGCACTACTGTGTGATTGAAGTCTCAGATTGCAGTCAAACACGCTTTCCCACAGTTCAACCAGCCCCGTATTACCTGGTGTCACAGAGGGCCGGCTGCTCACAATAAACTCTTTCAAGCCTGGAATGTGAGCATTAGGCACAGCGAAGCCGACTGCCCCGCCAACCACAGCGTAGTTTACGGGATTGGCTAAGTACCTGTATGTGATCCAGCCCTCACTGCCAACCCACTGAAAGCCAGTCACATTCTGGTAGTACAGCTCTTTAATGAGGATGTCCAGGTCATTGCCGTCCGCAAAGGCCACAATGACATGCGATGTGGATGACTTAATGACGTCCACCACGTCTAGAAATTTCTCTCTGGGGTCCGTTCTGTAAATAGCCACAGAGTACTCCACACATACTCCCTCTTTCTCAGCAGCATCTAGAAAACTGGCCATTCCATCATTGCCATAGTCACTCCTGCTCCTGACAGCTCCCACCCAGGTCCAGCCAAAGTGCTTAACCAGTTTTGCCAGTGCTCTGCTCTGGTAATAATCGCTGGGAATTGTTCGGAAGAAAGAGGGGTACTCTTTCCTGTCGCTCAGACATGCACAGGTAGCTGAGTGACTGAGCTGTAAAAGAGAAATGCAAAAAAAAAAAATAAAAATAACTACTGTCAGATCCACACATTTCAAATTTAAGTGCATTTTAAAACTATGCCCCTTCCCAAAGAACATTTTATACAAAATGTTCTTTAATCTAAAATACATAGATAAAGCCATGGAGTAGCGCTAATCATAACCCATAATTTAACTTCACTTTAAAATTTGTGAAGTGGAGCACCTCATGGCTTACTCAACTGTATTTAAGGCTCTGAGATGGCTAATGAGATGCTTTTGCCTGATTACTCAACATATTTGTATCTCTAGATAGAGATTTAAACATTTATCAACATGGATAGATATAATTCTCTCATAATATGGGACTACATAGCAAAACAGGCGCTCTTAACCTTATTTTATATACAGTTACAATTACATTTTCTGTTGACTCACCACTGGGATGTGAAATGGGCCCATAGTCCTTGCAATGCCTATGGTGGCTGTTGAAGTCGTCTCCCCTATGACAGCATGCACAGTGGAGAGTCTGATGCATTTATCACTCCCCTCCTCTGGGCCATTCATAAGAAGCAGTGATGCTTTCACAGAGAGAGGAATGCTGGGGCAGGAGCCATATATCCTGTAGCCCAGTGTAACATCCGGAAGGATATCTGTGCTATTGTTAATCTCCTCGATAGCAAACATCATTGTCATGGCATACTGCAGCTCTCCGGGATCGACCCTAAGAAAAGAGAAGTGCGTTTTACTTTTGTGATCTAAGGCTGTTTTATATTTTCCATCCATCCTTACTTACCCCGCCATCTCTCTGCTTTGTTTTCACATGTTTTTACACTTATAATTACTCAGTACACTTAATACTATTAGTGTTACTGGTCTGCTTTATGATATCACATTACTGGTTTCATTGCTGTCTTAGCCATTTTATAAACAGAATAGTCTAATTTTTGGTGTCAGATGCTTTTCAACTCTAAATGATCCCATTAAATATAGAACGCTCGTCTTACCCAAAACACCTCATATTTCCTGGGTTGACTTGTAATGTTGGATTCACATCTGGTGGATACTGATGGAATGAAAAAATGCCTCCTATGGAGACATCTCCGTCTTTAGAAAAATGAAGAAGATCATCCGCTCCATATACTGTGCATTGCTGTTCTGTAGCATTAGCAGTAAAACTGAAGATCATCAGTATTTCTGCCAGCAACAGCATGACTCTATACTGGAAATATTTGCCTCACAGAATCCTCTGACACTATCGAGCAGACGTGTCTTTATATACATCTGATAAGGGTGGAAATGGGGCCTGGCATAATGCTTAGTGGTATGTTTACCTTTTTTTCTGTCCAATGATGAAAGCAAGTGGGATGATTGGCAGGAAAACGAAGCAATGAATTGTGACTTATGCTTGACCCAATCAGGGCCTAGGCTGAATCCAGTAGTTCAGTTTTTCTAGTTTTTTTCTAAATGTATTGCTAAACCAATTATTTATTGCAAGTTCAGATCGAAGTTACACCATTGTTAAATTTTCTATTAACATTTATAAGGTGAAATACTGCATTTAACCTAGGCCCTGTGTGGATCAAACATAAAAGTACGACTATTTCATAATTTATTTAGACTTCCTACCTGTCTGTCTAATTCTATTCATAAGTAAATATGAGTGCAAGTGCTATATGTTTATTTTATATATAATTTTTGTACTCATTTAATTTGTTGCAACATATTTTTATTCACATTATATGCATTTACATTCCAAGCAAAGGGTGTTCTACGTGTACAGTGCAGAAACTGGAGGAGAGTCAGTGTGATTTTCCCTGTGCTTTGCTCATTAGCTGTTTCCTAGTGTTCTGCTCTGGCTTGAGTATAATGATATAGCACTTCGGAAGAAAGATACAGAATAACAAACCAAAGCTTGAGGCCAGAATAGCAAATATCTCTACAGCTACAGTGAACTTTCCAGGAGAGCTGACATAAGCTGGGATGAAGGTGATCCAGACTGCACAGAATATGAGCATGCTGAATGTGATGAACTTTGCTTCATTAAAGTTATCGGGCAGCTTTCGAGCCAGAAAAGCTAAAACAAAACACAGCAGAGCCAAGAGTCCTATATAACCCAGCACAGCCCAGAAACCTACAATAGAACCTAGATTACATTCTAGAATTATTTTATCAGTGTAGTGAGCCATGTTTTTGCGAGGCACTGGCGGTGCTAGAGCCAGCCACAGCACACAGATAATCACTTGAAAAAGAGTACAACAGAACACGCTCATTCTCTGGACAGGCACTGAACACTGAGGAAGACTACTGCCAGGCACAGTGGCTTTGAAGGCCATCACCACTGCTATTGTTCTTGCCAGTACACATGACATGCAAAGCGCAAAAGTGACCCCAAACGCTGTGTGGCGCAGCATGCAGGACCACTCGGAGGGGCGTCCGATGAAAGTAAGTGAGCAGAGGAAGCACAGGGTCAGCGAGAAGAGCAGCAGAAAGCTCAGCTCAGCGTTGCTTGCTTTTACAAGTGGTGTGTCTATGAAGCAGAAAAATACTAGCCCTACAGCGATGGTAAAGGAAACTCCTGTTATTGAGAACATTGTGAGAAGGATTCCCATGTTTTCATCAATTGAGAGGTATTCCACTTTCTTTGGAACACAGAGGCTGTGATTTTCATTAGACCAGTACTCCAGAGGACATCTGATGCACTCGACAGAGTCTATAATGAGACAAAATATTCATGCACAGCGTGTTGAATTATTATAAATGATTTTCTGTCTGTAATTCCTGACACTGTCAATTTTAATGTTTATTTTATTTCTATAAGGTTTGAGAAGACCTTACATTCATTTTCCATTAATATATATCAGTTGCGATGCAGGAACAAGTATAAAATAATTATTAAACAACAATGATGGTACTTATTTTTTCCAGCTAGTTAGTAAGAAGCTGATGTTTTCTGAATGATAAACACATCTACAGATGCTTCATGACTTTAAGAATTAATTTCATTCAGAATGTCTCATATATGTAATGATCAAATCTCAAGGCAAGTTAACTATCAAATATTTCCCACATAAATAGACAATAACATCACAGTATTTAGTTTAGTATATGTTATATAATGTATTATTGCTGTTATTGTGTTGTATTTATTATGACAGTAAAGAAACACATGCATTACCGGTCTCATTGGTGATTTCACCCACAGGACACTGTATACATGCAAAGCAGCACGGTGGTCTCCCTTTGATTTGGGCCTGTCTGAAGCCTGGCTGACAGCTCTCACTGCACACAGACGTGGGCCTCTGCCACATATTCTTAGTTATACTCTCATAAAAGACAACACATCTCTTTCAGTAAGTGTTCTATTCTGTGTTTACTGTGTACCTACCATGTCACTATTTCCAGCCCAGACTATACTGACAGGTTTCATGACAAACTGCTTGTCACTTGGTAGAGAAGCGTCATAGTGACCCACTGTAACAAAGGCTATGTCTCCCGCTGCGTTTTTCTGCCAGTTCACCAGCTCATACCTTGCGGTAGGGTCTCCGTTACTGTTGAAATACACACGCTCACCTGTAGGCATTGTAAAGTTCACACTCTGTAAGGAATTTAGTACCTGCAACAAAAACAAACCTTGTTTATATGAATGTTCAAGTGCTTGTAGTGTTCTAAGCATTCCTGAAGCTTTTACATGTTCCTACCTGACTTGACAGCAGTGCGTCCTTTTGGGTGCACATTACATTTTCAGTGGGATCATCAGCTTTGCAAGCCAGTGTGTTCTGTAAGGCGTGGGCTATTGCATAAACCGCTTTATACACATTGTTTGAAATCCTTAACTCGGACACATCGGTGAACGTGTTGTTGATTTCTTCGAGATTCTCGAATTCAGTGCAAAGCTTTGCGTTCTCATCTGTCGGAGAGAACTGGCATCCAAATGTTGTTTCCCAAAACTCTCTCAAAAGGGCACTTGAGGGACTTTGAGACGGATGGACTTTCACAAGGAAGTCCTTCAGACCTGGAATCTTAGACTTGTTGATTGTAAAGCCCATGGCGCTGCTGATAACTCTAGATGTCCTTTCAGTCGCCAAGTACCTGGCAGTTATCCAGGACTCGCTGCCTATCCACTGTAGCCCTGTCACGTTTTGGGCAAGGGCCTCCTCTAACAGAACATCCATTTCACTCTGGGCAAGAAATGCTACTAAAACCCTAGCAGTGCCTTTTTTGATCACTTCCACAACTTTAGCAATGCTCTCCTTAGAGTTTGTTCTTAGAATGGCTTCAGAATACTCAATGCATACACCCTCTTTTCTTGCTGCCTCCATAAACGTGGCCATGCCATTGTTGCCATAGTCATTATCGCTTCTCACTGCTCCTACCCAGGTCCAGCCAAAATATTTGACTAGCTGAGCCAGCGCTCTGCTTTGGTAGTAATCGCTGGGAATTGTTCTGAAAAAGGAGGGATACTCTTTTCTGTTGCTCAGACAAGCACAGGTAGCAAAATGACTAATCTGTTCGGAATAGTTGACACATCAAAACCAAAACAGAATTAATGCTGTGCCACGGTCGCATGTTTCACCAAATGCAGTCTGATGTCCGTGTATTTTACCACTGGGATCTTGAATGGCCCTGTTGCTCTCGACATCACAATGGTTGAGGAAGACTCTGACTCTCCAATGATTGCTTGCACTGCTGAGTGCCCTGAGCAGGTTTCTTGTGCTGTAAGCTCCTGGCCATTTGTCAAAGCCATGGCTGATCTCATAGAGGCTAGTGTTGAGCCACAGCTGTCGAATATCTTGTACCCAATTGAAATATTAGGAAGAAGATTACTGTTGTTTATTTCTTCAATACCAAAGATCATGGTCTGCACAAACCGGAATTCTCTGAAGTTCAAACTAAATGAAAAAAGAACAATATTAATACAATTACAACATAATACATTTTTATGTTCTTACATTTTTGCAGCTTAACCAGTTTACAGTATAAATGAAAGGTTTATACAGTTTGCCTGTCCACTTAAACATGTCCTCATCTTCTCAACTCAATAAAAAGTTTACCATAGTTATAGTAATAGTAGGAAAGAACTCACAAACCTGGTGCACGTTAGACGTTGTGGTTTCTCAGTAAATGACAGTGTCTGCAGTGTGATTTTGCTGTGAACTGAAAAAGCTCCTCCAATGATAACGTCCCCATCCTTAGAGAGCAAAGGGTGCTCTGGGCTGCCAATCATTTGACACTCAGCCTTTTCTCCATTGGCTTTAAAAGCACAGAGCAGCAGGAATGCATAGAGAAACATTGCAGAGGCTCTTGCTCCATAGCGCTCTACAACTGGGAGATCTAATTATATAGGGTGTCGTAGCCCATTTCGGAGCACTTGAAGTACATGATCATGTGATTATATCGTGTCTGAACATGTGACCACACAATATGTGACCACACACTAAGAAAAACAATGTGTTTAAATGATCATTGAAACCAGTATTGATCGTAGCTGCAGTGCCTTCCCACAGTTCCTGGGCTGGTGAAATCTTGCTGTGTTATGCAGCAGTTTCAGTTAAAGATTTGAAGATGAGCATATAAGCTAAAAGTGTAGCCTCTCACAGATTTTGTGGTTTTGAAGTTCATGCTTTCCTCCGAACAAATGGGGACATTAACCCTTCTCTTTTTTTTCCTCCCTTAGCTCATCTTGGTTGCGCTGGCGCCACCCAGTGAATCTTTGTGTAATGATGTTGATAATGGTGATGCTTCATACTTGGTTTTATTTCTAATATTTAGTTAACTTTTCTAGTGATTACCTTTGATGGGCCTGTTCAAAGCACAGAAGTGAAGCATCCAAATGCTCAAAACATTCTTTGTGGAGCTTGAAACATTTAAATATTTGAAATATGAAACAGGTAGAAATGTTTAGATTTGGGTTCAGTTAAATATTTTAGGCTCTCTCTTAGAAATTATCATTAAGTCATGTTGTTTTGATGCAGTCCACTTAATCATTTTCATACGAGGCATGTATGCTCATTTCCAGAGAATGGACAAAGTAACAAAAACAACCAATATCTGTACTAGCATTACATTTAATACAGTACAGGCCACACTTTACCTTCTGAACATGGATTAGTTCAGTTCCATCAACGACGAACATGATTTAACTTAACAGAGTACTGGTTTTCAAAATAGGTAAATGATGGTAACTCCAAATGACAACACACTGCTGCCAGAAGAGAGCTGGTCCAGCAAACACATCAAGATACATAAAATCACTGCTTATTCTATTAATATTGCCTTCATTAAACCCCTTAGTGCTGGTTCAATACATCCTAGCTTCTTCTGTTGTTCTTTTTAGTACAGCTGCTGCCTCTCTATCTTCTCTTATAAAGAAAACCTTGAGTGGTTTAAACAAGCTTTCGAGGGCATCAGGCATCATGTCACCTCTGCACCTTTTCTGCCCAACTTTATCGCAAAGGTGGTGGTCATTTGCACATCAACTCCATCTTGTGCCTATTTTTCCTATTGTCTCTCTCCCACTGAGCCCAAGTATCAAGACTTGGGACCTAGTGTTTTAACCCCCACCAGGCCCGGTCTGATTTTATTAACTGAAGTATTATCACATGGCCTGGCCTTATAGTTTACTCATACACCTCCCTTTTCTGTTAAGCTTCTGACCTTACTCCTAATAGCCTCTAGTGTAAAGGAAATCTTTTTAGATTCCTTCACTTTTTTAGGCTAGTTAGCCCTGATGCTCATCACTTATTGTTGCGTCGCTGTTCAGTAATTTTTTTCTAGTCCTTCTCATTTCCCAGCATGTAGCTCTTGGTCTTCAAAACCGAACATCAAAGGTTTGGGCTCACCACATTCCCTGCTCCATATGCCAGTCACCACAGGACTTTAATTATTAATAATGTATCTTCTTCTTGAGCCTGTGTTCAGCTGTCTTTTGGGTTTTCTTTCTGGGTTTTGTGTCACTACAAAGTAAGTAACCAATTTTACATTAAACAACTACTAAATATATACAAAAAAAATCTTATGTTTTGTTACTTTCTACATGGTCATTATATATAGTTCTTTAATGCACACTGATTGGTTACTGAACCAATTATGGGGCACGGGTTTCCTCCTGGTGCTTTGGTTTCCTCCCACAATCCATGCAGTCAGGCGAATTTGAGATACTAAATTACCCCTAGGTGTGAGTGTGTGACTGCCCTGTGACAAGTAGCCTGTCCGGGGTGTTTCCTGCCTTCTGTCCAGTGAGCACTGGTATAGGCTCCAGCACTCTCCACAACCCAGAAGGATAAGTGGTTTAGAAGATGAATGAATGAACACAAATCAGCTATCCGCCATGGATGATATACGCCAAAATGATCACACTGTGAATAATTAAGAATATTTTATTTCAGATCTTAAGGTGATTTAGTTGCCACTTTGCCCATCATATGTTTCTTTGTATTCAGTTCAGGCTTAAATAGAATGATATAACACTTTGGTGTAAATATACAGAATAGTAAACCGAAGCTGGAAGCTAAAATAGCAAATATCTCCACAGCTACAGTGAACTTTCCAGGAGAGCTGACGTAAGCTGGGATGAAGGTGATCCAGACTGCACAGAATATGAGCATGCTGAATGTGATGAACTTGGCTTCATTAAAGTTATCAGGCAATTTCCGAGCCAGGAATGCCAAAATAAAACACAAACTGGCCAGGATTCCTATATAGCCCAGCACAGCCCAGAAACCCAAAGCTGAACCCAACTGACATTCTAATATGATCTTATTCTTGTAGTAGTGCATGTTGTTGTAGGGGAAAGGAGGTGATATTGTCAACCATAGAACACAAATAAGGACCTGTATGAGAGTGAAGGCAAGAACACTGAGTCTCTGCTGTAGAGGCCCAAACCATTTCATAACATTACTGCCTGGAAGTGTAGCTCTGAAGGCCATTAACACCACTACTGTTTTCCCCAGAACACAGGAGATGCAGAGGACAAAGGTGATCCCAAACGCTGTGTGGCGCAGCATACAGGACCACTCAGAGGGCCGAGCAATGAAAGTGAGAGAGCAGAGGAAACAGAGAGTCAGTGAGAAGAGCAGCAGGAAGCTCAGCTCTGAGTTGTTAGCTCTGACAATGGGAGTGTCTCTCTTAATTAAAAATAAAACACCCACTAATATAGTTAATCCTGTTCCTAACAGAGAAAAGAAAACCAGAATTATCCCCATAATTTCTGTAAATGAAAGATATTCTACAACCTTCAACACACATTTGTCTCGTTTGGCATTAGACCAGTATTCTCCTGGACACTGCTCGCAGTTATTTGAATCTGTAAAACAATTATGATCATCCTTACTAGATGCTGTTGATCAGGATCTGTATCCTAAATAGTAGAAGAAGAATACAAAAAGTACAGCTAACACATCTTCTTTGCAGCATCACAAGCCTGATATTACCTGTAACATTACTGATCTCTCCCTCTGCACATGGTATACAGTCATAGCAGCACACAGGCCTTCCTTTCTGTGCAGCCTTCCTGGTTCCCAGAGGACAGCTCTCACTGCAGATAGACCTTGGCTTCTAATATGAGCAACATATAGTGGTTGCATCAGTATCGCTTATGTACACTGCAGAATTATTAGTTAATTTGTAGCATATTATTTTTCCACATGACTATATTTACAAAGATTATTAGAATGTGCCAGCATACCTCAGCTTTTCCTCCACCCCACACTATGTTATTATCAGTTATGACAAACTGCTGTCCAGGCGGTAGAGAGGCATCAAAGTAACCCACTTGTTTAAAGAGCACTTCTCCATCAGGCCCGTGCTGCCAGTTGATCACATCATACTTTGCAGCTGTTGCGCCAGTGCTATCAAACCACACCTGCTCCCCTGTTTTAGTGGTAAAATTTACCTTTTTCAGAGACTCGACAACCTTAGGAGAAAAAAGAGAAGCAGTATTCAGATGATGTAATGGGAGAAAATTGGCCTTATTTCTCATTTGGGTTTGTTTTCTACCTGCCGTGGTTGTATTGTCTGATCTTTTTCACAGCCCTGATTTTCCATGCATTTGAGTAGACTGTGTAAAGAATGGGCCACAGCGTAAACACCACTGTAGATGTTATTTGCGTATCTCAGTTCGGATATATCTTCATTGTAGTTTTTAAACTCAATCAGTTCCTCATATCTGCTGCAGCTGTTTTCAGCTTGAGATGTGTTCCTCTCTGTTACCGAGCAAGGGATCACTGTTTCCCAAAACTCTTTTATCACATAGTCTGAAAAACTGATAATGTTAGCTTTTCCCACATCAAATCCGAGGGAGCCACCCAGCACACTGTAACTTGTTGGAGTTATTAGATTGACTGCAGTTATCCACACCTCAACGCCAATCATCTGGAAGCCTGTGATGTTATTTAGAATAAGCTGCTCTACTAATAAGTTCATCTCAATGTGGGCCACAAACATAATAATCACTTTAGCAGTGCCCTTTTTCATAATGTCAACCACTTTCATGAGTTTGGCTGGTTCTGATCGGTCAACCTTTTCCGAGTACTCCACACATATTCCCTCCTCTTTGGCCGCTTCCAAAAAAATGGCCATTCCGTTGTTGCCGTAGTCGCTGTCGCTGTTTACAGTCCCGACCCAAAACCAGCCAAAGTGTTTGACCAGCTGTGCTAGTGCTCTGCTTTGGTAGTAATCACTGGCTATGGTCCTGAAGAACGAGGGGTACTCCGTCCTGCTGCTCAGGCATTCACATGTAGCAGCATGACTTACCTGGGGAGTGGTCAAAAGGCCTTTTTTAACTAAAGCACTATTACTTAAGGGTACTATGTGGCTTTGCATATATACAACACGGCATGTATGCTGAAACGTGTGCAGCATACATACCATAGTGTCTATATTCATCATAATGTAAATAAACACACACATGCATATCTTGGTTAAATACGTATATGTGATCAGCTTCACCCCTATGTCATCATTCCTGATTTAATACCTGCAAATTTCAGTGGCATATGCAATTCTTTTGTAAATATTAAAACATTATTTAATAATATTCATTACGGAATAGACATTACTGTTAAATAAGTACATCAGTAAGTACATCAGTAAGCACAGATACTGCACTGTATTTTCCAAAGGACATCATTAGGTGGTAAGTCACTGTGTAAGTAATTGAGATACTTAGGCACGTCAATAGAAACAGTTACATGCTGCTTACAGCACGGCCGGCTTAATAGCAAACAAAGTCTTTGAGAGCCTGAAAAATCCAAGCGTTCTGCAAAACTGACTGAGATTAAAATTAGATTTCAATAGGCATTTAGCAGACAATGAAAACGAGATGTTACTATTTAAAAGGCAATATGTCAATAGCATTCACAGTCAATATGCATTTTGTAAAAGCAACAACACTTGTGTCTTACCACTGGGATCTGGAAAGGCCCTGTGGTTCTGGAGAGTACTATAGTCGGAGAAGACTCAGACTCCCCTATGATGGCTTGCACTCCTGCCTGTCCAGAGCAGACTTCATCTGCTGTTAGTTCCTGACCATTCATCAGAGCCATGGCTGCCTTCATAGACAAGAACCTTGAGCCACAGTTGTCGTAAATCCTGTACCCGACTGAGACGTTTGGGAGCAAGCTGCTGCTTCTGTTGATCTCCTCAATGACAAAAACCATGGTCTGAGCAAAGCGCAGCTCTCGAAGGTTCAAGCTGTGGCCATATGGAACCATTTAAAAGAAAGTAAAGATATCATTTAATATTTTATAGTAATGTTTTCTATGCATGAAACATATAATGCTTTTCAGTTTTCTTTCAAACTCCAGTCCATTGTAATGTGTCCAACTCTAACCAACCTGGAGCATTTCAGAGGTTCTGGCTTTTCAATAAATGACATTGATGGCATTGTTACACTGCTGTGTATCGAGAAAGCTCCTCCGATTATCACATCTCCATCCTTAGACAGCAGAGGATTCTCTGGGCTCTGGATTACATGGCAAAGTGGCTTCTCCCCTTTTGCCATGAAATTGAGAAAAAGCAAGATTACATGAAGAAACATTACAAAGGCTGTCTGCTGCTTTGTTGCATGAATCCTCGTCACTTACTGCCTTCATATTTTTATAGACATGCTTAGAACTCTTTTGGGTACGACGATACGGTCTGGACAAATCAGAGAGGGCAGACTGCATGACTTCATTGTGGGACGGAACGCCAGCTGGGGCCTGTAAGTTTCAGCCTAATTTTGAAGCGCTGGTTAATTCAGGGTTTCAAGAATGTGTTTATAGAGTGCTGTTCACAAACCAATAGCTCTACATTTCTGGATGATTTGCCAACTGTTCACATAGACATTCAACTTAAAACAACTGGGGGGCTAGATGTGCGTTTTCTTGATAATGTGGTTTATTTTATTCCTGCACAAGGGTGTAGGAGCAGGTTTAACATTGTGGGGACACATTTGTTAAAATTGAATCAAAGCCCACCCTATCCCCTAAAATATTACCTATAAGCTGATTCCACTGTAGCAAAGGTAGTAAAGTAGGCTAGAATTATAGTACATTACAAACAAATAAACAAAATACAACATTATCTGTACTTCTGTTTATTATTAGATAAATCCAAGTAAAGCTCACTTTACAAACTAAACAACGTACTCCACATTACATGCTACTGTTGTTAAAAAACTTTTAAATTATACATGCAATGTCTGGATTATATACATATAGAACCAAATATATATTATTTTCTTTGGTGGTATGATGCTGAAATGAAATAACAAACAAATGTATGTTAAGGTTTTCTGACTAGGCAAGACTAAAAATAATGTTAGACAGTAAGGCTGTGCAGCACCCTCTAGAACATCACATACTACACTACTGACAGCACTTCTAACGATAGCGTCCTTTTATTTATTCATTAATTAATTTATTTTATTTATTATATTTTATTTTTTATGTATGTAATGTAGTAGCTGTCGGCAGGTTGGGGTGTGGCCAGAGAGTAATGTAACTTTACGTTTCAGAGTGCTTTCTGACTAAAGTTAATATAAACATTAGCTGAATCAAACCCTCCTAGTCTGTTACCATAACAACACATTATAGTAAAGATGTTTTATTGCAGTATATATGGTCATCGTTCCTATTCATTGCTCTCATCACTGACCTCGCGTTTAAAGGTGGCGCCGACGCTCCAGCGAGGACTGCAGGATATTTCTGAACAGGCATCTCAATACAAGCCTTAACAAAGTGAAAGACCACCTAACAACCAGAGCCAGTTGCTAACAACAAACACAGCAAATGAATAGCGAATGCTGCTTTTAAAATAAACGTTTTTAAACAGGGGGGCTGGAGCCAATCCCAGCATCATCGGGGGGAAGGCGGGGTACACCATAGACAGGTCGCCAGTCCATCGCATGGCCACTCACACACACACTTACAACCATAAGCAGTTTAGAATGAGCAAACCTAACATGCATGTGTTTGGACTGTGGGAGAAAACCGGAGTACCCGGAGGAAACCCACTCAAGCCACTCTCTACACCACTACACCACCAGGCTGACCACTACACCACCGTGCTAACCACTACACCACCGTGCTAACCACTACACCACCATACTAACCACTACACCACCGTACTAACCACTACACCACTGTTGACCACTACAACACCATACTAACCACTACACCACCATGCTAACCACTACACCACCATACTAACCACTACACCACCATACTAACCACTACACCACCATACTAACCACTACACCACCGTACTAACCACTACACCACCATACTAACCACTATACCACCGTACTAACCACTACACCACCGTACTAACCAATACACCACCATGCTGGCCACTACACCAACGTGCTAACCACTACACCACTATGTTGACCACGACAACACCGTACTAACCACTACACCACTGTGCTAACCACTACACCACCGTACTAACCACTACACCACCGTACTAACCACTACACCACCGTACTAAACACTACACCACCGTGCTAGCCACTACACCACCTTACTAACCACTACACCACCGTACTAAACACTACACCACCATACTAACCACTACACCACCATACTAACCACTACACCACCATACTAAACACTACACCACCGTACTAAACACTACACCACTGTGCTAGCCACTACACCACCAGGCTGACCACTACACCACCATGCTAACCACTACACCACCGTACTAACCACTACACCACCGTGCTAACCACTACACCACCATGCTGGCCATTACACCACCGTTCTAGCCACTACACCACCGTGCTGGCCACTACACCAACGTGCTAACCACTACACCACCATGTTGACCACTACACCACAATGCTAACCTCTACACCACCATACTAACCTCTGCACCACTGTACTAACCACTACACCACCATGCTGACTACTACACCTCCGTGCTAACCTCTTCAAAACCGTGCTAACCTCTACACCACCGCACTAACCACTACACCACCATACTAACCACTACACCAACGTGCTGACCACTACACCACCGTGCTAACCTCTTCAAAACCGTGCTAACCACTACACCACTGTACTAACCACTACACCACCATACTAAACACTACACCACCGTACTAAACACTACACCACTGTGCTAGCCACTACACCACCAGGCTGACCACTACACCACCATGCTAACCACTACACCACCGTACTAACCACTACACCACCATGCTAACCACTACACCACCATGCTGGCCATTACACCAACGTGCTAACCACTACACCACTATGTTGACCACGACAACACCGTACTAACCACTACACCACTGTGCTAACCACTACACCACCGTACTAACCACTACACCACCGTACTAACCACTACACCACCGTACTAAACACTACACCACCGTGCTAGCCACTACACCACCTTACTAACCACTACACCACCGTACTAAACACTACACCACCATACTAACCACTACACCACCATACTAACCACTACACCACCATACTAAACACTACACCACCGTACTAAACACTACACCACTGTGCTAGCCACTACACCACCAGGCTGACCACTACACCACCATGCTAACCACTACACCACCGTACTAACCACTACACCACCGTGCTAACCACTACACCACCATGCTGGCCATTACACCACCGTTCTAGCCACTACACCACCGTGCTGGCCACTACACCAACGTGCTAACCACTACACCACCATGTTGACCACTACACCACAATGCTAACCTCTACACCACCATACTAACCTCTACACCACTGTACTAACCACTACACCACCATGCTGACTACTACACCTCCGTGCTAACCTCTTCAAAACCGTGCTAACCTCTACACCACCGTACTAACCACTACACCACCATACTAACCACTACACCAACGTGCTGACCACTACACCACCGTGCTAACCTCTTCAAAACCGTGCTAACCACTACACCACTGTACTAACCACTACACCACCATACTAACCACTACACCACCATACTAAACACTACACCACCGTACTAAACACTACACCACTGTGCTAGCCACTACACCACCAGGCTGACCACTACACCACCATGCTAACCACTACACCACCGTACTAACCACTACACCACCGTGCTAACCACTACACCACCATGCTGGCCATTACACCACCGTTCTAGCCACTACACCACCGTGCTGGCCACTACACCAACGTGCTAACCACTACACCACCATGTTGACCACTACACCACAATGCTAATCTCTACACCACCATACTAACCTCTACACCACTGTACTAACCACTACACCACCATGCTGACTACTACACCTCCGTGCTAACCTCTTCAAAACCGTGCTAACCTCTACACCACCGTACTAACCACTACACCACCATACTAACCACTACACCAACGTGCTGACCACTACACCACCGTGCTAACCTCTTCAAAACCGTGCTAACCACTACACCACCATGCTTAGCAAAGTAATTTAATTATGATGCTGGTCTGCTTACCTTGTTGTCTTTAAGGCTTATACAGTTGTATGCAAAGGGTTTGGGCGTCCCAGTCAAATTACGTTTGTAGACCTTTTTTATGCTAACACATCCTCTACAGCAAACACACCTCTGCACAAATTCACTGCACAGTTACTGTGTGGTTGCTCTGTTGAATATATTGGGGAAAACAATTAAGAATAAAATGTGGCCTGTGTAAAAGTTATGGCACACTATGCTTTGTTGCTTGTTTTCAGGTATGTTAAACTTAGCAAATATTTTTTTTTAATTGTTTAAATGTGTTCTCTGTAAATGATGTTTTAATTTATTTTACTGGACAAAACAATTTTTTTTTGCATACTAATGTAAGCACCTGGATTAGGATGTTAAATTATATTTGCAACAGAAATGCACAGAGAAGCATCACAGATGTTCTGAAGCGCTGCTTCATTGCTCTGATACGGCTGGGAGATCTAATTATATACATGATCTTGTTCATGTAACATCATATAATATATATAACATATAATATGACAGTCGTTTATGTAATCATAATGATTAAAGATTTAGTGCATTACTGGGTACATAAACTTTCTTTTTCTGTCTTGGTTCACTTTGGTTGCGCTGGCACCCCCCAGTGGACCTTTATCTAATAAGGCTGCTGCTTGATAACAATTTTAATATAATGTTTACAATTGTAATAATTATGTATATAATAATAATAATTCTTACCTTTCATAAATCTGTCTGTGTAAAGCACAGGATTACCACTGAGGTCAGTTTTTTGCATGGTTGTAATACATTGTAAATAGTAAAATATGAAGTTGGGGTAGAAATTTTCAGGCCCACTCAATGAAAGTTATCATATACTAGTTATCTACTAATGTCACATTTAACGTAATACTGGGCCACTTTTACTCTCTAAACATGCTCAAGCCTTTCAGCATGCTCCCTTACTTGTTCTGCTTGTTTTTCAAGCCTAGTTCTTGGAGGTATGGAAAAAGAAGAAATTTTCTCAGAGTAGTGACGTAAAGCTTCTATCTGGTGACTAAGGAGGCCACCATAGGTTAACCTAGTCCTCTAAAATAAAGTAGCCTCATAATTCTTACACACACAGGGCAGTTTATCTACTGTATCTACTCTCATTGTCCATTTTATCAGCTTGACTGACCATATAGGAGCACTTGGTAGTTCTACATTTACAGACTGTAGTCCATCTGATTCTCTGGATACTTTCTTATCCTGTTTTTCAATGGTCTGGACCCCTAAAGGACCACTAGAGAGCAGGTATTATTTGGGTGGTGGATCATTCTCAGCACTTCAGTGACATTGATCTGTGTATGATTCAAAAAGATTCACTAACGCCTGTCGTTGTTGCACTACAAACTACTGGGGTTCAGTTCTCCATCTGGGCAACCACCCTACACTATACCAATAAGAGTCCTTGGGCAAGACTACCTTCACCGACCTGTGTACAGGTAAACTGTAACCCTACCTTCACCGACCTGTGTACAGGTAGCCTGTGACACTACCTTCACCTAATGCTCTGGATAAGCAAGTGCGACGAATGTAAATGAAAGAAATCATTTGACTTGATAACCGTAACTAGATGAATGCATCGCTACTGAATCCTCATGTTTAACAGTTGCCATTGTGTGACTTTGTGCCATTGACACTGATTCCATTATACAGTCATTTTTAAGGCTGTAGTTTTGAGAACTTTTCTATGTAGTGTGTACATTAGCATGTATGCATGTCCTTTTAAATTGTAACCATTGTTTCTAATAAACACAATTTCATGTTAATGCATTATGTATGTATAAGCACAGTGTCTTCGAACTGATTTCTGACATTAGCCACAGTAGATAATGGCTCACTCTTTTAGTACCCTGACGGTCAGTAATACTGGTTATTATGTCTAGCTAGAGAAACAATGGCGTGGCACAGCCTTTTGTTGTATGCCATTCTGCTTAATAGTAAAGTAAAGTTATTTACTTCAGCTTCTTGTATGAGTTATAATGATTGATCTGCTTATGTATTATTGTATGACCCACGAGAACATTTAAGCTGAAATGACCACTGTTTGTAGATGTGAATATTTTATTTAAGTTAAAGTGATTTAGATGCCATTTTGCCCATCATATGTTTCTTTGTATTCAGTTCAGGCTTAAACAGAATGATATAACACTTTGGTGTAAATATACAGAATAGTAAACCGAAGCTGGAAGCTAAAATAGCAAATATCTCCACAGCTACAGTGAACTTTCCAGGAGAGCTGACATAAGCTGGGATGAAGGTGATCCAGACTGCACAGAATATCAGGATGCTGAAGGTGATGAACTTGGCTTCGTTAAAGTTATCGGGGAGCTTACGTGCTAGAAAAGCCAAAATAAAACACAAACTGGCCAGGATTCCTATGTAACCCAGCACAGCCCAGAAACCTACTGCTGACCCTAACTGACATTCTAATATGATCTTATCTTTGTAGTAGTGCATGTTGTTGTAGGGGAAAGGAGGTGATATTGTCAACCATAGAACACAAATAAGAACCTGTATGAGAGTGAAGGCGAGAACACTAAGTCTCTGCTGTAAAGGTCCAAACCATTTCATAACATTACTGCCTGGAAGTGTAGCTCTGAAGGCCATTAACACCACTACTGTTTTCCCCAGAACACAGGAGATGCAGAGGACGAAGGTGATCCCAAACGCTGTGTGGCGCAGCATACAGGACCACTCAGAGGGCCGACCAATGAAAGTGAGAGAGCAGAGGAAACAGAGAGTCAGTGAGAAGAGCAGCAGGAAGCTCAGCTCTGAGTTGTTGGCTCTGACGATGGGAGTGTCTCTCTTAATTAAAAACAAAATACCCACTAATATAGTTAATCCTGCTCCTAACAGAGAAAAGAAAACCAGAATTATCCCCATTATTTCTGTAAATGAAAGAAATTCTATGACCTTCAACACACATTTATCTCTTTCAGCATTAGACCAGTATTCTCCTGGACACTGCTCGCAGTTATTTGAATCTGTAAAACAATTACAATCATTCTGATTAGGACTGAAACACACATTATTCTGGTAGTTTTATTTATTGATGCCATTTTGCAGGATCTGTATCCTAAATAGTAGAAGAAGAATGCAGAAAGTACAGCTTACACATCTTCTTTCAAGCCTGAAATTACCTGTAATATTACTGATCTCTCCTTCAGCACATGGTATACAGTCATAGCAGCACACAGGCCTTCCTTTCTGTGCAGCCTTCCTGGTTCCTTGAGGACAGCTCTCACTGCAGATAGACCTTGGCCTCTTTTATAAGCATATTATGGCTAAAATTAGTACTGTTTATTTTTTTACAACTCTATTAGTAATAGTTTCTATAGAACATATACTGGGGGTATATCAGGGCTTTTTACCCTGCTCAGTGAAGCTCAAGTTTGTCCTTTGTACATGGTTTGCTCCAAATATATACACCAGGCAGCCATAATATTGAAACAAACTCCTTGTTTCTACATTCACTATCCATTTTAGGTGTAGAGCTACAACGTGGTCAGTGTAGCTCTTCTATTTGAGACATCAATTTTGAAAGTTAAAACTGGTTGAAAAGAATCAACCTAGTTCTATGTTTTTGGCCACCAAAAATGAAATAAATAAACAGGCTCACTTTATTATAGGGTACTATTTATAAGACTACATAACACCTTCATAAGCTTGTCATGACAAATCATATGACCATATATACATGTTTATAAATGCTTATTTCAGGCATCATAAGGTTATAAACATTATTTGATATTTTTTTTATGTCAGTTGTCATGACAAGCTTATGTAGGACTCATGTAGTTGTCATGACAAGCTTATGTAGGACTCATGTAGCCTCATGAATGTAGCCTCCTTTAATCTTTAATTCTGAATATTGAAAGCAAATTGTCTCACTGAAAACATATTTTAACAATAATCCTAAAATGCACTACATGTACTAAAACTATACTTTTTGTCAAGGAGGATATCTTAAAGTACTAATGAGCTCCAATACAGTCTGTTACAATTGTTAATGCACTTTAATTGCAGTACTTACCCCCAGTATGTGCTCCTTACTATAGTATTTGATGGTATTATTAGAATGTGCCAGCATACCTCAGCTTTTCCTCCACCAAACACTATGTTATTATCAGTTATGACAAGCTGCCGTCCAGGCGGAAGAGAGGCATCAAAGTAACCCACTTGTTTAAAGAACACTTCTCCATCAGGCTTGCGCTGCCAGTTGATCACATCATACTTTGCAGCTGTTGCGCCAGTGCTATCAAACCACACCTGCTCCCCTGTTTTAGTGGTAAAATTGACCTTTTTCAGAGAATCCACAACCTTAAAGGGAAAAAGAGAACAGCAGCATTCAGGTGATGAAAATATGAGAACTTCACACTTTTCGTTTGGGTTTGTTTTCTACCTGCCGTGGTTGTATTGTCTGATCTTTCTGACAGCCCTGATTTTCTGTGCATTTGAGTAGACTGTGTAGAGAATGGGCCACAGCGTAAACACCATTGTAGATGTTATTTGCGTATCTCAGTTCAGAGATATCTTCATTGTAGTTTTTAAACTCAATCATTTCTTCATATCTGCTGCAGCTGTTTTCAGCTTGAGAAGAGTTTTCCGCTGTAAAAGAGCAAGGCACCGCCGTTTCCCAGAACTCTTCTATAACATAGTCCGCAAAACCGATAATGTTAGATTTTCCCACATCAAATCCGAGTGATCCACCCAGCACACTGTAACTTGTTGGAGTTACTAGACTGACAGCAGTTATCCATCCCTCAACGCCAATCATCTGGAATCCCGTGGCGTTCTTAAGAACAAACAGCTCTATTAATATGTTCATCTCAATTTGAGGAAGAAATAGAATGACCACTTTTGCAGTGCCTTGTTTGATAATGTCAACCACTTTCATGAGTTTGGCTGGTTCTGATCGGTCAACCTTCTCCGAGTACTCCACACATATTCCCTCCTCTTTGGCCGCTTCCAGAAAAATGGCTATTCCATTGTTGCCGTAGTCGCTGTCGCTGTTTACAGTCCCGACCCAAAACCAGCCAAAGTGTTTGACCAGCTGTGCTAGTGCTCTGCTTTGGTAGTAATCACTGGCTATGGTCCTGAAGAACGAGGGGTACTCCGTCCTGCTGCTCAAGCATTCACATGTAGCAGCATGACTTACCTGGTGAAAGAAAGACAGAAGAAGTTTTACAAAGCCTGGAGTACTAAATGACATTGTAAAGTAGAAAAAGTAGAGAACGTAGTTGACATAACCTGCGGTTAGCTGTTAATTGAAAGGTTGGTGGTTCTAAACCTCATGCACACATAATACACAGGACACACAGGTTTTACACATTTTACACAACAGTGTTCATTCCCACACTGCACACGTCTGTCAATTTCCTCAATTTCTATATTTAGATTTTGTGAATTTATATATACATATTAGTGTACATACTAAATAATTACATTTCTTTCTTACTTTTTTTAGGATATACTGTTATCTCAGAATATATTTTTGTCTTATTTAATGTTTATCTCATCTTTATGTTTTCAATTTTTCAGATATTTTACCACTATGTTTTCTTATTGTTTCATGTGAGAAGGCAGTCGACAAAGCATTTTACTGCCAGTTATACCATGTACGGATATGTATGTGACAAACAAACCTTGATTTGGTTTAATAAGCATTTTATGGAAGTATTCCAGGACGTTTCCTGTCATATTACCATTACAGTCAAGACATATGCTATAATGTTTCATGTCATTACGGCTAACTAGAATACACTGAACATCAGATAAGCTGTCATAGCATTAAACATTATGGTGTCTGTCATGACAAACTCTATTGTTGATCACGATGCTGAACAAGCTCAGAAGATGATATCTTCCATAGCATGTATATCCTTTTAATCAATACGGGTCCAAGAAGAGTTTTGCCATAAAATTCTTAAACACAAATGAGTATCTTGGTTAAATAAACATATCTAATGATGCACTACACACTACAGTTTCCACCTGTGTCTTTGCGGAGTATATGCCATCGTACATCATAACAGACTTAAAAACTTGCCTTATTCCTGATAAATTATATAAAATTATATAAAAGTTCTAAATGTAGTTGTATATTTTGTCAATGAAAACATATAAGGATTGGCCCAAAAAGAAATAAGGAAACTAGCAAATGTTAAATTGAAACATACTAGTATTGATTAAGTATAAGTTCATCATAAGAAAATGATCCTGTGGTAAAGCACATTATAAGGTGAATTACAATACTTTCCACAACAGTTTTTACAATTTGTATAGCAAACTAATGATTAAGGATCAGAAGAATCCAAGAGTAAGTTTTAAAAAACTATGAATAAAGGATGTAGGATTAGAATTTGTGTGGACTATATATATATATATATATATATATATATATATATATATATATATATATATATATATATATATATATATAAATAAAATACAAATAAAACCACAAAACTCAGTAACATAACTAGATGTTTTTGACACAATGTAAATGATATATAAAATATACTAATTGTAATAATAAAAAGTGCAAAGTGCATACAAAGTAATTCAACACATAAAGCAACAGCACAGTCTTACCACTGGGATCTGGAAAGGCCCTGTGGTTCTGGAGAGTAATATAGTTGGAGAAGACTCAGACTCCCCTATGATGGCTTGCACTCCTGCCTGTCCAGAGCAGACTTCATCTGCTGTTAGTTCATGACCATTCATCAGAGCCATGGCTGCCTTCATAGACAATAACCTTGAACCACAGTTGTCATAAATCCTGTACCCGACTGAGACGTTTGGGAGCAAGCTGCTGCTTTTGTTGATCTCCTCAATGACAAAAACCATGGTCTGAGCAAAGCGCAGCTCTCGGAGGTTAAATCTGTAGAGCAGTTGTGCATGTTTGAAGTTATATATGCATGTACATTTAAAATAGCACTTTAATATTTCCCAACAAACCTGGAGCATTTCAGAGGTTCTGGCTTTTCAGTAAATGACATTGACGGCGTCGTTACACTGCTGTGTATTGAGAAAGCTCCACCGATTGTCAGATCTCCATCCTTAGAAAGCAGAGGATTCTCTGGGCTCTCAGTTATATAACAAAGTGGCTTCTTCCCTTTTGCCAGAAAGCTGAAAGAAAGCAGCATCACATGGAGAAACATCACTGCAGCTGTCCACTGATTCTGCAGCATTAATACTCATCAACCACTGTATTTATCTATTTATAGACACACACAGAACTCTTCTGGGTAGGACGATTCAGTCTGGACAAATCAGAGAGGGCAGACTACATGACTTCATTGTGGGACTGAATGCCAGCTGGGCCCTTTCTGCAAGATCTGGTTTATTTCAGGGTTACAAGAATGCATTTATAGAGCACTGTTAACCAACCAATAGGTCTACAGCTCTGGATGTTTTGCCCACCATTCACACACACATTAGATGTAAAACCCCAGGGAAGCTACATCTGTGTTTTCCTTCCAATGAGTTTAGTCTTGTTCTGGCAAGTAATAAGGAACATATGCTACATATATATCGTTGGAAAACCACTTCAATGACCAGTAAATGACCATTTCACCATACTACTCTCCTCTCAGTGTACAGAGGGCCTATATAGATCATAGATCTAGTGCTTTGCTGTGTAAGCTAACAGTGTTTTTTTCTCTGTTGGTTCACTTTGGTTGCACTGGCACCTCCTAGTGGTCCATTTTCTAATGATGGTGATGCTGCTTGATAATTATTTTATATATTATTCCTTACATTCATATCATAAAGTAGTAGTTTATGTGGAAATAAATGCAAGTGAGGTAGAACAGTGGTTGTTAAGAGTTGTTGAGGCAGATTTGTTTGAAAATTTCAGGCCCGCCCAAGGACGTTATTCTTTCCTTAATACAAGGTAATGATTTTTTAATAAATGTCATGCATTTACATATCCAAGGTAATAATCTCACATTTAATATGATACTCGATCACATTTTATCATCTGAAGGTACTCTTTGGAATGCTTGTGTACATTTTATCAGCTACACTGACCATATAGGAGCACTTTGTATGTCTACACTTACAGACTGTAGTTCATCTGTTTCTCTGTACACTTTCTTACCCTCTTCTTCCATGATTAGGACCCCCACAGGACCACCACAGGGCAGGAACTATTTGGGTGTTAGCAGTGCTTCTAAATTGTTTTTAACAATCTATTAGACACTCCTACCTTGCGGGTCCACCTTGTAAGTGTTTGTACTGGCCATCTTCCAGTCCTTGAGCAACGGACGCTGCCCACAGGACACTGTTGACCAGATGTTACTGGTTGGTGGAGTATTCTCAGTCCAGCAGTGACACTGTGGTGTTTAAACACTACAGCAGCCTTGTGTTTCAGTTACAAAAAGATTCACTACCATCTGCAATTGCTGAATGAACTTGAGTGTTAATAGAAAAAGGTGGTAGATGGAGTCAAATCAAATTTATGTGTATAGCGCCTTTAGCAACTGATGTTGTCGCAAAGCACCTTTACAGGAATTTAGTGATAAGAAAAGTTCAATAGAGCATTAAAAAGCCTAAGAAGAAAATAACAACACAGATGAAAATCATACAAATCATAGAAAAAACATAGAAAACCTGCGACTGTGACGAGGAAAAACTCCCTTAGAACTGGAGGAAGAAACCTATAGAGGAACCAAGACTCACCGTGGGGGGACCCAGCCTCCTCTGGTCAAACTACTTATACAGTACTGATATAATGACTGTACCACTTATGTTCAGCTGCTCAGGTGTGCTTATATGATCATAATATGATATAACTTATATGAATTATAGTACAGATGAAGAACAGTCAGAGTGATGATGACAGTTAATGGAGGTAGAAGGTTAGTGGAAACTAGTTAGAGGTCATGGAATTTCAATTGAGTCTATAATGGCGCTGAAAGGATTCCTCGGGATACTCAAGTAACTCCATTACAAAAAATCATCGATACAAATTCTTTGCCCCGAAGATTCGTTTTGTCCATACAACCATATACAGCACGCTGTTTCGCACGGATGACCTTTATTGTTGCACAGCGCGCGCTGACGGTGTTGCCAGGTGACACGAAGAAGACGTGATTTGATGGAGCAGATTGTAAAATAAAGAAAGAGAGAGAGAATAAGGAGAGGAGAACAGAAGAGACGGGTCAGAGAAAACCATACACAGTGTCCAAAGTCTACTGTAAAAATGAACTAGCCGAGGGAGCCGTTACTGAGCGTCAACCTAAAGAAAGACGTGGCTGAAGTTAGCTGCTTATGTAAATTCCGCCTTTCCACCTTAAATGGCGCAGCAGTTAGAGGTGCCAGAATGTAACTTCTATACCAGTTAAGGTGGAACGAGGTATTTAAATAAGAAGATAACTTCAAAAAGCAAGCAGCTGAGCTTTCCCAGCAGACTGATAGATAACTAGTTTCAGTCTACACGTCCAGTCCACAGAGCGGAGCGACACACAGTAACGATAACATTTAGCTTAAATCGGTGTGATGAGTTGAGATGAAGGCTAGTAAAGCGTGTATGTTAGTTATGGTTATATGTAATGACTAGTTTAGAAAGTAAGTCAGTGTGATGATGAGTTGAGATGAAGGCTAGTAAAGCGTGTACGTTAGTTATGGTTATATGTAATGACTAGTTAAGAAAGTAAGTCAGTGTGATGGAGAGTTGAGATGAAGGCTAGTAAAGGGTGTACGTTAGTTATGGTTATATGTAATGACTAGTTAAGAAAGTAAGTCAGTGTGATGGTGAGTTGAGATGAAGGCTAGTAAAGCGTGTATGTTAGTTATGGTTATATGTAATGACTAGTTAAGAAAGTAAGTCAGTGTGATGGAGAGTTGAGATGAAGGCTAGTAAAGCGTGTATGTTAGTTATGGTTATATGTAATGACTAGTTAAGAAAGTAAGTCAGTGTGATGGTGAGTTGAGATGAAGGCTAGTAAAGCGTGTATGTTAGTTATGGTTATATGTAATGACTAGTTAAGAAAGTAAGTCAGTGTGATGGTGAGTTGAGATGAAGGCTAGTAAAGCGTGTACGTTAGTTATGGTTATATGTAATGACTAGTTAAGAAAGTAAGTCAGTGTGATGGAGAGTTGAGATGAAGGCTAGTAAAGCATGTACGTTAGTTATGGTTATATGTAATGACTTGTTAAGGAAGTTAGTCAGTGTGATGGAAAGTTATGTTCGTAATGTGTCCCACAGAAAATAAAAAGCTGAGCTTCATTCACATTATCGTTTTAATCATAGTCACAAACAAACACACACTCACAAGAACATGCAACCGTCACACACCCTCTTCCCTCACAATGATGCATAAAATTCACAGTAAACTAAATATCAGGTGGTGTTTGTAGCAGTTTGGAGCCTAAAATACGCCAAATCCGATAAAGCAAGAATATTCAGTTTAGTTTGTTTGCAGTAAGTGGGTCAGCAAGTGTAGGATAAGCTTCAGCATAGTAAATGAGTGAATAATAGCCAGTCTTGTGAACTTATAGTATGATATATAGGTCTAGTAATACATTTCAATAATAGTAATTATTAAAATGTTTTATTTAAAACTGTACTATATGCAATTTAAGCAATACAATATTACAACACCTGTCTTATTTTATCTTATACATTTACTATTCCTCCTTATTACAGCATAAAGATTTTTATCCAATTACTAAATTAATCAATTATTATTGTAGCAATTATCTGATGTAATGACCCTGACTAGATGAACACATCTTTACTGAATCCTCATGTTTAACATAGTCTTGCATTATGCCACTGATGTGACAGATTTCCTTATCCATACCTGGTCAGAGGGTCAGTCAGAGTCTTGACATATAGTTGTTAAGTGGAAGTGCTGCTTCTGTTGTGCAGTCATTTTTGAGGCTGTAGTTTTGAGATATTTTTTTTTATGTAGCTTTGTATGTCCCCCTCAGAATTGGTTTTTGGTTCCACCTGCTGCTAAATAGCTATTTGCTATTTGTTCTGTAGTATTTATTTTCTTGTGTATTTAGTTTCTATGTATTTATTGTCTACTGTACTCTACTGTGTAGTCCTGTACATTGTGCTGCATCATGATGCCTGAAGAATGACATTTGCATTCCAATATAGTACATAGTATACTAGCTATATTAGGGAATGCCATTAAAAACAATTAAAAATTGCAATTATTGTTTCTAATAAGTGCTATTTATGATTTCAGAGGCTAGTCATAGTGGACAGTAGCTCACTCAGTCAGTACTCGGGACAGTCAGTAATACTGTACATTATCTTTAACTAGAGAACCAATTATGGATGATGTGTGGCACAGGAGTCTTTATTGTGTACTGTTACCCTTAAATAGAGTTCATCACTATGTTACCCACAATAACATTTAAGCTGAAATGACCACCGTTTGTAAATGTGAATATTTTATTTAAGTTAAAGTGATTTAGTTGCCATTTTGGCCATCATATGTTTCTTTGTATTCAGTTCAGGCTTAAACAGAATGATATAACACTTTGGTGTAAATATACAGAATAGTAAACCAAAGCTGGAAGCTAAAATAGCAAATATCTCCACAGCTACAGTGAACTTTCCAGGAGAGCTGACATAAGCGGGGATGAAGGTGATCCAGACTGCACAGAATATCAGGATGCTGAAGGTGATGAACTTGGCTTCGTTAAAATTATCGGGAAGCTTTCTGGCCAAAAAAGCCAAAACAAAACATAAACTGGCCAGGATTCCTATGTAACCCAGCACAGCCCAGAAACCTACTGCTGACCCTAACTGACATTCTAATATGATCTTATCTTTGTAGTAGTGCATGTTGTTGTAGGGGAAAGGAGGTGATATTGTCAACCATAGCACACAAATAAGAACCTGTATGAGAGTGAAGGCGAGAACACTAAGTCTCTGCTGTAGAGGCCCAAACCATTTCATAACATTACTGCCTGGAAGTGTAGCTCTGAAGGCCATTAACACCACTACTGTTTTCCCCAGAACACAGGAGATGCAGAGGACGAAGGTGATCCCAAACGCTGTGTGGCGCAGCATACAGGACCACTCAGAGGGCCGACCAATGAAAGTGAGAGAGCAGAGGAAACACAGAGTCAGTGAGAAGAGCAGCAGGAAGCTCAGCTCTGAGTTGTTTGCTCTGACAATGGGAGTGTCTCTCTTAATTAGAAATAAAACACCCACTAATATAGTTAATCCTGCTCCTAACAGAGAAAAGAAAACCAGAATGATCCCCATAATTTCTGTAAATGAAAGAAATTCTATGACCTTCAACACACATTTATCTCTTTCAGCATTAGACCAGTATTCTCCTGGACACTGCTCGCAGTTATTTGAATCTGTAAAATAATTATAGTCATTCTGATTAGGATTAAAACACATTATTTCGGTAGTTTTATTTATTAATGGTATTTTGCAGGATCTGTATTCTAAATAGTAGAAGAAGAATGCAGAACGTACATTTAACACATCTGCTTTCAAGCCTGAAATTACCTGTAATATTACTGATCTCTCCTTCTGCACATGGTATACAGTCATAGCAGCACACAGGCCTTCCTCTCTGTGCAGCCTTCCTGGTTCCTGGAGGACAGCTCTCACTGCAGATAGATCTCGGCCTCTAATATGAGCAGAATGATGTGGCTGAAATCAGTTCTGTTTATTTTTTACGTCTGTATTAGTAATAGTTTTAGGGAACATATACTGGGGGTATATCAGGGCCTTCTTCTTTGCTCAGTGAAGCTTAAATGTGACCCTTCTACCTGGTTTGCAATATATACACCAGTCGGCCACAACATTAAAACAAACTTTTTGTTTCTATACTGACTGTCCATTTTTTCAGCTCCACATATCATATAGGAGCACTTTGTAGTTCTAACTTTAGAGACTGTAGTTCATCTGTTTCTCTGTATGCTTAGTTACCCTGTTCTTTAATGGTCAGTACCCCTAAAGGATCGCCACAGAACATTTACTATTGGGGTGGTTGATCATTCTCAGCACTGCAGTTAAACAGACGTGGTGGTGGTGTATTAGTGTGTATTGTGCTGGTGTGAGTGGACCAGACAGAGCAGTTAGAATTGTTGGAGTGTTTAAACACTTCTATGTCACTGCTGGACTAAGAATAGTCCACCAACCAAAAATATCCAGACAACACCGTCCTGTGGGCAGTGTTCTGTGCCCATTAATGAAGGTTCAGAGGATGACCAGCATAAACTGTGCAGCAACAAATGAGTACATATTGCTCCCATATTGTCAGTGGATCTGATACAATGAACTAGTTTAGAAGTGTAGAAACAAGGGGGTGGTTTTAATGTTATAGTTGATCAGTGTATGTAGAGCTTTATTGGTTTTGATATGTATGAGATGGAATTGAAACTGGTTTATGTGTAAACGTCTTCAAATAGCATCATTATCTGGATAATAAACCCTACCTTACCTAGATTTAGATGTAGCCTATACTATTATATTAATTCTGCAGGTTCGAGGTTGCGTCAAGTGACTTTGGAAGATCCGTTTGATAAGAGAGATACATAAGTTGTGTTGCATATTATATAGGAGTGTTTTAGTAGGTTTTCCGTGATGACTAAATATATCATTAAAACTCTTCCATATGAGGCATCAGTTTTGAAACTGATTGTAAGTTTTTTAGGTCATAAAGGTCATAAAGATTGCATTTGCCAAGTAAAGTGGTCTTCATGACATGACGCCTATTGGAATACATTTTTTTCATGTCAGTTGTCATGACAAGCTTATGTAGTATGTAGCTTATGAATATTAGAAGCAAATTGAAAACGTATGTTTATACAATAATATGCCTAATATGCACCATACAAACTATAACTATACTTTTTTATCATGGAAGATATCAACTCTGATTAGCTCCAATGCAACTACACAGATTGTTATAACTGTTAATGCGTAGTAGATATAGTATTTATTTACCCCAGTATGTGCTCCTTACTATAGTATTTGATGGGATTATTAGAATGTGCCAGCATACCTCAGCTTTTCCTCCACCAAACACTATGTTATTATCAGTTATGACAAACTGCTGTCCAGGCGGAAGAGAGGCATCAAAGTAACCCACTTGTTTAAAGAGCACTTCTCCATTAGGTCTGCGCTGCCAGTTGAGCACATCATACTTTGCAGCTGTTGCGCCAGTGCTATCAAACCACACCTGCTCCCCTCTTTTTGTGGTAAAATTGACCTTTTTCAGAGAATCCACAACCTTAGAAGGAAAAAGAGAACAGCAGCATTTAAGTGATGAAAATATGAAAACGTCACACTTCTCATTTGGGTTTGTTTTCTACCTGCCGTGGTTGTAATGTCTGATCTTTCTCACAGCCCTGATTTTCCATGCATTTGAGTAGACTGTGTAGAGAATGGGCCACAGCATAAACGCCATTGTAGATGTTATTTGCGTATCTCAGTTCAGAGATATCTTCATCATAGTTTTTATATTTAATCAGTTCCTCATGTCTGCTGCAGCTGTTTTCAGCTTGAGATGTGTTACTCTCTGTAACCGAGCAAGGGACCGCCGTTTCCCAAAACTCTTTTATAACGTAGTCTGCAAAACCGGTAATGTTAGATTTTCCCACATCAAATCCGAGTGATCCACCCAGCACACTGTAACTTGTTGGAGTTACTAGACTGACAGCAGTTATCCATCCCTCGACGCCAATCATCTGGAATCCCGTGGCGTTCTTAAGAACAAACAACTCTTTTAATATGTTCATCTCAATTTGAGGAAGAAATAGAATGACCACTTTTGCAGTGCCTTGTTTGATAACGTCAACCACTTTCATGAGTTTGGCTGGTTCTGATCGGTCAACCTTCTCCGAGTACTCCACACATATTCCCTCCTCTTTGGCCGCTTCCAGAAAAATGGCTATTCCGTTGTTGCCGTAGTCGCTGTCGCTGTTTACAGTCCCGACCCAAAACCAGCCAAAGTGTTTGACCAGCTGTGCCAGCGCTCTGCTTTGGTAGTAATCACTGGCTATGGTCCTGAAGAACGAGGGGTACTCCGTCCTGCTGCTCAAGCATTCACATGTAGCAGCATGACTTACCTGGGGAAATAAAGACAGAAGAAGTTTTACAAAGCCTGGAGTACTAAATGACAATGTCAATGTATATTGGAAAGAGTCGAGACAGTGGTTGACATTACCATGCCGTCAGCTGTTAATTGAAAGGTTGGTGGTTCTAAACCTCATACACACATAATACACGGGACACTGTTTTACACATTTGCACATTTTGCATTCTGCACTTTATGCAATGTTTATCTCCACACTGCACACGTCGGTCAGTTTCCTCATTTTCAATATTTCTATCTTTCATTTAAATATGTCAGTGTAGTTATATTTAATTCTTACTTTTTTAGTATGTACAGTTATCTCAGAATATATTTTATCTAATTTTATGTTCATTTTTTCTTATCTTCGTATTTTTCATTTTTTTTAGATATTCTACCTTTATGTTATCTTATTATTTTATGTGAGCAGATGGTCCTCAAAGCATTTCACTGCCATGTATGTGACAAAAAGGCCTTGATTTGATTTGAAAGGCATTTTATGGAAGTATCCCAGGGCGTTTACAGTAATACTACTATTACAGAATTGTCAAGACATATGCTATAATGTTTTATGTCATTACCACTAACTAGAATACACTGAACATCAGATAAGCTGTCATAGCATTAAACATTATGACGTCTGTCATGACAAACTCTATAGTAGATCCTGATGCTGAACAAACTCAGCAGATGACATCTTCCATAACACCTATATCCTATTAATCAATACGGGTCCAAGAATAGTTTTGCCATATAATTCTTTAACACAAATGAACAGTTCCCCCCTGTGTCTTTGTAGAGTATATGTCATCGTGCGTCATACTAGACTCAATAACTTGCCTTATTCCTAAAAATTATACAAGTCTTAAATTTGAGTGGCCTGTAATAATGTAGTTGTCAATGAAAACAAATGGATAGGTCCAAAAACAAGCAAGGAAACTGGCAAATGTTAAATTAAGGTATATTATAAGGTGTCAGTGGAAACAGTTACAATGCTTTCCACAACAAATTTTACAGTTTGTATAGTAAACTAAAGATTAAGGGTCAGATGAATCTAAGAGTAAGTTAACTGTGAATAAAGGATGTAGGTTTAGAATTTGGGTGGAATTCTAGTTGACAAACAGTAAGTAAGCCTTACTCTGTAATTGAGTATTAAATCCAAACAAACCACAAAACTCTAACACTGTAATGTAACTGGATGATATTAACATAGTGTAAGTGATACAAACAATATAATAATAGTAATAACAATACAGTAAAAGTTGGTCAAATTGGAAATTAGAAGGTTGGAGGGTTTTTTTCTGTGCAGTATCTTACCACTGGGATCTGGAAAGGCCCTGTGGTTCTGGAGAGTAATATAGTCGGAGAAGACTCAGACTCCCCTATGATGGCTTGCACTCCTGCCTGTCCAGAGCAGACTTCATCTGCTGTTAGTTCATGACCATTCATCAGAGCCATGGCTGCCTTCATAGTCAATAACCTTGAGCCACAACTGTCATAAATCCTGTACCCGACTGAGACGTTTGGGAGCAAGCTGCTGCTTCTGTTGATCTCCTCAATGACAAAAATCATAGCCTGAGCAAAGCGCAGCTCTCCAAAGTTAAATCTGTAGAGCAGTTATGCATGTTTGAGGTTATATATGCATAAACATTTACAATAGCACCATAGATAGATTTTCTACAAAATCAGCCATTGTAATATTATCCACTTTAACAAACCTGGAGCATTTCAGAGGTTCTGGCTTTTCAGTAAATGACAGTGATGGCATTGTTACACTGCTGTGTATCGAGAAAGCTCCTCCGATTATCACATCTCCATCCTTAGACAGCAGAGGAATCTCTGGGCTCTCAGTTATATAACAAAGTGGCTTATTCCCTTTTGCCAGAAGGCTGAGAGAAAGCAACATCACATGGAGAAACATCACTGCAGCTGTCCACTGATTCTGCAGCATTAATATTCATCAACTACTGTATTTATCTATTTATAGACACACTTTCTGGGTAGGATGATTTAGTCTGGACAAATCAGAGAGGGCAGACTACATGACTTCATTATGTGACTAAATACCAGCAGGGGCCTGTAGTTGTTAGCAGGATCTGGTTTAATTCAGGGTTACAAGAATGAATTTCTAGAGTACTATTAACCAACCAATAGGTCTACAGCTCTGGATGTTTTGCCCACCATTCACACACATCAGATGTAAAATCCCAGGGAAGCTACATCTGTGTTTTCCTTCCAGTGAGTTCAATCTTGTTCTGACGGGTAAACAGAAAATATATGCCACGTATATCTTTAAAAAAAATCATTTCAGTGACCAGTAAATTTCACCATACTACCCTACTCTCAGTGTACACAGGGCCCTCATAGATGTTGGTTCACTTTGGTTGCACTGGCACCCCCCAGTGGTCCATTTTCTAATTATGGTGGTCCTACTTGATAATTATTTTATATATTATTCTTTAAATTTGTGTAATACATGTTACAATATTAATTGAAGTAGTGGTTTATGTGGAAATGAATGCATATGAAGTAGAGCAGTGGATGGTAAGAGTTGTTGAGGCAGATTTGTTTGAAAACTTCAGGCCCACCCAAGAACGTTATCCTTTTATTAAAACAAGGTGATGATTTTTTAATAAATGTAATGCATTTACATATCCAAGGTAATAATCTTACATTTAATATGATACTGGATCACATTTTGCCATCTGAAGGTACTCTTTGTAATGCTTGTGTACATTTTAGCAGCTCCACATATCATATAGGAGCACTTTGTAGTTCTACACGTACAGACTATAGTTCATCTGATTCTCTGTATACTTTGTTACTCTGTTCTTTAATGGTTTGGACCCCCACAGGACCACCACAGAGCAGGTACTATTTGGGTGGTCGGTCATTCTCAGCTCTGCAGTGAAACTAACGTGGGCTGGTGTTAGTAGATCAGATGCAGCAGTGCTGCTGGAGTTTTTAAACACTGTGTCCACTTACTGTCTACTCTATTAGACACTCCTACTACTTGCTGGTCCACTTTGTAGATGTAAAGTCAGAGATAGTAGCTCATCTGCTGCTGCACAGTTTGTACTAGCCAGCTTCCAGTCCTTGATCAACAGGCGCTGCCCACAGGACACTGTTGTCTGGATGTCGCTGGTTAGTGGACTATTCTCAGTCCAGCAGTGACACTGAGGTGTTTAAACACTCCAGCAACAAAAAGATTCACTAACATCTGCAATTACTAAACTTCAAAGTCTACCTCAATGAGTGTAGATGTAAAAGGGTGTTTCTTTTAAAGTGTTCAGTGAGTGTATGAAAGGAATTATGTGACATTATGTGACATGTGGCTAGTCATAGTGGACAGTAGCTCACTCAGTCAGTGCTCGGACAGTCAGTAATACTGTACATTATCTTTAACTAGAGAACCAATTATGGATGATGTGTGGCACAGGAGTCTTTATTGTGTACTGTTATACTTAGAGTTCATCACTATGTGACCCACAATAACATTTAATCTGAAATGACCACCGTTTGTAAATGTGAATATTTTATTTAAGTTAAAGTGATTTAGTTGCCATTTTGGCCATCATATGTTTCTTTGTATTCAGTTCAGGCTTAAATAGAATGATATAACACTTTGGTGTAAATATACAGAATAGTAAACTGAAGCTGGAAGCTAAAATAGCAAATATCTCCACAGCTACAGTGAACTTTCCAGGAGAGCTGACATAAGCGGGGATGAAGGTGATCCAGACTGCACAGAATATCAGGATGCTGAAGGTGATGAACTTGGCTTCGTTGAAGTTATCAGGCAGCTTACGTGCTAAAAAAGCCAAAACAAAACATAAACTGGCCAGGATTCCTATGTAACCCAGCACAGCCCAGAAACCTACTGCTGACCCTAACTGGCATTCTAATATGATCTTATCTTTGTAGTGGTGCATGTTGTTGTAGGGGAAAGGAGGTGATATTGTCGACCATAGCACACAAATAAGAACTTGTATGAGAGTGAAGGCGAGAACACTAAGTCTCTGCTGTAGAGGCCCAAACCATTTCATAACATTACTGCCTGGAAGTGTAGCTCTGAAGGCCATTAACACCACTACTGTTTTCCCCAGAACACAGGAGATGCAGAGGACGAAGGTGATCCCAAACGCTGTGTGGCGCAGCATACAGGACCATTCGGTGGGCTGACCAATGAAAGTAAGAGAGCAGAGGAAGCACAGAGTCAGTGAGAAGAGCAGCAGGAAGCTCAGCTCTGAGTTGTTGGCTCTGACAATGGGAGTGTCTCTCTTAATTAAAAATAAAATACCCACTAATATAGTTAATCCTGCTCCTAACAGAGAAAAGAAAACCAGAATGATCCCCATAATTTCTGTAAATGAAAGAAATTCTATGACCTTCAACACACATTTATCTCTTTCAGCATTAGACCAGTATTCTCCTGGACACTGCTCGCAGTTATTTGAATCTGTAAAATAATTATAGTCATTCTGATTAGGATTAAAACACATTATTCTGGTAGTTTTATTTATTAATAGTATTTTGCAGGATCTGTATCCTAAACAGTAGAAGAAGAATGCAGAACGTACAGCTAACACATCTGCTTTGAAGCCTGAAATTACCTGTAATATTACTGATCTCTCCCTCTGCACATGGTATACAGTCATAGCAGCACACAGGCCTTCCTCTCTGTGCAGCCTTCCTGGTTCCTGGAGGACAGCTCTCACTGCAGATAGACCTTGGCCTCTAATATAAGCAGCATAGCGTGGCTAATATTAGTACTGTTTTTTTCTCAATATGACTGTACTCGTACCAGTTTTATGGAACATATTCTGAGGGTTTACAGTCTTTTTCTTTGCCCATTGAACTTAAATTAGACACCTAACGTCGTAGTTTAAAAGCCTTTATCTTAGCAATACTCGTAGAACACTAGATATGATTAGAACAGATGCAAATAAGCATAAATACCATACAGTAACATGAATATCTTATTGTGAAAGAAGTAGATCATATCTTGAGCTCCAATTTAAAGAACAAAGTGTATTTCCAGATTTCTGCTGGACGCCCCAGGCATTGTATGAATGTGTTCAGTTCCTTTAGCAGCAATCTTGATTTAGCTTAATGAAGTACTGAGCAGTCAAAGCAGGTATTAGATGAGAACTGTAAACAATACTAGGTTGTTTATAGAAGGAGAAGCTTGGAAAGGGTTAAATAAACACACTGACGTATGTAAAGACTCTACTTACTCTATTAATATTATTTGAATGTGCCTAAAGTGCCTAAATGTTTTTCACAGTGTTGTATATATTGATCTTTATTCAATTTGAAATGCATGGATGGAAATTGAGCTTGTAAGAGTAATAAGTCATTCAAATGTTTGTTCCATATTATAAAGTTGTGTTTTAGTAACCTTTTCATGATGATAAACTCTTTCATTTAATGGATAAGTTTTGGTTTTTAAAACCAGTTGAAATAATCAGGAACACGTTACTGGAAAGTACTGCTTATAAGGCTACATGCTGTCTACATAAGCCTGTTATGGCAATTGAAATAACCCTATGTACATGTTTATAAATTTGTTTTATATGTGTTAACATTTATAAACACACACACACACACACACACAAATATATATATATATATCTCCTTGCTGTCCAGTGAAAACATATGTGGCCAGTATGCACTATATACATTATATGCACTATAATTACAGATTTAAGGTGGATGATAGTTTAAGTATACTAAGTATTAATTACTTAGTAAACTCTAATTAGCTCTAAAGCAGTAAACTCCAGAAGTCATCTGACACTCCCTAAACCTAAATCAGAATAAAATGTCTCCAATTATATACTAATTTTAGGTGATGTGAATTTTAAAAGTTGTGCAATTATGTACTAATACTGGTCATTAAGGACAACCTTTAATGCATAGTGATTGTAGTGTTTACTTTCTTGGGCTTTTTTAACAGAGTCTTGTAAAACCCCAGTATGTGCTCCTTATCACTTAATAAGATTATTAGAATGTATCAGCATACCTCAGCTTTTCCTCCACCATACACTATGTTATTATCAGTTATGACAAACTGCCGTCCAGGCGGAAGAGAGGCGTCATAGTACCCAACTTGCTTAAAGAGCACTTCTCCATCAGGCCCCCGCTGCCAATTGATCACATCATACTTTGCAGCTGTTGCGCCAGTGCTATCAAACCACACCTGCTCCCCTGTTTTAGTGGTAAAATTGACCTTTTTCAGAGACTCGACAACCTTAGAAGGAAAAAGAGAACAGCAGCGTTCAGGTGATGAAAATATGAGAAATTAAATTATTTCTCATTTGGGTTTGTTTTCTACCTGCCATGGTTGTATTGTCTGATCTTTTTCACAGCTGTTCTTTTCCGTGCATTTGAGTAGACTGTGTAGAGAATGGGCCACAGCGTAAACACCATTGTAAATGTTATTTGTGTATCTCAGTTCAGAGATATCTTCATTGTAATTTTTAAATGGAATCAGATCCTCATATCTGCTGCAGCTGTTTTCAGCTTGAGATGTGTTCCTCTCTGTAACCGAGCAAGGGACCGCCGTTTCCCAAAACTCTTTTATCACATAGTCTGAAAAACCGATAATGTTAGATTTTCCCACATCAAATCCGAGGGAGCCACCCAGCACACTGTAACTTGTTGGAGTTATTAGATTGACAGCAGTTATCCATCCCTCAACGCCAATCATCTGGAAGCCTGTGACGTTCTTAAGAATGAGTTGTTCTATTAATATGTTCATCTCAATGTGAGCAACAAATATAATGACCACTTTTGCAGTGCCTTGTTTGATAACGTCAACCACTTTCATAAGTTTGGCTGGTTCTGATCGGTCAAACTTCTCAGAGTACTCCACACATATTCCCTCCTCTTTGGCGGCTTCCAGAAAAATGGCTATTCCGTTGTTGCCGTAGTCGCTGTCGCTGTTTACAGTCCCGACCCAAAACCAGCCAAAGTGCTTGACCAGCTGTGCTAGTGCTCTGCTTTGGTAGTAATCACTGGCTACAGTCCTAAAGAACGAGGGGTACTCCGTCCTGCTGCTCAAGCATTCACATGTAGCAGAATGACTGATCTGGGAAGAGAAAGACAGAAGAAGTTTTCAGAAGCCTAAAATACTAAAGGACAGTGTGTAGTAGACAGAGTGGTGGACATAGCCATGCTATGAGCATCTTGTGAAAGTTTATTTATGTTGATATTGGTTGTTATACTAAATGGTGTCCAGTAACATTACCGTGTCATACTACCGCTACAGAATTGCCAAGACATGGAATAAGGTTTGATATCTTTACAGCTAACTAGAATACACTAAACATCAGATGGCATCTCTCATGACAAACATTATTAATGTGTAATGTTGAGCAAACTCATGACAGCAGATGACATCTTCCAAAAAATGTATATCCCATAAATCAGTAAGCGTTCAAGAAACATCTTACCATAAAATTTTTCAACGCAATAGAATGTCTTGGTTAAATGAACATATCTGTTGATGCTCTAAACCTGACAATTTCTACCTGCTTAGTAACCAGTAGGGGTATTAAACCAGACTTGATAACTTTTTTGAGTCCTAATATATTATACATTTAAAAAAAAAAAATTAAATGCTAACAGCATTTATAGTCAGGATGTATTTCATAAGCATTCAACATATAAAACGACAAAAAGGCAGCCTTACCACTGGGATCTGGAAAGGCCCTGTAGTTTTAGACAGTACTATAGTCGGAGAAGACTCAGACTCCCCTATGATGGCTTGCACTCCTGCCTGTCCAGAGCAGACTTCATCTTCTGTTAGTTTCTGACCATTCATCAGAGCCATGGCTGCCTTCATAGACAAGAACCTTGAACCACAGTTGTCGTAAATCCTGTACCCGACTGAGACGTTTGGGAGCAAGCTGCTGCTTCTGTTGATCTCCTCAATGACAAAAACCATGGCCTGAGCAAAGCGCAGCTCTCGGAGGTTAAATCTGTGGATATAGGGAACCCGTTGTGTATGTTACATATGCATGGAAAAACTCATGTTCATCAGTTTTCCCACAAAATGAAGCACTGTAATATTTCCCCCTCTAACAAACCTAGAGCATTTCAGAGATTTAGGTTTCTCGTTAAATGAAATTGATGGCATTGTGACACCGCTGTGTATTGAAAAAGCTCCTCCGATTGTCACATCTCCATCCTTAGAAAGCAGAGGATTCTCTGGGTTTTCTATTTTATGGCAAAGCGGCTTCTCCGCTTTAGCTAGAAGGCTGACAGAAAGCAACATTACAAGGAAAAACATGACCATGTTGGTAAACTGCTTCTGCAGCGTGAATCCTTCACGACTACTGTATTCATACTTTTATAGACATGCACAGAACTCTTCCGGGTAGGACCACTCAGTTTGGACAAATCAGAGAGGGCACACTACATGACATCATTGTGAGACGGAATGCAAGATGGGGCCTGTAGGACCTGTTTATATCAAGGTATAATGTAAGGTATAATGTAAGATGATTCTGTACGATCTGTACAAGTGCAAGGGTGAAAGGTTTATCCATTGTTCCACGCCATTGATGGAATCTGCATTGTTTCTCCTCAATCTAAGGTTCAGC